>JANUYF010000001.1:356860989-358060989 GCA_026167975.1 Phrynosoma blainvillii
GCAGGTTTCAGGAAAGAAAGAGGCACGAGGGGCCACCTTGCAAATATACGATGGCTAATGAAGCGCACCAGGGAATTCCAAAAGAAAATCAGCATGTGCTTTATAGACTACAGCAAAGCCTTTGACTGTATAGATTATGAAAGGCTATGGAACGCCCTTAAAAATATGGGAATGCCAACACATCTGATAGTCCTAATGAGGAATCTGTACTCAGGACAAGAGGCTACTGTCAGAACAGAACACAGAGAAACAGAATGGTTCCCAATTTGCAAAGGAGTCAGACAAGGCTGCATCCTATCACCCTTCCTATTCAACTTATATGCAGAACCTATTGTAAGGAAAGCAGGTTTGAACACGGAAGAGGGAGGAGTGAAAATAGGAGGAAGAAATATCAACAATCTGAGATATGCTGATGACACCATAATACTAGCAGAGAACCTCACAGACCTGGAACCACCTACTAAGAAAGATCAAAGAAGAAAGTGCAAAGGCAGGCTTAATGCTGAACATAAAGAAGACAAAAATAATGACCATAAAGAACTTACACACATTCAAATTAGACAATGAGGAAATAGAAATAGTAAAAGAGTTCTCATATCTAGGATCAAACATTGATTGGAATGGGGACTGCAGCCAGGAAATCAGAGGAAGATTAAGAATGGGATGGTGGCTATGAAAGAACTAGAAAAGATCCTAAAATGCAAAGACATACAATTCAACACAAAGGTCAGAATCATACAAACCATTGTATTCCCTATTACCATGTATGGATGTGAGAGATGAACAGTCAAGAAAGAAGATAGGAGGAAAATCAACGCATTTGAGTTGTGGTGCTGGAGAAGAGTGCTGAGGATCCCACGGACAACCAAAAGGACAAACAAATATATTCTGAAGCCATTTTAGAACAGATCAAGTCAGAAACCTCCCTGGAAGCCAAGATGACCAAACTGAGACTGCTGTACTTCAGACACATCATGAGAAGGCATGCATTGTTGGAAAAGACAATAATGTAAGGAAAGGTAGAGGGAAGTAGAAAGCGAGAAAGACCACATGCTAGATGGATGGACTTTATTAAAGAGACCGCAAATATGAATTTGCAGAGCTGGGCAGAGCAGTAGAGGATGGGGGGCCTGGAGATGTCTCATCCATAGGGTTGCCATGGGTCTAGATCGCTGCGAAGGCAGTTAACAACTACAAAAATATCAAGGAGAGGAGCATACCCAAACCAGAGCTGTATAATACAGCAGAATGAATATGTTCATATTCAGGCCACTCCAACTTTGCACGTATTTGACAAAACTTAAATTTGTCATTTAGCACCCAGTAAAATGCAACAATCTATAGAAATAATGGTAGTAAAAATCTTCAGAGTGCAAGCTCTTATAATTGGACATTATCTTATGTAACTTCACTTCAGACATTCTATATCATGATAATGCCAAATCATGGATAGTGCAACAGAAAAATGATTAATTTATCTATTTCACATATGAAAATATATCTGTCCAAACATTTGTGATAATAATTTCTGCAGCTTACATAAGTGAAATTTCCCCAATTTATGCTTGATCTAGAGAAGAGGAAAGAATGTCTTAATGTTGGTTGTGAAAGAATTTGAAGGACAGTATCCCCAAATATTTGGAGATGAACATTTGGTGATGGATCATCTCTGGTGTGGAATGAACAGCAGTGGTATGGAAGACTCAGGAAGGAGTGTCAGTAATAGTCAACAGGAACCATCTGCTGGTTGAGAGAATGTTAGAGCAGTAACTGTGGAGAATAAGTGACTTGAGTCAACACCAGGGATGAGCTCCCCAAATTCTATCACAACCAGCATTAATAATTCTGCCTCCCCAAATGAAATTTTCCTTCAGTCACCAAATTTCTAGCATTGCAATAATTTAAAATTTCAATTGAGCATAAATTGAACATTAGAAAATATGTCTTGGCAGCAAGAGTGGCTCAGGAATGGAACCAATTGCCTAGAGAGATCATGGGGTCTCCTTCTCTGGACATCTTCAAAAAAGGCTGGACAGTTACCTGCTGGGAATGTTTTAGCTGGAGATCCTGCACCAAGCAGGGGTTTGGATTTGATAGCCCATGGGGCATTGTCCAGCTCTGTGACTCTATAAATACAATTCAGGCACCAAAACAAAAGGGGCAGGCAAAATTACTGAGAGAATGTGGAAAGCGGTATTCTTATTCGGGAAGATCAGTCCCTCATTTTGCCCCTCCAGCACAATAGCTACAATCCTGGGCACCACACTGAGATCTGTGGCTTGAGAATTTTGGTTATATATTTTATTCTTTAGGATTTTTTGATGCCTGGATAGCATGCTTAACACCATCATTTATTACAGATATATGAAGCCTGGTGTTAATATTTAAGTCTTACATTTTCAAAATCTGTCTTACATTTTCAAAAGCTGTCATATTCATGTCTTAAGTACAATTATTTGAATCATAGAATTGGAAGAGGCCACAAGGGCCAACCAGTTCAACTCCCTGCCATGCAGGAACACACAATCAAAACATCCTTATCAGATGGCCATCCAGCCTCTGTTTAAAGACTTCCAAAGAAGGAGACTCTGGGCCTTTGCAGACTGCCAGAAATAGTGCACATTAAATTGAGGCACTGCCCTGGCTCAGTGCTAGGGAGTCATGGGAACTGTATTTTTTTCTGGGACATTGAGCCTTCTCTGTCAGAGAGCTCTGGTGCCACAATAAATTACAGTTACCATGATTCCCTAGCACTGAGCCAGGGCAGTGCCTCAATTTAATGTGCACTATTTCTGGCAGTCTGCAAAGGCCCTCTATCACTCTCCTAATGTTTAGGAGGATCCAGTGCTCCGGGTCCTAATCTCTGGAGCAGCAGAAAACAAGCTTGCTGCATCCTCAATATGACATCCCTTCAAATATTTAAACTGGGCTATTATATAATCTCTTAACCATCTCTTCTCCAGGCTAAACATACCCAGCTCCCTAAGTCTCTCTTCATAGAGCATGGTTTCCAGACCCTTCACCATTTTGGTCACCCTCCTCTGGATATGCTCCAACTTGTCAATATCCTTTTTGAATTGTGATGCCCAGACTTGGACACAATATTCCAGGTGAGGCCTGATCAAAGCAGAATAGAGTGGCACTATTACTTCCCTTGCTCTAGACACTTTACTTCTATTCATGCAGCCTAGAATCACATTGGCCTTTTTAGTTGCTGCACCACACTCTTGACTCATTTTCAACTTGTGGTCTACTAGAACTCCTAGATCCCTTTCACATGTAATCTTGTTAAGTCAGGTGTTCACCATCCTATATCTATGCATTTCAATTTTTCTGCCTAAGTGCAGTATCTTACGTTTCTCCCTGCTGAAGGTCTTTTTGTTAGTTTTGACCCAGCTTTCTAATCTATATTCTGAAGCCATTTTAAAGGTATGTCCTACTGATTTACTCTGAAAAGTATTTCTAAATCATTGTGATTAGGCCTGAAGTTTTATATGTACAAAAACCTGATATAAATTTGATATAAATATATTTTGCTCTACTTACAATTGTGTTGGCTAAGGATATAAGCAGTTTCCCAGAGAAGTCAGTGATTCAGAGTTGGTGTAATACTCCCCAGCCTTCTTGCTAAATTTTAACTGTTTCAGTTCAGTACACGGTACCATTAGTAATTTTTAAAAGGAAAAATATTCAAAAGTATAGGATGAGTTGACCCTATTATGAGGTTTTTCAGTACTAGGTGAAGAATGGGGTACTAATTAATTAAATGACAATATTTCTCAGATGCATACAGAAATAAATCTTGAGAGAAGCAGCTCTCAGGTGCAACTTAGGGTGCATCTACATAGTAGAAATAATGCAGTCTGACAATATTTTAAAGCTCCATCCTATGGATTTGTAATTTTACAAGGTCTTTAGTCTTCGGCCTCAGTCCCACTATGATTTAAAGCAAATTGCTGATCTGCTTATATGATCATCGTTCCCACTTGAAACCAGTTCCGATCCTATTGAGCTCAGTTTCAATCGTGATCAAGTGAGGCAAATGCAAAAGAACCGCTCTTTCCTGACACTAGTTTTTTGGTGGTTCTTTTGAAAAGAATCAATTCCAAAGTGTGTTCAACAAGTGGGAACATGGGATCTGAATCAGATCATTCTGGAGGGGAGGGACTAATGGCAGAGGGACTAATACCATCCCTCCTCAGTTTTTGGGAAATCAGCCCCAGCGCTGCCTTTGTGCTTGTAGTGTGACCTATGGGTGCATGATATATATATGCAATTATGGGTGGACTGCAGCTCAGAAAGGCAAGTAGTTGCGAAACCAATGGATCACATATCCTATCAATTTATTTTTTGTAAAAAATTATAGTTCCCAAGCCAGGCTGCTCAAAGGGGAAATGGTGTGCTTGAACAGCTGGGTTCCTGAGGGACAGAGAAAGGCTCAGTTGGTAAAGTCACCCCACTTGGCACCAGGAACTGCCCCATCCTCACTGTGTTGCCACATGCGTCACCGATGATGCGCAGATGATCGACATGCATTTTGAAGTGGCATAAAGTAGTGGGAATGACAATTGTGCCAAAAAAGAAGCGATTACATGATCCGCTTTCATAGTGGGAACAACAGACCTTTTAGAATTGATTCACTGACACAGAGCGAAGGTGAATCCCAAACCAGTTTAAATGTAAGTGCGAACAAGCCCTTCTCTGCCAAAGAGTACCAGTGCCTCACAAAATTAAAAATACAAGGGTCCTATAGGATGGAGCCGTGAAGGTTAAAAAGAGGACTACTTAGAGAAGTAGTCTTCAATCAAATCAATTTATATTACATTTTTGAAAACTATTTTTTCCTTCTAAAAATTACTAATGATTCCAAGTTTTTCCCAACTAGAAAATAGCCATTAAAATATTCAGGATGTGTTAGTTGTGGTGCTGAAATGCCATGGCAATTTATGAAAACATATTTAAAGCAAGCATTTGCCGCTTGTTTTAATGCCCTTTAGTATTTTGTGTGCTACTGAATTTCAGTGGTGGAGTTTTGGGGGTGCTTTGGCAGCTGCACAAGTGGCTTGGGGAGGTTACATATGGCCTAGTCCATTCTACTGTTACTCATTTGAAAACATTTATAATGGTTTCATGCAGTGTTTTCACACCAAATAGTCATTTCTAGTCCATGTGGCTGCTGCACAATTTTTGTTTTGACCTGATGAAACTATCTGTTGAACTCTCTTGTAAGGCTATCCTTGTAATTTTCTAATATACTAGAAAACAATATATTAGAAAATAATATACTAGAAAATATAACTTATCATGTATATACTGCATTCACCAGCAGAATACACTTTAATTTAATTTCTAGAACTGTTCTCAGACTGGCCATCATGTTTTCAGTTCATAAATTCTCTTTGTGGATTATTTCAGGATCTAATTTCCCAAACAAATCATGGTATGATTCATTTATGATTTCTTGTGATATTTGTTTCATTTTTCTAAAGCAACCCAGTCTTTTAACTCAGTGTTTTACAAGGATGTAGCCATGTTAGTCTCTTGAAAGCATCCAAAGAAGTGGGTTTATATCCCTGAAAGCTGACACAAAAAAATCAGTTATTAGTATTATTAATTATTTATATAGTGACGTAGTCTTAAATATAATGCTGTAATTTTAAATATAGCACCACAGTTAGTCTTAAAGGTGCTGCTAAACTCCTTTCTCCCTGCCCCTCTTCCTCCTTTTTAACACAGTGTAACTCTCTCTACAATAAACATTCTGCTTTGACATTCTGTATAGCTAATAATGTGTCTTACCTTTGGATTGGATCATTTAGATCATTGGATCAAACTGGATCATTTGGATCATTTCAAAAGTATCTGTCATGGCACACCTTTCCATATCCAAGCTCCATAGAAAGTCAGTGATGACCACTAAACCAAAAGGAAGGATGCTTTGCAAGGAGCCACTCATGAACAGCTGTTCCTGTTCTCTGGGATTAGTGAACCTGCTCAGTTTGACCTGTTCTTGGTGTATTGCATTCAAAATCACAGACATTGGGCCAATGCAGATGGCCAGTAAGGGGTGGTTCTGTGCCATCCCTGGGAGCGGCAGATTGGGGCTGCGGCAACTACATGCTTCGGCCTCAATCCTCCTTTTTGCCGCCCCCAAAAGAGCGAGCAAATGCCACTTCTTTTGGGGGCAGCAAAAAGCCATCCTTAGAGCTAATTAACCTAGTGTTCATGGCTTTCAGTTGTGATAAATGTCTAAATAAAAAAAAGCACACACCACATTTTGAGTTTTGTCAGAATTCTCTCTCTCTCTCTATATATATACTGTATATATATATATATATATATATATATATATATATATATACACACATACACACACATACATACATACATAAGGCCTCTTAACCTTCTCTCTCTGTGTGTGTGCGTATATGTGTGTGTGTGCGTGTGTGTGTATATATATATATATATATATATATATATATAGGGCCTCTTAACCTTGAACTTCTGCATGTCTTAATTGGGCCCTTCATTGTGCTTTCTATTCCAGTGGGGTGACAAATCCATGCCAAGTTTTAGGTTGAACTGCGAAGAAGCTATCCAGGTGCTGAAACTATTTTGGAGAATAGGCTTCAGCAGCTTGCATAGTTCAGTGAGTACAGACTAAAACCCAGATTGGAGTCACTGCTCCACTGACATGGAAACCACCTGTGAGTTTATATAATAAGACCTTGCAGTTGCAACCTGAATGAGGAGGGGGGGGGGGATGAAAATCTCAAGTGTTTATAGGAACACAATATCTGGCTTTCTTGAACCCCAAATGTACAAACCAATATGAACCTAATAAGTATAAAAAGGGGCCCTTCCTATCTCCCTGACTTTCAAAATGTACTCAGTGAGCATCTTCAGAACAGAAGCTACCGAGCACAGAACAGCAAACAAAGTTTAGAATGAAAAAACTATTGGAAAAGAAGCACGCACCTGCCAAAGGAAGAGGGAGGGAGAGAGCTCTCAAATGTATGCAAAGCTCAGGGCTTACAGCTGTGGCCAAAAGAGACTGCTGCTTACACTAAGGCTTCCAAGAGTCCCTTAAGGAGCCCTCATAGCTGTCTTGTGAGTCACCACCCCCAAAATACTGCAAATACTATTGGCTCAGTGGGGTTAGCAATGCAGGCTTGGAAACAATCTAGAGAACTTCAGGTCAGAGGGGAGTGATGGCAGATTGCTCTGTGGAAGAAGGGAGGAAGGGTGTCATTAGATAACTCTTAACATTGCCACATGAGCCCCATTCGCACTGTAATCACATCATTTACAAATAAAGAAGGAAACATACTGGTTTCAGAGCAGCCATTATTATAATATTTGCAATTGCGCATCTGGAGCTAATGCTGCCATCACACTTTCTTCCTGACTCCTCCTTAATCCTGCCTCCCTGTCCTATGCCCTACCCAGCATGCCTTTCATGTTTTTTATTTTTATTTTTACTTTTTCATGCAATTCCAGAGCTCTGCTACTGTGAGTTAATTGAAAAGAGAGAGAGAAATAAGATGATGATAATAATAATAATAATAATAATAATGGCAATCAAGTTGCTTGAAGTTAGTGAAGGGGAGGAGGGACATAGAGAGAGGAAGAGACACTAACACCATGTGACTGCCAATATTGCAACTGCCCAACCAGCAATGTTTTTCATCTGAGAACTAGAATGATTGGAAGGCCATTGACGGGTCTCCTCCATCAATGAAAAGAAACTCCCTAACCACAATTGGGGGGGGGGGGCACAGCAGCCACAGGTTGGAGGTATCATCATGTGGTAGGTATCACCAAAGCCACTTTTTTCTGGCTCTAATGACAGTTTAAAAGCCTCATATAGTAATCTCCTAAAATACTCTGTGGTGTACTGCAGTATTAGAAGACAGAAGTCTTACATGCCAAAAAGCATAATATAAGGTACTTCAACCCTTCATATCCACAGATTTTTATCCATGGATTCAAGCATCTATTATGGGCTGAAAATATTCCAAAAATATAAATTCCAAAGAGCAAACCTTGATTTTGCCATTTTATACAAAGGACACCATTTTACTATGCCATTGTGTTTAATGGGACTTGAGCATCCACAGACTTTCATATCCACAGGGCATCTGGAACCAAACCCCAGCAGATACCAAGGGCCCACTGAATTACTTTTCCCTCAGGTTTATATATTCACATATACTTAGAGTGGAAGAAAAGAGTCCTTCATTACTGCTGTCCTTTAGGTTGTCCAAGTACCTAAAGTTTGCTAGTCTAGGACTGTAGTTCTGTGATAAAGCAAATGCTTTGCATCCAGAAGACAACAGGTTCAGTTGATGGTGTCTTTAATTAAAAGAAGTCAAAGAGTAAGTAGGTAATGCTTCAAGTCTACTTGTGACCCTGGGAGAACCACTACAATAAATGTAGACAGTACTGGACTAAATAGACAAAGAGTCTAACCTGGTCAACTGTTTGGTTCCTAGATGTGTTTAGTCAACACTGAGATGATTAAGCCTGAACGCAGGAGAATTAAACATCTCCTGTAAAGGCCAGCTTTTTAAAACCTCTTGGATCCTGAATAAGAACAGCTATGTACCATTTCAGGTTGAAATGAGCCTGAATGGGTAGTCTGAATCATTTGCCATGGATACAAATGGCAATTTGACATACCATAGTAAACTTCTTGATGTGGAGCCAGATGATACATTTATGGTATGCTCAGATTCAGAACTGGGGCCGGGGGCGGGGGGGAAGCAAAATGTTGAACTTTACACCATATTCTGGCATTCTTTCAGCAAAGAAAATTTGTTGCCTTACTCTGTGGCAGGTTTGGGGGGATTGCAGACTGCCAGAAATAGTGCAAATTGAGTCCACTTTTAGGGTTAGGGTTAGGGTTAGGGAATCATGGGAACTGTATTTTATTGTGGCACCAGAGCTCTCTGACAAAGAAGGCTCAATGTCTCAGGAAAAAAAAACAAAAAACAATTCCCATGATTCCCTAGCACTAACCCTAACCCTAAAAGTGGACTCGATTTGCACTATTTCTGGCAGTTTGCACCCCCCTTTTGTTATATTTGTCAAATTACTCTTCTCTTTATATTGGATTATGAAGTTATGTAAAAACATATATTCACACACCTTACTTCCGAGTGAGCACTAACATGGCAAAAACTGTTTACACTAACAAGTTCTCCGGAGATAATAATATCTGGCACATTTTCAGTTTCCAGTTTGGTTCAAATCCAATTTAGATTCAAGGAGAATTCAGAGGTGAACAGATTATTGACATGTTGCAACACACATCTTAGGTTTAAACTCATGGAAAAAGTAGGAGATAAGACAATGGTGAGTTTCTTCATCTGTTCTTTCTCGAGTCCTTTCATTCATCACCCTCATTTGCCACCCCTTCTGTAATCCTTTTATCCACAACTATCCCTTGCATGCAGTAATGACCAGGATTCCAACAAACCTTTCATACCTTTGACCATGCCTTCATAAGCGATGGACAAGTGTCATAGTTATGTAATCCTTCTGGTCTCTCATTTCTTTCCATCATGGGGATTCTGGCTTAAACCATTGCTTTTGAACCAGGGAGCACCAGCTTGATGCCAACTAATAACTGTGACATATTATCTTGGTTTGTTAACCACCATTCACTCAGCCCCAATTTTCTGCTTCATATGTGACAGGGAACTCAGCCTAATGCAAACCTCAAACTGCACTGAAAATGGCATGTGGCAGCAAGTGTGAAAGGGAGGGATGAGGGAGAGAAGTATGTTACAACATTTATCATCGGCTTTATAGAGCAGGGATTAATATGCAAAGTGAGCACATGGACTACAGAGAAAATTGGAGGATGCAACAGATGTAAGAAACAGGCAAAGGAAGCCACAGCTATCTCATCTTTCACTTCTTTGGTACTATCTGAGCTATGACACGAATCTCCATGATGCAACCTGGCCACGCTGCTTAAAAGAGCGCCAAATACCATAGGCAAAAACTTGGTTCCTAAATCGGATTCACCACCTCACTGACATCAGAGCCACCAACTGCTATGCTTACCATGCAAATAACAGCAGGATCATTTGTTATCACTAGCAAATTAAATTCATGGTTTGTACAAAAATCCATGAATAATAACACAAGATTGTCAAAAAAACCAGAGGTTCTGGAACTATGCAGAATTCTTTGTTTTTGTACATAAGGAATTTTATTTCAAAATGAGATGATAAATCAGATCTTGATTGTGTGAAAAAGTTACAGCTCTACCCCCTTCAACAGCACCAAACCTGATCTGCTTTTAACAGTAGCTTGATGTGCACAAAAGTTACCTGGCTTGGAAGTAAGTGGGAGAAAGGCTCACATGCTAATTTTATGTCTATCTGGCGAATCTTAAAGGCAGAGGAGAAGGGGCAGTATTAGTATTGTTGTTGTTGTTGTTTTGTGCTTTCAATTGGTTTCTTTCTTATGGTGACCCTATCATGGGGTATTCTTGGCAAGATTTGTTCAGAGGGGGTTTGCCTTTCCTTTCCTCTACGACCGGAGAGTATGACTTGCCCAAGTTTGTCCACTGGCTTTCCATGGTCAAGCAGGGATTTGAACCCTGGTTCCAAGAGTTGTAGTCCAGCATTCAAACCACTACACCACACTGATCCTTTTGTTAATATGATAGCCCTATTCAAACAAGCAGATAGTTTCAATATATTAAGATCTTAAGATAAAACTTTTATAAAGGATATGTTTTACTTCATACACACTGAGTAGTATTAGATGCCTGAAAACTATCTGCTATAAAAATAGAAAGAATCCATAAAAAGGAGCTCCTAAGTCAGGGAACTAGTTAATGTCCTTAATTAGAAGCCTGCAAGTTATCGCTACTGACATAGAACTTGGACTCCTGAATGAATACCGAGGCCATAAATCAATAGGAAGCCTTTGCCTACTACTAATGAAATGTTCCAATTGTGCCCTTCTAGGGATTACGAAGTCAACAAAACTCTTGATTTGGACAACAGCTTTGCTTTCACTCAAGAGCCTTACACTAGTCTTGAAGAGCAGACAGTGTTACATTGCTCCAAGCAAAGAAAGCCTCTGAGCTGAAAATAAAGTTGTGATGTCAATAGAAGGGGAGGGAAGTGTAAGAAATGCATCACAAATGTCAACAAAAACAAATTCATGGTTGAACGTATTCCAAAGAGGAAAACTGATCTGAGACCTCATATGAATGCAGGAAATGAGGCACTAGGGGAAAGTAATGTAATGATTCTAGGCAATATAGGGCATTGACCAAAGAATAGCTGCTGGAAAGGTAACAATGGGGGGTTTCAGACTGCCAGAAATAGTGTGAATTCAGTCCACTTTTAGGGTTAGGGTTAGTGCTAGGGAATCATGGGAACTGTTATTTTTCTGAGACATTGAGCCTTCTCTGTCAGACAACTCTGATGCCACAATAAAATACAGTTCCCATGGTTCCCTAACTCTAACCCTAACCCTAAAAGTGGACTGAATTCACACTATTTCTGGCAGTCTGCAACCCCCCAATGACAGGAGGAGTTACTTGCTTTAGAATAGGATTTGGAGTTGAGACTGCCATGGTTGCCTTGCCTGATGACCTTCGTCTGGGCATCAACAGGGGTAGTGTGACCCTGCTGGTGCTCCTAGACCTCTCAGTGGCTTTTGACACAATAGATCATAACATCCTCTGGCTCACCTGAGAAGGTTAGGAATTGGAGGCACTGCATTGCAGTGGTTCCATTCCTTCCTCTCGGGCAGATTCCAGAGAGTATTGCTCGGGGACAGTTATTCCACAAGGAAAGAGCTTAATTGTGGCATCCCTCAAGGCACTATCCTGTCCCTGATGCTGTTCAACATATATATAAAGCCTCTGGGAGAGATCATTCGGAGATAGGGGGTGGGGTGTTATCAGTATGCTGATGACACCCAGATATATTTCTCCATGTCTCAGTCTTCAGCTTCGACTTCAGATGGCGTCTCTCCCCTCAATGACTGTCTTAAGGCAGTAATGGACTGGATGAGGAAAAACAGATTGAGAGTGAATCCAGATAAAATGGAGGTACTTACAGTAGCGGCCCCAAAACTAGGTATTGGGATACAACCTCCAGTCCTGGACGGGGTCACACTCTTCGTGAAGGACTGTGTTTGCAGTTTGGGGTTGCTCCTGGATCTGTTGCTCCAGATGACTAATCAGGTAAATGAGATGGCTAGGAGTGCCTGCTACCAGCTTTGGCTGATACGCCAGCTGCGCCCTTTCCTAGAAGCTAGGGACCTTGAAACTGTGGTACACGAGCTGGTAACCTCCCATCTTGATTTTTGTAATGCGCTCTACATAGGGATACCCTCGTGCTTAGTCTGGAAACTTCAATTAATACAGAACATGGCAGCCAGGTTGGTCTTGGGAACATTGAGAAGAGACCATATAACATCTGTCTTAAAGTTACTTCATTGGCTGCCTATTAGTTTCCGGGCACAGTACAAGGTGATGGTTATCACCTTTAAAGCCCTAAATGGCTTGGGTCCAACCTATCTTCGGGACCGCCTCTTTCCATATAATCTGCCCCGCGCACTCAGGTCCCCTGGGAGGAATTTGCTGCAGATCATAAAAACAAGGCTGTCTGCAACCTCCCAGAGGGCCTTCTCAGTAGCTGCTCCCAGATTATGGAACAGGCTGCTGGGCGAGATCTGTCATATTACTGCTTTAAGAAGCTTTTAAAAAGCTGTTAAGACGGATTTCTTCTGGAAGGAATTTCCTGACTAGATTCCCGGCATCAAGAGTTAGTCCATCCTTCTCTTCCCCACTCTCTGCTACAGTCACTGTTATTGTTTGTCATCAGTGAGATTTATTTTAAATATGTTTTAATTTATTATATTGTTTAATATATTTTAAGGGGTGGGTGGGTTTGGGGATTTTGGACTGTGACTGATATTGTATTCTTTGGCAATTTTAATGTTGTAAGCCAACCTAGTTGCCCTGCAGAGGGATGGGATATAAATTATTATTATTATTATTATTATTATTATTATTATTATTATTATTTACCATGGGCTATATTTGGACCTGCCTTGTAGATCTGAACATTCCATTCATTTGTCGTATAAATGACTTCCTTTTTCTAGCAATCCCAAGAAGAGGATCTTATGACAAAGACATGAATTGCCATGCAGCACTTACATATTATTGATTTTAGTGAGATTTAAGTGGCCATAACTGTCCCATAGATTACAATGTTGACCAGCTGAGCAAGTGACACTGCTGGTCTGTTCTTAACAACTTAGTCACGCTGCTAATTTCACTGCAACTGTTTCTCTAGACCACAGATTCTCTACAGAAATATGAATAACCTTGACTACTACAGATCAAGTGATTAACCTTATAAAGAGAAACATGTGAGATCTCACACTGGTGTTTTAGAGGTGGGGAGACATGTGTAAATAGGCCTGATATCTGTGCACAAGATTTTGTTTTTTGTTTTTTGCAAAAGCCATTCTTTTGTAGGAGAAGGGTATAGACATAAATGGCACATGAGCAAAACACCACTGCAAAGCAATGCACAATTGATTCATGCACTTTTCCAAGAACGTGTAAAATAATACATTCCTAATTGATTTTAGAAGACTTTGTACACTCATATACTTGACAGCAGTGAATCTGCTTAATCCAATAAGGACTGAATTATGGGAGAGAGGGTGGGGGGCTTAATGAAATGGACAAATGCAGTGCCTGAATCCTTGACTCTCCCCACCTACCCAATTTTAGCATAGTATGCCCCCTAGTGTTCTAAACACAGTAGCTAAGGGACATTACACAAAACCAGCCTCCATCATCTGTGTAATCCAAACACTGTCTTGTATTGAATTTCGAATTTTAAAACATGCAGCAATGAGCCAATCTACCTCTAGCCACTAACGAGAAAGGAGGGGAAAAAACAATTCAACAAAATCTGTGGAATTTCCAATGAACAGAGAATAATAATAATAATAATAATAATAAATTATTTATTTATAGCCTGCCCAATCACAAGGAATCCAAGTGGGTTACAGCAATAAAAATACATAGAATACAATAAAATGCAAAATTAGTCCCTTCCCAACCCCCCTTCCATCCCGATAGTAGTTTTGGAGAAGACCAGCTTTATTTACTTATTGTGTTTTTTTTATCTTGAATTCCCTCTCCAAATTCCTCAGTGCAGAGGTGCCTCTGCTTCCACCTCTGTTTTATTCTTACATAAAATAGACCTGTGAGGTCAGTGACAGTGGTCGGTATCCACATCGAAAACCTTAAAAACTAAAATATTGAAACAGTGTTGAAGTAATGAATTTAGTAGGTCAGAAGTCATTGCTGGTGATTGTTTCATTCTGACTTATCTCAGAGGCTTCATCTTGACAACTTTAGCAACATACCTATCTGCTGGCAATAATCTTCTAGAAACCTAGTTACTATCAGTAAAAGTAGCCTTAGCCCAGAACTGACAGGATATTCTTAAACCAGTTTTGGCTTCTCTTGGTCAACACAAGCTGGTTTCCTTACATTATGGGGGGAAAGGATGAGGTCCCTTAATGAAAATGACAAGTGCAGTGCCTGAATCCTTGAGTCTCTCACCCACCCAATTTCTCTTGGAGCACACATGCTAGTTTCATCCCAGGATTGAGAGCCAGTCATCACCATAATTGAATTTGGCCCATATCCCTGGATTTTTTTTCTGACTCCCAAATGGACAGAAGATACTCAGTTTCATTCTTTGGCTGCATCTCTTTCTCACTAAAAGCAACATTTACCATTCTCTCCCTCCCTCCCCCCTCCATCCCAATTTTCCAAGTCAAATGAACATGCACAAACCTTTCAAGGTGTAAAAACAGGTGGAAAACTAAGCAAATATATAAGCAGAGAGCCAGCATGGTGTATTGGTTTTAGCATAGGACTGGGTCTCTGGTGGTCTGGGTTCAATTCCCCGTTCGACCATGGAAACCCACTGGATGACCTTGAGCAAATCACACACACTCAGCCCCAGAAAATCTCATTATAGGCTTACCTTGGGGTCATCATAAATTGGAAAATGACTTGAAGGCACACAACAACAAAACAACAGCAATGCAGAGAATTGCAGGTAAATGGTGAGAAAAGTTAAAAATGACGCCAGCCTTGTTGTTAGGGGTTGGGGGGGGGGGGAAGACAAGGAAGGGAGCCAAATGTCAGATGATTCCACCCAGATGTTGCAGGTGATTCCAAAAGTCATCCTCAAAACATCCTCTCCAGTTCTAGACTGAGCAACAGAATATACACACATATAGCTAAAGGAAAATAAACCAGTTTATTTATATAAGCTCAGGATGGAACTCTGTTTTACTCACAGTTATAACCCTCAAATTAACAAAAAGATCTAGAGCTGCCAGATGAGGTTTAGAATTGGGATTTCATTTCTGACCCCTTGTACATGAGCACAGCTCTCATATGTCTTCTAGTTCAATCCTCTCCTCAATGCAGAAAATCCTGAACTAGAGCATCTGCAAGAAATGAGATCTACACTTTACTTGAAGAACTCCAGTACCAAAGAGCCCACTACACACCACTCCTCTAGGTAATTGGTTCCATTGTCAAACACATTTAACCATAAAGACATTTCTCCAAATGTTTCCGCAAAATTTAATATTTGAAAAGTACTGTCACAACTACCCCTGTCATTATCGTCTTAAACGACTCCCTTATTGCAACAGCTCCACTGACTTCTGGTCCATTTCCAGGCACAATTCAAAGTTCTGGTGATAACCTATAAAGCCCTATATGGCTTGGGTCTATGGTATTTGAAGGATCTTTGGAACTCCCTCCCCTGTGGGGCCAGAATGGCTCCATCCTTACTCTTTTTCCACCAGCAAGTTAAAATAGGCTTTTAGAAAATGGTGTGCTCTTTTGATGGTGTTTTATGTTTTGTATGTGTATGTTTTATGGTTTATATTTTAATATACATTTAAAGTCAATTAAGCCCCAAATTCCTTAATAAAGGGCCATGTCTGGACTTGGCACTGGAAAGAAACCAACATTGGTGCCAATCAGACCTCCAAAAGCAAGGCATACCATAATTGGACTGCAACATCCAAAAAGGTCCTCTCCCTTTTCTCATATCTTATGGCCCCTACCAGGACCCCTCCTGAAGACCTCAATCTTTGGGTAGGTATATATAGAAAGAGGTGCTTCTCCAAATATCAAGGTACCAGGCTGCTAAGGCTTTAAATGTTATCACCAGCAACTTAAATGCCAACCAGGAGTGAAATGGCAGCCAATGCAGCTCCTTTAAGATTGGTATTACATGCTGTCTATGACCTTCTTAAACTCTGGCATGCAAAATTGGGTGTAAGGTCCTCCAAATAGGGTCTCCAAAGGAAAGAGCTATAATTTTGCATGAATGAAAAGCTCTTTTACTGTTCACCTGTGTAGTAAAATGTCGCCATTCTGGTACTTACATACCACTTGAGGGTAAAAATGAAAAGAAAAGTCTCAGTGGTGCAGCTAGGGGTTGACCTCGGGCCCAAGTCTAGGGTCCCACAGCTCATGAAACCACTCAAACAGTGACAAGTGATGGGGCCCACTGTAAACAAGTGCAGTGGTGGCTGTGGCAGTTCATGGTCCAATGCCAGTGGTATGGTAAATCATTTCCAGGTTTTAGTCTAAGATTTCAAACTGCTATCCAAGGTATTGGTGGCTATCCTCAAAATAGGTTCAGGACCTTGGACAGCTCCTTAAAAGGAGCTCCTTTACAAACCCACAGCAGAGTCACCACAATACTGGCATTAGAAGCACATCTTCCACTGGATACCAGTACCAGGGCCAGCATATGCATGCTGGAGATCACTGGGGATGATGCAGCCCACCACAGCATCTTTTCTTCTCTCTGAAAATATCTTCTTGCCAGTGGGCAATTGACTAGTCATATAGGTAGTGGTGGTTGTACACCTTCAAGTTGTTTTGTGACTTGTGGCAACTTATAACATTGACTAGATTTATTGAGAGAGATCTCACCATTGCCTTCTTCTGAGGTTGAGACAGTGTGATGTGTTTAACATCACCTGCTGAGTTTCCCTGACTGAGCACAGATTTAACCTCTCATCTTCCAGAGTCTTAGTCCAACACTCAAAGCACTGTGTCAAGCTGGCTCTCTATGTAGTTATAGAGGCTCATTTCAATATTCTACTTTAATAAGATTATCTTCTGCAAGAAAATGACATTTATTCCCAAATCTATGGGTACCAGAAGAACCAGAAGCAAACTTTATTTTCATCCCCCACCCACATAATCATGGCAGTGTTAAGAAGTGAATTTAAATTGTGAAACTGCACTTGTGTTTTTTTTTTAAATGCCAAGACTAGCAAGCTGGTAATGTTCTTCTGCTTGGCTCCATTTCCTATATATCAGGAATATAGATGAGTAGTAGAGCATGGTATAGGGGTATAGAATTTTAATAATAGCAACTTAAGTGCTATTTTATAGTGGAAAGCAGGAGGAAAAGGTAAATAAACAAATGCAAATGACCACCTAAAGTGGTAATGATGACTGTCTATGTGTGTGCCTTCATGTGGCCTATCGACTTATGGTGACCCCATGAATTTCACAGGGTTTTCTTAGGCAAGGTGGTTTTGTCAGTTCCTTCTTCTGAAATATAGTCTACCGCACTTGGTATTCATTGGCCATCTTCCAACCAAGTACTAACCATGTGCAGTAAGTGACTTCTGGAGGCAGCTGTTTACCTTGTCTATTGCACACACAGTTACAGCAGAATAAGTTACATCCAAAACACACTGCAGAAATAATCTAGTCTGAGACTGCTTTAATTGCCCTGGCTCAGTGCTAGGGAATTCTGGGAGCTGTAGTTTTGTGAGACTTTCAGCCTTCTCTGTCAGAGAGTGTAGGGTAAGTTTCCCAAGGCTTCAGCCTTTGTCAAGGAAACAAAAATATTTAAATGTCAAAAATATCAAAGTCAAGCCTGTTAGGGTCTAGCTTCAAATCATCAGTAGCAGAAATGTGCATTTGTCTAACTATGCTTCCCTAGGAAGTGAGACTGACTCCAAAAATAACACAAGTAGCTTGTAGTTCAAACAAAAGGTTACTAATGGCTATAATGTATATTTACATAGAAGCTATATCCCAGGGGTAGGCAACCTTTCCCCTTTAAGGGCCGAGGGACTTCAGCTCCCAGAATCCCAGGAGCTATTCGCCAACATGGGACTATTGGTCAACATGGCTGAGGCTTCTGGGAGCTGAGGTCCCTCGGCCCTTAAAGGGGAAAGGTTGCCTACCCCTGCTATATCCTAATCTAGCTAGCGAATAGTTCAGGTAAAAAGAAATCTTTACCTCACCATCTTTCCAAAGAAAGTTGAGAGAGGAGGAAGATGGAAAACATACAATTAAATTGAAAATCTTTTAGAGAGATGTCTGTTAGTCCCAAAAGGGGAAGTGACCTAAATCACATTGTTAATTTGAATGAGAGAGAGAGAGAAAGAAGTTTGCATGCCATCTGAAGTCAAAACTGTAGACCGAGACATGGAGAAATATATCTGGGTGTCATCAGCGTACTGATAACACCCCGCCCCATCTCTCCCAGTGGCTTCATATATATGTTAAATAGCATAGGGGACAGGATGGCGTCCTGAGGGACGCCACAATTAAACTCCTTTTTTGCTGATCAACTGTCCCCGAGCATACCCTCATTAGAAATGTTCCTCATGCTCAGGGGACAGGTTTAGCCTGCTGCTTGAAGTGAATGACACTGTATTGGAATATGTTTGCATTCTCTTATCCCTTCTTAGTTAGATAGGGACTTCCTCTGCCCCTCCTCTCTCATTCTAACTATTATGTGACTTTGGTCACTGACTCTTAAAGACAATTTAACAGCTCTCTCCCAAGATTCTAAACTGCTTGTAACAGCTGTCAGGTTGTTGCTATCTTCCTGATAACTAAAAGATAGTGAGATTTATCATTCTTTACCCAAACCATCTCCTGCTAGATTAGGTTTTAGTTGTTTTATGTAAATATTTATTGAAGCCATTATTAGTATTTTGTGGGGTTTTGGGGCTGTGTGGCCATGTTCTACAAGAATTTCTTTCTGACGTTTCGCCAGCATCTGTGGCTGGCATCAGACACTAATCTCATTTGCATATACTCCCACCCTGAAGCCCTGACATCAACAACAGAACAATATACAGTTTACATGGGAACCACTCCTCCCTACCCAGTATATACAGTCTCACAGTATATATATATATATATATATATATATATATATATATATATATATATACCCACTCTCTTCCATTCCAGTATTCTCTGAAGATGCTAGCCACAGATGCTGGTGAAACATAAGAAAGAAACTCTTCTAGAACATGGCCACACAGCCCGAAAAACCCACAAAAAACGATGGATGCTGGCCATGAAAGCCTTCGACTTCACAAAGCCATTATTGTTTGTTTTTAAACTACAAACTACATGTTTGTTGTTTTTTTGAGTTAGTCTTTATTCTGTGGGAAAGCATATTAAGAATAATGTAATCAGGCTCATACTTTTGTTGTTCTCCTAATGAAAGCTAGACTCTATCAAGTTTAACTTTCATACTGCTTATTTTGTTTCCCTTTAAAAGGGTTAACACCCTGGAAAACTAAAAATGCACCCCACATTTTTGGGGTTATGGGCCCAGAAGCGGTCCTAGTCCAGACCTAGTGAGGTCTCAGAAGAGGTTCCAGATTATTTTTAAACTGCTTCTCCTGAAGATACTGACTTCATGAAAGATTTTTGTCCTGCTCAAACAATAGAGAATGGCTTCTACTAATCCTAATCCAACAATGATTACAGAAATTTTAATTGGAACAAATTCTGAAACATTGTCATGGAAAATGGAAATAGACCTGATTACTATGGGACTATTTAAAACAATAAATGGGCAGAGACCCACAAAAGCAGGAAAACATCACCAACAGTTTGATGAAAATGCAGAGAAAGCAGCAGCTTATATTTGTTTATCTGTAGATCCCAGCATTGCTTACCATATTCAAGGTGTACTTGATGCAAAACAAATATGGGACAAACTACTGAAAGTATTTAATTCTTCTAATCAAACAGATCTCATGATCAAACTCATTAACACCAAGTTGAATCATCCTCAATATTTAAATCAGCATATTAATGGCCTTATGACAACTTTGTCTATAATTACAGCAGCTGGAGAATCCTTTCCAGAACATGCAAAACTTGGACTGTTTTTGGCAAGTATTCCAAAATATTACTCTCCAATAATTAATGCTTTACAAGTAAAATGAGATGTTTGTTTACAAGATGCTATTGTTCAGATTGTTGGATTTCAAAATAGGTAGAACTTGATGGAAGACAACTATAATACAAAAACAACAGACAGAGAATTTTCTGCAGAGAATTTGAATTTTCTTCCAAATCAAATAGAAGCAATGTTAATAGTCAAAGACTATAGCTGACCTGCAAAAGCTCCAAAGTCAGGGACTGAACACTAAAAGCAAAATCAACTTTAAGAAAACAATTTTTAATCCTAAACAGAAATCTTCATGTTATGCTGATATTGGTTTGATTCAACAACAATTATTTCAAATTGCTGGAGGTAAATATAAAAAACAAGTTTTTATTGATAGTGGAGCAAGTGCACATTACTTTAACAACAAAGAATGGTTCATTGGTTTTGATGCAAATGTAACTTTTCCTATCTATCTTGTTAATGGTCAAGAAGATTTTGCACAAGGAAAAGGGATTGTTATTTTGGTCCTGATAGAATAGGAACTTTATGAATCCCAGATGCTTACTATGTACTGGATTTGCAAGCCTCCGTTTACAGTGTGCAAACCACAACATCAAGAGGGAAATGTGTCATTTCAGAAAAGAAACCTGTTTTGGTTTTCGTGATAAAAATTTCATTTTTAGAGCAGACTTAGGATCACATGGATGTTATCAGATGCAGATTTTACATTCATCTGTGAACAATGTGACCAGATGTAATAATAGAGACTTTTCAACTTTATGGTATCACAGATTTGTTCATCAAAGTGTTGAAAATATTAAGAAACTGGCAAATCAAGAACTTGCAAGAGACTTTAAATCCAAGAAACTTTAAATGCTCTAATAATGAAAATGTTAAGAATGCTTGAAAGCAAAGGCCACAGTAGCTTCATATCCTCCAGTTACTGAGAGGTAATCCAACAAAGCATTGGATCTTTTATATGTTGATCTTTCTGGACCAATGAATCAAAGTCAGCAGGAGTAACTCTTATTTTATTACTGTTATTGATGATGTCAGCATACACATACACTCATCTTCTCAGAGAGGGGTCAAGCTTTTCAAAAATTCAAAGAATACTTTAATCAAGTCTCTAACAAATTGGCTATAAACCAAAGAGCAGCACACAGACAATGGCACTGAATTTGTCAATGCTGAATGTGATGATTTTTTAAAGGAACATGGCACTGAGCATTAGACCACACAGGCTTATTCTCCAGAACAAAATGGCATGACAGAGAGAATGAATAGAACTCTCAAGGAGATGGCAGTCAGAACTCTCAAGGAGATGGAAGCTAATATGCCTAAATGCCATTGGTCTGAGACCATCATGACTGCAACATACCTATGTAACAGATTGCCAACTAAATCCAAAGATGTAACCCCATTCCAGTTATGGTATGGAGTCAAGCCAAAATTAAACCATCTAAAGGTTTTTGGAAGCAAAGCATTTACCTAAATTCCCAAGCAGAAAAGAGATAAATTTGACTGCAGATGTGGTGTGGGAATTTTTGTTGGTTATGTTAGAAATGGTTACAGAATTCTAGATCAAGATGGGCACACAGTAAAATTAATCAAGTCCTGTTTATATTAATGAAAGAGCATAGCCCAAATCTAATCAAAACCAAGATTTCTATCAAGATTTATTTGCAGAAGAAGAGTCCCACCAGAAACCAGAGCACATGGAGTTCTTTCATCCTCCAGAAGTTTTACATCCAGAAGGGGCTATACCTTCAGTGGACCAGCCTAACAATGAGGAACCAGATAGCACACAAGAAGTGGAGCCAGGTATCCAAATCCATGTGAAAAAGTCAAAATACTCCAATAAAGGTGTACCACCTGACATATTCTCTTATCCAGCCACAGAGGAAATAATTCCAAAACCCTCTGATTGGAAGAAGATCAAGGTAATTCCAAAGACAGATTCTGAGAAGTGAGTGCAAGCTGTTAGTGAGGAAATGCAATCTTTACATAAGAATAAGACTTGGACTTAGTCTGAATTGCCAGATGGAAAAAAGAGCAATTGGTTATAGATGGGTCTTTACCACAAAGCTAGATGCAGAGGGGAAATTCAAAGATAGAAAGCAAGACCTGTTGCGAAAGGATATATTCAATAGTATGGTGAGGACTACAACAAAACTTTTGCTGAAATAGTCACTCATACAACCATCAGAGCTCTCCTAGCTGTCACAGCTTATAAGAAAATGAATGTTCAACATCTGGACATCCAAACAGCTTTTCTTTATGGTGATCTCACTGAACAACTTTATATGGAACAACCTCCAGGATTCCAAATATCTGGTAAGGAACATCTTGTATGCAAATTACAAAAGAGCATTTATGGTTTAAAACAGGCCGCCAGAGCATAGAGTGAGAAGCTGAACCAGCCTCTTATGAAAGAGGGGTTCACTTCAGGCACTGTTGACAAATGTGTATACAAGAGGTTCAGAAATAATAAATTGACTTTCTTCCTGAATCAAAAGCAGAAGATTCTGGATCTTCTGGACTGTCTTGGTCTGAAAGACGCAAATGCTATGCCAACTCAAATAGAAGTAGGATTATTAAAGTACATTAAGAAATTCAAATCTTTACAAAATGGAGACAACTATAGGACTGCAATTGGTAAACTCCTATAAATAGCCAACTTCACCAGGCCTGACATAGGAAATGCTGTTAGCATCTTAGGCAGAATGGCCAACTCTCCTAAGAAAGAGGTTTTATTGCAGTAAAAAGAGTTGCCAGACATTTCAAAGGAACAGCAGATTATAAACTGATGCTGCCAACTTGTCACCAACCACAGCTGATTGCTTATGCGGATGCAGACTGGGCTGTAGATCTGGCAGATAGAAAATCAACCACTGGAAACCCAATCTTCTATGGTGGAGGAGCTATATGTTGGACAAGTAAGAAGCAATTTACAATTACAGATTCTTCTACTGGTGCTTGAGTGTGTTTCAGCAAAAGCAGCATATGACGAAATCAAATGGCTGCACAACTTACTTCTGGACTTTGGGATTACAGAACCCAAACCAACAATTTTGATGCAAGATAATCAGAGCTGCATCAAGATTTCTCAGAATGAAAAGCCACTCAAGAAGAGCATTGACATTGCTTTTTATAAAGTAAAAGAAATGTGTCAGAATTGACTTGTCCAGCTTGAATACTGCAACACTGAAGTAATGATTGCAGACATCCTCACTAAACCTCTGCCAAAAGATTGTTTCCAGAGGCTACGTGAAGGACTAAAGATCCTTGACATCAATCCAAGAGAATGAGAAGGGAATTGCTGGAATATGTCTGCATTCTCCTGACCCTTCTTAGTTAGATAGGAACTTCCTCCGTCGTCCCCCTTTCTCATTCTGACTATCATGTGACTTTGGTCACTGACTCTTGGAGACAGTTTTACAGCTCTTTCTCAAGATTCTAAACTGCTTGTAACAGCATTCAGGTTGTCACTATCTTCCTGCTAACTAAAAGATAGTGAGATTTATCACTCTTTACCCAAACTATCTCCAGTTAGATTAGGTTTTAGTTGTTTTATGTAAATATTTATTAAAGCCATTATTGTTTGTTTTTAAACTACAAACTACAAACTGCATATTTGTTGCTTTTTTGAGTTAGTTTTTCTTTTGTGGGAAAGCATTTTAAGAATAATTTAGTCAGGCTCACACTTCTGTTGTTCTGTTAATGAAAGCTGGACGCTAACAAGTTTAACTTTCATACTTGCTTATTTTTATTTCCCTTTAAAAAGGTTAACACCCTGGGAAAGTAAAATTGCACCCCACACACCAGCAAGAGAGTTATTAAATATATACAAGTGTTGAGTCAATTCAAGTCAGTAGTGCGTCATTTATAGCTGAGTCAAGTCCAAGTTGAGTCATTCAAACAACTTGAGTCTGACTTGAGTCTGAGTCAATTGAGTCTACATCACTGAGAATTATCAATAAGATTTAAACCTAAGTGTCCATTACATCCCATTACATGATACTACCCCATGATAAGTTATATGTGCATCCTATGCACTACACATAAGTAACTGGATTATTAGTACTTGTAACTGAGTAGGGACAAACTGCTCCACAAAATGCCATACTATTACACATGGTGAGTGTTGCGCAATGGCCGTGCTGTTCACTCTGCTTGTGTAATAGTCCCAGTGGTGCAGTTATGTCAATGCTCCCCTCCTAGGAATATGACCACCGTGCAACACTGTAATTCTAAACTGCACAACCAAAAGTTGGCTTGTATATATATCTGCCTTCAGGTCACCTGTTGACTTTTACTCATAGGTGGTTTTTTCAGTTCCTTCCTCTGGAATATAGCTACAGCACCTGGTATTCATTAGTGGTGTCCCATCCAAGTACTAACCAGGGTTGACACTGCTTAGCTGCCAAGATCA
Organism: Phrynosoma blainvillii; assembly: GCA_026167975.1. Lineage (NCBI taxonomy): Eukaryota > Metazoa > Chordata > Lepidosauria > Squamata > Phrynosomatidae > Phrynosoma > Phrynosoma blainvillii. Next base: position 356,885,698 of record JANUYF010000001.1, read on the forward strand.
GATGGGATCTGGTGCCTTTAGGGTATTTATGTGGGTAGTGTTCCATGTCATAAATTCCCAACTGGCTGGCAGTCTAAATTTGAATGCATATCAATACTAACACTTTACTTCATGATCATTATTTATCATCTGCCTTTCTAAATACTCAAGAGGGTTGAAAATAATGAGAGAGACAAGTAGGGAAGAGGCCATTAAGGAAATATAATACCACAAATATGTCCCTATTTCCCTATCAAGACCAGTAAATACATTGCTATGCCTGGCATGCATATTATTCTTGCCTTTTCTTATACTGTGTACTGAAAATATCATAGTTCATTGAGTGGAGAAAAAGCACTTTGATTGTGTTGCTTTTCACAGGCATGCATCCAAACTGACAAGGAGGTAGAAGCAGATTATTACTACAGACCACTGTGAAACTGAAGGGAAAGGCAGCAGGATGGTCTCTTCCAGACTTGCACAAGCCCTACCTAAATGAAGCTGCTTTACCTGGGGGGGGAGAGGGAGGGAGTTCAATTGAGTCTTCCACCATAGCTCAATGTTAGACCACATTCGGCTTGTGTCTTTGTCCAATCCACATTTTGAGCATGCCCCATAATCCTGCCCCCATTGATTTTCACCAGCCCTGACCATGAACACTTTCTAGTATGCTGTGCTCAGGATCGCTTTGATATCATGGAATAAACTTGGTCAAGTCACACCAGAGAAATCATCAGAGAAAGTGCAACCCCCCACTGAACAAATCTTGCCAAGAAAACCCTGTGATTTTTGCCGTAGGGTCAAAAAATGTGGAAATGATTTGAAGATTAACAACAACAATATATTTAGTATCATAGAACTTATTCCATGTATATTACTATTTTTTAACCCTAAAGCAGATAATTGGGTAGAGGCCCTGAAAAGGCCAGGTGGGACACAGGCTGAGCAGCATGCTATTGTTGTGTGCACTTTGAATCATTCAGAGAATGCAGGCCCCAGTATGACTCCACTTGTCATACTGATGGGCAGGGAACCATGTAATCAGGAATATGTGACTAATGGGATCAGATGTTCTTAATGGCTGTATCCCACCCCTGAAGAAAGCATTTCCCTTGTGGACAGGGCCCTCAAAAGTCTCAGAAGGGCTTAGTTTCTGCTCTCCAGTGGAGGTATTTGAACTATTGCAAACCTAAAACGGGATGAAGTTTTCTTTTGCAGTCTATATTTGGATGTGGCCTGAGAATGCTAACCAGAAGGGGATGGTTACCATCAACTGTTCTTTAATTATAGCTTTGCTTGTTCACCTTCCCAAATCCTTCAGATCTTCCAAAAGGAAACAGGAGACATTTGAACTTGAGCTTTGCTGAAATCTTCAAAGGCCTATTTAAAATGGGTTTTCTTTTTTCCCCTCTTTCCAAAGGGAGAAAAAAAGTCTTAAACATCCAATACTTATTTCTCTATTAAAAGGGGTTTTACTAGTGGGAAATGAAAAGAAAAAAGAAGAAAGAAAGAGGAAATAGGTAGAGTAGGAAGCATAAAATTGCATCCTTATTAAAGCCAATGTTATGTTCATATTTCCTTGAAACAACACTTGTTTTTCAGTTTCAGCAGCCAGACAATTCAGGTAACTATGAGATTTTTACATTCGTCTGAAAAGCAATATAACCTTTTAGTCTGTTTTCTCATCTATGTAGAGTTGCCAGATTACCCTTGTATTATTAGCCTGAACCATTCAAGACCTGTCAATTTTCTCTTTTGTTCATGACAAATCTGACCTTAACATTTACACCCTTACATAACCTTTAAACTCAACAGTGTCCTGTCCCCTGTAATGACATCAGGGTCAGGCTAGGGCCATGGGTGATTAAACATAAATGCAGGCTTCAGGAAGATCCCTGAGCAGTGTAGCTGAAGCCGGAGAGCTGATATGAGTCAATAATTGGGATAAAGACTCCAGTACAATGGGCAGAGTATAGCAATCTGTGTTCCTCATATTTCATAGAATCCAAGAATAGTGCAGTTGGAGCTTTGAAGAACATAGTCCAATTCCCAACTCAATGTACCATCATTAATACAGAATGTCACTACAGTATCCTTGGCAGATGGGTGTCTAGTTTCTCCTTACACCTCTAGAGGAGAAAGCTTACTACCTGCTAATGCAACCTGTTCAGAGTTTGGAAGCAACATGTTACAATCAGTGTAATATGTTGCAAACAGTTAGCCATTGCCAAATATGAGGTTAATGGAGTTGTAATGTAGTTATACTTCAGAACATAATGAATGAGGACAAAGTTATGCTATTGGTAATGAGTATAAGTTTCTTAAAAGTAAAATATGTCTCAGGTTGTCTGTCAACTTATGGTGACCCCAGGAATTCCGTATAGTGTTCTTACACAAAAAATACCCAGAGGTGGTTTGCCATTGCCTTCCTCTGAAATATAGCCTAAAACACCTGGTATTTGCTGGTGGTCCCTCATCCAAGAACCAACTGGGTCTGAACCTGCTTAGCTTCCAGGAACAGACAACATCTGGAGCCTTCATGATGTCTAGGCAAAGGTTTTCTTGGATACTACTAAATATTACTTTTAAAGGGCATTTTCCCAGGATTTTTTTCACATTTTATGCCATTCTCTCATCAATCCTTTAGAAAAGCAACCAAAAGTAACAAAAACCTAACAAGCAATGCAACAAGTAATTCAATGAGTTACCTTTTAAACACATTGATACATAACTGCATTTTAAAACCCTATAACAACTGGAACAGTAACTTCCCCAACTCAGTGTCTGTTCAACTGCTCAACAGCTTTTACCACTAGGAAGGCCTCTTGGTTCAAAGGCTTCACACTATCTTTCAGCAATAGGGACAAGTGCTAAATATCCCTGTTCTGTTCTGTGCCAGCTCTGAGGCCTGAAGACAGGCAGATGCTTCAACAGGTGAGATCTCTGATTTGTGGCATCCTAGTTCAAGACACAGAGTCCATGATTCAAGTAGACAGATTGGAGTTCTGTAAATAGGAGATTTTCTGTTCACTTCGACAAGGAATCCTGTCAACCAATCCAACATCTTTTTCTGTGGTATACCTAAAATGGAATAATTACAGAAGGATGCTAACATATATACATCTTCTGAAGCCGTCCTTGGTATCCACTGGGGTTGGTTCCAGGATCCCCCTGTGGATACCAAAATTTGTGGATACTCAAGTTCCATTAAATATAGTGGTGCAGTAAAATGGTGTCCCTTATATAAAATAGCAAAATCAAGCTTTATGCATTTATATACAATAGCAAATGTATGCACTTTGCTTTTTAAAGTGCATAACTTTTTGGAATATTTTCAAGCCATGGATGGTTGAATCCATAGATAAAAATATGGAGGGCCAACTGTAATTATTAAAGAAACGTTATCGGGGATGTTTTTGTTCCTAGACCAAGATGTATTCATTTCATTTTTAATTTAAAAGATTGTTTCATTCATCCTTACAGGCAATCACTCAAATGGTTAAAAAAGTACAGGAAGGGGATGTGCTATATAACTGTCTTTAATGATTTTTAAAAAAACCCACTCCCTGTACACCTCCAATGCCATCTTCTACACTGTTCTTGAAAGTTGGGGTGACCCTCTGGAGCAGTGTTTTGAAGGCTGAGGGGGATTCAGAAAATCAGAAAAGGTAGTTTTCTAACCTTCAGCCAGTGGAAAGTAAGTCATCACTGTTATGTTTTGCTGAAGCTTAAATTTAAACAACAGGGTTTAAAAAACAAAACAAAACAAAACCCATTAATGTTGATGGCAGTCCATGAAGTAAGAAAAACATATCTTCAAGTTTTATCAATTAATAAGTCTGGCAGCATGTATCTCTCTTGAAATGCACAAATTACTTTTCTGATTAACATTTCAAGTGCATAAAATTAATGGTCATGAGTACTATCTGATAGTTATTTGTTATTAAAATGGAAGTCAAAATAAGTAATTAGTTAAATAAGAGTTTACAAAATAAATTGGTTCTTAAATTTCTCCAGTTAGCTATAATTTGGAGATCAAATATAGTATTTTGTTATGATTAGTGTCTGAAGACTGCAACCTCTAATCATTAATCAGCTAAATTATTTTTAATTTATTAAAAATCCTTTAACAGTGCTTTATCACATCAGCCCCTTTCATGCTGCAATAACTGTAAAAAAATAAAAATAAAACATCATCACATTTTGTCTTTTGCATGACTGGGGATTGCTGCCCCCATCCTGTCCCTTAACTCTACCCTCTCTGCCATGCCTTTCACTATATTTTTTAAATAAAAAATCCAGCTTTTGTCGCACAATTTCTGAGCTCTGCAGCTCTGATTTAACATTTTAATTAAAAAAAAAAAAAACTTTGAGGCTGCAGAGTTCCGAAATTGCATGAAAACCTTAGAATTTTTTAAAAATCATGAGCGGGGGATGTGGGAATGAGGGGACAGTGACACCATGTGACTACCAATCATGCAAATGCCCTGGGATGACTTTTCGCACCTGTGGCATCGCACAATTGGCCGCTTATTCACGGGTTTCCCTCATGAATAAGAACAGACAGCTGGGGGACGGGGCAGCTATGAGAGGAAAGTGGTGTCGTGTGATCACCGTCGCCAGCGCTGCTTCCCTGCCAGAGAAATTGCATTTAAAAGCTGCCTGTGATAAAGGCTTCAAAAGGCATCCCTGATTAACTATACTACACAATGCATTTTAACTTTTAAGAAGTTAATTATTTTCAAGGTAAATAAAATCTGAAAATGTCAAATATCTCAGATGAAGGAGTGCTAGTTTTGAGATAGTGCCTGCTGTGACATACATACACACAATCTTCAAATCTATTGTTTTGACATGGACAAATTAATGCAAAATTGATTGATTAGAACTAATTTCATTAATTGACTGAGAACTGGAAAGCATTGAATTAAAAATACTCTCAGGATACTAAAAGAGAGGTGCTGACTGAAGAAGATGACAAATACTGAAAGTCATCATTTCATCAATCTAATTTACATTTGGACATGCTTCAGTTTATTATCCTTTATGTTTTTAGCAATGGATTAAAATTCTAAAACATCTATTAACAAGTTTGTTTGGTGAGACATCCAGTAATATATACACACTGTAACATTAGTCTCTCAGTCAACATTGGTTGCACAATTGTATTTGTACTTATTTAGTAACACTTTGAATACTGGCTTAGTCTTCAGTCTCCATTCTATCTGCCCCATGGGCAGAGTGTCCACTAGTGTCCCCTTCTCCTCCTCTGGTTCTTATTTGGAGGCTTTAGTAGACCCTCTCTGTATTTTGTATTTGAATGGAATAGTCTGACCATATCATGGTCTTTATTATCCAACACCCGAGGCAAAAACAGAGAGGATTTCTGGGTCCTACGGGTTTTGAAACTCCTTCTGGGTCGTCCTTTGCCATTGATGGAGACATACCAGAGTCTTTCAGCACTAGCTTTGCGTTTGCTGCTGGCTCCACTAGGCACAGTCCGGTACAAGCGGGAAGCATAAGTATTGTAGCCCAGCTCATGGATCCTTTCCACAAACTCACACTCTGGATTGTAGGTTTCCTGCAAAGTAAGAACAATAACCATCAGTTCCATCAGAGTACAATCTGCAACTAGGACACTAATTACATTTTGCAACAAATATTGCATGCTCACAAAAGGAGAACTTGGAAGTTACTTTTTGGATTATGTCACCCAGAATCTCCTAGCCCAACATGGCCTGCAAACCTGTTGGCTGAAATACTCTGAAATTTTTAGCTCACAAAAGTAACCTTTCTAAGCTCTGCACAAAAGACAACATAGTTGGGCCCAGAAGGAGGACCCCACTGTGCCAAAAGCACTCTTCATATATTTTTACAAGGTTATTTCTGAAGTACCCTGGAAGTCAAATATCTGTAAGATAAATATGCAAACTGGAAAAGGTTGGGCATCTGCTTCATGGAAAACTAGGTCTTTCACTCTGAGTTTGACATATCTGTTTTTAAACATAATGACTATACCCCTGAATCTCCTTTTCTAAACCAAAGTCATGCAGAGTTTGTGCTTTTGTGTGACATTGAAAATGAGATTAAACCAGCTGCCACGCAGAATCTGTAGTTTACCTGAACTGTATCTGAACTGTATGGAAGAATAATCAAAAGATGTGTGAGATCCCAGGAGCTGGTAAATATAGAGAAATTAACATCTGTCCAAATATGAGGATGAAAACACACATTCCAGCTTTTACATCATGAACCAATTTTATACCATAACTTTGTTCTGTCTCATGACTGGGAAACACAGAGATAACAAACCTGTCACAAAAAGCTGTATTGATAACTAAGAAATTAATGTTCTGATTTCCATATTCTAGAGTTCAAAGTAAGCACTTTGTTTTAGAGTGAAGTGCATTGACGCACTTTTACATCACTCTGGAATTAATGAAGACTATGTGTCGATTATTTCAAAGTACCTCAAGGGATTTCATTACCACTGTCTTGTGATTTTGAGGAAGGCAGATAACTCCTGACTAAAATGGCATACCTTATTCTGTGAAAAGAATCAGGATTGGTGTGCTCTTCATTTGACCACACCAGTGCCATATATGTACTTCTATATTTACTTTATGATTACAAATTAAAATAAAATGAATAAGATGGCTGGATGCTAGAAATAATCCAGAGAATTTAAGCCACACTTTTGTTCCATCAAATTAGTGCCTGTAAAGGTCTAAAGATTTCATTGTAACAGTTGTCCATGAATGCATTCTGTCTTCTATTTCAAAATTCTCCACACATTACACGTCGGAGGCTCTGGGTCCTGGTTAGGTCACAACTGGAAATGTGACTGCTACTAACTGGCATGATGTGATTTAAAAAAGGCTTTAGAAAGTTCTCAGTTAGCCCAGCAGAGGGAGGCCATAGGTCCATTCTCAACTGTCATGAATGCAGTGCAGAAGGACTCAGACATGACTATAACTGTGAATCAAAAGTTGCAGATCTTATCACATTGTGGGGAGGGGGGATGTTACACAAAGAGACAATACTAACAAGAAATTTTTATTGTTTCAAATAATTTTCACATAGAACACTTGTTACTGTGTGCCTTCTATTAGTTTCTGATTTATGGTGACCCTATCATTAGGTTTCCTCAAGCTGACAGAGTGTGACTTACCCAAGGTCACCCAGTGCGTTTCCATGGCCAAGTGAGGATTGAACCCTGGTTTTCAGAGTAGGCCAGCAGAAGTGTATCTCAATTGTATTGACTAGAGCAGAGGCACCATATAGTTTTCTTTGGGAGTGGGTGTATCTTAATTTAAGTAACCAGGATATGATATCCTGTAATATACACCTTGCTGTTCAACAGTCGCCCTGTCTGAACTGGCTGATATGGTCTAGGTTAGGTGACCAAGGGTAGTTTTTCTGGAGAACTTCAGGGTACTTCTATACTGATTATTGTCTAACAGGTTCATGGCCACCATGAGTCTTTCCTGGGTAATTTTAGCCCCATATTCAGTGGAACAAATTGGGGGGGGGGGGTATTTTTTTTTTTTATACTAGATAATTTGAGAATGATATGAATGTATGGAGATTTTGATACAGTTACATTGCCATTAAAATGTCACTACCTGCTTATGTTTAGACTCAGTGCCTCCTCCATCTTTGCAGAGGAGAACAAATTTTTGTAGGGGTTATTTTTAAGATAGTCTGCCCCTAGGAGTCTGGTGGCTTTCTAGTGGCTTGTTGGGGACTTTCTTGTCACACAGGGTCACAATTCTGTTGAAGCTTTGATGAACTATTGGAGTAGGGATACGTCCTTCCTCCTGAACATCCTCTCCCTGGATGATTTTATTGATCTGAGGAGATGACAGCAGTGGAAGATAAGTAGAGCAATGGTGGAGGAAGATTCTTCATGAAAGGACTGAAAACAGGCTAGAAAGCATATTATGGGCTACCCTGGGACATCTGCTTAGAGCTGGCCAAGCTCTGGGCTGGCCTTGGGAATGAGCATACTGAAAGGTCCACCAGGCTGAGCTTGGTACCAGTGTTATCAAGTGTACAGTCTGTTCCGATACTGGTTGAAAAGAAGCAGTTAAGTGGCCAGGATTCTGCATAATAGTGTAATTCTCTACACACAATGTGCAACACAAAACCATGGCCAACATGCATGGGCTATGACACTGAATTCACAACCCTGCTTCACCAACCTTAATCTGAATGCAGACATTATACGTTGGACAAAAGTACCCAACTACTTTTCTTTGGGAACTTACAATGGTCAGTGTCTTGGATCTTTCCTTTCATATCCTACAAAAGGGTTAGGCACCTGCAGGGGGAGCAGGGGCAATCTATCCCCCTCCCCTTTGTGAAGACTGCGTGTGCCTGATGCAACCCAAAATGACATTGTGTCATTTCTAGTTTCAATTTCAGCTACATTCGGGCTTCTTTTTTGCTTTACTGCTCCCACAATTTGGCAGCTGGATGGGGGAAGAGAGTATTTATTTATTTATTTATTTAGGCATAGAGTGCTGTCTCCTACATAGAAAATTATGTTTTCTGTGCAAAAATTCCGCGAGCAGATTTTGGGCAGAGTAAATCCTTAACTGCAACAATTCTCATCAGTCCAGGATTCAATTTGTCAAGAGTCCCAAAAACTGAATAAGCATGTTTTATATCATTTTTAAAAATATATTTTTGAATATTTTTCCCACCCTAGCTGGTGGAGTGTTATGTTATGAGAACTTAATGCAGGGCCTTAGTCAAGAGAATTTAAAAGCTGACTATTTGTTAGCTTGTCTTTTTTGTTTGTTGAATAGGGGTGAAATGCAGTGAGGTAATTTGAGTGAGGAACTGCTTCCATCAACAGAACCAGGAGGGGAACAATTCTTCTCCCTGTTCCAGTCCTCAACACATTTTCTAAATCTGCTTTGAAAGGGTTTGAGGGACCATGCTGGGTAGATTTTTGGGAAGTACAGGAATTATTGAGGGAGGGATCCACATTGTATCAGTAAACATATACTCAGACACAACAGGTTTTCATATTTGGGTCTCTTAGATTATTAAATTGTTGCTGACATACTTTGGACATATGAGATAAATGTGACTCAGTAGAAAAGATGATAATGCTTAACAAAGTGGAAGACTGTGGGAAAACAGAGAGATCACACTAAAGGTGGATTTATTCTGTCATGGAAGCCATGGCTCTGAGTTTGCAAAATCTGAGTAGTTCAATTCAGTTCATTTTTATTATAGTCATAGACCAGCACAAGACCTGAGTAGAGCTGTTGATGATTGGGACTCTAGAAGATATCCCAGTCATATGATTGCCATAAATCAAAGTTGACTTTATGGCAAATAACAACCACAAAAACACACTACACAGTGATAGCTTTATGATTGTACTTTATCTGCTGTGGATACATTCTATATAATCCTCAGGTTTGGAGTTTGGTGAGGCATTAGAACTCTCTGTCTGAATTCTACATATCCCTTCCTAAACCTCAAATTTCAGGATTCCACAGGATGGAGCCATAGCAGTTAAAATGGAACCATGGCACTTTAACTGTGCAGTGCACTTGCTGAAAGAAACTGACACAAGTGCCTACATCTACTTGCATGGGGGCGGGGGGAGTGATGAACCACGATAGTTCGTGCTGAAATAAATAGTTTTAAAATGGCACAAGCTTCCATCCTTTTACACTGAAACAGAGTAACATGGCTACTTCTTTGAAAATACCTACTTGCCTAGAATTGAGCAAACATTAAAATATAATTACCTAAGTCCCATTGATTTTGATGAGGCTAGTCCAACCAAGTATGACTAAGTATGGAACCAGTCTATTGCCTCCAAACAATGAACACCCTTATCTCAGAGTAGCATACAACTACTCATAAATATTATCTATAGCATATTAATAATATATTTCTACATAATCACATGTTTTGTAAGCCTGGCCGAAATACACACACACACACACACACACACACTTGCTATTGGCTGCTCTTGACCTGACAAACATCATTAGGATTTTCTGGCCAGGAAGATAAAGAAGTATCAGGGACAAGGGACTGCTTTTATGAGGTGAGATAGGATCCTTTTCCAAACTTACTCTGGGGAAATCCTCTGGTGCTGATTTTGATGGGATACAGAGGGCCTCTGGGCAGGGGACAAAAGGAGAAACTCTCACTGCCTGTCCAGGGCAGTGGTTGGTTGTGGGACCAATGTACAGCTACCAGATGGTGCTGGGAATTGACTGGTTGCATTTTCACAACCTCATCATTGACTGGAAACAGTTACAACTGGTATTTGCTGACCCAGTGTGTAAAGGGCATGTTAGAGAGAATGTTAACAAGGGGCATGGAGAGGTGACAGTGACTTTGTTAAAACCTTGTGCAATGGGGGAGAGAATGGGACAGGTATCTCCTGAGGCTCCCTGTCCTTATCCTGTGGAATATCAGGATCTCAGAGGGGTGTTTGAAGAAAAAGAAAGTGACCAACTACCCCCACACAGAGAAACAGACTGTGCCATTGAAATAGAACCTGGGGCTGTTTTTCCAAAGCCCAAATTATATTCAATGACCCCTTTGGAGCTGAAAACTTTGAATGAATTCATAGAAAAGAATTTAGCTAGGGGTTTCATAAGACCATCCACCGCTACCTTTGCTGCTCCAGTGTTTTTTAGAGAAAAGGATGGTTGACTTCGGCTAGAGACTGATTACAAAAATTTGAATGCCATCAGTACCACCAACAAATACCCCTTGCCACTAATGAAACACATGTTGGGCCATTTGGCCATTGGCAAGATATTACTAAGCTGGACTTGAGGGATGTGTACTTTTGAGTTTGCATTCAAGAAGGAGATGAGTACAAAACTGCATTCAACTGCCCTTTGGGAGCTTATGAATATTTGGTTCTCCCTTTTGGGCTATCAGGAGGGCCAGGATGCTTCATGAGCCTTGTGAATGAAGTGTTGCATGATTTATTGTATGAATGGGTCTTGGTTTACTTGGATGATGTGTTGATTTACTCTGAGGATATAGAGTGATTTATTGTATGAAGGGGTGCTAGTTTACTTGGATGATGTGTTGATTTACTCTGAGGATATAGAGTCACACATCAAAATGGTGAGGGAGGTACTGAGAAGGCTGTTGGACAATCAGTTGTATGTGAAATTGTCCAAGTGCCAGTTCCACACAAACAGTCTGGACTTCTTGGGATACCAAGTGTCTACAAGGGGAATTTAAATGGATCCAACAAAAGTACAGACAGTGATGGACTGGCCCCCACCTAAAACTAGAAAACAAGTTCAAAAGTTTTTGGGGTTTGCTAACTTCTATAGACAGTTCATCCCCCACTTTGCTCAGATTGCTTTGCCTATTACTGATCTGCTCAAAACAAAAGGTGGGGGGGGGGAACATAAAGCTAAAGCCACTGAGGGGGAGGTGGTGGAGAAATCTAAGGTTTCAGCGAAGGTTGATTGGACTCCTAGATGCCAGGAGGCATTTGAACAGTTGAAAACCTTGTTTAGTTCTGAGCCTGTATTAAAGTATCCGGATCCAGAAGCACCTTTCGTAATTCAGGTTGATGTTTCAGATTTTGTAGTGGGGGCAGTTTTGTTGCAAAAAGATGTGGAGGGGGTGCTTGGGCCTTGTGCATATTTGGATTGTCATGGCCCGTCTGGGAAAAAGAGGCTTTTGCCATAAAATGGGCCCGTCGGAAACTGGAGACAATTTTTAGAAGGGCCACGCCACCCATTTGAGGTATGGACTGATCACCATAATTTGGAGGGACTCCAAGCCCCCTGGAAATTGACACCTAAGCAATGTAGATGAGCCAGGGACTTTTATAAATATAAATTCAAGCTCAAATTTATTCCTGGCTGAGAGAATAGTTTGGCTGATTCATTGCCAAAACTCCCTCAACACATGGGCAAAGAAAGGCAGCCACTCCAAACCCTATTCACTCCAGTGCAACTGGGGCTGGCGGTCACCACATGTAGCCAAGCTAAGGTGGAAAGGAAGGTGGAGCAGGAAAAGTTGGATCCACTTCATGTGGAGATAAAATGAAATTCTGAGAGTGATAACTGGCTGAAAATACACAAACAGCAACTGGAAAAGAAGGACAAAGGACTTTGGTATAAAGGACAAATGATATATGTCCCTAGTGAGCTGAGACAGAAGGTGTTGCAAATGTGCCATGATTCCAGAGCTGCAGCTCATCAGGGCTTTGTAAAAACTTTACATTTGCTCCACAAACAGTTCTGGTGGGAGAGCATGAGATGTGATATCGAAGAGTATGTGAAAAGCTGTTCTGTATGTGCTAGAGTAAAGCCCTTGGTGGGTAAACCAAGTGGACTTTTACAACCTCTGGAGACCCCTAGTGGCCCATGGAAGCATATTGCCATGGATTTCATCACTGACCTGCCTGAAAGCCAAGGCTGAAATACAATTTGGGTTGTGACAGACTTATTTTCAAAGCAGGCACACTATATGGAGTGCAAGGGTCTCCCCACAGGTACCAAGCTGGCTGATTTGTTTATTCAATTTGTTTATAAATACCATTGTTTACCAGACAAGATAGTTTCAGATTGAGGTTCAACCTTTACTTTTCAATTTTGGAAAGTATTGCAATCTAAACTGGGGCTTGAATTAGCTTTGAGCACAGCCCATCATCCCCAGATGGATGGACAATCAGAATGCACCAATGCTTCATTGGAAAGGTATCTTAGGTGCTACACTAATCACCTGCAAGATAACTGGTATGAACTGTTGCTTAAAGCTGAAGTGACTTTTAATGGGGCAGTCAACCAAAGTTCTGGACATACACCTTTTGAAGTCATTTATGGTTATCAGCCTAAATTGTTACCCACTTTGCAGATCCTATAACAATCACACAATGGATTTCAAAAATAAAAAATGCTTGGCCACTGGTTGTGACAGCTTTGGAAGAAGCAAAAAACAATTATTAAAAGTATGCTGACAGACACAGAAAAGTGGGCTGGAACATAAAAACTGGGAACAAGGTCTACCTGTCAACCAAGCATTTAAAAACAAGACATCCCACTAAAAAACTGGGTCCTAAATACATGGGGCCTTTTAGAGTCAAAAGACTTATTAATGAGGTATCTGCAGAGTTGGACTTACCTAAGGAATACAGACGTTTACACCCTGTTTTCCATTTCAGCTTGCTGAAACCTGCCCTGACCAGTGAACAATGGAGAACAGAATAAACCCCACCTTTGCCCATGTTGGTGGATGGGGAACATCACTTTGAAATATCCAAGATTCAGGACTCTAAACTGCATAAAAGGGGACTATACTATTTGGTTCAATGGAAACATTTTCCCATTGACCTAGCTGAATGGGTGAAGGCTAAACATGTTATGGCTTCAAAATTGGTTGGGGAATTCCATTCGACTTATCCAGACAAACCAGGGTGGGGTGGGGTTGGTTGAAAATATTACATGTGGTGTTTTTTTTGGGGGGTGGCAGAGTGTCAGAACCATGCCTGTGTGCATGAGTTCTGTCAGATATTTGGTTTGGGGTGTAATAGTTGTAGTTGTTTGGGGGATGATAGGTGGGGTACTATATGGAAAATGTAGTTAGTTTTTGTGAAAGGTAGGCTGTTTGGGGTGGGGGCTGGAAGTAATGCTGGGTGGAGGATAGTTTTAAGAAGTCAGGTCTTTGGAATATAGGAGCTGTAGAGGAGGTTGGTTGGTGTCGGGAATAATCTGGCCCAAGGGGGGGGGGTGACGGGTGGAGTGTTTCAGCTGGAGACAGATATCTCTGGTAAGAACATTAGGAAAGGGGGGCTGACCTGGTGGGAGAAGAAGAGCTGTGGGAATTGGAGGTGGGTGCAAGTTTTGGCGTCAAGAGATGTGAGGTGGAGCCCAGTAATTTTGGAGGTTTAAATTGGCATTTTGTCATGGGGGGGGCAGTTCTGGCTTAAACGCTGACTGGTGAATTACTGGCTGTGTGTTCTCAATAAACTTCTAGTTGATTCAAATGGCTGGATTTATTGCTACACAGAATTAATGAATTTAGCCAAGTCTGACATAAATTCAGCCATGAGCCACATGTTTTAAACCCTACTTGGAGAATGGATTCCACCACCACAACCCCCTTGTTGCTAGATATGAACGCTTCTGCTATATTTCCCACAGTTTTGCCTGCTACTAACCTGCAAGTATTTATTTATTTAATACATGTATCCCACTTCTGCAATGGATTCTATTAAATAGTGTGCACTATAGAAAAGGTATATTTCAACCCCATTTCACCTTCAATTGTATTAGCAATACAACATCTCCCTCAAATATGTAGTGCTTTGGATTTGGAACACAGTATCATAACATACATACCATGAAGCCATATCAAAGTATAAAAGTATTTATTACCAAAAAAGTGGAATAAAACTTGATTCAATTTATCACAGGCTTTCAGAGCATTAGTGGCTTTGATGCTGTACCTCTGGCATTACATCTCAAATTACTTGATGCACACTGAGAGCCCATTCATTACATTGTACAAATGGGACTCCTGTTGACATCCCTGGGAGATTTTTGTTCTGAAAAGCTTCTTAATCATATTGTGAATTGTAGATTTCCTCACTTCTTTATACTGATTCACAATCTAAACTGATATCTGATATGGAAATATAGGGAATTTTAAATGTTCATCTTTGCCATGTTCTCCACTGTCCTTTTTAAAAAAATGTACAAACCAGATATTATTTGGTTTGCTTTATAAATTGTGTACATAACAGAAAAACAAGTGTGCCTAGCACTTGCCATCATGTTCCAGTGAGAGGCCTCCAAGTACTGGCTGCTTAATCCCCCAAATAAAACCAAAAAGCCTATTTTTGTTCTCTATAAATGATTCTTCTATAATTTCTCCCCTTTTGATTACAATGGCCTTTAAATCCCCATTGAAAATGACTGGAACTCCCACAGGGGATGCTTCAGCCTCCTTACCATAGTTAAAATGCTTCTGTTTTTAAATAGCACTTACTGAAGCATAAAGTCTGCCTCTTTTGTTCATGGCCAGGTATCTGCCGGAGAAACAGCCTTTGATAGCAACAATCCCGACATCCACTGCTGTTATCTCTAGAATACCTAAAATAGAAATGTAAGGATTTTTTTTTAGTTAACACATGTACATTTTACCATTATGGGCTTAATTCTTCATTCACACCTTCAGAGCACTTTTACTTCTTGGGCATCATGGGTTTACTTAGGCTGAATCTGCACTGAAGAAATAATGCCATTTGATGCAACTGAAACTGTCATGGCTCCATCCTATGGAATCCTGGAATTTGTAGTTTGTTGTGACACCAATGTTCTCTGCTAGAGAAGGCTCATTATCTCACAAAACTACAAATCCCAGAATTCCGTAGCACTGGGGTATGGTAAAGTGGTGTCACACTGCATTATTTCTGCAGAAGCAGATTTAGCCTTAAGAGTGAAGTCCATCTGATTTCATGGTGACATTCCTATATGCTTTACAGTACCTTTGGTATTCACTGAAGACACACACAGATCGCATGCAAGCAAGATTCCCTAGGCCTGAGATGGATAAGAGCTCTACCTACCCATTAGATTAGTGTAGAATTTTGGGTCCTAACCCCATACATTTGCAATTGACATATCACTATCAAATGTTAGCATTTCCATTTTAACAGAAGTCGAAACAAAAAAAAAAATGAGAATAATTTGTTCAAGACTATCAGCTAAATCCAGAACTGAGCAAGAATATGTAACCTACATTTTTGTTGGTTCTCAAGCTGATAATAAATGCAAGATGCTTCCTTCATCTGGAAAGCACTGGGCTCAATACAAGAAAAACTACTGGCATGATTTCCTTCTAAACTCACAACCAACATCCAATGATAAAAATTTGACGACATACAAGAGAACAAGAGCATGGGAATTGTTTGAAGCAAACTCTTACTAGCAAATCCCCAGCTGTTTGATTGAGACTGAACTGCTTCAAGAGAGAAAGATCTGACATTGAACTAGAGAGCCACCTAATCCTATATGTCTATAAAAAGTTTAAATCCCCTTTAATGCCTTTCTTAGGGACACAAGAGTACTTGACTTATTGAAACAAACCACAAAGCTGCCCATTTCAGGACAATACTCTTGCTAAGGTCTCCAGAGGGCCAAATGGAGTAAGACGAGTGGCTGCAGCATCTTAGAGCCACTGTGGAACCATGAAAAGAGTCTTGTCATTTAGAAAGTCAGCATAACCCTTGGGGGAAAGGACAATATGGTAGTCTAGGCTTGATTCAAAGAAAGAACCATTTCAGTCCTTCAAAGAGAATAGCCTCATAGCCCAGACAGGTGGGACAAGAAAGGCAAAGGTATGCCTATCTTCTCTCTGAAAACTGAAAACATTTTGCACACAGACATGAATATAAGTTTGCCACTACTTATACATCCAAGGGAGAGCTAAAGGAAATGCCTTGCTCTCTGATCAGAGCACTCATATTCATTTTGAACATCTATATACTGTTTTTCTCCCTAAGACTCATAAAGGATTGTGCTACAAAGCTCTGTACACATGCACACATGCACACACATACGCACAATGTAAAAACACACAATGAGGCAAAACTTCAAATATCCCTACAGGAAACATAGTTAATGTATTACATTTTAAGAGTTCTCTAAGTCAGAGGAGAAATAAGGTGGGGGCAGACATAGGGGGACAAATCTCAGGTGTACTCTATCCATCTATCTGTCTATCTCGATAGATAGATAGATAGATAGATAGATAGATAGATAGATAGATAGATAGATAGATAGATAGCATCCAATAAAATGAAACACTTGGAAAATGCTGTGGGAAGTACTGATTTGATTCATGTGCTGACACATTACATTTCTGATTATAAGAATAGCAGTTTTGTGTTGCATTATTATTGGAATATGAATTTCTTGTTAAGTTATACATCACTTACCAAGATATTTTTTATGCTTAAGCTCCTATAGGAAAAGATTTTTGATTTTTAAAAATATTTTTGAAAGATACTGCCCTCTCATTCACTTAGGTTATCATTATACAAAATAATATTATAGCTGAAACTGATTTGTGGACAATTCACACAAATGTATGCATATTTCCCAGAGCACAGTCCTATGCTCTGTTTATACTGACTGGGATGATTTAGGATTTTGCAGTAAATCTGCTGTACTGGTAGGATCATGGAAACCCCACCACTGCTTGGGACCCCACATGGTGTACCTTCAACAAGCAAAACATTATACTGGCATATCCTGGACCACTGTTTGATCTGAAGGGCTGCAAAAAATGGGGGCATGTCAGAAAAGGCTGAGCTCTTGTCTGAATCTGAAACTCCCTTACTTGTAGCTCTTGGTACCTAAACTGGCCAGCCATTACACCAACAAAAGAGGTAGTCCAAGTCAAAACATTCCCAATGGAACTCTGAGAGGAAAGTCATTATATACTGCCCCAAATATTCTCCTTCCATATTCCACACCATCATAACACTGCATGGGATCATGACTGTATAACCCTCTTCATGTGTCATGCATGTGAAGAGGACTCATGTGGAGAAAGAGACAGCAAGCTACACCACTGATCCCACCTTAATGTTGTGTGGGTTCCCTTGGCCCACTCCTGACATCCATCCATTGAGTGCTATGTGGACATCTTAGCCAGGGAAGCCTACTCATGGAGATTTCAGGGTGCTAGGTTCTACAGAAGCTCACAAATGTTGTTATTGTTGTTATGTACCTTTACGTTGTCTCCAACTTAGGGTACTCCCAAAATGAACCCATGAAAGGCTTTTCTTGGCAGGAATTCAGAGGGGCTTTGTCTTTGCCTTCCTCTGAGGCTGAGAGTATATGATTTGCACAAGGTCACCCAGTAGGTTTCCATGGCCAAGTAGGAAATCAAACTCTGGTCTACAGAGGTGTAATCCAACAAACAAACCATTATACTTTATTGGCTCTTTTACATGCAACACATATCCCCTGCAAAAGTCATGCCACACCTGGAATTTTACCACTTCAAGCAGGTAATACAGCTGGACCTCCATATCCACAGATTCTGCATCCATTGATTCAACCGCCCACAGCTTGAAAATATTTTTAAAAGACATTCCAAAAGGCAAACCTTGATTTTGCCATTTTATATAAGGGACACCTTTTTTTACTATGCCATCGTATATAATGATACTTGAGCACCCAAGGATTTTGGGATTCATGTCCCCACCCTCCCCTCCCCCAAAACCAAACACCAGTGGAGCAGCAATACTGTGTTTGTATAAACTGGCTGCCAGTATGGTAGGGCCATGAAAGTGCCTAGTGCACCATAACATATTTGAGCCCTGGTGGTGCAGTGGTTAAATGCCTGTACTGCAGCCACTCACTCATAGACCACAAGGTTGCGAGTTCAATACTAGCCAGGGCTCAGGCTAGACTCAGGCCTGCATCCTTCCGAGGTCGCTAAAATGAATACCCTGCTGTTGGGGGGCAATGGGCTTACAGTTGTAAACTGCTTAGACATCCCACAGCACGATATAAGCGGTATATAAATGAAGCTGCTTTGCTTTGCTTTGAATGCCATCATGTAAAAGTATTATATTTTAAAGTCTTTTTTGTGGCGTTTCCTCAGTCCAGGCAGTTTCCCACACTGAAGATGTGAATTCATCCTTGCATTTTGACAAAAAGAACCCAAATGAACTCAGGCTCTCTTTCTCTTACCTTGGTGACAGTAGCAGACATTCAATACATGGTATCTCTTTCCTTGGAATTCAGGAAAAGGTTTTATAGCCATGTGTCATGACACTGTAGTTTAGGTCCGGCTGTCTTATAGCTTGGTCTGGAAGGCTACATCTGCATCTGCACTGCAGAAATAATGCAGTTTGACACTGCTTTAACTGCCATAGATTAATGTTATGGAATCCTGAGATTTGCAGTTTGCTGTGGCACCAGAGCTTTAGCAGAGACAGCTAAATATCTCACAAAACCACAAATCCCAGAATTCCATAGCATTGAGCTATGGTAAAGTGGTGTCAAACTGCATTATTTCTGCAGTGTAGATGCAACCAAAAATTCCTTTTTCAGCAATATGATAGGGGTGGTGGTTCATTTCTTTCCAACAGATGATGGAAATGAAACTGGAATTTTGATACATTTATACTACACATATGTGAGATTTGATCAAATGAATTGGATGAATGCTTTAATTCACTGGGGATTCTCTCTCTCTAACCTTGGAGGAGGGCATAGCTTGGTATAGAAGATATTTATGAAAACCTAGTTCATTTCCTCCTCCCACAGGAGCTTCAGGAATCTTTATTAACCCCTCGTGCAGTGAACATAATAGCTGGTTGGGTATACATGTGTGTTAATATTTCATCATCAGATAGATATGTCATAATTTGAGACACAACTTAAATCTCTATCCTGAGATTTGCAATTTGCAACTGGGAGGAAAATAATAATGATAACAACAACAACAACTTGGGGGAAGGTAGTAACTAATTTCAAATAGCTCAAAAAACCACACAACTGCTACTAAACCTTGGATTCCATAGGATGGGGCTATTTATTTATTTATTTATTTAACCGCTATGGCAATTAACATTGTATCAAACAGCTATAATTATATAGTGTGGATATACACTGAATCATTTTATTTGTACCCTGTTTTCTCCTAAGACTGGAACTCAATCTGGTTTCAGTGACTTTCTGAAGGGCTCACCTTGGGCTAGATTTTGTGACACCACACAAGACTATTTTCTGTTGGAGATGTGAACTGTTTCCATTGGAAAAGAGGAAAGATGTAAGGAATATCAAGCATTTAAAAACTCTTGTCTGTAATGGTGCTATCCATGCATGTGTGCCACCCCTGAATGCCAAAGGATGAAGGTGTACACCTGAATATTCACCTGATTGTAAACATTGTCCTTCTGGAGTGACCAGCATGGTCTCTTGCTGGGCTAATCTCTCTCTTTCTCTCTCTCTCTCTGTGTGTACTAGGTGTTATTTCCTTAATAATCTTGGCAATCTATCCAGAAAAGGGCAAGCAGGTGTCATTTCCTCTACCCTAAATACCTTCCCTCCTTCAAACACAAATCAAACAAGGTTAATAGGAAGGAAGGAAAACCAAACAAACCAGCGAAGATGAACAGACTGAAGTGTGAAACCCATCTCAGAAACATCATTTACAACCAGGAGATTCAAAGAGGAAAGAATCCTGGGAAAGTCACACCTTTTAAGAGGAATAAACCAAGTGACAGCCCCTGAGCTGGTCTATTTGCAAATTGCAGGCAAGGAAGGGCTGGCTTCTTCTCTCAGGGATGCTCTCTCCAACCCACACAGGGAATGTCTTCTGGAAGGGATGACAAGAGCCCAGAAAACAAAGAGATGGCGTGGGTGCAGTTCTATGAGCCCAAACAAAAAAAAGGGAGAGACATGTCGCAGAGAAAAAAAAAAAAACCTCTGGGTTCTGTGCACCTCTTCTTTTGTGAAAGAAAGGCAAGCATTTTTTTTTTTTTTTAAAAAAAACCACCTTCGCTTGCAGTTCTCAGCAGCCTCCTCCTTTGTGTCTCTCATTTTCTTGCCATCTGGGAGGAAAACTATCTTGCTGGGTGGGTAAGTTTAGAAGCTACTGTTCAAAGTCCCTCATATAACTCTCCATTCTGTATTGTCCAGTGGCAAAAGGGGGAAAGATCTCAGCCCTATTGCTTCCAGATATGACAGAGTCCTAATACATACACAAACATACACACTTATTTATTTATTTATTTGCCCTCCTTTTTCTGGGCCATATAAATCCACTGGATGACCTTGGGCAAGTCACATTCTCTCAGCCTCAGGGGTAGGTAATGACAAACCTTCTCCAAACCTTTCCAAGAAAAGCCTAGGATAGCTTCACTACCTTAGGGTTGCCATAAGTCGGAAAGGTCTTGAAGACCCACAACATCAGCAATACATTTAATATCCCAGAGAGAACTTTTTCCATGTATATTTGTGTAACTTGAAGGCACACAACAACCACCTCCTTTTTGCACAAAGGGGATTTTTATATAAAGAGAGAAGCAAGACAAAGAATGAGGGGGAATTGAGCAGAGATCCTTAAAAAGCCACTAAGATGCTGATGCAAGAGCATCATCACCCTTCTTAAGTCGTGAAATAAGCATCTTGAAAGGAGCAAATAATAACCAGCCCTACTCTGTCGTGTTTGGGAGACTCAGGGCAAAGAGCTACCCAGCAAAAGACACTGTTGTGATGTCTTTTGGTTCACTGTCTGCATCTGCTTTTTGGGATTGGAGGGGATCGATTTCTAAAAGAAGGTTGTTGTTGTTGTTGTTGTGTGCCTTCCAGTCACTTCTAACTGATGGCGACCCTTATGGCAATGTGCTTGGCGAGGTTTGTTCAGTCAGTCAGTTCTTTAGTATGGGCCAGAGACATCAGGGGATGTGGGTTGCCTTTGTCTTCCTCTGACGCTGAGAGTATGTGACTTGCCCAAGGTCATCCAGTGGGTTTCCTTGTTAAGCTAAGAGTTGAACCCTGGTCTCCTAAAGTCGTAGTCGGACTACTACACCACACAGAAGGATTACTGGGCCTCTGACTGTCTGCCAACTAACCTCCAAGTCCCAGACTCTCCAGCTTCGTACAGGCAGCATGTAAAAGGCAGAAAGAGAATGCCTTTCAGGTGGTCAAATGGCTGTCCTTTTAGGAGGAGGCCTGTCTTGGCAAGGTTTTTCACAATCCTCTTGCAGACTCAGGCATGTCCTAAGCCACTTTGGGTCATAAAGCATAGAGCATAAAGAAAGGAAAGAAAGAAAACTAAAGGAATGAGGGCGAGGAGTAAGTATGACAGCCAAGGGGTCATAGTGGTTTGAGGGTTGGACTCCGACTCTGGAGACCAGGGTTCGATTCCCAGCTCAGCCATGGAAAGTGACCTTGGGCAAGTCACACTCTCTCATCCTCAGAGCATGGCAATGGCAAACCCTCTCTGAAGAAACCCTGCCAAGGAAGCCCCATGGTAGTAGAGGTCGCAATAAATGGGAAAGGACTTGAAGGCACACACTATCACCATTAGGAGGAACATGTACCGTAGCTTTCCAGCTGTTGGTGGACTGCAGCTCCCATCAGCCCTAGCCAGGACAGGTATGTGTGTGTGTGTTGGGGGTGGCATCTAGTTCCTGATCCCTGCTTCCTCTCCAGCCTCCTTCTGATGGCACAGCCAGGCTAGAAGAGCAGGGCGGGCTGCGGAGAGGGTTGCCCATTCTTTAAATCAGCCTCCGCGGAGGTTCAGCAAAGCCAAAACAATTGCTGGGGGGATGGCCTCGAGTCCCTCTTCCCGTCTTGAATTGAATGGATTCCTATCTTCTCTCCGCATATTTGAGGGCTGAAGCAGAAGCTGGAATCCAGCCCTAGAGAGACCCGCGTTCAGCCCTTTAAATCGGAGGGTCGCCTTCAGGGTCTGGCAAAACACATCCAGACCAGAGCTGCCTACGAGGGATTCGCTCACTCGCAGCAACCAAGGATGGAGCCCTGGGTGTCTGTGTCTGTGTCTGTGTCTGTGTCAGTGTCTGTGTGTGTCAGCCATAGTGTGAAGCTTGTCCGTCCCTTCAAAGAAAGCCGCCTTTGACGGCTGCCTTTTCCTCTCGGGTCTCCCCATGGCCTCAGACTCTACAGTTGCATCCACACCGCAGAAACAATCCAGTTTGACACCACTTTAATTGCCATGGCTCAATGCTATGGAATCCTGGGAACTGGAGTTTCTCTGCGCAAGGCTTGGGTGGGCTTTTGTGTCGGGACCCCCCTCAAGCCTTGGAGGGAAACGGGGCAGAAGGGGAGAAAGAAGGCAAAGGCAAAATGAACAAGAGCAGCAGAAGAGAAGGGACAGCCGGGCAAGACAGACAGACAGACAGAGAGACAGACAGAGAGACAGACAGCGAGACCACCGAGCACGAAAGGCAGGCTCCTCCAAGCCCCATGGTAGTCTCAGTCACTCTGTAAGGATGGGGGGGAAGCAGATTAAAGACATCAACTAAAGAGGACGGCCAAAAGGACAAACAAATGGGTCCTTCAGCAGATCAGGTCTGCGCTCTCCCTGGAAGCCAAGAGGATGGAGCTGAGGCCGCTGGACAGCGGCACTCGGAGGGAGCGGAGGAGTCTCCTTCTCGGGAGGTTTTGAAAACAGAGGCTGGATGGCCATCTGTCACGGGTGTGTGTGTGCTTTCATTATGTCTTCCCGGGTGGCAGACTGGGGTTGGGCTGGATGATCCTTGAGGTCTCTTCCAACACTATGAGTCCATAGGGTTGTCCTACTTTGGCCACATCATGAGAAGGCACTACTCATTGGAGAAAACCAACCATGCTAGGAAAGGCAGAGGAGAAGTAGAATGAGAAGAAGAGCCCACGCCGGGTGGATGGGTGGGTCTGACTTTGCAGGACCTGAGCAGAGAGCAGCGGAAGGCATGTATGTAGGAGTTTTGGCGGTGTCTCATCCACAGGGTCGCCTTGGGTCGAGATCGACTCGAGGGTGGATAACAACTGCATTCTCAGAAAGAGGACTGAAGTCTAGGGAAGCTCCATGCTGCCAACTTCTTTCTTTCAAAGATGCTACAAGATCTCTCTCTCTCTACGTCCTGTTTCTACAGACTAAGGGCCTTTGCAGACTGCCAGAAATAGTGCACATTAAATTGAGGCACTGCCCTGGCTCAGTGCTAGGGAATCATGGGAACTGTATTTTATTGTGGCACCAGAGCTCTCTGACAGAGAAGGCTCAATGTCCCAGAAAAAAATACAATTCCCATGACTCCCTAGCACTGAGCCAGGGCATTGCCTCAATTTAATGTGCACTATTTCTGGCAGTCTGCAAAGGCCCTAACAGGGCTATATCTTTGAACTGCATTTCTAGTATGGGCAAAACATGCTCCGTGGAGATGAAACAACGCTATATAGGATCAGGAAGAGGTCCCCGGGTGGCCATGAGTCGGACCCCCCCCCCCGCCCCCGCCCCCCCGGCATCTTCTTGGGACCCTTTCCCTCTCGGGGGGGGGGGGGCGCTGCTCTACTCACTGAAGACGCTGTTCTTCTCGAGGGTGCCGTTGACTTTCCCGTTGCCGTGGATCTGGAGGTGGTACTTGGTGGCGCAGTAGAGCTTCCTCCGTCGGGGGGCTCCGCCGAGATGCTCGTAGACCCCGCCGCGCCCTCCGGCATCCCGCCGCCCCCGGAGGGGAAGGCAGCCCCGCCACCAGGACGAGGAGGAGGAGGACGAGGAGGAGGAGCAGCCGCCGGGACCCTCGGGAAGCCGGGAAGCCCCGACGGTGGCCGCCTCCGCCGCCGCCTCCGCCGCCGCCGCCGCCCCGATCAGGCCGATCAGGCCGAGGAGGGAGAGGCCTGTCGTCGGTCCCGGCGGCCTGAGGAGGAGCCTGAGGAGCCCGAGGAGGAGGAGGAGGAGGAGGAGGGCGAGCCCCGGGGTCACCATGCTGGCATGGCGGAGGCCGGCCGTAAAGGGCTCCCGAGGCTTGGGCGCATGGAGGAAGGCCAGCTGTCAGCAGCAGACCCTCGGCGCCGGCTCCGGCTCCGGCTCCCAGCCCGCCCGCCTGCCTTCTAAGTCGGGGTGGAAAGGACCCGACGGCGGGGAAGGCAAGGGAAGAGGCCCCGCCGCGCTTGGAGGGGGCTGCTGGAGGGGCTGGACTGAGCGGATGGATAGACAGACAGAGAGAGAGAGAGAGAGAGAGAGAGAGGAGGGGAGGGGAGGGGAGGAAGGGGAGGGGAGGGGAGGGGAGGGGGAGAGGGCCCCCGAAATGCTGCCAAGGAAGCGAGGGAGGGGGCGCCTTTCCCAAAACCGACGGCAGCAGGCAGAAAGGCATCCCCCCCCCCCCCAGGGAAGGAGGGAAGGAAGGAAGGAAAGAGAGCCGTCGGGGGGGGAGGAGGAAGAAGAGGAAGGAAGGAAGAAAGGAAGGAAGCCTCCCAGAGCCCTCCGGGGGGCATCGCCTTCACACACACACACACACACACACACACGCCCCCCCCCCAGGGACCAAAGGGGTGCTTTGGAGAGCCCCTCCCCGCCTCCCCGCTCCTTTCCTCCTGTTGTCCCGGCCCTGAAAAGGAGAAGGCAGGCCAGGTGTGTCCTCCCCGCCAAGGAGGACCAGGCATCGCAAAAATGGAGGACATTCCAGAACAGATGGAGGATATGACCCAAGTTCAGTTATTTTTTTTTTCAAATAAACAAAACAAAACAAAACAAAACAAAAAATCCCACTCTTAGATATGTAAACTCAGGGCCTTTGCAGACTGCTAGAAATAGTGCAATTGAGTCCACTTTTAGGGTTAGGGTTAGGGAATCATGGGAACTGTATTTAATTGTGGCACCAGAGCGCTCTGACAGAGAAGCCTCAATGTCTCAAAAACAAAAAAACAAAAAAAAACCCAATTCCTATTATTCCCTAACACTAACCCTAACCCTTAAAGTGGACTCAATTTGCACTATTTCTGGCAGTCTGCAAAGGCCCTCAGGCTCCGACTGGAGGACGTTTTGGAATTCTTCCCAGGTCCAACTTCTACTGCAGAAACGATCCAGTTGGAGACCCTGCAGGGCTCAGTGCCAGAGGATCCCGGGGATTGTAGTTTGTTGTGGGACCAGAGCTCTCTTGACAGAGAAGGACAAATGTCTCGCAAAACAGCGCTGAGCCAGGGCAGTTAAAGTTAAAGCGCTCTCAAACTGGATTGTTCCTGAGTTGTGTTTGGGACTCTAGACAGAAGGTGGAAATGGAGGACCTGTCCTGCAAAAGGAGGACGCCTGTCTTTTCCTCACACACACACACACAGAGCCCTTTTGCGAGGAAGCGCATCCTTGAGGCTGGCCAGAGGGAGGGACCGAGCGCCTGGGACCCCTCTTCCTCTGGTCTGAATGAGGGGTGGATGATGGGTTTTTTGGGGAGGAATGTTGCGCAGGTTCAGAAAAAATGGCATTGCTTTGGAGGAGGCGGGTGGAAAGAGAAACACAACACACCAGCCTCCAACCAAAGATCAGCCAAGCAGCCTGGGGGGAATTTCACCTGTTTCTCTTGGTCTGGAAAGAGAGATGCAAGAAAACCACTCCTTGGTATCTCTTTCTGCTGTCACGAATGGGATCGAAAGGTGGTCGGGCTTCATGGATTCAAAAGGCTCACGTTAAGGAACGCGTTAAGGAGTTGCTGTTGTTGTTGTTGCTGCTGTTGTTGTTGTCAATGCGTGCTTGTCCGTTCATAAGAGCCCCTTAAATTCCCTCCAGCTCCTTCTTTCAAGGAGAACTGTAAAACGTTGATGAAAATCAACTCGTAAAACTTCTCTGAATGCAGAAAAAGAAATGCTAAATAAATCCAATTACCTGCACTGGATTCTTTTTTTAAAAAAACAAAAACAAAAACAAAAAACTACTAGGTAAAAAGGCTTAATTTCCTCGACATGGGTCCAAAACACACTGCAGAAATAATCCAGTTTGAGACCGCTTTAACTATCATAGCTAAATGGTATGAAATTCTGGGAACTGCAGTTTTGTGAGACATTTTAGCCTTCTCTGTCAGAGAGCTCTGATGCTACAATAAACTGCAATGCCCAGGATTCCCTAGCACTGAGCCAGGGCAGTTAAAGCGGTCTCAAACTGGATTATTTCTGCAGTGTGTTTGATATCTTAATGTGATACAAAAATACATAAGGGTAAAGCCAACTTTAGTGTCGTGCTTTGAATCTTGGGCTACGATTTTGGAGATCCCCACTCGGCCATGAAAACCCACTGGGGGTGACCTGGGTCACACTGTCTCAGCCGAGGAGCCAGGCAAAGGCAAACCTCCTCTGAATAAATCTTGCCAAGAAAACCCCGTGGTAGACTCGCCATGAGTCACAAGCGACTTGGAAGTTGGAAAGCGCACAACAACAACAACAACAACATCCTTCTTTTAGGAAACAATCCACCCTTAATTGGAAACCGATTGTGGAGAGCAGGGTTCGATTTCCCACTTGCCCATGAAAACCCACGAGGTGACTTTGGGCAAGTCGCACTCTCTCAGCCTCGGGGAAGGCAAGGGCCAACCTCCTCTGAACAAATGAAGGCACACAGCAAGAGCAAGGGATCTAGCCTGTTGCCTCCTGGACGCCCGATCCTCTTTGGAAAGGCATCTTTCAGCCGCCTGGAAAGGGGAATAAAAGGGAAATAAAAGGGACTATGAAGCCCTGGCCCCGAGAGACAGACCCAACCCGCATTGAAAGCCGGCCTCCTTTTCCCACGCTTTGCTCCGGCTTCACAGGTAGAATTTGATCTGACAGAAGCAGCATCGTCTGAATGGGAAAAGGCCGGCCAAGAAGAAGATTCTCATATTTCACAGCGATATTGTATTACCAGCACTACTTCTGTATTTATTTCACAAGTTGCTGTAAGTTTTGGGGATGCGGGGTTTTCTTTTTCTTTCATAATAAATGCGACAAATCAATAACCCGAGAGGAAAGGACTTTGCCTGGATCCTGCCCCCCCCCCCAAAAAAAAATTAATATTGTCCCCATCCCTTTCTTCCCTTCTTCAGGGAAACGGAGACACGGAACGGATCGAAAGAATTGGCTGCATCCGCAATGCAGAAACATTTCGGTTTGACACGGCTTGAACTGCCATGGCTCAATGCAACGGGGTCTGGGATGTGTAGTTTGTTTTGCGGATGCAGCTAATAAAAACGACTCCCCCGGCTGAAGGGAAGAGAAGGGAAGGATAGTTGGCGGGTGAATCCCCATCATAGGCTGCATCCACGCTGCAGAAGTAATCCAGTTTGACACTGCTTTAACTGTCAAGGCTCAATGCTATGGGATTCTGGGAAATTATAGTCTGTTGTGGCACCAGAGCTCTGTGACGGGAAAGGCTAAATGTCTCACAAAACTACAATTCCCTGAATTCCATAGCATTGAGCCATGACCGCTACAGCGGTGTCAAACTGGATTATTTCTGCAGTACGGATGCAGTCATAATGAGACGATCAGAACTGCTATTGCCGGGGAAATATGGGCAGCGTTTTCTCTTCTGACCCATTTCCACTGGGGGGGGGGGGGGGGGGACCCTACAGATTTCTAGTTCCCCAGCCGTGCTTTAGAAAACTAACGGAGAGGCTGAGAGCTAGTAACGTGTCAAACCAGGCTGACTTTGGTTGCTTCCCTTTTAATGGCACGATGGTTTCAGTTTTCCTCAATTGGCACACCCATCATCCACTAACTTTCATACACACACAACCACGCAAAATGAAAACAAGGATTCTGGAAGAAAGATGGAAGGAGGAAGCTTAGGTTACCCAGCTGACTTTAGTGATGTCTTTATAAAAAGGTGACTCCAGGGGACCCTTTCACACAGAACAATTATAGCGCCATGATTCCGCCTTAATTGCCCCAGCTGCAGCCTAGAGTGTTGGGTTAGTCCTTTATTTATTTAAAATTTATTCATGATATTTATACCCCACTCTTCCGAAATGCTTTCCCAGCCGAATTACAAATTGGACCTTAGATAGTTTAGGGAAGATCGAGATCTCTCGCTTGCTGAGAAGTCTACATGCAGGAGTATGTGTACTGCAGATCCCAGCATCCCAAGTGGAATGGTAGAAACCTGTAGGAACACCACAGTGCTCGCAGCTGGCTCGCTCACTACAATAATATCTAGTTTAAAGCCCCGCCGCCCGTGCTTTTGCCCACTCAGGCATCTGTGGAGGAAAACTCACCCTGGGCTAGTGCCAGTTTGGTGGCCATTTTTGCGTGGGCTTCCCTTTTCTTCTTCTTCCTCCTCCTCCTCCTTTAGAAAACCCAACAGGACGCTTTGATGTGGTCGGATTCGAACTCAGGGCAGGACGTCAGATGTGGTTCTGAGATTCCTGCTGGAAAGATGTTTAATTATGCCTCCAAAGGTCTAAGTGTCTCTCACTGTGTGTACACAAACACATATATATGGCATAAATATCCTAAAGGCACCGGATCCCGTCTGATCTTAGAAGCTAAGCAGGGTCAACCCTGGTTAGTACTTGGATGGGAGACCACTAACGAATAGCAAGCAGTTGCTGTAGGCTATATTTCAAAGGAAGGCAATGACAAATCACCTCGGAGTATTCCTTGCCTAAGAAAGTCCTCTGAAATTCATGGGGTCGCCAACAGGTGACTTGAAGGCACACCACACACACATCTGGGACCCCAAATATTAATAATCAGAGAACCCCTTGGAGTCTGGTGCTTAAGCTGCTCAGGCAAACTTTGCTTATAATTATGTTCCATTCATTGAGCTTAAAACGTGTTGTTGTTGTTGTTGTTTAAGGAATAGGTCTTTTTCTTCGTCCTCCCTTGCTGAGCGAGCTCTTTCCAAACCAGGTTTTGAAGCCTGCTGTCCACTATCCACCTTTCTGGAAGTAGAAAATGTTGGACACATTTAGATTTATACATCTAGATTTCGTCTACAGTAAATAATAATAATAATAATTATTATTATTATTATTTGTATCCTGCCCTTTGGTAGTTGTTGTTGAGAGATCTTGCAGCACCTTTGAGACTAAATGAAAGAAAGAAAGTTGGCAGCATGAACTTTCGTAGACTTAAGTCTACCTCTTCAGATGCATTTGGTGGAGTGGAAAGCCAGGGGCAGTTGTTGTTTGTTGTGTGCCTTCGAATCATTTTTGACTTATGGCGACCCTAAGGGGACTTTCTTGGCGGATGTCTTCAGAGTGGGGTTGCCACTCTGAGGCTGAGAGGGTGTGACTTGCCCAAGGTCACCTAGTGGGTTTCATGGCTGAGCCGGGATTTGAACCCTGGTCTCCACAGTCCTAGTCCAACACCCAAACCACTACAGCACACTGGCTTCGTCTACAGTAGACTTGGCTAAATTGCTCTCGTGTTGTTGCTTTTTAAATTAATTTATTTATTCATCACTGATCATCTAATTTTCAGTCAAAACCAAGATAACATAATACAAAGAATAAATTCAGAAAGATTACACACACAAACACAAACACACACACACACACGACAGCCAGTTGAGTGTTGGGCTATATATGACTCTAGAGACCAGGATCTGATTTCCAGCTCGACCATGGAAACCCACCGAGTGACCTTGAGCAACTCACACTCTCTCAGCCTCAGAGGATGGCAATGGCAAACCCCCTCTGAAAGAACTTGCCAAGAAAACCCCAGGATAGTTTCTCCTTTGGGTCACCATAAGTCGGAAACGACATGATGGCCCACAACAACAAATACACACACACACACACACACACACACACACACAGATGCACATAGTGCAACATCTATAGAAGCCCGGCAACCCAGCTCTAAATGTTTTATAGATAGATATAGATATAAATATATACATTTAGAGCTGAGTCGCGGGAATTCAATGGATGCTGTGGGACTCCAACATCCATTATCTCCCACTACCAGGGCGGTGGCCACGGATGATGGGAGCTGTGATCCAATGCTTTTGAAAGGTACAGCCGTGTCAGTCTGGGAAATCAGTACACAATGGGATTTGTTGTTGCTGCAGTGTGCCTACAGATTGTTTCCGACTTCTGGCGACTCCAAGGTGAACCTATGCTGGGTTTTTCTTGGCAAGCTTTGCTCAGAGAGGGTTTGCCATCGCCTTTCCCTGAGGATGAGAGAGCTGGAAATGAAACCCTGGTCTCCAGAGTCATAGTCCAGCACTCAAACCACTGTATGACGCTGGCTCTCCTATGCAAAGGCATAATAAAACATGTAAAACATGCCTCCGAGGAAGAAGCAGGTTCAAGTCTAGGAAAGTTCCTGCTCCCAATTTCTTTCTTTTATTTAGTCTCAAAGGGGCTACAAGATCCCTTTGCAGGCCAGTCATTTCAGGGGATGTCGCCTGGTCCTCCCCATCCCAGTGACTTTCAGAGGGGCTGGACTCCAACTCCCATCGTCCTTATTGAGAAAGCCCCACAGCCTAGAGAGCAACAAACTGGGGCAGGCTTCAGAATCTACCCGATCTGTGAGTTTTTAAATATACCCCGCAAAGTTTCCTTTTCGGAACTGAGGGAGGGAAAACAACCTACTCCTCCCATTCCTGTGACCAGAGGTCCTCCTTTTCCAGGACCTACACTTCATGTACGACCTACGTGTCCTCCATTTCTGCCTTCTGTCCAGGTAAAATTCCAAAACGTCTTCCATTTTGAGCAGAACTAAGAAGCATGCATTTCCATTTCCAGGGGTGGTTTTTTGTGTTTTTTTAAAAAAAGCTTTTCTTTTGGCATGTCCTCCATCCCCCCCATCCCCTCCATTTTGCGGTGCCTTGTCCTCCTATGCAAGTAGGACAGTTATTTTATTTTATTTTATTTTATTTTATTTTATTTTATTTCATTATTATTATTTTCTAAATGCTGCCTTTCTCCCAGAAAGGGACCCAACCAAGGCTGTTTACAAGATAAAAACTCTTGGGGGAGGGAGGGGGGAACTTTTACTACCAAAATGTAAAAAAGGATTAAAACAATGTTATTTCATTATTATTATTATTTGTTTAAAAAATGCCGCCTTTCTCCTAGAAAAGGACCCAACCAAAGCTGTTTACAAGATAAAAACTCTTGGGAGAAAAAGAAAAAGAAACTTTTACTACCAAATTGTAAAAAAAGGATTAAAACAATGTTATTTCATTATTATTATTATTATTATTATTATTATTTAAAAATGCTGATTTTCTCCCAGAAAGGGACCCAACCAAGGCTGTTTACAAGATAAAAACTCTGGGGGGGGGGGGGGGGGGACAAAAACAATAAACGTTTACTACCAAAATGTAAAAAAGGATTAAAACAATCCATTTCAAAGAGTATAAAATGAACGGGAAGAAAGAAGGGGGGGACCCACCAAGAGCCACACACCATACAACAAGGGTAGGCAACCATTCCCCTTTAAGGGCCGAGGGACTTCAGCTCCCAGAATCCCAGGAGCTATTGGCCAACATGGGACTATTGGCCAACATGGCTGAGGCTTCTGGGAGCTGGAGTCCCTCGGCCCTTAAAGGGGAAAGGTTGCCTACCCCTGCCATACAACATCTGGTCACCCTGGACGGGTGTTTGCTTGAGGGCCCAGTGTCCCCTGAGCCTCCTCTCTGGCCGCTTTCCCGCCTTTCTTCCCTCTGGGGCTGCGAGGGGAGTGATTGACAGGAGGCAGGAGGAAGTCCCAATTTGTCAGCCATAAACACCTGGGGCTCAGGAGGGAGGCAGGGAGGGAAGGGGAACAAGGCCCCCCCTCCACCTATTAAAAACCCATTTACTGGGTTAAACATGCTGCGTGGAAACTTCTGGGAAGGGTACCCTCGCCTAGCTCCTGCCTGTACAAACAACAACAGCAACTATTATGGCAACCCTAGATAGAAATAATAAAAATAACAACTATTTCTATTAGGGTTGCCATAATTCTCTACCACAAAACCGGGACAAAATGTAGGGCAAAATGTAAAGTCGTAGGCTTTCATGGCCGGCATCCATAGTTTTTTGTGGGTTTTTCGGGCTGTGTGGCCATGTTCTAGAAGAGTTCCTTTCTGACGTTTCGCCAGCATCTGTGGCTGGCATCTTCAGAGAATTCTCTGAAGATGCCAGCCACAGATACTGGTGAAACGTCAGAAAGGAACTCTTCTAGAACATGGCCACACAGCCTGAAAAACCCACAAAAAACTGTAGGGCAAAATGTATGGCATTCAAGAAAAATGGGGGACATGCCCAACTAAAGACCAAAACCATTAATAATAATAAAAAAATTAAGCTCCCATCCCAGAGCCCCCAGGGAGGTCTACCAGGCTCTAGGCCTCCCTGCCGCCCACCCACTATGCCAAAAAAGCAGCAAGGGAGGTGGAAGCAGCGGCAGAAGGCCCCGATCCCCCTTACCTTATCTTCTATCTTATCTTATCTTCTAGGGCCTCAGCCAAGGCCCCGAGCATGGCAGCGCCTCCTCCAGCCCCAGGAGGAGGCAAGCGGAGGCGCAAGGACTGAGAGTCCATCTTGGAGAAGGAGGACACTTTCTGCCTTTTTCCAGCCAAATTTTCGCCAGTCAACTAGAGATTGACAAAAAGTGGCCTGGAACGAGGCAGGAATCTGGGACTGGCAGGTCAAAAATGCCCAGCCGGGAGGGGATATTTTTTGGATCCTCCAATCTGTGAATGTCCCGGCAAAAACTGGGAAATGGCAACCCTATTTCTATCCTGCTTTCCTCCCAAAGGGGCTTACAGTCTAAAAAAACGCAGTGCAATTAAAAACCAGCAAACTCCCCCACCCCTTGGTTTAAACCCCATCGCATTAACATCTGTAATTTTATATTGTTTTTATTTGATGTTTTCAGTGGCACCCCTAGGGTTGGTGTCACCCAGTGAGTAAGTCATGGTGTCAAACCCAGCACCCCTTGACTTCCTCCCATTTCACACCATAAAGAACCCTTAGTTGTGGTTTTTGTACTAATGTTATTAATCAGTTGTGATTTCCATATATCGCTAAATGTAATGGCAACATTTCTGATATAAACAATCAGTGAAATTAAAATTATACCTTCAAATTACAATATTATATGCACAACCTAATGTAACAAACATCCTTTAAGAAAGCCATCTCATGATTGTGTATTAAAAGCCTCCTGAATAAAACCATTTTTTGCTTGCCAATGAAAGGCAAGCAGGGAGGGGGCCAACCTAACTTCCCATGGAGAGGGGACTCTGTCAGTTTCCTTTGTCATTCTCCCAGTGGGCCAGTCCTGCACCCCACCAGCAGCCTAATCGGGTTGAAAAAGGACTTTCCAGACCACACAGCAGCTGCCTATTTCCAGGCAGCCTTCAAGGTGAATAAGGGCTTGTTTTCCTAGCTCCTAGAAGTATAGTGTCCAGATTGAGGGAAGTAATAGTACCATTCTATTCCTCTTTGGTCAGGCCTCACCTGGAATACTGCATCCAGTTCTGGGTACAATCGTTCAGAAAGGATGTTGACAAGCTGGAGAGCATCCAGAGGAGCATGGCCAACATGGTGAAGGGTCTGGAAACCATGCTTTATGAGGAGAGACTTAGGGAGCTGGGCATGTTTAGCCTGGGGAAGAGCAGTCGAAATGGAACTACAAGACCTCACCTAGAATACTATGTTAGCACACTCTACATACTTTGCACTGTATTTTGAGGTCCCCATATTTCATATCTCATATCTGGAGGCAGCATGTTCTTGAGAGATCAATGACCTTTCAGGAACACTAGGTCAGAAAAAAGAGAAAAGGCATGTCCTAAGACATGTGTACAAGTGATGGGCCAATCAAATCTAGATTGATGTATTAAATACTCCTTCCTTCCCACAAATCATCTGCATTTCCTCTTGCAATTTGAGAGAAAGGATCTCCTTGCACCCAAAGCAGTAAGACAACCTCTCTGCCTACCCAGTTGTGTTCCAAGCCAAACCTCCCTGTTCATCCATTCTGGGGACAGCCTGATCCAATCGCTGTTTTTGTCACACTAAAAATAAAGCCATCGAACAGTCCAAAATCCGATTGTCAATTACTGGGAAAGGGCACCCAACCTTTGTTACCTGACAAGATAGCCCATCGCTTGGGGCTAGATTTTAGGTATAAGTATGGATCATAGAAATCTAGGGGCTATGCAGATGGGTGGGTCTGGGCCACCCCAGCTAGCAGCAGATTGGGGCCATGGCAACCCCATGTTGTGGCCCCAATCCTTCCTTTTGTGGCCCCTAAAAGCAAAAGGCCACCCTAAGAGCTGGTGCTGTGGCTCTTCCGCACCCTTTCAGCGCAGCATGTCTGCACACTGTGCCAGGAGGGTGTCCTGACACTGCGCACCATGCAAACGGATGCACAGCATCAGGACTGCGTTGGGGTGGGGTTGGGGCAGCCAGTGTGTGGCTGCCCCACCCCAACTCCAGCCCCAGGCTGGCCCTTTAGGCCAATCTGCAATGCCCCATCTCTGCATGCTCATAGTATGCATACAGTTGTCCCAGGCTGCCCTCCAAGTATGCAAGTGTGCTTCCTTGTCTGAGCCACTCCAGCTTTCTGTGGTCTATTTATTGGACAGGTAATTATTAGCCCCCTGCAAACCCCTTAAAATCTGCTATTCCATAAAAGGTTTTGTTGTATATGGATAAAAAGTGGGGGCAATATTGCAACAGTAGGGATAGAAATAATTGAAAGTTAATTTTTCTTGAAGACATTTGGACTAACAACTCAACTTTAGTTATATCTCTTACTTGTTTGCTTTTCAATATCACTTAAATTTCTTTGAATCTATATGGGAAAGAAGAGAGGAATAAACATTAAAATATGGTGGAAAATGTATACATAGAAGTGTCGAGTGAATATAGCAGAAGACATAAATGAGATAAACTTGGAAACAAAACACCTGAGAACAGGCGGTTTAAGGAAGTAACAAGTATGTATGATTGTTAGGCTGTTTGTAAAAATAGATAGGTAACATATAACATGTGTAAGTGCATCAGTGTGTTTGCTAGAAAGAAATAATTGTATATTATGGGGTTTTCAAAGGTACTTTTATGTATATAATGAAATAAACAGTTTTTAAAAATATGTTATCCCATTTCCATATTTCCATTTTGGTTAGCTCTGAATGCTATGTCTGTGTGAATCGCTATTCTGTGTGTGATTTCACTCTGCATTTTTCTAAATAAAATTCTCTTAATTCACCCCAAACCCGGAGTCCTCAGTTATTACTGGTTATTACTGGTATAAACAGGTGCAAACAGTCTTAAAGGTTACCCAGTCTAAAGCTAATTTCCCAAACAGTTAAAATAATGTCACATTCCCCCCCCCCCCAATTTCCCACCTTTCTTTGGGTAAAAACCATCAGTTCTGGATACCACCAAAAAAGATATATGTTCACCAGCTGGAATATGTCCTGAGAATGGCAACCAGGATGATTAAAGGAAACCAAGACTCTTTATAAGTATGTTTAACATGGAGAAGAGAGGTACCATGATAGCTGTCTTTAAATATTTGAAGGGATGCCATGTAATGAGTTTGTCTTCTGCAGCTCCAGAGACTAGAACTAATGGATTCAAATTACAAGAAAAGAGATTCCACCTAAACACCAGGAAGATCTTCTTTACTGTAAAAACTTTTTGACAGTGGAATAGACTGCCTCAGACCTGTGATTTTTGAAATATACATTAAGATTCACAGGGAAAAGCAGTCCTTAAGGAGTCTGAAATAATGTTTGTTCAGTCACATCTATTTTCATCTCTTGTTGTAGGGTGCCTTCACATATAGCATCCCTAAGGTGCTATCATGGGTTTTCTTGGCAAGATTTGTTCAAAGGGCTTTGCCATTGCCTTCCTCTGAAGCTGAGAGAGAGTGACTTAGGGGGGATGCAGACCAGGGCGTCGGGGACGCCCTGGTCCGGAATGCTGCGGGACCGCGGCAGCCGGATCGCAGCACTCCTGCGGCGACCCTAAAAGGAGTGGCAAATTGCCGCTCCTTTTACAAGACAGGGAAAGTGCGCCCTAAATGCGTAGGGCGCACTTTCCCTGTCTTTTCCGCCGCAGCGCATCCGGTCGCTGCAGCGGGAGGTTGCCCCGGAAGCGCCGGCCGTGCGGAGGGCCGGCAGCTCCCAGGGCGACCTCAGGAAGAGGAAGGAGCGCCGCTTGTGCGGTGGCTCCTCCTCTTCTGGGTCTCAGAGACGGCTCAATTAGCCGTCTGCCGAGGCCCTTACTCAAGGTCACCCAGTGGATTCTTTTGGGTTGAGTGGGGATTGAAACCCTGATTTCCACAGGTGTAGTCCAATGGTCAAGCCACTATACCATGCTCGCTCTCTATGGATGGGAAAACATAACTGTCATGTTTGCAAACAGTTGTCTTACATTTTAGGCCAGTTGGGGGCAACAGAATGAAGTTCAGGAGCCTTGGGAGAACTGCTAAAACAAAATCACAACCCATGGAAGTTTCCAGGACTAGAAATATCAATTATTCCTATCATTTTCCCCCAATTGCATTCATCAGATGTTTGTAGGGACCATTAAAGAAATGCCCCAGGGTCCAGATGTGGGCCAGGACAGTGGAACAGGTTAAAGTATTCCTGCCTTTACTATAAAGTTGGTTATTTTCAGTATAAACAGAAGGTTGATTGATTGCAATTGCTGTTGCCATTTTGAATATACTGATATGTTACACTGGAGTCATTATTACAGTCAGTCCTTTGTATCCACAGATTCTGCATGTACAGATTCAATCAGCTATGGCTCCAAAATATTTTAAAAAATAAAATAAAAAGCAAATTGTTCACCATTTTATATAAGGGATGTCATTTGACTACACCACTGTATATAATGACATGTAAGCATCCACAGATTTTGGTATCTACAGGAGGTCTTGAACCAAACCCCAGCAGATAACGAAGACCCACTGTACTGTACATATTGAACTGAATTCAGCCTAAGTTTCATGTGAATGTTTATCTCTGTGGTTGGCATCCATAGAAACATTTAATCAATAGGCAACAACACACATTCAAGCAATATTTTTGTGCATCAAAATATATTAAAAGTATGACACCATAGCTTTTTAATAAGGTTCCTTTACTTTCCATTTTGTAAACTGCCCACAAAGTTAGAAGCCTGGATCAACATGTCATTTCCTTTTTTCTCATTCTCTCGTATCATCAGTTTTTAATATGTATATATGGATACACACTACATTTACAAACATGCGCAGGACTGGATCCAGGACCTCCCTTCCATGATAGAAGGTGCCTGTGCTGTGTCCAATTTCAAAGCTGATCCCCCTTTCTTTCAAATCATAGTTCACACCATTCAGCATGGTAGCCCGACCACTTGTGTAATATTTTGTGAAAGCAGAGGCACAGCAATGGGGAGGAAGAGATAGGAAAGTCACCTTCTACCAGAACAATCACCAAAATCTAAATCCAAGCTACTGTCTTTCTTACAGATATCAGTTTCTTATAGAGTTAACCAAGTTTTCTGGGGACTCATAACATGAGATGACTTCAGAAAGTCGCCTCATGTTAGCAAATGAGGTCATTTTCATCCATCCTACAACATTTTACCAAAGAGAACAAAATAATGGTAAGATAAACCAGACCTCTTGGTCTTGGTGAAGTACTCACTCTATTATCTTAAATGTTTCCAGGCTAAGTCTTTGTCATTCTCTTATCTTTGCCTGGAAATTTAACTTGTTCTTAGGAGGAAAGTCAAAGGTGTCTATTTCAGGGATTGTGTTAAGTTCACAAAGAATCAGTACTGTAGCTCTTTCAAGGAGAAGGTCAGACTTTGGCCACAGGTAGCCCTTTCATTTTTGCCAAGCATTGAAACAAACTTAACGACATCTGAAAATGTTTCCTTCTTCCATTTCTTTCTTTCTTGCCAAACAGATCATAGAATCATAGAATCATAGAGTTGGAAGAGACCACAAAGGCCATCCAGTCCAATCCCCTGCCATGCAGAAACTCAAAATCAAAGCATCCCTGACAGATGGCCATCCAGCCTCTGTTTAAAGATTTCCAAAGAAGAAGACTTCACCACACTCCCAAATCAGTGGGCTGGGGTTAAGAAGTAGTGGCAGACAGCGTGTTCAGACATCAGAATGGAAAAAGCTACTCCCATTGAGGGAGTATTGGGAGAAGAGACAGTACCTGTTTCACAATGCATCTGTGGAGGCACATCGGACTGCTAGTCCATCTATATGGTTGCTGGCATGAAGGACATCAACGTGGTATGTCCATGTTGAGCAGTCCAATGCTACATAGTCTACCCATACTCCTCTTCAGGGCTGCCACGGAGTACCTCATATAAAAACATTTTAAGAAATTGTTGTCTTACTCCAAACAGGACCAAGGAAACTGAGAAGCCTATACATAATTTGTGAGAGCCAATGTGGTATAGTGGTTTGAGAACTGGACTAGGATTCTGAGAGATCAAATCCCTACACAGCCATGGAAACCCACTGGGTGACTTTGGGTGAACTGCATTCTCTCAACATTAGAGGAAGGCAATGGCAAACCTCTTTTGAAGAAATCTTACCCTCTGATAGGATCAGCTTGAAGGCACAACAAAATATAGAAGGTGTGATTTGTACTAAAAAAAAAAAAAACTGTAGGAAATTATGTGCCAGAATCCTAAGGAACTGTTGGTAAATATACCAAACAGTAGTGTTTGAATTACAGGAGAAAATGTAGGCTTTGTCCTTAAAGAAATCTCTAATCCTCTTCTGATCATTCCCAATTATGGCTAATTTATAGCCCCATTAAATAGCCTTCTCAACAAAATACATCCTCCTTCTTTTCTTACTAATTTGAGTTCTGCCAAACAGCTGAAATGCCAGGTCATTTTATCAACAACCTGTTTTCAAGGGGCATGTGGCATTTCACTATGTAGATTTTCTGTTTTGCCAATAACCTATGAGAAGGGTTAGGTTAGGAAAGGAGAAACAGGGCCACAATTGTTGACAACAGTATAGTGGAGTGGGGGAAGAGAGGGACCATAACTCTTAACATACCTTTTACATGTACCGTATTTTTCGCCATATAAGACGCACTTTTTCTTCCCCAAAACGGGGGTGGGGAAGTTGGTGCATCTTATAAGGCGAATGTATGCTCCTTCGAGGCTGCTGCTAAAAGGAGGCTTCCTTTCAGCCACGTCCTCGGTGGTTCAATAGGCTGCTCCTGGGATTGGAGGATGTCCTCTGATCCCAGGAGCAGCCCATTGAACCACCGAGGACGGCGCTTTCCCTGGGACCATGCTGGGGTCGGAGGACTCCTCCGACCCAAGCATCGCCCCATGGAAAGCTTCCTTGGGGCAATGCTGGGATCGGAGGATGCCTCCAACCCAAGCATCGCCCCATGGAAAGCAACATTTTTTTCCTTGGGGCAATGCTGGGGTTGGAGGATGCCTCCGACCCAAGCATCGCCCCATGGAAAGCTTCCTTGGGGCAATGCTGGGGTCGGAGGATGCCTCCGACCCAAGCATCGCCCCATGGAAAGCAACATTTTTTTCCTTGGGGCAATGCTGGGGTCGGAGGATGCTTCCGACCCAAGCATCGCCCCATGGAAAGCAACGTTTTTTTCCTTGGGGCAATGCTGGGGACGGAGGATACCAAGGATGCCCCAAGGACGGCCTCCAACCCCAGCATCGCCCCAAAGGAAAGCGTCCTGGAAAGCGTTGCTTTCCATGGGCCGATGCCGGGGTCGGAGGCGTCCTCCGACCCTAGCATCGCCCCAATGCTGGGGTCAGAGGTGTCCTCCGACCTCAGCATTGGCCCAAGGAAGCTTTCCATGGGCCGATGCCAGGGTCGGAGGCGTCCTCCGACCCCAGCATCGCCCCAATGCTGGGGTCAGAGGTGTCCTCCGACCCCAGCATCGGCCCAAGGAAAGCCCAAGGCTACCGGCTGTTCCTTCGGCTGGCCCTGGATGTGTAGGATTCCTCCCCTTCCAGGACCGTCCTGAGGAACAGCCAAGGCCGTGGCTGGAAGGAGGCCTCCTTCCAGCCACGGCCTTTCGTAAGTCGAAATGCTTCGTAAGTCGAAGCAAAATTTTCCCCGAGGCGCCTTTTGTAAGTCGAAACTGTATTTGTTTTTTTCCTAGATTTTCCACCTTTAAAATTGGGTGCATCTTATATCCCGGAGCGTCTTTTATATGGTGAAAAATACGGTAAATAGTCCTAGGTTCAATTCTTGCCATCTCCAATGAAAAGGATCTGGCAGTGAGTGATATGAAACACTTCTGCCCAAAGACCCAGATAATTCACCCCTATCAGAATAGTAAATATGCAGCTAGGCAGACAAGTAGTTTGGTCTATTAGATGTTGGGATGGGAAAATCTGTCAGTTTATCTTTCTCCAGCAGATGGATTTTTTTAAAATTTCAACTTTTTTTCTATCCATAAAATTGTGGACTTCGCCATATCCTTCCAAAAAAAAAAAAATTTCAAACAAATTTCTTTCCTAACAGCGGTACATTCAGCAGGTATAGCTATCCCTGGAATGAGGAGGACATTATTGTACCTCGTTGACATATAGATGCAAAAAAAACAAAAACAAAAAACGTGGGGGGGGGGGGGGACAATCCAGGTTCAGGATGAACAAATTCCAAACCACACTTGTAGGAGTTAAGCAGTCCAATTCACAGGCATGGATGGGTATATCTGTCAATTGCTCTTTGTCCACATTTGACTTTCCAAAGTTCAAGTCCTTTCCATCCTGAATTTTTAGAACACTGTCCATTTTGGTCATTTAAGATTTTTTTAAAAAATGAATAGAAACAAAATTCTCACTCATTCTAAATTAAAGGACATCTTCTGAAGACCCAATAAAAAGCTCTTTGTTTAAAACTATTCAGAAAAATGTTCTAATGAACACCCCAAACTATTTTTTAAAGTGTTGACAATTTTATTTCCTATCTGAGACATTTTTAACAATAATCCCATCTCCGTAATCTGTGATGAGTATTAATAAAAACAAAGAAGCAGAGCAATGGAATGACAAACCTGAGCACCTGGGCCAAATTAGAGATTAAATGCATGCACACAATTAATTTGTGTGTCTCTTGCCCAACTGCAGAGAAGCATACAGAAGCCTGGAGACCATGGTGGTTGGAAGGGAACCTTTAATTCTTTCTTTCCATCCCAACAGAAATCACCTCCCTGCAACTGCTATTTGCATTTCAAGGGCACCTGGTGAAGTTCAGTGTGGCCACCCAAAATTCCTTTTGAATAAATCATTCTGTTTTCTTCTACTTTATTCAAAAGTGACATTTCAGAACCAAGAATTTGCAGATTACTTTTTAAAAATACACTGTTCCTAAATAACAATAACAGACAGAATAGTAATGAATTTTCCAAAGAGTGAACACACACACACATGCATGCAAGCGGAGAAGAAAACCCAATGCTTGAGCCAGCAAAGTCTTTGTTGTGAAAGTAACCCTGACTTGCATATGCAATCCCACTGAAGAATTGACTATACTTGTGGTTAAGAATTACTTAAGGGAACAAAGATTTCAAGAAGCAGACCTTTGGTCGAACAACAGCATTTTAATTACAGACAATCTCTGAACAGTGTGTGTACAAAAGAGGGGTTTTCCTTCTCCCTTGGACAATAATAGTGGTTATTAGCCTGTTCTTTCCCCCTCTTGGTCTGTGGTTTAAAAGGAGGCACCAACAATCTAAACCAAATAAAACTGACCTTTGAACCTTTTCTGCTGTACTTTTTCTCATGCCATGATTTCTTTAGCGTGTTAGTGATCTGAAGGCTCGTTCTGGGCTACAGCCACTTTCCCAGACAAGACTGCCTTTCGTCCCTTGACAAATCACTGCTGAGTCCCTTTTGTCCT
Organism: Phrynosoma blainvillii; assembly: GCA_026167975.1. Lineage (NCBI taxonomy): Eukaryota > Metazoa > Chordata > Lepidosauria > Squamata > Phrynosomatidae > Phrynosoma > Phrynosoma blainvillii. The sequence goes on from JANUYF010000001.1 coordinate 356,927,994, forward strand.
GCACCACTTTGATCTCACCTGCCTGTCAGGAGTAAAAAGAACTCCCGTACAGTCAGAATGCATTACAAACAAATTGGCAACCATTTCATTCCCATACACACCATTTCAACAGAGATCAAGATAGAGATAGAGATTTTTTTTAACCCATTCATTGACTCCAGAGTGCCAGGAAGAAATGAGCCAGTATGATAAGGGAAGAAAATAGGAAGAAATAGCATATGGAGGGATAAAAGTCTACAACTAAAGTTGGGGATGGGGAAAGGAAAATGGGAAATGGCAAAATTATTGTTGGGTCTCTGTGGAGTTGCAAATAAATGTCTTCTAATAATGTGGCTGATTGGGTATAAATCATGGAAATATAATAGGTATTCTCCAACGTGAATGAAACTAATCTGATTGTAAATAATCACTGGTGTATTTAGTGTCTCAACTGAATCTTTCCTAAGAACCAGTCTTGTCATGACATATTGGTATCCCAGTTTTGCTGTCACTTTGGGAGGGAGACACATATAGTCACTAGGATATCTGCAGGATTCCTCCAGCAAAGGTATTTTTTGTTGTTCCTGCTGAATTGTTCTGCCACTTCCACCAAATCTTCTCCATGGAAATCTGTGCTGCTGCTGCCAAAATCATACAAAAATATACCATAACTGCCACCAAAACAATTCCATTGATTCTTTCTTCTTCCCACAAGTATACCTTGAAAAGATTCTGAAATTCAAATAATTTCCTCCCTAGCTTCTCCCCAGTAAAGCATCATTTCCAAGGCCATGCCATGCTTTTTTGTGTCTGCATGCTTTTTAGAGTCTTTGTGACAAAACTGTGAGGCACTCTGGCCCATACTCTCACAGAGCTCTATGGTGCAGAGTAGACTTTGGCATCCACTCTGTATCTCTCAACCACTGCAGTTGCTGCCACATTTTAATGGCAACTGTTGATGTGGCCACATCACTGGTTGTTGCCATAACAGTGATAATACTGTTGTAAATGAAAGATTATGGGACAGTCATGAAGCTCACTAGTTGTGCTTGAGCACAGCACTCTATGCTATGAGATCAATCTATGTGTATATGTGATTTCATGTTGTCTGTCAACTTATGATGACCCTAGTAATTTCCCAGTTTAATTAGGCAAGTTATACTCAGAGGTGGTTTTGCCAGTTCCTTCCTCAAATGTATCCTATAGCATCCGATATTCATTGGCAGTCTCCTATCCAAGTACTAACCATTTTAAGAGGGATATACCTGGGTTCTGGACTTGAACAGGTGGAACATCATTTGGTCTGTTTGCACCAGAACCAGGGTTTGGGCTGTGTGTTGTCTAGTCTCATCACTGAGAGGACAGACGAGGCCTTAGTGCAGGCTTGTTGAACATACGAACATAAAAATTATTCTTTCAGTACATGCCAGACTGCCACAAATCACATGTGTAGTTTGGTGAGGTGATTAAAATTCACTGTCAAAAAGCTGCTTCAGAAAAGTGATGGAAAATGGGACATACTGGAATATAAAATACAATACAAGAATTTCACAAAACTTTCACCAATGTTTACACAAGTGTAAAGTCTGCTTAGTGCTTGGAAGGGAGACCACCAGTGAGTACCAGGTGCTGCATTCTATGTATTCAGAGGAAGGCAATGGTAAATTACTTCTGAATATTCCTTGCGTAAGAAAACTCTGTGACATTCATGAGGTCACCATAAATTGACATTCAACTTAAAGTTGCATATTTTATTTTTAAGGATTCCTTAGATCAATCTCACAGTCTATTTGGCTGTGGCACAATCTACATAAAATCAGATATTTGGAGCCTACTGAATCCTGGAAATGGTATAAGTCACTGGTTAAAATATATCATCACTCCCAAATGTTGTGATAACATTGGATTTCTTCCTTCAGATGAATCAGTTGAATAACATAAGTGTTTGAACTAACAAAACTCCACAGAAATGAAGCACAACATATTGTAACCCTCCTGGGGATAGGATCCCATTTATCTAAAGCAAGTATGAAGAATGTGTATGTTGGATAGCATCTCATATTACCACTAGCATAGCCAATAGAGAGGCATGATAGAGCTTACAGATCACACACACACACACACACACACACACTCATATGTATATATAATTTTAAACACTTAACACACTCTCTTGTAAAAACACATATTGACACTAACATTGCTCAACAGCAACAACAACAACAACAACAACAACAACAACACCCACAAAACATAATATAACAAATATATACATACATATAATGAATACAAACATGACTTCCTTCTAGGGTTGCCATAATTTTATTCCACAAAACCGGGACAAAATGTAGAGGAAAATGTAGGACAACATGTAGGGCAACAAAATGGAGGACACAACCAAAAAAATATTCCTAAAATAAAAAAATTAATAAAACATTAAATATAAATATAATATAAACCTTGGGGATGGGTCTCCTTGGGGCTGGGATCACCTGGATTCTCCTGGGGCTCAGCCAGAAAGCAGCCACAGCAGGAAGGCCTCACCACCCTGGACCTCCTCATGGCTTGGCTGGCTGGCTGAGGCCCCAAGGAGCCATTCCAGGGAGGCCTCACCCCCTGGATGTCTTTGGAGGTTGTTTGGCTGGCCGGCTAAGGCTCTGTGCAGCTATGCCAGGAAGGCCTCACCCTTGATGTCTTGGAGCTTTCTTGGCTGGCTGGCTGGCTGGCTGGCTGAGGCCCTGCACGGCTGCACCAGGGTCAGGGAGGCCTTGCCACCCTGGATCGCCAGCTGAGACATGATCCTAAAACCAGGTGGGACATCCCAAAGAGCCTGAAAAACTGGGATTGTCCCGGGAAAAACTGGGATATGGTAACCCTATTTCCTTCCTAACTGGTTTTGCTTTTGGTGCTCTTTAAATATCTAATCTCATCTTGAATACTGATTGTTTCATTCAATTATCTGATCTTGCCTTACTGATACACATTTATGACATAAATGGTTATTAACTTATAATTCATTATTTTACTATTCTTTTTTATTTGTTTACTAATATCTGTCTATACACACACACACATGCTTTCACACACCAATGTACAATATATTTCATTTCACCACGATATAGCTTACAGTTCAAAAACATCTGAGCAGCTCCATTTCAACCACCCCTGTAGTAAATGATATACAATTCTGCACAGTTCTCTGAGTTTAACATGTGTATGTGTGTAGGGTGTGTGTGTGTCCCTCTCTTCCTCTGATCTGTTTCTGGGCACAATTCAAAGTTCTGGTTATGATTTATACTAGAGTTGTACAGAGCTTGTGTTTAGGCTATCTCAAAGACTGTATTCTTCCTCACCAACCTGTCAGGGTTCTGAGATCTTCAGAAGAGGCCCTTCCTTCAATTCTGCTGTCTTCAGAGACATGTTTTGTGAGGATGCAAGACAAGGCCTTCTTGGTGGCTGCTCCTGGGGCTGGGGAGCTCACTCCAAAGAAGGTCAATCTGCCTCCTTCTCTGTTACCCTTCTGCTCTCTAGAACAGACCTACCTATTTAAGTGCATGTCTGGCAACTGACTCATTGCTAAAGACTGGGCAGGTGACTGATAATGTATTAATTTTTAATTGTAATTTGTGTGTTTTTTAATTCACTTGTTTTAATGTTAAATTTTAAGTTTCAATATCTTTTAAATGTAAAATTTAGTATTTTAATTAATATTTTAATCTTGTAACTTTTAACATTGTGTCTTAAAATTTTGTTTGTGTTTTGTTCATGCTATTTTTATTTGTTTGATTGATTTGGGACCCAATCTCTTTTAACTGGCTCGTGAGCTGTTTGAGTCCCAAATCAATCAAACAAATAAAAAAGCATGATCTGCTTATGAAAAGTAAATAGAAGTAAATATAAATCTCTCAATGGAAGTGCTTGACTAAGAGCCAGCTGGGAAGGGGAGGGAGGGAAGAGATCTTGTGGTGCCTGATGCCAATCACTTCCTTCATACCCAATACAAGAGCACCCACAGGGATGGGGCAGCGGGAACATTGTCCGCGGAATCTTTAACTGAACCAGATGAATTAAAAGAAACCGCTAAATCAGCACTGGGATTAAACTGTGGGATTTGAAAGTATGACATTAATAAGAATCATTGTTAGAAGGGAATTTATTTAACACACACCTATTTAGATGAAATGACTGAAAAGAGAATGCATTCTTTCCCCTTCTTTTAAATGTTGAAGTGAACTACAATTTCATTCAATAATATGCTTTCTTGGGGGTCCTGTTTTGCTGAGAAGCAACTAATAAAGGTTTTTAATCAACTTGTGGAAACTTTGCAAGAAGCAGAAACAAAAATGTGGATTTTTTGGGGGGTATGCCGTATCAAAGCATTAATTTGGGCTATTTCACCCAATAAGTTATTTTCACAATAAGATGTTTCAGTCGGGTGGTCCTTAAAGTGCCTTCTGAAGGCTCTAATTAGTGATCATTTAAAGTACTTAACTAATGTTAACTCCAGCATGCAAAGGATGCTCTTGAGACTGGCCTGTTCATTCCTTTTCATTTTGAAGCTTTGAAGATAATTGATTTTTGAAAGCTGCAGCATTCTCTCACAAACCAGAGACTAATATAGCAAAGAGGTAATTTTGATTCAGCCATTTATACAACTAATAGCGAAAAACTAACTTTATTGCATGTCTTAGCCTTTGATGTACATTCACCAAGTTTGATATCAATGAATTGCCCAGAAGGAATATGAATTTTGAAGCCTGCTTTTAATATCATTTTAAGTTTAAATAAAATTAGTATCGGAAAAAAAAGTATGTTAGGTTGCAATCTTGTGAACCCTTATCTGGCAGTAAATTCCACTGCTTTCAATAGCACTTTTGTGAATTGGATTTCACAGTTGAATCATTATAATCATTTGGATCAATAAAGTTGTGTGTGTGTGTGTGTGTGTGCGCGCGCGCGCACGTGAGAGCCTTCAAGTCTCCTGTCAACTTATGATGAGCCCATGAATTTCATAGGGTTTTCTTAGGCAGGGAATACTTGGAGGTTTTGCCAGTTCCTTCCTTTGAAATATAGCACCTGGTATTCGTTGGCAGTCTCTCATCCAAGTAGTTATAGATTTCATTTAAGTAGAAGCTCCAGTATGAGATATGCCATCCTCTGTCACAATGCCTGTCTGCAATCTATGTTAGACAAACAGAACAGTGTCTATTTAAGAAGATACATGGAAACAAATTTGATATTAGAAATGTCAATACCTTGTCAATAACAATGATGCTCAAGTATTTTGGAACAAAGAAATGTAACGGAAAGACTAGAAAAGGAAACAGTTGAATTGGGATATATGCACAAATTCCAATACATTAACAGAGGTATGAATAGAGATAATGGTTTCTTGGCATGCTACATATATTAGCATATATGTTCTCACAAGTACATAAATAGCAAGGGAATCCTTCCTGACTTAAAGGAATTGACACTGCATAACAAACAGATTTATTGCTTTCACACTCCAAGACTACAGACCTGCTTAATAGACCTATATCGTCTTACACAACACTTTGAAGGTTTATAGCCAGGGTCACAATTAGCACATTTCAGTATCCCATTATGTTCTGATCTCAAGCCCTGCAAGCATGCAACTGCTGTATATCTGTGGCTTTGATATTAAGTTCATCAGTGTGGCTGAAGTAGTGGACTGAAATCCAGAAAGTCTGATTCTAAAACACATCAGTTAGTTTTAAACTTGCTGCTTGGTTCCTTCTTTCTCCCCTTATTTGATTCCATGTTTTTTTGATTCATTTGATCAATCTGTTTGCACAGATTGCATGACAGTAATAAGAACAGATCATTATTTTTTTTACCCCCTGTTCAAATTAAAAGCACACTTTGTGTCCTCAGAAAACAGATTATTGGGGCAATTAGACACTCCCTAGAATGCATGGGAATGGTTTGTTGTTGTTGGTTTATAAACAAATTTGTTCACCTGTCTGCAATTATTTATAGCCATAATACATGCAAGAACATATTTGAAAAGCAAGTAATTTACTTAAATGATGAGGTACAGTAGGTGCACAGTATCTTCACCAGTGGCTCCCCAGCTATTCAATGTCCTCCATACAGAACCTCCCCACTTTCAAATCTTGGCATTTTCCATGTCAGCATTGTCTTAGAATTTTTAACCTAAATCATAATATTCTTTAATGTTGGGTAAAATCTGAAACTCTAGTACAGCTAAAAATGTGTTAACAAATTAAAAAGAAATTAATTTGTTATAACTGCATGCACTGCAACTGTTCTGGTGGGATGATCACACTTATTCCTCTTCCTTCCTGTTTCTGTGCCGGATTTAAAATGTTCCTTTTTCTCAAGTCAGCAGAAAACAGCCAACATTTCAGAGAGGAGAGGGTGCCTTTCCAATAGTAGTTAAACAAGAGCAAGAGCTGCTGCTAGTACAACTATGTCAGAACTTTGAAATGGGAAGTCTACTCTAATTGCTTCTTGGGGTAAAGAAAAGGAATAAATACGGCTTTTAAAAGAGCTAGTGTGGTGTAATGCTCTGAGTGCTGGATTGGGACAGTAGGTGACCATCTGTTTTGCCATGGACATCCACTGGGTGACCTTGGGCAAGTCACACTCTCTCAGCCTCAGAAGAAGGCACAAACAAATTCTGCCAACCCCCAACCATGATAGGGTCACCTTAGAGTCACCACTGATCAGAAATGACTTGAAGGCACACAAAAACAAAAATAACAAAAACACCTTCTAAAAAACAGGGTAAGTGGGACATTCTTTGAGATCTCCTTTGAATTATAGCACCCCTAGAACTGTGCACAAGGCTCTCTCTCTCTCACACACACAATCACACACACACAGAGATTACTCCCAACTTTGAATGGATTATTATTGCACACCTTATATTTTAAGTCTTACTGGTTTTCAACTCCTCATCATTTATGAATCCACTGTGTATTTTTATGCAGCCAATGCATGTACAAGTATGTTTGCATGTAGATGTGAGCACAGAGTTCACGCAGTGATTATGGATGTGACAGAAAGCTGTCATTTTGAGCAAGGACATATCTTAATTTTACAATAATGTATTATACTTATTGTTAGTTGTGTAAGCCTTTTAATAACCTTAGCTCTCTTGTTGGCTGACCACACCCTTTTCACCCCAGTCTGATGTTGCTCAGCCACACATATTGTGGTTTTCATGCTGTTAGAAGGTGTGTAACTGTTTTATTATTTTTGCTGGCAGTTTTTCTCTCTCATTGTAAGCTGCTCAGAGCACCTTTTATTACTAGAAGGACATAATACATACATACATTTTCTGCACAATTCTGGATATTTCCCATTCTATCTTAATAAACACTGGCATTTTAAATTAAAGATAGTGGGTTAAAAAATGAGAATGTATCAAAGGCACATGGTGATTCTTTAATACCAAAAATTAATCTTAACATTCACCTTGCACCATAATAAATTCCATCCTCTATTTCTAAGTGACAGGGCAACAAGGGAAAGACGGTGACATCACCAAATAATTAATTGAGTTCCACACAAGAACATGTTTAACTATTTAACCAAATCTGACACCTGTGTTGTAGTTGGCTTACCAACCTCCCGGAATTGAGCCTGACAAATTCAGAGATGAATGATGACATGATTGTTTGTCAGTCACAGACTAGACAGGTGTTTTGGAGATGAAGATCTCATCGCATTAAGCAAGTGTCTCAAGTTGCTCAGATCCTTACATCGCTGGTGTCTCTAGTTACCACTGGAAATTCTCTATTATGCATTATTCCATGGAGTGATCGCATTAAAGAAAGATATCTGTGAGATCACATTTTTCAAAAAACAAACCCTCGGCTTTGATAAGGCAGATAATGTTTTGGACTCTGGCAGCATGTTCAAATTCCATTTCTGAAATTCCATACACTATTAATCAAGCACTGGTGATGATGCTGTTTGCCATGACACTAATGCACACTGTAGGGGGATTAATGTGCACAGCTGAAGCTGTAAACCTCCAAAGTGATGACCATTTGTGCAAATGATCTGATATACCATGGCTAAGCAGTGTGATCACAGCATACCACGTACATTTCCCTGCGATGTCAATCATCGCTTAGAACAGAAGTGACAAACCTCAAGTCCTGGCCTTCCTGTGGTCCCAGATGGCCACACACACTTTCCCATGATTCCATTGTTTGGTAGTTTCCCAGCTTTTGTCCAAGGGTCTTTCACACTACACAATTAGAGGGTTATATTCCACTTTTAAGTATCATGGCAGCAGTCTATGGAATCCTGGGATTTGTATTTTAGGAAGGGGTATTTCAAATTCTCAGCCAGAGGGTTGTAGTGTCTCTCCAAACTACAAACCCCAGGATTCCATAGGATTTATCCAGGGCAGTTAAAGTGGAACCATAATGCTATAACATAGTGAAAGGGCATCAGATTTTTAAGCTTAAATATTAGCTTTTTGTTTTCACACTTTAGCATGTGGCCCTATTCAACACTACGATGAGATCTCTTAGAACCTCTCTGAAATTTAATTTGGCCTTTTGGCTAAGAAAGAGTCTCTATTCTTGGCAAGAACTTCTTTTCCAAGACCCCATAACATGAACAGTGTAGAAGTTCATTCACACGAGCAAATTTTAAGATTTGTGTTCTGAGCCCAAATGTTTTTATTGCCTAGTAATACCTCGAGTACTCTTCATGTATATTTGGCTCCTCAGTTCCTCAGTGGATGATGAGCTGCAGCTGAATCTGTTAAAACTGAATTCACTGAAAACCACTGTGTTTAGGGTGGTGAGAGTTGATATTCCAGTCATAGCTTGATGTTCCCTTAAGTTCTGAAACACAAACTGGAAATAGTGCCACCTCCCAGTGCCTTCACTCACTCCTTTGAATCCTTTCCATAATTTTATGCATAAAATTCAAATGATCTTCAGCTGTCTATCTCTTGGGCCATCTCATTTCTATTATCCTCCAGAGAGGAAAAACATCACTTTGTGCTATATTGAACAACCTCACCTTGTGTCAGAGGAAACAACACAGGTGGCAGCTTCGTTGTTTCCTTATGATGCTAAAGGTGCCAGTAAAGTTCCCAGAGTCTTCAGTTACCTGAAGTAAGACTGGTGGATGTTATTCTAGAGTCCACAGTTCTGTCAATTAAACCAAAGCCATTCTAACCCTGTGAAGCTCTTATCAGATACCAGTGTTTGCATTTGGGTTGGGGAGACTTTTTAGGTGTTTGACAATTCCAACATGAATACTCTTACATTTATCTCTTTTAAAAAATGTAAACTCAACCTGACATTTAGAATGAATGTGAAAACGTGTTAAGTGCTCACTTACCCTGCCATAACATGGATCTGCTTATTTATTGCTTTCACACAACAATACTAACTGATGACTGGAAAGATCTGAAAGACATGTATCACCTTGCCCAGTCCTTTGAAAATTTAGGGCAAGGGACATGATTTGTATCTTTCTGGATCTGACCACCCCACAAGGGTATAAATATGTCTTATATCTTAGGCCTTAATATCACTCGGTACTGCATCTGAAGAAGTGGGTGTATAGCCACTAAAGGCCTAAGCAGACTGCCAGAAATAGTGCACATTAAATTGAGGCACTGCCCTGGCTCAGTGCTAGGGAATCATGGGAACTGTATTTTTTTTCCCAAGACATTGAGCCTTCTCTGTCGGAGAGCTCTGGTGCCACAATAAATTACAGTTCCCATGATTCCCTAGCACTGAGCCAGGGCAGTGCCTCAATTTAATGTGCACTATTTCTGGCAGTCTGCTTAGGCCCTAAAGCTCAGGCTAAAATAAAAATCAGTCTTAAACTTGCTGCCACATTTTTCCCCATCCCCTCCTTCCTCCTCTTTATGTTGCAAGAGAATAACATGACCACTTCTTTGAATAACATGCATTTGGAACTGATGCCAGCCTTTTTTGTGATGGGACCAGGCCTTTGGAAAATGATAGCCTTTTTTAAGGAGGTGCACATTGTTCAAGACTTCTTTTTAGGAAATGTCAGCCTCAGAGGAAGGCCAATATAACCCCCTCCCCCTGAACAAATCTTGCCAAGAAAACCACATGACAGTTACCATGAGTGGGAAATGACTTCAAGGTACACATCAACAAGTGAAATGCCCATCATGCTAATATTTCCACCAATCCTGGTTGCTTCTGTAATTTTGATGATAATTTTTTGGGGAGGGATGAATTTCAGTTGAAGGATTTTAAAAAATGTTTTGACATTTCTGATGTTTTATTAGATTGTTGCTGTTCCTTTTATTTGATGCTTTGACAAACCTATTTGTATATGAAAATAGAGACATGTACACTTTTTAAAAAGTAACTTAATTACCTGTTTATCTAACAGTATGAATATCAATGAACATTCATGTTGTTTAAAAATTTGAACAATATTGACTTCAACTTGGAAAAAAATAATCTGTGGCATACATCTCCCAGAAACCCCTAGCTAGCATAGCTACTGGGGATTCTGGAAGTTGTATTCCAAAAAGTAACATTTCCAAGATCTGATACTGGCTCAAAGTCCTGGCAGCCCTCTGATAAAGCTTTTCATGTGAGTGGGCCTCAGATATCCAATTAGACAGGCATGCAAACCAAGACATATGTATTTTTGTGTCCTGAGTTTCTTGGGATGTTCTGTGCAAAATGAAAAGGACAGCACTATCATGTAGCAAGCCTTTTGTTGATCCCAGGGCCCCAGCAAATGCCACACTTCACCACTCTCAGTAGCAAATGCTGGCTATGCTCTAGGTTTTATGTTGCAATTAGGAATTCACTATTTAAATACTTACTGGGCTTAGTATATCATTACCAAAGAGACAAACTGGAAGAATATCATTACTGTCAGGGGACAGCAGTTGTGCGATAGTCATTTCCCCTTGTCTTGACTGAATTTGTTGCCATATAAAGAAGGAGGCATAAGACAGAGATATAAGGATAGTGTATTATGCAAACAGACACACGTAGACACACAAGGACACATACACACCATGCTTTAATATGTATTTTTCACTATACTTGATCCCCTTAAATAGATAGAGTGTCAAAACCCAGCCTAGGATTGAAGTTATATGTGGATTTACTGAACAGAATGAAGCAAAGGAATGGAGCTAAAACTGTAGGTGAAATATTAGTTTAAATTCACCAGGGAAACCCTTATGCTGAAATTAAATAGCACTTCTGGGAAGAGATACTTCTTTCAACGGGTTTCCCTGAGACATACCAAGCCATTAACCAGCCCAATATACTGCATTACCTTTTCAGTCATTTGTTGTCCCTTTATTGTGATCCCTACTTAAAATATCAAAGCTGCAAGAGGCTCAATGAGATATTGAAAGCTGAGAAACGCAGGTTTTATATGACAGCCCCAAATCCTTTCCTTCTGTCTTTTTAAGAGTCCTCTGCCAGGGACACTGGATGAAAAAGAAATCAAAAGTCCATGGGTGGGACCTCAGTGACTGACAAGGTATGGCCTGATCAAAAAGAAGCCTATGTTAATAAATCAAAAGAGTCTGAACAAAAGGCAAAATAGAAAAAGCATTTTGAGTCATGTAACCTAGACACAACCTGTCACAACCTGGTGTTATTTAAGGCTTGTCGAATAATTTCTCATTTGTTGCTTTGCCAGTAGCGCAAAGTCAGTTTAGACTTCTTGTTGTATTGAATGCATGCTCAGCAAAAGCACTGTGAGAAGGAGAACCAGGAAAATCTTCTGTGCAGTGGCACAGGCAATTTTCCCAGTCCTCCTTCCCATAATAGTTAATGCTACATTGCAAATTAAAGTAGTTAGCCTTCTTTAAATGGTGTCAAATTGCAAATATCTGAGGTGCAGATTAGATCATAGGAAGCAAACATACCGATTGTTTCAGACACTGTCCCAGTAGGCATTACACTGGCTATAGTTACCTACCAAGGACTAGCAGGCATTCAAAACTATAGCCAGTGTGGTGCCTACTGGGACAGTGTCTGAAACAATACGGGGTGGAGTGGTTGCTTCCCTATGATCCAATCCGCACCTCAGATATAATGCACTTTGACGCCACTTTAAAAACCATGGCTCAGTGCTATGGAATTCTGGGATTTGTAGTTTTGTGTACTATTTAGCCTTCTCTGTCGCAGAGCTCTAGTGCCACAACAAACTACAAATCCCAGGACTCCATATCATTGAGCCATGACAGTTAAAGTGGTATTGAACTGCACTATTTCTGCAGTGCAGATTAGACCTACATCTTTATTGAGTCCTTGATAGGTAACAGGGCTGTAAACTTTAATTGGTAGAATAAGCAGCTAACCTGAAGCTGACTAATCAGTGGGAAAGAACCATACCACATACGTTCCCTGCAGAGGGTGTCAGAGTTAATCTCTGTTCGCTTTAGATGAAAGATTGCAGGGAAAGATCTTTTAAGAGCTGCTATGAACCAGAGTGGACCAGAGCTTGGGAGTAATTGGTTACAAAAAAACAAGCTACTTGTAATTATTCCTTTTTTTAGCCTGCGAAATAGAATTGAATTATATTATGATTGCAGATTAACGAAGGTTAACTACTTAATTTTGCAATGTAACATTAACTACTCTAACTGGTAGAGCAGAAATAGTTATGGGATTGTGACCTCACTAAATGGTAGAGGAGAAATATCACATGCTGGCCTGTGGTACTGTCTTCCCTTCTGTTGTGGTTGTTTAGACAAGTAAGGTAAATGGGAAGAAAGTACTTGGTTCCACAGGCAAGTAGCTTGTAGTTTTAGGAATTTTATTTTATAGTAACTAAGGGGCTCTGCAGATGCAAACTGCCATCTTGGAGCCAGGGAAGGGGAGGGGCAGCTTGAAAGCGGGATGCCCCAACCCCTTCCCGAGGACGTCACCGAAGCGCCCACTGTTGCACACAATGAGTGCTCCAATGACGTCCTCCCGGTGCAGCATTTTTAAATGCTGCACCGGAAGAGGCACAAAAGAGCCGTGTGGCAGCTCTTGCAGCGCCCTTTCTGCGGCTTGGGAAAGGTGTGCTATTTTGGCGCTCCTTTCCCAGTCGCTGAAAGGGTGGATTGGGGCCAAGGCGTGGAGCAGCCTCAGCCCCAATCCTCGGCTTCTTGGGGCGGCCCACAGTCGCCTGTCTGTAGAGGCCCCAAGTATTTATTTTGGCTACTTTAGGAAAAGCAAAGAAAATACTCATAAAATTACAATGGTAACTTACCACATTGAAGAAGGGAGAGCTTTGGAGCTATAACTAAACAATTATTTGTTTGAATTAGCATTTCAAGCACTTCAGTAGAGAATGGTGGAGTTGTTGGAGATATTACTCTCAAGCAGAGTAATCAAACTGCCAAGGTGGAAGATAAACAACAAACTGTCCCAAGTCCTTACACATACACACTGGGTATAGCAGAGAAAATAAAAAACTTTGCTCTTCTTTATAAAACATAGAAAAGCACCTTTATTGACAAACTTGTACATAGTGAAGTATATGATCTTCTGGAGGAGAGAGAGGGAAAAAGAAAAAGGGGTGCAGGCTGCATGATGAAAGAAGGAGAGAGGGTTTTGTAAAGCATACAAATAGGAAGTCACCATATAAATATGTGTCTGAAGTCCTATACAGTAACATGAAAGTAAAAATTAGTGAGTATAGGCACTGAAGTTTGCTAATTCTAGGTGCACTGGATCATTTTCATGGGTGGTAAATCCTTCTTGTTTGTTTTTTGTTTGTTTTGTTTTATTTTTGAGATTGCTGAACATGTTGGTCAAAGAGTCAAACATGGGCTAAACACAAAACATCTCCTCCAGCACCCAAATGGTACTATCCTTAACTAAAGTGATACCTAGTTGGCAAGGTACAGATTTCCCCACTGCAAAAAAGGATAGGCATCACCAAGAAAAGGATAAAAGTGGACAGATTTGCATAAAAATTTGCTTATTCTAGATTAGTTGTACCTATGCCAATTACGGTAAAAATAATCATTATTCTTTAAATAGAAATAGAGTACATCTCATCATAATCCATCTGTGAGAAGACCTGTGCTTCTTCCCAACTCTATAAACTGAAACCAACTACTTCTTCATTGCCTGACTTCCCACCTTCTCTAACATATCCCCAGTGGTAAGCAATGGTGGCCTCTCACAGGGCTTGACAATTGCCAGGGTAAGGACACTGGGTGCTGGGGTGGAGGCAGCGGCGGGGGTGGGGAGCATTTATTCCACCTGCTGGATGTGGGATCTTGGCCAGGGTCTTTTCAGTGCTGCTATCAAATCTGTTGACTTCTGTTTCTGTAAGATGTGACTGATTTCTTTCTCTTTCTGTCATCATGTCCCAAGTGAAGATGCATTTTTCTGCCTTGATGGCTTTCAGAAATAGCAGGTCTCCGTAATTTGAGCGAATCTTTTTGCCTTTTTCCCTGATTGCTCTTACTGCTATTTTATAACTTCATTGTTATTGTTGTTATGTGCCTGCAAGTCATTTCCAACTTATAGTGACCCTAAGGCAATCCTATCATGGGGTTTTCTGGGGCTGAGAAAGTGTGACTCATTGAAGGTCACCCAGTGGGTTTCCATGGCCAAGCGGAAAATTGAAACCTAGTCTCCAGAGTCCTAGTCCAGTGCTCAGACCACTATCGCACACTGATTTCTACTTGCAACTATTGGCATATTTATTTATTTATTTATTTTCTTGGCATCTTCATTGTTATATTTGAATAGCTGAATGTTATATGAATGAACATGATTATCTGACTATTTGCTACCCTGATGATCACCATTTTTGGAAACAAGAGAAGCATATAAATGTTTTAACAAATAAACAGGGAAACCTTTTACATTAAATTGTATGTCATTTTGTGACAGGAATAAAGGAGATGTTGGCAACCATCATTCTTGAGTAGTAATAGCACAACTATTGGTGCTCTTTGAAAAAGAACGTTCACATGTTGACTTCCAATTCATGAAAAAAGCTGCATATTTTATCTCATGCATTCTGTAGTTTACTAGCACCAGTCCAGGGCTTAAGGTAAAACAATTTATTTTCTACCTAATAATTTGTATCATGTGAGCATGCAATGAAGCCCTTTAATTTTGACCAGTATGGCCAATGTTTTAGTTTAATATGTGAAGAGGAATAAGCCATAGAAACTTCAATTTTTCATTTGTTATGTTTTGCTTTGTCAATTACCTTCCCGCAAACATTTACATAGTCTCTTTGATGTGGACACATTTCTTGTTTACCAAAGGTTCTGAAAACCTTTACTTGATGAACTGCATCAATAGCATTTCATTATATGATCATTCATACTTTGAAGCCTGTCCCTTGAAGAATTGCCATTCATTGCTCTCTCACAGAAGGATCAGGACATCTGGAAGTGTGTTGGAATTGCAAGAACTAGCTGTTCTACCCCAGATTCAGTGAATGGCACTGAACAGATCACTCTGGTCTGATTAGTTCATCACCAGTGTAAAATGATGACAACAGCAGGAACAACACTCTCCCTTTATGAAGTACTTTGAGAGCAATGTGGATAAGAACTGAACCAGTGTGGTATAGTGGTTTGAACATTGGATTATGATTCTTGAGAACAGGGTTCAGTTCCCTGTTCAGTTGTTGAAAACCACTGGGTGAGTCACATACTCTCAACCCCAGAAAACCCAGTGATAGGTTCACATTAAGGTCACATAATTTGCTAATTACTTGAAGGCATACAACAACATTGAAAATGCTCTGCCAACAAATAATAATATCCAAATATTTTACAGAGAAAGAAACTACCCCTGCAAAGGAACTATTTCTGCAGATTAGACAAATTAATGGATTTGAACTGGATGGTCACAATCTCACAACCCATTAATATTAATTCATATATAATATGCAGACATCGCTAACACAGGGGCTGGCAACAGATGAAATAAAACAGGCTATGACCATCATTCCTGAAGTGGGAATAACATGTAGTGTAATCTTACCATAGAATAACCAACATGAAACTGTGATTCCCAGTGGAAAAAAAATAAAATAAAGAACAGGTTCCCAATATATTATATATACAGTGTGAAACATGTTGGCCAAAATCCAGCATTGAATATAGTCCATAATGTTGTATGTGTTTACACTTTTGCATTCCCATCCAGCCGCTAAAACCCACCTAAAGCCAATCAGCCATCTGGAGTGACAGAGGTCTGTGCTGCTGCTGAGTGAAGGCTGCAAGATGTGATCAGCCTCCTCCTCTCAGAGAGTGACGCTGGGAAGAAGGGTTGTGACAAGTCTCCACAGGGGTCCCTGCTTCTGCTCCTCACAGTATCACTCACTGATAGGTCTGGTCACATCATCCTGCAGTGCCCTGCTTGGCAGCAACACAGACTTTGATTACACCAGATGGCTTATTGGCTCTTAAGGTGGGTTTCAGGATCATTTGTGGATGTTGTAATAATGCCCTGAGTGCAAATGAGAATACAATGCAGTTGTGATGTCATAGAATCATAGAGCTGGAAGAGATCACAAGGTCAGGGTGACTAGATGTTCTAACCACAAAGGAGGACAAGACACCCATAAAATGTAGGGCATTCAAGAAAAATGTAGAGCATGTCCAAATAAAAGCTACAAAAACTCATATAAAAGTAAATTCATGCTCCTTAGTCATGCTCAAAATGGAGGACATTTTGACATACTTCTTGGACAGAAGGTTGAAATGTAGGACACATCCAGGAAAAGCTGGATGACTGGTCACCCTGCACAAGGGCTATCAAGTCCAACCCCCTGCCATGCAAGAATACACAATCAAAGCATCCCTGACAGATGGCAGTCCAAGCCTCTGTTTAAAATCCTTCAAAAAAGGAGACTCCACCATTCTCTGAGGGAGTGTGTTCCACTGACAAACAGCTCTTACTGTTAGGAAGTTCTTCCTAAAGTTTAGAACGAATCTCTTGTCCTAAGCCCTAAGTCTAACTTACAATATAATGACAGGATGCAGACATATGTTTGTACATTATAGCTCACTTTATTCCAAAAATTATGTACTGTTAGATCATAAACAAAATGGCAAGATTAGCATCACAAGCATAACTCTTAGTTATGCCAGCTGTAGGGTGGGAGTGGGAATAATGTGGCCCTTCATATATTGTTGCATTGCTGCTCCTAGACTTCTTGGCTATGCTGGCTGAGGCTGCTGGGAGCTGCAAACCAACAACATCTGCAAGATCAAATCATTCTTACCCCTACTGTAGGGGATTAGGATTAGGCATAAACTTCTTCTGCCAGGACAAGTCTCTCCTGATGGCCAATCTCAAAGATATGTCAACAGAGGAATCTGTGGGCAGAATTGCTATGCTGGCTAAGGCATGCTTGCAGAAGAGCCACAAGGGAGGCAGTGACTGAATGGGGCAAGGGAGGAGTCAAGTTGAGCCAGATCCAAACTTCCTCCAGTCAGAATCAAAGGTTGAGTACCAGCACAAAGTTAGGCCAAGGTGAAGGTAGTCTGAACTTTAGCTATCCAAGATGCTCAACCTATGTGAGGTGGGAAGGTTCAGCACCTGGTATAGCTCCTTTATAGTTCATACTGAAACCCGAAGTAAAGTCACCACCCAGCTAACATGCCAGGCGCTAGCTACCACTAGACTTTTGTTGTTGTTGTGTGCCTTCAAGCTGCACCGATTGCTTTTACAGAGGGGTGGGGTATAAATAAATTATTATTATTATTATTATTATTATTATTTCCAACTTATTACAACCCTAAGGTGAACCTATCATGGGGATATTCTTGGCAAGATTTGTTCAGGGGAGGTTTGTCATTGCCTTTCCCTGGGGCTGAGAGGATGTGACTTGCCCAGGGTCACCCAGTGGGTTTCATGTCTGAGCTGGGAATTGAACCCTGGTCTCCAGAATCATCATCCAGCACTCAAAACACCATGCCACGCTGGTTTTCACCACTAGACTAGCCCATCTTTTTTGACTACCACAATTATATTAATATGTGAAATACTATGTGAAGATCACACAAATTTGTTCAATAGAATTCAGACATCAAGATTTAGCATATTATTTTGGCTTCTCCAAAATATACAGCTTTAGATTCCAAAATACTTTTAAGAGCAGCACAGATATTATGGCTGAAAACTTGGAATTATTTCATTTCATCATCATGTCTTTAAAACACACACACAAAAATGTGCATAAGAGACTGTGGCATTTTTATAGTATGTTTATGTAGCATTTAGAATTATTCATAGAAGCAATCAATCTCAACTGGGACAATCTATTAGACTACTGGTACTCAAAACTTTTTACCCTTTACCTTCCCCTTTATATCTGCATGTGAACGTTGGACTGACCTGCACTCAAAATAGCATATCAGTAAAAATATTTTGTTTATTTAGTATGTGTATTTTCTTTCATACATTCATATATCTTCATATTTTAACATCTTATAAGAAAAAGACATTGTTCAAAATTAGAACATTTCTATTAAGTAAATTCAATATTTAACTCAACGCATGTGTAAATTTTAAACATAAAAAGGTTTGGGGAAAGGAGGAGGGATCAGAGCCTCCAAGTCTCATGCCGCTGACCCCCCCAGCAACTCTCATGCTGCCGCCACTCAGAGATCCTGCTCCATAATTTGAGAACCTCTATATTAGACGAATGTCTTTGTAAATGATTGCCTTTTCCATAAATTCTCCAAATCTATTACTCTCTCTCTTTTTCTCCCCAAGACCTGTCACCCTTCTGCGCTGATCTATATAGTTTTTTTTCTTGTACTTGAGCACAATGTCATTATTTCTCCTATCTTCAAAATCCAAATTGTTCCTCTGATTTGTGCACCTCCATCCTAACAAGGCAGTCTCTCCATCCTAACAAGGCAATAGAATATATCACAGACAATTCTATTGCCATTCTGGTTGCATGACCTAATCTGGAGCTAAAAACTTTCTCCAGTTCATAGTATGAACTCTTCATCTGATTTACTGGGATTTAAATCTGGATACTCAATAGAGTGGCCATGGGATTCCTTCAACACAGTTTGCAGGCATACAATTCAGGGCAACCTGACATTTTTCTATATCACCATAAAAATGTAGGCCAGGAAAGCCATGGCAAGAAGTCAACCAACCCACATTGTACTCCTGGGAACCCTTGTATCAGGCAGGGTACAGTTCAAATTCATTCAATATACCTTCAATATAACAATCCTTTTGCACACAGGAGTGCCATCTGGTGGCCATCTGGTATTTAATTGTATTTAATTTGTTTACCTACTATAAAGCAGGGCACATACAAATGTGTTTCCAATAATGTATTATTTCCTTGAAACAATGGAGGGATGAAAATCATTGGTGTTTTTAGTAAATGAACATCCATATCACTAAGAAAGAAAAAAAAATACTGCCTGTGGTAGAATGACTACTGAATTTCTTTTTCAAGAAAGTGATATTGGCAGCATTAACCCAGATCTCAACAGTAGGTTGTGATAGAACTGTATTATAAAGAATAGAAAACAACATCACATTTCTTTTTGGATTTGGTAATCCACTTGTGGCCTTAGTGTCACAATCCTAATCCTGCATCAAAGAGACATATGGAGTGGAGTCTTGATTGTGCTGTGCTACCTTCTTACAGAATTGCAACATTGCACAACCAAATGAACACTGTACATTGATGTGCAATGTACAAACATGCAATCAATGCACAATGATGAGCAATATACAATGCACAATATAGAACTGGTAATAGTGTGCCTTCACAGCACATGTGTAACTAAATACAGGAATTATGCATCAGCCAAAAAAGTACAGCTGTGTGCACTAGGGAATTTATGTGTGTGTGAGACATACCAATAAGTTGCCACTCCTGAACTAATTTAGCAGCACTTTCTGAAACATAGGAAGTTGATTTAGACTAGTTTCTCAAAGGCATAAACACCTTTGGCCTGTTTTGAATGACAAACCTCCCAATCCCTTACTATTTATTCTCTAGGCCCAGACTTCTGGGAATTAACATTCAAAAGATCTAGTGGGCCAACTTTTCCCCACTATTGATTTGCGTTGCCTAAGACAAAACTATTTCATCCTTTTGGTTGGTTTAGCTGACAAGAGTGCTCTCTGCACTGCACAATTATAGTACTATGATTCAACTTCAACTGCATCCTGTGGAATCCTGCAGTTTGGAGTTTGAGGAATGTAGCTTGCTTTCTGAGTGAGAATCCTAAATAACACATTAAATTATAAATCCCAGAATTCCCTAAGATGCCACCTATAATTGTGTAGGGTGAAAGGGGCCTAGGATTTGCAACTTTGGTCCAAAACACACTGCAGAAATCATCCAGTTTCAGACCGCTTCAACTGCCCTGGCTCAATGCTAGGAAATTCTGGGAACTGTAGTTTTGTGAGACATTTAGCCTTGTCTGCCAGAGAGTTCTGGTGCCAAAATAAACTACAAGCCATCTCAAACTGGATTATTTCTGCAGTGTGTTTTAGACCTTTAATGGTTTTCAATTGGCCTGTCCAGTTAAATCCTTAGGCCAGCTGTCAAGAGTCCAGGTTTTTTTTTAAAAAAGTATCCCAATCTACCCTATACGTTAAAAGAGACCAGACAGAAGGTATATCAGAACTAGTAGATTTGCACGATTGAAAGAAGATCTGCAAGGATTTCAGATTCCTAGTAATTAAGCAATACTGACAGCTACATTTGCAAATTTCAAACACATTATCTTGTATGGCTGGCATTTTGCTAATCATTTATCTCTGAGCTTCAGTATTTCCCACCTGTAAAAACAGTAGTGTTACTTGGAAGGAAGGGGGGAAGGGTAAAAAAGAAACGTGACTGCACCTTTAAGGCTAAGTGTTTTTTTATTTTTGCATGAGTTTTTGTGAATATAAATCCAGTTCTTCAGATGTAGTGCCAACTGAATGCACTTGGTACTAAATCTAAAGAAGTGGCTTTATATCCATGACAGTTCAAGCAAAAATAAAAATCAGTTAGGGACGATATAGATGGCCCGAAAGGGGCGGCACAGAGCTGCCCCTGGGAGCGGTGGATCGGGCTCACATCAACCACAGGCCACAGTCCTGATTCCCCTTTTTGCCACCCCCAAAAGAGTGGCAAAATGCCGCTCCTTTTGGGGGCAGCAAAAGGCCGCCCTTTCAGCCACTGTGGCAGCTTTTTTGCACCCTTTTGGTGCAGCATGTGTGCATGCTGAGCCAAGAGGATGTCCTGATGCTGTGCGCCATGTGGACGGGCACACAGCATCAGGACAGCGTTGGGGTGAAATTGAGGCAGCTAGCGTGTGGTTGCCCCACCCCAACTCCACCTCCAGGCCAGCCCTTTGTGCCAGTCTGCATCTCCCCTTAGTCTTAAAGATGGTGCCACATTTCAGTTTTCTTCCCCCTTCCTTCCTCCTTTTTATACTGCAAAAGACTAACAAGGCTATTTCTTTGAAAAGCACCAGTATTAAGGTTCATTGACCCAATCTTACTGCTCTCTGCTGACTGATCTGAGTGTTTTGTGTCAAGCTGCTGAGCTGCGAAAACTCAGATGCAGACACAAGTGATCCTACTGTGTGGCTCTTGGAGTGGAGGAAGACTCCACTCAAAGCCCCCCCGGTTGGTTCTATGCTCTTCTGAGTCACTGTTTTGTATGTCACCATCCATTTAGCAAACCTTCCATCCATTTAGAAAAAGAAACAACAAAGCATATCCTGCAAAAGTAAAGTCCACCTAAAGGTAAAGTAAAGGTAAAGGTGAATGTGAATGTCTAGTTGTAACTGACTGCAGGGGGCAGTGCTCATCTCCATTACTCAGCCAAAGAGCCAGCGTTGTCCGAAGACAACTCCATGGTTATGTAGCCAGCATGACTGCATAGAATGCTGTTACCTTCCCACTGAAGTGGAACCTATTTATCTACTTGCATTTCATTTTCTCAAATTGCTAGGTTGGCAGAAGCTAGGACTAGTGACAGGAGCTCATCCCATCACACAATACTTGGGCCTTGAACTGCCAACCTGCTGATCTTACAATCATCAGAATTAGTGCCTTAATCACTGTGTTTACACGGTGTTGTAAATAGATGATCACCACTGTGATATTGTGCTGCCCTTATCCTGCAAAATGTGCCTAAAATGACCATCTGAAAGGCTGGTGGCCATCACAGATTCCCTATACACTGCTGCTAGGGCTCGTCTACCACAACATTGACCAGGGAATTCTTCCATTCTAGGCAGGCAATTCTTACATCCCAGAGAGCAATTGCTTCTTTAAAAAGCAAAAGGTGTCAACTCTAAATCCAAGTTAAGTTCCTGATGCGCTGGTGGAATGCATCGAATAGTGCCACTTGTTCCTAAGAGTTTCAGCATGGATGCTGGTGAATGGAATCTGCTTCAGAGCAACAGCTCAGGTTTTAACTACGCTAATCTAGTAGCATTAGGGAAGAGACATTATGCCCTCTATAAATCCCCTCTGGGAACACACGCTGAAGAAATGGAAAGTCCCTGAACTAACTGATTGCTAAATACATTATTTGTGCATCTTGAATTAAATTTGTGTTATGATTTTAAAGGCATAGGCACAGGACACAATGTTGTCATAGCTTCTTAGATGTTAGTTATCTCTTATTAAATCCAATTTATATTGCCTCTCGCTGTCCAAGTCCAGAAAGAGAAGTGCAGGGTCCTTATCTATTTTGTTGCTATGTAATATGATATAAAACAACTTTGGAACATCTCCCTGGAAGTATGCCCACCAGAAGGAGAGTCAAAATCCCTCCTGCAACAGCTGCTGTCCATTAAATCATGAACCTTCTGCAAAATCCTCCTACCAAACTGTGTCAGGACCCAGAAGAATGCACTCATGTGACAATTGCCCCAGAGAATGTGATTGCAGCGTAAATGACTTCCGTTTCTTTTTCTTCTTATCCTTGTTTGGAGATGACATTTACTGAAAAGAGAGAAAGGAAAACAAGGAAAATAAAAAAGATTTTCTCATAGTATTGTAATTGCCTTGTGGACAGAGACAGTGAATTTCTCCAGATGAGGCAAATGTATCAGGATCTTGTGCTATTTGTTCCTGTAATTCTCAAGGGTGGTGGTGTCAAAGGCATTTCTCTTGTCTCAAACTGTTTTCCAGCAATTCCTGGCACCAGTGGCAATATTTTATTCTCACCCTTGAGTAGGTTTCTTTTCAATTCTGAGACACTTTGGAATAATATGTTCCCTTCTTCTCTTTTTTTTTTCAGTTTGAAAAAAAAACATTGGCCACCTGAAAATCTGGTCGCCATTACAGATTCCCTATACACTGCTGCTAGGGCTCTTCTATCACAACACTGACCAGGGAATTCTTTGATTCTAGGCAGGTAATTCTTACATCCCAGAGAGATACATCCCTGACCTTTTCATTTTGACAAAAGACAAGAAGAAAAGAGAACATATTGTTTTTCCATTTTGAAAAAAAGAGTTGCAATGCTGCAGTGTATTGATGAAATGACACTTGTGCACTATATAACTGTAAAATAAGAGAGAGAGAGAGAAATTTCTTTCCAACTGTAAGACCACCTCAGCAAACCATGCTCAGTTAAAAATAGGTTTTGAAGAGCCGTAGTGCAAAGCCAATAATTAATGGTTAGACACAACCCAACAAAAGAATAGAATGAGTGGTCAGGGTGGTGAAAATGACTGGCAAATCCCAACAAAAATGAAGGCACTATATCAGAAGAACTTGTGATTCTTCAGACCAGTCTAGAGCACTCAATATAAATTCAAGGCAATTTGTCAAACCATCAAGCAACATCTGACTATGTTCTGCAACCCTTGAATTAATCCTGATTAATTAGGAAAATAGATATCAGTGTTATAACCAGCTGGAGGATTCTGATGGTGGTAAATGAAGCTAATAAGATGGCTCTGCCAAAGCTCATGTGAACATTTTATTTTAATTTTCCAGTTTAACACTATTTTCTGTAGTTCTTCACTGGGTTTTTACATACTTGTCAACCAGTCGAAATGGTGCATAAGGCACAATCAAAGAGAAGCTCTACTGGAGGGTGGTAGTCCCAACCCAGAGCAGAGCTTGGGATGTGTGTGTGTGTGTGTGTGTGTGTGCGTGGACTGCATCTCCCAGAATCCCTCAATAGTATTGTAATTGCCTTGTGAGCTGCTTTGCTCAATAAACCTAGCCTTTCTGGGAGTTGTAACCTCTCCAAACTTTGCCCCAGGGGCCCTGAAACTCTTCAGCATGATCCAACAACTAGAAAACCTTGAAAAGAGGTACTGTAAGGGTGTATTGGGAGTACCATTGGACCTATATAGGATCCAAAAACACCTTGTTCCCCAGCTGTGATTACAGATGGAGCTCCCAAACTAACCTAGTCTGGAACTGGTGCTTATTTTCTTTCCTACAATTAAAATAAAATAAAATAAAATAAAAAGTAAAATAAAAACATCCCTCTTTCAAAAAAAAAAACACAAGCCTTGCAATTCTGTAGTCATTTGATAGATCTGCACAGTAACTATGTCAATCCCTTGCTGGCTCTTTCATGTTACAAACAATTTGTTATCAACAAGTCTTCTTTTTGTGCAGATAAAAGACACATAACAAAGGCCATTCTTCTATCTCTCCCTCTACAAAAAAATAGTTCACAGAAGAAAACATCTCTTCTTTCCTTAAGTGATCAGCAGATTCCTTCTTTTTGCAATGACAAACCTGAGCTATTGCTCAGTCAGCTCATGCCTTGTCATCAGTCTTGTCTAACAAGATGCTTGACTCCTTGAAACAGCATGGGAGAATAACAGTGCTATTCCAGCATAGCTAACAAACAAAAGACAGAATGCCCCCTTTTACCCTCTACCTTCCTTCATTTCACTGGAGAAGGGGCATCAATTATAAAGTGGCACATTCTTCACATCTCCTTCTTTGAGAAGACAATTGACACCCTTGAGAATGTTGCAATTCAACTAGATAAGCCTTCTTCAAACTGGTGGCTTCCAGATGTTTTGACTAGTGAGACGATGGAACTTGTATTCCAACACATCCAAGGAAGACATAAGATTGGGGAAATACATATTTTCTACTTTTTTCATTTTCTGCACAAATGGAGGCAATGAAGACATGCTCCTTTCTCTCCATTTTTCCACAGAACATGACTATTGCTGTGTAGTACTTTATACCATTTCATAAACCTACAGCTCTTCCTATTTACCAGAAGTAAACCCTGCATTACTTTATCCTTTATATCTTTGGAGGAATTTGTACCAAAATTTTGATACTATGAATTCTTAAAGTTACCAGTGATTGCTGTCCAGCATCCTTGCCATGAAAGTCAAATCTCCACAGATCAAAAGCAGGGTTAGGAAATTCACCTTAAGTGATCAGCAGATTCCTTCTTTTTGCAATGACAAACCCGAGCTATTGCTCAGTCAACTCATGCCTTGTCATCAGTCTTGTCTAACAAGATGCTTGACTCCTTGAAACAGCATGGGAAAGAAGGAGGATGCAGAGCATTCACCCTGCATCCTCCTCCTCCACATAGCACTCTCCTCAGGAGGAGGAGAAGTTGTTCAACATCCTTGTGGGCTGCCCAAAATCCTTATGTTGTTCAGGCCTGCTCTACAGCCAACCTTGTTCAGACTGACATGACAGAAGCTCACAACATAAGGATTTAAATCAGGCATTTCTCAAGTAACTGAAAAGACAGATCAAAATGTCCAGTCTATTATCCAGGAAAAACCTAATGCCATAGGACAGAACCAAAAGGTAAAACAAAACACCTTATTACCTAAATTGCATAGTTAAAATTGCACAGATATCTCATTGGGGATGTACAGCTCATCCTAGATGATATTACTTTCCTCTAATGGGCCCTGAGTATGTTATTACCCTTGTTGTTGTTTAATACCATTGTTGTTGTCGTTGTGTGCCTTCAAGTTGCTGCCAACTTATGGTGACTCTAAGTAGAACCTATTTTTGGTTTGTTGTTAACTGCCCTCAAGTCAACAACAACTCATGTTGACCCTGTGTATGAGACATCTGCAAGACACCTTCTTCTCTACTGCTCTGTTTTGATCCTGTAAATTCAGGCCTATGGCCTCCCTGATTGAGTCTCTCCATCTGGCATGTGGTCTTTCTTTCTACTCTACCTTTCCTAGCATTATTGCCTTTTCTAATGAGTCATGCCTTCCCTCCTTCTGTGGCCAAAGTATGACTGCCTCACTTTTGTCATCTTGGCTTCCAGGGAGGGTTTGGTCACTGTGGAGAAAAATAGGCAGAATAGAACATTCAGGGCAGCCAATAAAAATTAGACTAGGAAAAGGTAGGGGCTGCTCTAAGGAGCAAGTATAAAAGGATAAGAAGCCAGAGATATTGGCAGAGAGTGTCTCAGTATCCTGTGGGATGTACAGCCAGGAAGGCTGGGGGGAATATTAGAAACCACCTGAGGAGGGGATATAAAAAGAGCTGAGCTGAGAAAGAGCTGAGATGAGTGTATTGATAGTGTAAAAAGTAACCCATGAGGTTAACAACTAAGGAAGCTGGGTGTAGGTTTGGTGTAAACTAAGACAGTGAAGGAAATACCTAAGTTAGTGAGAGAATGAAGTAAATTTGTAACAACTGAAGTAATTGGCACACTGTAACATAAGTTTGAGAATCATCAATTAAGAAAGATACAGTAATAAGTTCTGAATGTAAATAAAATTATTTTCTTTGTGTTCAACAAGTGGCCTGAAGTAATTTGCAGATAACAACAAACACACAATCAAGTATATTAAAACACTACCAAAAGTAATAAAACAATTATTAATAAAGACACTTCAATTAGTGGGTGGATATCTGTCACATATAAATTGGTGTCAAGTGGTTGAGATTTAAAAGACCCATTGTGTTGGCATCAGAGAGAGATGGGGGGGGGCACAAGTGGTAGTGTAAGGAGTTGAGATCATATTTTCCTGAAGCCAGAGAATTTCTTCTAAATGGAAAAAAGACTGTAATTATAAATAAACCAATTGGAATGTGAGGAGAATAGAATCGAACTGCCCAATTAAAGATTTGACAAGAAGAAAGATAAATATATTTTTTGTTTTCTGCAATTGCCATCTAGTTGTCTGCTAAGCTGATCAGACATTAAGACTTACAAAACAAAATTAAAGTAAAACAGTTAAAAATAAATGTATTGGATTGTGTGAAATTTGAAGAATTGAAACATTGAAATATTAATTAAAGAACAAACTGAGAGAGAAAAATATAATAAACCACATGTCAGCAGTTTGAGACATAACATAAATTAGAAATTGGCAGATGTCCAAAAGTCAAAAAAGATAACAAACAAACAGTTTTAAGTTGGAAGAGACAATCTGTACATCATCAGATAAAGCATATGCATGCTTAAGAAGAGTAAACTCACAAGAGAATTTTGAGGCTCATAATAAAGAAATGCAAAAAGCAAAATCTGGATCCACTGGCACAATGCAAAAAGCTAGAGCTAAGCCTAAAGCTTTAGCCATCTAACCAGATAATGGAGATACCAAAGGGAATTAAATGAAAACATGGTTCTTGCAGGTGCTAACAGAAAATCAAGTCAAAAGCAATGAAGCTTTTAAAGAGACAATTATTCAAAATAATGGAACACTATCAGAGACAATAACTAATAAAAGTATGGATGAAATGAATAAATCTATTCAGATTATTAAAAAGAAATTGAATGAGTGGAAAAAAGTAAACTCATTGCAAGAACAAAATGTTCAACAGAAGATAACTTCAGAACATTCATTAAGACTGGGCCAATTAGAATGAAAAATCATTGACCTACAGGACTGCAATAGAAGAAACAACCTTCTTATCTGTGGTTTTCCTGAGATGGCAAATGAAACACAGGGGAAATTCTCAAGTGGCTACAAAGTATGGTTCCTCAGATTACTTGGGAAGAACAGGATGTGGAATGTCTGCATAGAGAAACAACTCTAAAAAGAGGCCTGGTTCCCAGAGACGTAATCTTGAGAATAACAAGCTTTTCTAAGAAAGACCCTATAAGGCAAGAAATGAGGAAACTTTCAATATCATTGAAATATGAGGACACTATAATTGAAATCTATAATGATCATTGCCCAGAGACTATCATTTAGAGGAGTCAAACCATTCATTGCAGTACTACAAAATAAATAAATAAATATGGAATAAGATACAGTTGGAGGTTACTCAATTTTTTTAAAAAAAAAATCAGTGGAAAGGGAAGCAGCATAATATCTATTCCCTGGAACAAGGAATGGATCTGTTGAAACAGTTACATCTAGAGCAGCAAGAAGAAAGCAACAGTGAGGGTGCAACTGGTGTAGCCAAGGAACCATAGAAGATAAGGTCAAAGATAATAGAAATAAAACAATTTTTTAAAAAAGAATTCTAGAAAAAAATGATGTAATAGAAGAGGCAATTAATAAACAATCAGGAGAAAAATTGATTATACACTGGGAATTGTGGGTTTTTCTTCCACCCCCTCCCCCGAGGGCTAGTAAAAGCCATGAGCAAGATTGGATACCTTGGAGAAGGAGAGGGTAGAAATGTATATGTGGGCAGGGAGAAGGGAAGGGAGGAGTGGGAGGGTGAAAAGGGAGGGAGGGAGGAAAAGGATGGGTGTAGGGCAGCGGTTCTCAAATAGTGGGGCGGGCCCCCCAGGGGGGGCGCGAGGCTCCATAAAGGGGGGCCCGTTACGGCTGGAGAGAGGGAGATTGTCCCAGCACAGCCCCAGTAGCTCTATCCTGATTGGCCAAACCCGCCCATGTGATCGCGTGGTGGGGCACGAAATGTTTTCTTCTTTCCTAGGGGGGCCGTGACAGAAAATAATGGAGAAACACTGGTGTAGGGGCATCACACTGAAGAGCCAATTTAGAAAATTTAGAAAAGTAATATGGTTAATAAAGTAAGGATTGCAACATTAAATGTGAAAGGATTGGGGTCTCTAATCAAAAGAAAGAGGATATAATCATTGTGGAAGAAAGAGAAAGCAGATTTTTTTAAATAGGAAATGCATCAAGCAAAATAAGGGGCAAATGAACTTAAACTGAATTACGTTCCTGCTTATGAAAAAAAATATGATACTTCAAAAGCAAGAGAGGTAACAACTATAATATCTAAAAGATGTGGCTTTAATGTGTTAAAAGTTAAGAAAAGGGGAAAAGGAAGATTTGTACTTAGACAAGGAATAATGTGGGGGAAATTTTATTTGTTGGTCAATGTGTATGCTCGAAATGGGGAAAAAAAGAATTTTATGAAAAGTATTTAAGGAAATGGAGGATATACAGGGAAATTATAAAATTATGGTTGGAGATTTTAATATAGTTATGGATAAGTGGAAATCAGACCCAACAACAAGGATAGATTCAATAATATTACACCCCTCAATAAGGTAATGAATAGAAATGAATTAAAAAATTTATGGAGACTGATTAAAGGGGATAAAAAGAAATATAGTTATTATTCATTAGTTCATAAAAATTATTAAATAATAGATTTTATTTTTGTATCAAAATATGGTTCCAAAGGTATTAAATACAAGAATAGAAGGGATAAAAGTTACAGACCATGAGTTGGTAAGTATGGCTTTTGTAGTTAAAAAGGATTATAGAGAAGCAATAAGGTGAAGGTTGGACTCCAGAATACTTAATTATAAAGATATAGTGAGTAAGACTGAGAAAGAATGACAAAATATATAGGACATCAATAATAGAGAGGTTTCTCAAGCTGTGTTATGGGATTCTATGAAAGTGGTTGCAAGAGGGATTTGTATTAGGGACACATGGAATGTAAAGAGACAACAGGGAGTAAAATTATAAATGGAAATTTTAAAAATAAGAGAATAAATACATAAAAGAGAGGAGCAAAAAAAATTGAATTACAAGCAAAAAGAAATGAATTAAAGAACATAGAAATAGATGAGGTCCATTTTATTGTACCACATGTAGGCATGTATGCCAAATCGAAGATTACTGCCTTCTATCCCTAGTAGCTTCTTATCTTCTAGTTTAACCCCCTCTTCTAGCTAGACAAGACATGCAGCGTAATAATATAGTTTTAAGTTTGGCAGTGCCATTCCGCCTTTTAATTTTTCCTCTGTTAGTATTTTCCATCTCGTCCTCACTTTTTTGCCTTCCTATAGAAATTTGGATAATTCCTTCTGCCAGATGGTGAAGCATTTCTCTTTCACTAGGATAGGCAAATTTTGGAAAAGAAACATAAATCTTGGGAGGATATTCATTTTTATAAGTGCAATCCTACCTGAAAACAGGAGATGTAGTCCTGCCCATCTTTCTAGATCATTCTTGATTTCTTTCCAAGTTTTTTTTTTGTAATTATTAAAATACAAGTCTATATTTCTGTTTGTCAATGTAATGCCTAAATATTTTGTTTTATTCTGTATTTAAAATCCGGTTATTTGAATTAAGTATTGTTCTTCTTCAGGTGTTATATTTTTTGTTAATATTGTAGTTTTGTCTTAGTTATGCTTCCCAAATTCCTTTAGTGACGTAATTAATTGTATTATACTATCTTGAGGATCTTCCAAAAAACATATCAGGTCGTCCGCATAAGCTTTCAACTTGAATTGCATATTCTTTATTTTTACTCCTTTAATGTTTTCATCTTCTCTTATTTTTATGCATAAAATTTCTAGTATCATTATAAATAGCAAAGGGGACATTGGGCACCCTTGCCTGGTGCCTCTTTCAATTTTTATTGAATCAGGTTTTTTTTTCATTGATTATTATTTGTGCCAATTGATCATTATAACCTGCCTTTATCCACTTTTCAAATTTATTCCCTATATTCATCCTTTTAAATAATTCCATCAGAAAAGTCCAAGTAACTCTGTTGAATGCTTTTTCGGCATCTATCATGATCATCGCTAATTTCTTGTTGTTATTATAATCAAAATGTTCAATAATGTTAATGACAATTCTTATATCATTTTTAATTTGACGCCAGGCAAAAACCCATTTTGATCTTCCTGTATTATCTCTGATAGAATATTTTTTAATCTTTCCACTATAATACTTGTAAAAATTTTATAGTCAACATTAATCAATGAGATTGGCCTGTTAACAGAGAATAAAGATTTCAACCACCACATAATTAGAAAAGTGCTATTAAATGTTTGGATTAAGATTAAAAATAAATTCTACCCGAAAATTCTGCTATGGACATCATCACAGGAAGCCCTTTTTGGAAGAACGCATAATACCAGAGAAAAATGGATTAGATATAAAGATTTAATAGAAGAAAACACAGAAAAAGTCCTTCAATTTAGAACTATAGAAACTTTGCAACAAGAAAATATAAAAATAAACTGGTTTTTATACAATCAGCTGAAGACAAAATTTAAATAAGATGAAAAGCAATTGGGATTAGAAAAAGCAGAAAATGAAATACATAAAATTATATTTCAGGAAAAAGATAAACATATATCTAAATATTATACGGTGTTGAAAGAAAGAGATCTAGAGAACAAGACAATCAAAACAGTAATGATAAAATGGGCAAGAGACATTGGGGAGACGATAGACTTAGAAGATTGGGAAGATTTGTGGAAAATTACAAACAAATTTACCATATGCCAAAGCTATACAGAAAATTATTTTAAAATGTACCACCAATGGTACTTGACACCAACCAAGATAAATGAGATGCATAAAGTTGGGAAAAAAGGTGCTGTAAGTGTCAAAAGCCCGAGGCAAATTTTATACACATGTGGTGGAATTGTCAGAAAGCTAAAAAATACTGGTATATAATAGCAAAGAGAATAAATGAAATATTTAAAATCAAGGTAAAATTAGATCCCAAAATTTTCTTACTGAATATGGTACACAGAATAGACAAGAAAATGACAAAAATTCAAAAGAAAAATATCCTATATATGATCACCACGGCAAGAATACTATATGCTCAATTTTGGAAAAAAGATAAGATACTCACTGAAGAAGAATGGCTACTAAAAGTACAAGAAGTGATGGATATGGACAGACTTACAGCCAGTTTAAGAGGAAATGATATAAAAGAAGTTAAAAAAGAATGGAATTGTCTTCGGACAACAGAAGAAAAAAAGAGGCTGGAGATTAATCTAAAAATAATTATGAGATAGATAGTTCAATAACTACTTAGTACAGGGGTAGGCAACCTGTCCCCTTTAAGGGATGAGGGACTTCAGCTCCCAGAAGCCTCAGCCATGTTGGCCAATAGTCCCATGTTGGCCAATAGCTCCTGGGATTCTGGGAGCTGAAGTCCCTTGGCCCTTAAAGGGGACAGGTTGCCTAACCCTGGCTTAGTACAACTGAACAATTGATTCAATTAGATGACAGCAGGGGAAAAATATATACTTACAAACAAAATAAAAACGGACAGATACAGAAGGTAAAGGAAAAAGAAAAGAAAAGAAAAGAAATCTAGAAACAGACAAGTATGGTAGTCTCATGGAAGGAAGTATCAATAAGAACATTTTGGAGAAATATAGAAATTTGTCAAGAACCATCCAAAGAGGAGAACAAAAATAACAAAGAAAACAACTGTGATGGGACTTATTTTTAGATGTTTTTTGTAGTTGTATTTGGTTTTTTCCTTTGTATTGGTAGGATGTAATGATTGATTTTAAGAATGTGTGAGGTTGTGATATGTTGATGTTGTTGTAATGTGGATATGTTATGTAATTTAATAAAAAATAAATACATAAAAAAAGAAATAGATAAGGTCCAGAGAAATTTGCTATATTTATGGAGGGAGTTTCTTGAATATAGCAGCAGAAATTCTAAAATGTTGGCAAGATCAGCACACACACACACACACACACACAAAGAGAAGAATATGATCGGTGTAATAAAAGATAAAGCAGGGAAGATATGTATGATGATGAAAGAAAAGATAAAGATATTTATATTTATATAAAAGATAAAGATATATTTGAAGAATATTACAAAGAATTATATTCAGCAGGGAATAAGTCAATGGAAAAATTGAGGAATATATTGAGAAACATTGGAAAATAAAAATAAAGAATAAAATATAGATAAAGAAATAATGGAACAATTGGTTTTGAGAAAAAGAAATAGAAGAAGTGATAGATAAATTAAAAGGAGAGAAATCACCAGGAATGGATGGGTTGGGATCACAATATTATAGAACATTTAAAAAGATTTTAATACCTAAATTGGAAGTGTTATATAACAAAATTCTAAATGGAGAAAGGACCCCACCATCATGAGACCATTCACTGATAATATTGATTCTGAAACCAGACAAAGATTTGACAGATCCCGGATCATATAGACCTATATCCTTCATAAATCAAGATGCTAAAATATTAACATCAACAATGGCAAAAAGAATGAATAAGTTTATGCATAAATATCTTCAAAAAGGTCGATGTATTTGTGCAAGGAAGACAAATGTCAAATTTAATAAGAAGAGTATTGAATAAAATAGACACAATTAGGAAGAATAAACAAAAAGCGGGAATAATGGCATTAGACATTTATAAAGCTTTTGATTGTGTGGAATGGCCAGCATTTAAAATAATGTTAAAGAAATTAGGTAAGAGGGAAAAATTCAGAGGACTGATAAAAATTATATCCAAATAACACAGGAGTCGTAATAGTGAACAATGGACTAACAGAACAAATTCAAATTTCTAGAGGTACAAGACAAGGCTCCCTCTCTCCCCAATTTTATTTGCAATGATTATTGAAATTTTGGCAAATGTTATTAGGAAGGATGAAAATTTGGAGGGAATTGGTATTAGAAAATTGAATAAGGTAAGTTTGTTTGCTGATGATACCCTATTGATAATTAAAGATCCATTAAAAATAGATAGAGTAAAAAGACATTTAAAGGAATTTGGGGAAATGTCAGGATTACAGGTAAACTGGAATGCTGTTTAATTATACTAAAACAGAAGAACAGGATTTCCTAAAGGATAAAAAGATAGATGATAAATTAAAAGACACAATTAGACAATAGTAAGAAATAAATATTACAAAAAATTACAAAAATTGGAGGAACAAAATTAAGAATAGAAATTAAATGGAAATTAAAAGATTATAAAAATATTAAATTATCATGGTTTGTCAGAATTATGTTAGTAAAAATGAAACTTTTACCTAAGATAAATTCTTGTTCAGGATGTTACCAATGCAAATATCAGAAGCAGAAATGAAAAATTGGCAAATATTAGTGAATCATTTTGGTAATGGGAATAAAAAAAGTGAGGATTAATAAAATATTCTGGCACAGATCCCAAAAAGAAGGAGAACTGGATCTCCCAAATTTAAAATGGTACTATAATGCAAATTAATTTAGATACATTATAGATGGAATTACAGAGAAGGGGGAATTAGATTGGTTAGAGATGGAAACAATAGAAATAGAGTGAAAAAATGAAATATCTATATATTTTAGGGATCTTACCATGCAAGAAATGAAAGAAATAGAAAACCCTTTTATAAAGAATATATTAGAGATTAAGCGGCTGGGGGGGGGGACATAAATCAAAATTAATGCCTGCTATCTCACCACTCACCCCAGTAGTAATGATGGAAAAATTTCTAATAAATTTAATGTAGGAATTAGAGAAAGAGTTAAGGAAGCAAGAAGTATATAGGTTGAAAGACTGGATGAAGATAATGAAGGATAAAGGAAAAATAAAGGAGAAATTGCAAAGTTAAAAAATTACCTGGTTTAATTGTATTCAGTTGGAACAATGGACAAAAAAATAGAATAGGAAAATTAAAGAATTTAGAAAATATACTAAATTTGAACAAATAATTAGGCAAAGAGATAGTATGGAGGAAAATGAAATTTTGAAAGGTATTACCAGTGAAATATACAAATTGTTATCAAAACACAAAGAGAAAGAAGGATATCTTAGGATACTATGGGAGGATGATTTAGCACAAATGATAAACATTCAAGAATGGAGGGAAATTTGGAATTAATGTCATTTTAAAAATGTATCTATCTGTATAAATGAGAATTACTATAAGTTAATTTGGAGGTGGTATTTAACACCAGTAAGGTTAAACCATATGAATAAGAATTATTCCAGGATATGTTGGAGGGGTTGTCAAGAAATTGGTACTTATATTCATATGTGGTGGGGTTGTAGATCTGTAAAGAAATTTTGGCAATTAGTATTTAAAGAGATAAAAGAGATAACAGAAATTGAGTTAGAAATATGCCCAAAGATAGCATTATTGTCTATATATGATAAGATCAACTGTACCCAGGCTATGAAGGACAATTACAAATTTATTAACAGCAGAAAGATTGTGAAATCGTAGGCTTTCATGGCCAGCATCCATAGTTTTTTGTGGATTTTTCGGGCTGTGTGGCATCTTCAGCCACAGATGCTGGCGAAACATCAGAAAGAAACTCTTCTAGAATATGGCCACACAGCCCGAAAAAACAGCAGAAAGATTAATTATAGCAAAGAAATTGAAAGTTCAGGGAGATCTACAAATACAAGACTGGTATAAAGAAGAAGTATGGCAAATGACAATTAATGATAAGTTAACATGTGAAATTAAGGTTAAAAAAGGAATAATGAAGAGAAATTATTTTGAAGCAATATGGAAGATATTTGTATAAAAGGTTCTAGCAAAAGAGGAAGGTGGTTTACCTCCACAGGAAGAGTTACAGTTTTAGAGGGTAGAATGATATGAAGATGTCAGGCTCTGGTGATGGGGAGCACTGGATTATAGAGATAAGTTAATTAATAATAAATTAATATTATACTTTAGTGGAATTATGAATAGTATATGTTGAAGAAAAGATCCAATTAAGAAAGAAGATATCAATAATAATTTTATGTGTTTTTTAATTATTGGTTTAGTTAATATTTAATGGTTTAATACAGGGGTAGGCAACCTTTCCCCTTTAAGGGCCAAGGGACTTCAGCTCCCAGAATCCCAGGAGCTATTGGCTAACATGGGACTATTGGCCAACATGGCTGAGGCTTCTGTGAGCTGAAGTCCCTCGGCCCTTAAAGGGGAAAGGTTGCCTACCCCGGTTTAATATGAAAAAGATTTAGAGAAGTTAATTAAGAATAGATAAGTAATGTTATTTATAACATATTGTATATGGAATACTATGTATAAGATATTAAATATTACAGTATTTTAAGTATGTTATATATATATATATATATATATATATATATATATATATATATATAAAAATACATCTCCATGTGGCGCAAAAAAGAACCACTTTTGTGGTTTCTTTTTGTGCCACGGAACTGCTGGGTTGGGGGTGTGGCATACAGTTGCCACAAGCTCAACCCAGTGTTTCCAGGGGTGGCACGGAGCCACCTATTAGCAGTGGTCTGTTGAGCCCCTAAGTAAATAAATAGACCTGTCCCCCTCCTATCCCCCCTCCTCAAGAGAGTCTTGGCAAGTTGCAGCACCAATGAATTAAGCCACTGTAAATTATTGCAAGATGATGCTTTAATAGCTGCTGGAGATTTGCACAGAGCCCTTTCTTATTGTCTGGAGCTGAGCCCACCAAAACCAGAGAACTGGACCCATGAGCCAGAACTGGACCCATGAAAAATGGAGACTCAGCACCAAGCTCTGAAGTCTGGCAACCCTAGTAGGCTGATGAGGAGATGAACAGATTTTTGCATACAGTAGCCTGAAATGCATGGACATTTATATGCCTTGGGAGTCCTGTTGGATTAAAAGGTGATAAATAAATGCCATAATTGATATAAACAAACAAACAAACAAACAAGGCATGGGTTGTTGTTGTTTGCCTTCAAGTCATTTCTGAATTAAGGCACCCCTAGGGTGATCCTATCACAGGATTTTCTTTGCCAGATTTGTTCAGAGGGGGTTGTTTTTGCTTTCCTCTGAGGCTGAGAAAGTATGATTTGCCCAAGGTCACCCAATGGATTTCCATGGCCAAATGGGGATTCAAACCCTCATCTGCAGAGCTGTACTCCAGCACTCAAATCACTGCACCATGCTGGCTCTCCTGGTGTAGATTATTAGTCCTTAAGCAAGCAATAAATAAGCATAATTTATATATATTTCTGCATGCTTACCAGTAGGCTACGAAAATGTTGAATGTGTATATGTAAAGGATGATATTTTCATTATTTTGTTCTTTTTACAGGGTAAAATATTAATTGAGTGAATTTTCACTGGCTTGATGCTGAATCTATAATTCCATGAAGCTTCAAGGAATGCCTGCTAAATCTGTGCTTACTATGAATTAAGAAAATTGATAGTCATGTGCCTTAGGGAAACACAGCATGTCTGCTTAACTGTATTCAGTGATCAATAAAACAGTCAGTATTCAGGTTTCACAAAACAGTTCCCCCCAAAACTTTAGAAAAAGACTACCTACTTCCAAATGCAGGAAGGGGTGCTGTGACATTTCCTTTGACAATTAGTGAAGTAATTGCTTTTGTAGTTTTCCTGTAAAATGGTGATTGCCACCTCATTATCAGTGTGATGGATGAGCACTGTCTTAAAATTTCTGGCAACAATTTGATTGTTCAATTCTGACCTGTTGGTTAATTCCAGGTTCCCTTAGAAAACAGCTTTGATATGCATGACAAAACATTCTCCTTGAAAAGGAGACATTGACAAACTTTGAAAGAAAAATACAGTTTGCACTGAAGCAATTGTGGAAAAAAAACATGGGGGGCAGTTAGGCAACATGTAGAGAAGTGGCTGTATTACAGCCACTGAACCCTGTTCAGGCTGGCAAAAATGAATGATTATGCCTAGCTGCTCCACAAAGACAGAAGCACACTCCCTCTTTTGCAGTTCACACCACTGCATAGTCTCCACAGAACAATGTCACACACCAAGGCTTTATATTTCTGTATTTTTACCAAGCAAGTGTCTGCATATAGTTCTAAAAGGGCAGCCATATCACTCTAGAACAGCAACAACAAGACAAAGGTGCAAGGAATGAGAAAATCATTGAGTTGGAAGGCATTGTCTGGAACATCTAGTACAGGAATTGGGAAAGTGCAGCCCCAGCCCTTTGTTTTGCACCCAAGACCCCTGCCAATCCCAAGATCATACACCTCTATTTTTTTCATATGAAAAAAATCCTCCACACCCTCTCCCACACCAAAAAATCTGAAAACTTTTCCATAGCTTCCCACTGTCCCAATTTGGTACAGAAAATTCTGATTAATCATCTGCCATTCCACTTTTTCAGCTGGTTTTAAAATATCCCAGTTTTTCTCTCTATTTTCTATTTCCCCACTTCATCTTTGGAATATTCAGTCGCTGCAGACTGAATTCAACATGCAAAAGTAGTTTGCACTCAGTTAAAGCAGTAAGTAGAGAGGGGAGGAAGAGCCTTCCCAGAAGGTTCAGGAGAAAGCAAATTTCTGTAGGCTGAGGCTATCCTCTCCTACATTATATTCCATCCACATTAGTAACAATCTCAACCACACTTTCCTACCCTCCAAGATTTACAGATGAAAACTGGGACATATGTATCTAATTTGTGTCAGAGTGTGGTCCCTGACAAATTGGGACATATGGAGGGCCTGAAGCTGGTAGTTGCAGGTTTTGACTGATTTTGCCAGAAACTCTGTCATAGGTCTGTAAGACCAAAATTTGTGAGCTTTTGAGGTCTTAGGGCCCATGGACCTATGTCTGGATTTCTAGCACTAATGATGCCACTTTCTAGGTTTGCCACTCACTGTCCACAAGACCTAGCTCCTTTATTTGTGTTTCTGTTAAATAGATGTTTTAGATTAGGTAGCTGACTGTAATAAGTGAGCCAGTGTGGTGTAGTGGTTTGAGTATAGGGCTATGAATCTGGAGAGCAGGGAAACTCAGCCATGGAAACTCATTGGGTGACCCTGGGCAAATCATACTCTGTCAGTCTCAGGGGAAGGCAAAGGCAAACTCCCTCTGAACAAATCTTGCTAAGAAAACCCTGTGATGTGAATTCTAGAAGAGAAGTTGAGGGAGAGAATGGGAACTGTAGTAAAACTCACAGTAGAATAAAAGACGAGAAGAAACAATGCGTTAGATGTCCATATATAAATGCATAGAGTTTGGGAAACAAACAAGACAAGCTTGAAGCCCTAGTTCAGGAAGGTAAATACATTTTTATAGGTACAACAGAGACTTTGTGGGATGACTCCCATGATCAGAATATAACATCTAATCTGTTCAAAAAGAATAGATGAGGAAGAAAAGAAAGGAAAGTAACATGTCTCAGAGAAATTCACTTGTACAGAAATCCACGCAAGTGACTGTGGAGACCCCACTCCACTAAATCTCTCTCTCCACTAAACCTTGCTGCCTCTGAGGCAGCTTTTCTGTGCTCCCTTGGCACAGGGTGTATAGACACTCTGCTGAGGGAGCGCCCTGATGCCTCCCACCATGCGGTGGGGCACATGGCATGAAACTGCCATGGGGGCAGAATCAGGGTGGCCAGCGTGCAGTCGCCATGCCTCCACTCTGACCCCAGGCCAGCTCTTTATGCCGGTCTGTGCAGCCCCTTAGTTATCTTCTCTCTTGGTCTTTGTGGGGCCATGGCTCACCCTCCACTCTGTATTTGCTTTCTGGTTTGAAGCAAGTAGCCTAGATTAACTGTTGTTGTTGCTAACTGCCCTTGAGTCAAACCTGGTGATCCTATGGATGAGACATCTCCAAGAATCCCTGTGTGCCATTGCTCTGCTTAGGTCCAGTAAATTCATACCTGTGACCTCCCTAACTGAGGGCCTTTGCAGACTGCCAGAAATAGTGCGAATTGAGTCCACTTTAAGGGTTACTGTTAGTGTTAGGGAATCATGGGAATTGTTTGTTTGTTTTTCTGAGACATTGAGCCTTCTCTGTCAGAGAGCTCTGGTGCCACAATAAAATACAGTTCCCATGATTCCCTAACCCTAACCCTTAAAGTAGACTCAATTTGCACTATTTCTGGCAGTCTGCAAAGGCCCTGAGTTTATCCATCTGGCATTGTCTTCCTCTGTTTCTACTTCCTTCCACTTTTCCTAGCATTATCATCTTTTTTAATGAATCATGCCTTCTGATGTGGCCAATGTACGACAGCCTCAATTTGATCATCTTGACTTCCAGGGAGATTTCAGGCTTGATATGTTCAAGGATAGTCAACAGTGTGATGCAGCAGCTAAAAAGGCCAATGCAATTTTAGGCTGCATCAATAGTAGTATAGTGTCTAGATCAAGAGAAGTAATAGTGCCACTCTATTCTGCTTTGGGCAGGCCTCACCTGGAATACTGTGTCCAGTTCTGTGCACCACCATTCAAAAAAGATGTGGAGAAACTGGAGCGTGTCCAAAGGAGGGCAACTAAAATGGTGAAGGGTCTGGAAACCAAGCCCTATGAGGAACAACTTAGAGAGCTGGGGATGTTTAGCCTGGAGAAGAGAAGGTTAAGAGGTGATATGATAGCCTTGTTTAAATATTTAAAGGGATGTCATATTGAGGAGGGAACAAGCTTGTTTTCTGCCACCCCAGAAACTAGGACCCGGAACAATAGGTGCAAGCTCCAGGAAAAGAGATTCCACCTCAACATTAGGAGGAACTTCCTGACAGTAAGGGCGGTTCGACAGTGGAACACACTCCCTCGGAGTGTGGTGGAGTCTCCTTCCTTGGAGGTCTTTAAGCAGAGGCTGGATGGCCATCTGTTGGGGATGCTTTGATTGGGAGTTCCTGCATGGCAGGGGGTGGACTGGATGGCCCTTGTGGTCTCTTCCAACTCTATGATTCTATGATTCTATTCTATAAGGATCCATTTCTTTGCCTTTTTGGCTGTCCATAGTATCCTTAGCACTCTTCCCCAGCACCACATCTCAAATGAATTGGTTTTCTTCTTATCCACTTCCTTCACTGCCCAGCTCTTGCATCTGGACATGGTGATGGGGAATACAATGCTTGGACAATTCCAACTTTTGTGCTTAGTTGTATATCTTACCTCTTAGAATCTTTTATAGTTCTAGATTAAGTGTTCCGTATCCCAACACTTGGAGAAGGAATAATCGTCTCATGTCACCTTGATCTGAGAACAGCCCCTTTTAATTACGAATTCTATCTTAATTTCCAAACCCAAATATATGTTCCTTCTCCTTCCCTCCCCCCTCTCTCTCCCTCTCTCTATGTGTTTGAATAACAAACTGAGCAAAAATGATTGGTTCCTAACACATAATACCATACATAATAACATTAATAGGGTGTCATCCTTAGGTATCAGGTCTTGGCCCATAAATCTCAGGGCCTAGGACAATTCTGAACTGACAATCCTAACATCACCATTAACTGTACTGTCTAGGGTTGATGAGGGCTGCAAACCAGCATTTGGAGGGCCACTAGGTGCCCATCCAGTGTTGCCAGACAGTTTATTTTTGTACATATAATGAAGACCCTCACTGGTTTCCAGCAGTGCCTAATGTGACTGACAAGTCAGACACAAGACCACAGATGAAGAATGTGCTGGTAGGAGTTTTCTTTTTCTTTTTTTCTATTTCTCCTTTTTCTTATCTTACAACCATTGTTGTCTCAAAATAGAGTGGGCAAAAACTTGTTGATGCAAAAGTGTAGGTGGGAGGAAGGGAGCAGAAATGAGAGAACCGAAATGGCTGCAGTGAGGGGGCTATGCTACTTGCAAGAGTTGGTGAAACTAGCATCATGAGACATAGCTATGGAGGTACAGCTACATGATAGAAGTATGCCTCCCATTATAGGCAAGATCTTGGCCTATACTTTTAAAATATCTCGCTAGAATGTTCTCTATATTGCTATGAACTGCTACGGTACTATTGTGCTTTTCCTTAGTAAGATAACCATTCCACACACATACATACAGAGACACAGTTCTACAGTGATTAAGAAAACCGAACTATCTCTTCAAGAGGGTGGCTGCTTTCCATGGAGACAAAGTGGGTCAAGGAGGGAAATGAAGTAGGGGCAAGGGGAAGTTGGAAAAAGTGGAGCACCCACATCAGTTCACATCATAACACACTGCCCCCAAACTGAAGAAATGGCAACAAGAGTTGCCCACATGGATTTGAAATTCAAAATGTATTAGGAGAAGAGCAAGTGTTGCATTCGGCTAAGGAATAAAAGTTTGTTAATTGACAGGCTTTACTGGAAATGACACAGGGATAAGAGAAGTCCTGGAGGATGCTCACGGGTGGAAGTATCCTATGCCTTATGTAAGCATTTTCAATGTTTTTGTGCTGTTGTTCTACCTTCCTCATGTTAAAGTTTACTTTAGTCATAGATGTTTAATTTGTGTGCATAATGCTGTACAGAGAAAACAACAGGGATAGGAGAAGGTGGTCTGCAGACTCCATGTAGCCTCTAAGGCCATTGTTATGACCCTAGCATTCTGCAAGCTCCAAAAAAAGTGTTTGTCTCATATCCCCACAAATGTCCTCAAAAGGTATGTAATAGGAAATATTGTCATGTTTTTGTGCCCCAGCCATTTTAGGCCTAGGAGAGGCCCTTATTTTCTAAAAGGAATAGACCTAGAAGTTGATTTTCAGGTCATTTACTTTTCTAAAAAAAGGCCCCTGATGGCTCTAAAAAGACCAGAGAGGACTGAAAATGTGGCAAATATGACCTAATGCCTCCTTGATGGCATTGGGGTGGGAGCAAAATTGATATTTATTTATTTATTTATTTATTTATTTATTTGTCGCAGTGAAGTAGCTCTTTGAGTTCCCCTGGGGACCAATGCAGCTCCGCTAACCCCCTCAACAGTTTCCCATCCCCGGTATATGAGGCTAACCTCTTGTCTTGAGCAGCTTGCATCAAAGAAAAAGAAGAGAAGGCATGGATAAAGAAGGGATGGATGTGCAATTATATATAAGTTATTTTGCCCATTTCAGCAAAAGTAGCAGAAATGAAAATTACTAGTAGAAGTAAAGTAAATAGTGTCAGAAGGTAAGAATCCTACGTTATGTTCAGCATTTTAGTTTTAACACCCCCGAGGAAGCCCTAAACATTTGTGGTATTTCATCTAAAGCTCATCTTTGTCATTTGCTTTAAAAAAATCCAGATGTGCCTATATGATTAGTCATTGAATCATCATTGTACAATTTCCTGCGCTTTGGTGAAAGATCTCTTAATTTTGGAACACACTGCTAATTTAAACTCCCTCTTTCCCCTTACTCTATTTCCTGTTATTTATTTCTCTCTCTCTCTCCCACACACACACTCACCACAAATACACCACAATCTACCACAAATAACTAGCAGTATAGCTGGGCACAACATATTTCTTTCACAGTATAATTCTAAACAAATTTGCATCTTTCTGCAATTTTTTCAGAGCTATGTTCATAATCCTTTTCCCTTGCATTCCCAATAACTCATATAATATTTAGCTCATGCTTTAAAAATGAAAATCATTTGCAGAGCCACTACAGTTATAATTGGAATGGAAAATCATTTTGGAAAATGAATTACAAATTGTGAAGAAAAGAGATTATCACAGTGCTAATAAAACCGACTTACCTGAGCCAGCTTAAAATTTAAAACGAGTGGCATCCTGATGTTATCAAAAGGATTTAGCCACTGAAATTGCTGCCCATGTCCATCCTGGGTCCATCCCTGCTCCCAGGATCACTCTGGTGGCCATTTCCTTAAGCCAGAAAACTCCCAGCTTTGAAAAAAGCCACACTGAGTGGCCCTGGGAGCAGGGCTGGACCCCCATGGCTTTTGACTACTTTCCGTTCAGGTTAACAACAGTTTAACAATGATGTCGTCTGAAAATTTAAAACCCCATTTCTGCATGGGATTTCCCCTGTGTGATAAAGCCCATAGAGAAGAAAATGAAAGTGTTGGCATGCATCTTCTCTGAGATGTTTGCTTAAGTTAATATTAAGAGAGACTCCATGTGAAAAAATGCATAGCTATCTTGGGATTAGGGACATCATGAGGACTCCCTGATTTTGAACACATATCAATATGAAGCAAAATGTTAGGGCCACAGAAGCATGTTAGTGTATGATGGTGATTTGTGGCAAAGATAGGATTCAGCACTGGTTTTAGGATTTGAGGCCACACCTCACCCCTAGGGAGTGATATCTTTAATGGTTCCACACCATGAATGGGTGCATTTTCTGGTCATTAATATTAGCACTTTCATTTCCCTCTTCCTTTGAGCCCAACCATATGGCTGCTAATTATTCTCCTTTTCCTTTGCTATTTTCTGTCTCAAAGAAAGCTAAAAACATGATGACAGTCAGGAGTAATAGGAGATAGGCCAAGGGGCTCCAGGGATTGATAGCAGATCTTTTTCTGGATTATTTAGCAGTTTTCCTGGAAATGTCACCCTCCTTGTACCAGCCCTGCAAAGGACATAATGTATATTATGTGGAACAAGAAAGTTCTGAAAGTAAGTCCATCATCTCAGGGGGAAAAGTATCATAAAGCAAAGCAGCTTCATTTATATACTGCTTCATACCGCGCTATGGGGTGTCTAAGCAGTTTACAACTGTAAGCTCATTGCCCCCCAACAGCTGGGTACTCATTTTAGCGACCTTGGAAGCTTGCAGGGCTGAGTCTAGCCTGAGCCCTGGCTAGTATTGAACTCGCAACCTTGTGGTCTATGAGTGAGTGGCTGCAGTACAGGCATTTAACCACTGCGCCACCAGGAATAATCTTTCTTGCTCTGGTTCCAGAAATCAGGCCAATAGGGTCTTTCCTTCCCACAATATGACATCTCAGCACATCTCCACAAAATCACCTCAGTACCAGAGGATTTGCCTTGAGAAAGGTCTTTCAGAGAAGCCTTCCATTATCTTACATGGAAGCATTCGGCAACTAGATTTCATTAAATTGTAATGTGGAAGACATGAGAAATTTGCTTGAATTTTTTTTCCCCGGGGGGATTACATAGCTTTAGCAATCCAAGGTTCCAGAACCAAATACAAAAACTGTCATAATTTGCAGTCAGAAATTTGTAATTTTTGTGTTTGTGGTGCATCAT
The DNA here is from genome assembly GCA_026167975.1 of Phrynosoma blainvillii. Taxonomy (NCBI): domain Eukaryota; kingdom Metazoa; phylum Chordata; class Lepidosauria; order Squamata; family Phrynosomatidae; genus Phrynosoma; species Phrynosoma blainvillii. The sequence goes on from JANUYF010000001.1 coordinate 356,972,937, forward strand.
CTGAAGGAAGAGGATAAACTAGATCTAACAGTATGGAATATGGAAATATGGAAATACTGTACATATTTCTAAAATGTAAGCAAATATGCTTTAGTCAGTGGGAGCATTAATACATCAAGCTGAGAAGCAAACACAAAATACATACAGTTGTGTGTGTTTTTCATAAAACACCAACACCCACACAGGCAGAAACACCATGGAAAAAGACTTGAAGGAAGAAAAAGAAGTCTATAGAAATGGATTTGACAGGTCTGCCAATTTCTATTTGCACACGTGGAAAGTAATGTTGACCATATGCCAGGTCAGCATGGTAGTGGAACAGAAACAGGGGCTGTTTGCACAATTATCACGGACTCTCTTCTCCATGAAAGGTTGTACACAGGCAGTGCAACATAGGAGACAAAAACCCATGTTGAGAATTAAATGAGTTTATTGGCTGTTGAGATCCATTGAAGATGTGGAATTAATTCTTTCTTACTGGACTTTACCAAAACTATGTTCTGATTCTTTTCCTTCTTCATCCTTTTCCCTCTTCCTATTTGTCCTCCTCTTCTTTTTCTTCTCCCTCACCTTCTGTTTCTGTTCTGGATGTAGAAAGCATGATTTGAGGCCTTCTCAATTGCTGAGGGACATCTTCATCAAGCAAATCTAAACATAGCATCTGCTTAGGGGCAACATAATTGTAGTGTGTTAGGTGTTACAGATGTGGTTTGATGAAACATTTGCTGTGAATGCATGTTCAAAGAACTTCCTCTGCATTTCACGTGTTATGCCCCTCTTTCCTGAGCCTAGTCTCTCTTTTGCTTATCATGGAGACAAACAGGATCTGTGCAATGTCAGTGAGAAAATCCCTGTAGCAGTTTTCTTGCTTAAAGGAGACTATTTTCTTCTTTGTTGTCACATTTTGTAACAATCATAAAAGAAAAAAGTATATTAAGATATAAACTAAGGCTTTTACAAAACACAGTGGTCTCTGGTACCTTTTTGACAGATAGGTTTGAAATGATTATATTTGAAGACTTTGTAAAGATAAGAAAAAGCGGAGCAGCTTAAATAGCAAGATTTTCAGATCAAGTCACATAGGTATATTTAGGAGATTATCACACCTAGAAATCCTGCTGGAATAGACACGGAGCTTGCCATTTTTGAAAAGCCCCTGGATAAGTGAAGCTGGGGTCCAAGCTGCATATGGGTTGCACTCACCTGGCCATGGCTGTGCGCAATAATACTCCCACGTCTATCCCGGTGAGATTTCTAGGTGTGATAATCTCCATAAACAGGTGTGTGTGTTGTGCTGTGAGCCTTCAAGTCATTTTTCACTTATGGGAACACTAAGTCCCTATCACGGGATTTTCTTGGCAAGATTTGTGTAGAGGAGGTTTGTCATTGCCTTCCCCTGAGGTGGGTTTCATGGCTAAGTGGGAATAACATCTTGGACTCCACATTTGCAGTCCAATACTCAAACCACCATGCCATAGAGGTGCAGTTCCTGAAATGATAACCAGTTAATACTCAGAACAATAGCAAAACTTGCTTATTGTGACTTCTCAGGCACACTTTTCTACCCTTTGAACAAAGTTCAACATATTCAGCATCTTTTCTCCAGGTAAAGCCAGTTATGCAACCTCCTTTTAATATATATACAGAATCAGTAAGTTCCTACAATGTTGATTCCAGTTGCTTTTCATGGGACCATCATGGATTTGACAGAATAAAATGCATTTCCCACTGCTAATCATAATTCTTACCTTTGAAATTTTAAAATTGACAGGCTATTCTTTTTCTGTGACTTCCACAGCCACACTCCACTGCTAGATTTCTAGTCACTAGTACTTAATAGCTACTAGTCACTGGGTACCAAATATATTGTTTGTGGTAGGAATTATTATCTCAGAAACAGAGAATTCATGCATCTGTGCTACTCAACATAACCTTTCTGCTTAGCTACCATCAAGATGTTGATGATTCCAATAGTATAGATACCCCCCTTTGATGTCAGAACAAGAGCAATTTACCACAGGGCACTTTTAACTTATAATTGTTAATGTCCCACAGTGATTATTGTTTTAGAAGAAAGAAAAAACATATAATGTTGTATACAAAGAGGAGATACATTAGGAACCCACACTGGAGAAATATGAGCTCAAAGTGTGATGAAATGAATATTTGTATTGTCTTAAGGGGTCCATTCCAACTCCATTAAAATCAACGGATATTTTAGTCATTGATTTCAATGAGTGGTGGATTGCACCTTTTGTTTTCTCATGGGAAAAATCACACTTTGCTTGCTTAAAACATAATAAAAGACAGTCCCTACAAGGGATGTGATGTTTTCGGGTCTCACTTTGTTTTTGTTCAAGGCATAAACATAATTATTGAAAGAGGACTGCCTTGTCTCCCAGAGTACAAAAGTGCCTCTTGCTAATTGCCACATCAAATGACCAGAAAGGTCCCAGTGGAAACCTTCAAATGGCTGTGAAAAAATTCAGACCATCAATAAATGCTGGGTAACTTTTGGGGGGAAATTTCCCACCCCAGATTAGGTTACTTGGGTGGGGGCTTATCAGACAGGAAGGGTCTGGATGCAGATTAGTTCTGCACCATCGCAATTTTGTAATGCCAGTTTCGTCCTCTGGCCCCGACACCTTTATTGTATTTTTTCCATGATAACCAAGAACACTGGACTTCCTAGGAAACAAAGGAGAAAAGCAAAAAAGCTAGTGTGTTCCTAAAGTGGAGCTCCCGCTCTCCCTTTGGTCATGCACCAGTGACATGAGTGCCAGGTCTCGGACTCTGAACTCACACAGAGCCAGAAGGCCAGGAGGGGAGGACAGAAAAGAAATGGGGGGAAGCTGTCAATTTTCGGCTTGTTCAAAGACGAGGCCTCGTTTGTGAGGGGAATACTAAAGTGGCATGCTCTATACACCTACCAAAGCATGCCAGGAGTCAAAAAGTCTTCCTGACCTCCTTTGTCATTAATGCTTTTCATGCTTTCTTCTACCTTCACTGCCCAATTGCTACTGCTCTGCATTTGTCTTTTGTCAGAAAGCCATGTAAGTTCAGCTCACATACATCCAAGTTGGGTCATGACCTGCCTGCATTCAGACTTTGCAGATATAAGTAACAGATCTTTTATCAGTGTAGTTGACTCTACTATCTTTAGAAACTAGAAGGATAGATCTACTTGGCAGGTGTTACTAAAAACACTGTCCTTTCCCCCCTATTTTGGACCAGCGACCTATAGAGTCATGTGTTGCCATTCACAGGTAAGCATAAATATTATATTCCATTCTCACCTTTAAGGAAACCTCAAAAACTGCTCATTCTAAGAGGTCAACTTTAACATAGGGTTGGATCCAGATGTAGGCACCTGGCAAAAGAGATGGCCACTCTAGCAATTCTAAAAATGCTATAGAAAATAACTTGCTAGATGTGGTGACTACGGTGCACAGGCAAGGAAGAAATTTGGTGGAGGCACATTTTGTGAGTAATTCATGATCTGTGTCACAGTCAATGCCTGGTCTAGTCTTGGCCACCAGTATAGAGTTTCACCATCTTTTGCTTCCAATTATATAGTCTATTTTATTTTTGTGTTGACCACCTGGCAATATCCATGTGTATAGCCTTCTTTCTGTTTTGCTATAAATAGGTTACTGGCTATTGGCTTCCAAAAATCTATCAGACACTCTCCTGCTTAATTTCTTTTGCCTAATTCAAATCTGGCTACTGTTTTTGATTCTTCTTTGCTTCCAAATTTCATGTTCCAGTCCCCAATAATCAGCTTGACATCCTGTGTTGGTGTGCTGTAAATTTCTTCCGGTACTCCCTCATAGAATCTATCTGTTTCTTCCTGTTCTGCCTCTGTGGTTGGTGCATATACTTGAATTTTGGTGATATTCATAGGTTTACCATGGAGCCTTACTGAAATGATTTGGTCTGATTTTGCATTGTATCTGATGACTGCTTTTGCCACATCTTTTCTTAGTATGAAAGCCACCCCATTTCTTCTTGTCTTTTCATTCCCTGAGGAGAGCACTATGTAGTTGTCTGATTCAAAGTGGCCCATTCCTGTCCATTTTAATTCACTCACCCCCAGTATTGCTATGTTCATGCATTGCATTTCAATTTTTACTATGTCTAGCTTCCCTTGGCTCATGCTCCTCACATTCCATGTCCCTGCCTCTAAGGAATATCAAAGAAGAAAGTACAAAGGCAGGCTTAATGTTGAACACAAAGAAAACAAAAATAATGACCACCGAAGACCTTCACAAGTTCAACCTAGGCAATGAAGAAATAGAAATAAAAAATGAATTCCCATACTTGGGATCAAACATTGATAGAAATAGGGATTGCCATCAGGAAATCAGAAGAAGACTAAGAATGGGGAAGCTGGCTATGAAAAAACTAGAAAATATTCTAAAACGCAAAGACAACTCAGCACAAAAGTTAGAATCATACAAGCCCTTGTATTCTCTGTTACCATTTATGGATGTGAGAGTTGGACAGTTAAGAAACATGATAGGAAGAAAATCAATTTGTTTGAGATGTGGTGCTGGAGAAGACTGCTGAAGATCCTACAGACAGCCAAAAGGACAAACAAGTGGGCCCTAGAGCAGATCAATCCAGAAAACTCCTTGGAAGCCAAGATGACCAAACTGAGGCTATCGTACTTTGGAAACATCATGAGAAGGGAGGACTCTTTGGAAAAAACAATAATGCTGGGAAAGGTGGAGGGAAGTAGGAAGAGAGGAAGGCCACATGTTAGATGGAGAGTCTCTATTAAGGAGGTCATGGGTATGGCCCTGCAGGAATTAAGCAGAGCAGTGGAGGACAGAAGGTCTTGGAGATGTCTCATCCGTAGGGCCACCATGAGTTGAGATTGACTCAAGAGCAGTTAATAATAAAACCTTTTATGTGCAGAGACCTGCACACGGAAGGTGTTTTCACCTTCCATGTAGCAAGAGGTGTGTGTGTGGAGAGCATATTTTAGGAACATGAGTTGGAGAAGTCTGTTTGTGCCAGCCTGGGTGCACATGCCCAAATCTGGATCTAACCAATGAGGTTTTATACCTAAGTTTGGAATGAATATCTTAGGGCTAGTCTACATGTAAGTATATTATGCAAATTGGTGAACATTTTTGCACACTCACATTGACAGTAAATTGTTTTCACTTTCCTGTTCATGCTCTCTTTGCTGAAAGTGTGCTGCCATTCAAATCCATGCAACACAGAGTGATTACCACATGTGTGATAATGCACATTTCTATGGATTTCCAGTAAAAACTGCAAAGCTTTTTTTTCTCTGCAGATTTCAAGGAGTTGGGGTGGGGGTGGAAGGGAAGCCTGAATTCTTATGAATTGTGTGTGGCTGGATCACATTCCATTTAACTGGAATGAGAAGTATTTTAATTGTGTAGACTAGCCCTAAGACTCACTTAAGGTATTATGTCAAAATTTGTATTTTACAAGTTATGATCTATGAAAGAGATGGGACCTGAAACCTCCTACTAGTTCCCCATCCTCACCCTACCCCATAATTTCCATTAAAAAAAAATCAGCACAATTTTCAGGCATTTTTTCCCTTGGAAATATACATGGAACTGCCTCAAAATGTGCAAAACACCCTCCATCCTATGGCAACCCCATTCACCTCTGTTTTTATCAGCATCCTTCTCAAAACAGTGACAAGCAATGACAGAATAACACTTTAGGTTTGAATTTTGGGAAGGACTCCAACAAAGGCAGAGATATTTGGGAGCACTGCTGGGTAAGACAACCCAGCAAACTGGATTCTTGCCAAACAAAAGTAACAAGACCATCCCTGAACAAGCTATTTGGAATGTAAACCAAGGCTGGCATTCAGTTTTGCAGTTACAGACTCATAATCTAGAGTTACAGGTCCGTAATTGCTCTACATTCACTAATCCTACATTGCCATTGTTGTTGTTGTAGTATGCCTTCAAGTCATTCCCAATTTACAGGGGTTTCCTGGCAATACTTGTTCACTGAGGTTTGTCACTGCCTTCTCCTGAGGCTATCATAGCCCACCTTAATAACCAACAGCCCTTAGCCCACCAGAAGAGCCAGATGCTAGATCAGGTGAAGGAAGTCTACTGAATCCCATTGTGGGAGAAAGGTGTGGTATAAATCCTTGAAATATGGTAAATAAATATTCAGCTGGCAACTGGATGCAAGGAGGATGACCTTTTGTAGATTCATGGAATCACAGAATTGGAAGAGACCTGAAAGGCCATCCAGTCCAACTCCTGACATGCAGGAAGACACAATCAAAGCATCCCTGACAGAAGACCATCCAGCCTCTGCTTAAAAACCTCCAAAGGAGGAGACTCCACCACTCTCTCAGGCAGCATGTTACACTGTCTAATGGCTCTTACAGTCAGGGAGTTCCTCCTAATGTTGAGGTGGAATCTCCTTTCCTGTAGTTTGAATCCATTGCTCCAGGTCGTATCCTCTGGAGCTGCAGAAAACAAACTTGCTCCGTCTCCAGGAGGACATCCTTTCAAACATTTAAATAGAGCTATCATATCATCACCTCTTAACCTTCTCTTCTCCAGGCTAAACATACACAGTTCCTTAAGCTGCTCCTCATAAGGGATAGTTTCTCGACCATTTCACTAGCAAGCAAAGCTGCAGCCACCAGAAGCCCAACCTCTGTTTCAGTTCTGCAATTCCTCCCTCACTGGAAGGTGGAAACTTCTTTTGCTCAAACTGGTGGCTGGCTTTTTGCTAGCGGGGGGTGGGGGGGGGGAATTGGGCCAGGAGCCACTAACTAGTTATGTCTTGTTAACAAAGGATGCTGCCACACTACAATATTAATGCAGTTTGACAGAGCTTTAACTGCCATGGCTCTATCCTGTGGAATCCTAGGATTTGTTGTTTGTTGTGGCACCAGAGCTCTCTGAACTACAGATCCAAGAATTCCATAGTATTGAGCTATGGCAATTAAAGCAGTGTTGAAATGCATTAATTCTGCAGTGTAGATCAGCCAAAGGGTGTAGCCACACTGCAGAATTAAAGCAGCTTGACACCACTTTAACTTCTGTGACTTTTCCTACAGAATCCTGGGATTTGTAGTTGCTGAGATATTCAGCCTGGTCTGTCAGAGAGCTCTGGTGCCAAACCAAACTACAAATTCCAAGATTCTGTTGGTTATATCATGGTAGTTAGTGGTGTCAAACTGCAGTTAATTCTGCAATGTGGCTACATCCTCAGTAACTGATTTAGGATTCCAGAACAAAAAGTTATGTGTCATCTCTATCATCCCAACAAATCCACCCTGGTTATCAAATTGGGATTCAGGGAAACAGGTGTCCTGTTTCAACTGCTTCACACATATATGTCTCACTTGACTACACCATCAAGTTTTAATGTTCTTGTGTGAAGGAACAGATATTACTACCCAACTCTTCTTACCAATTCACAGAGACAATGTTTTTCACTGGAGACACTCCACATATTTAGCTGTCATTGATTACCAAGTGATGATAATCAAATTGTGAAAAATCAAAGAAAGGCAAAAGCCATGCTCCTGTTGATAACATTGGTACAAAGAATATTTTTTCTTCACCATCACCACTGTTGTTTGTCTGTGCTTTCTGGAGTACTTGGCGGGTACAGAGTACAAGTGTCTGGACTTACAATATATAATTCAATTCAGGAGAAACAAAAAGGGAGGATAATGGAAGCACAGATAAACTGTGAAAGAAAATATATTTATTTCTATTACATATTATAGTAGAATAAGCTACATAGAGTCCAGGCACAGTAGAGTATGGACACTGGAGGGCTGTGTCAAGAAAAGACACATTCTGAAGAAATAAATAAATTATATCAGAAAGGTAGTATCACAGCAACGTCATGGAGCAGAGTTTCACACATAAGGAACAATGAAGGAGAAAGTCCTGTGCTTATACAGCGAATCTAAGCTGTTATGTTCCCTTTGACTCTTCACTTTGTATGGTTCTAGCTACTGTATAGTTATATTTTCTTTTAAAAGGAAGGGAAATTTCTTAATCATTCACACATTCATTTTAAAATAAAAAAACATATGGTTGGTGCTATCCAAAAGGCAAGGAAATCCAGACTACAGACTAACCTGCCTCCATACTAACTCAAAATGTATGCTTATTGACAGATGCATCACGTACCTTAGCTTCCATCCCAGCTAAATGCAACAGGTGCAAGTCTGTTCATTGTTTACCTGAAGAGAGGAAACCTCTAATTTAAAGTTATACGGTCATCGCTCCTGATTCTTGAGGGATCCGTTCCGGACCCTTCCACCCCTGCAAATATTCAAAGCCCACTGGTTAAAAAGTGCACGTGCCATTTTGTCCCTCCCCACTTGCCATCCATAAAGGAGCGAGACCACAGACTCCAAGTCCGCAAATGAGGAGGGACGAGTGTAGTTAAAATTGTGGGGCTCTCCCAAGGAAAGAAAATTCAGACTATGCATCTTCCCTCCAAACATATTATAGGCATGGAAACATCCACAGTCCCCATTTCCTGTAATTTAACACCAAGGACAAGTCACATGCTCTCAGTCTTGGGAAGACAATGGCAAACCTCCCTCTTACCAAGAAAAAACGATGATAGGTTCACCTTAAAGTCATCATAAATTGGAAACAACTTGAAGGCACAAAAGAGCAACAAAAGACAAGTAGTAACTCTGTCTCTCATATTATATATCATTATAAAGAATGAGAGACTGTACTGTATACTGTATATCACCTATATAGCTTAGATCCACACTATGTGGAAAACCGTATATCTCCCCCTGAGCCTGCACAGACCCAGAAATCCCAGGAGAAGTCCTTCTTTCAGTCCCCCCACTTTCACAGGTGTGGCTGGTGGAAATACAAGATAAAGCTTTCTCAGTGGCTGGTCTCAGACTGTGGAACTCTTTCCCTATAGGGAAGTTGGAACAACCTCTTCTTGCTTCTGTTGGCAAGCAAAGACCTTTATTATTATTATTATTCCAACAGGCTTTTAGTTTAAGGAAAGAGCTTGTGAGAGGATGCTGTACTGTTTTAAAGTGTACGGTTTTAACTACTTGTTATCCTTTTTAAATATGCAAAGCAGCTTATTTATATACTGCTTCATATCACGCTATGGGATGTCTAAGCGGTTTACAACTGTGAGCTGATTGCCCCCCAACAGCTGGGTACTCATTTTAGCGACCTCGGAAGGATGCAGGCCTGAGTCGAGCCTCAGCCCTGGCTGGTATTGAACTCGCAACCTTGTGGTCTATGAGTGAGTGGCTGCAGTACAGGCATTTAACCACTGCGCCACCAGGGCAAATATGTGTTTTGAATTGTTTTAATATTGTTAATCATTTAATTCAATATTAATGTTGACTGTATCTTTCAAACTATATTGTAATATTTAGTTTGTAAGCCACTTTGAGTCCCAGTCTTGGGAAAAGGTCAAGGTATAATTGAAACTACTATTACTTCTAATAATAATAATAATAGTATCATTATCATCATCAGATGTCATACTGAGATCATTTCATAACTGGATGGTGATTATTTTTCAGAGCTATGTTTTTCAGAGCTAGATTTCATTAGTACCTTCCTGAACACGTCATTGAACCTCCATTTTGAGAGGAAATTTGGATGAGAAGCAAAACCATTTACAGTTATAAACTGACAAAACTAACAGGAAGGAATCCTAATGTCTAAGTCTGCATCCACACTACAGACATTTGACACCACTTTAACTGTCAAGGCTCAGTGCTATGATGCTCAGTGCAACCAAACTGTAGTTGGTTGTGGCACCAGAACTCTCTGACAGAGAAGGCTACATGTGTCACAAAACTACAGTTCCCAGACTTCCATACCATTAAACTATGACAGTTAAAGTGGTGTCAAACTGGATTATTTCTCCACTGCTGATGCAGCCTAAGAGTGCAATCATATCTGCAAGGTATACTATTTTACAAATGGAATCCTATATCTGACGTACTTGAACGCCATTAAACACAAGATTTTGTTTTCCCAAGTACAGATCAATTGGACGGTATTAGCAAGAATAGTCTAATTTATGGGGGGGGGGGGGTTGGGGGGCTATGTGGCTATGTTCTAGAAGAGTTTGTTCCTGACCTTTCACCAGCATCTGCGGCTGGCTTCTTCAGAGAATGCTGGCTTGGAAGTGAGTAGGGTATATATACTGTATGACCCTTGGTTGAGAGGATGTGATTTGGATGTTAATCTCTGTGTTGTTCTGTTGTTGAATGGCAAGGCCTCAGGGTGGGAGGATATGCAAGGAGAATTGTGTCTATTTAATTAGTAATCCATTGTCTGCTGGGAAAACCCCTGACCTTGGCTGGTTTTCATTTGCATTTGCTGGGTCTTGATTTTGGTGTTTTTCAGGACTGGTAGCCAAACTTTGTTTACTTTAAGGGTTTCTTCTTTCCTGTTGAAATTGTCCAGGTGTTTGTCGATTTCAATGGCTTCCCTGTGCATTCTGACCTGATAGTTATTGGCATGTTCCAGAATTTCAGTGTTTTCAAATAGCATTTTATGCCCAGGATGGTTTACAACATCTTCTGCTACTGCTTATTTTTCTGGCTTGCTCAGTCTGCAGTGTCTCTTGTATTCTTTTATTCATGTTTGAACACTGCATTTGGTGGTCTCTATGTAGACTTGTCCACAGCTGCACAGTATGTGGTAAACCTCTGAGGCCGTGACAGGGTCTCTCCTGTCCTTTGCTGAGCACAGCATTTCCTAGATTTTCTTAGCTGGTTCGTAGACCATTTGGAGGTTGTGTTTCCTCACCAGTTTCCCTATCCTGTCTGTGACTCCTTTGATGTATGGTAAAAATACCTTCCCTTTGGGTGATTGTTTGTCTTCACTCCTGTGGGTTTTTCTGCATCTGGCAGATGTCATCTGATGTCTGAGCCCAGTGTAGGTGCTTCAATTCATCTTCCAGGAAGTGGGGTTAACAGATCCTTTTTGGTCTACCAATGTTTTCATTGTTTCTTTTTTGTCCTGGGTGATGGTTGGAGGTCTTGTGTAAGTATCTCTCTCTGTGTGTAGGTTTTCTGTATACTGTGTGGCCTAAAAGTTGGTTCTGTTTGTGGATGACCAGGACATCCAAGAACAGCAATGCTCCTTCCTTTTCTTTTTCCACTGTGAATTGAATGTCCAAGTGGATGTTCTTCAGATAGCTCAGAAACACAGTCAGATCTTCTTCTCTGTGACTCCAAACAGTAAATGTTTCATCCACATATTGAAACCATGTTGTGGGCTTTTTTGGTGCTATTTCCAGGGCTTGCTTTTCAAGGTGTTCCATGTAAAATTTTGCTATAACGGGGTTCAGAGGGCTTCCCATGGCTACCCCATCTCTTTGCTCAGAGAATCCATTGTCAGGAATAAACTTTTCTAGAACATAGACACATAGCCCCCCAAAACCACAAAAAACTATGGATGCCGGCTATGAAAGCATTCAACTTCCCAATGGTCTAGCTGTTGATGGAACTATGCTCCAAATCTGCTGTATGTAGATGGTGATCACATCAAAGCTTATATTTCACTTCAGCTTTTCAGTGCTGTTGGTGATGTGCTAGGTAGAACATAGGGTGGCTAAATGGATTAGTGTTTATTTGGAATTGAAGTCAAAGTGCAAGGTACACATTATTGGGCCCATGTTTGGAATTACTAGGAAGGTGAGTTCTTCTTTGGTTCACATTTCTTAGCCTGGGAAGCAAAACCATAGCTCCACTGTCATTTGCTGTTTTACCTCAGGAAACAAAATGTCTTGGTCTGTCCCTGCTCATGGATAGTTATAAAGGTAGCCAAGAACAAATGACCCAAGGGATCTCAAATAAGAAAAAGAGAAAAAGAGTTCCCCTCTGTTTAAAGATGGAAACAATGGTCAGATAGGAAGGAAGACAACCATCTGTCTAAAGAATCACAGCTATGTTCACCATGAACTGAGTTGAGCAATAGAGTGATGGATGAAGACCAGGGAAGATGAGAGCTGCATGGAGCTATCTTTGGCTCTGTCAGTGAAGAGATCATTGGAGTTTTGGTCAGGAGGGGTGATCTGCATGTCAGAACCAGATTTGAAGGAATCAAGAGAGGACTTTGAGGACCTTAAACCTCTATGTTTAAAGAATAGATGTTGACAATCAATGGTCCAGGGATCTGGAGACAAATCATCCCAGTACAAGGGCCTGTACAGACCGGCCAAAATGGCTGGCTTGGGGGTGGAGTTGGGGTGGGGTGACTGCACGCCAGCTGCCCCAACTCTGCCCCGATGCCACCATAAAGGTGGCTTTTTGCTGCTCCAAAAAGGAGTGGCACTTGCCAGCTCTTTTGGGAGCAGCAAAGAGCTGGATCAGGGCTGTGGCATGTAGTCGCCACGGTCCTCATCCGGCGCTCCCAGGGGCGGCACGGAGCCTCCCCTTAGGGGCCACCAAATCAGCAGCCAGAGCTACACCCATGACACTGTTAAATAATAATTGACAGAACTGATTGGAGGCCCTCTTATACTATACAGTGATAGTGTAGTTGGCATGGCTACATCTTGTGAAATTCTGGGTTTGTAGTATATTCATGCTCCCTGGCTGAGAATTCTACATGTTCCTCCCTAAATTGCAAATCCAAGGATTCCATAGGAGGTTGTAAAGGGAGTTAAAGTGGAATGCATTTATTAATTCATTTAAAGTATTTCTATATTCCCTCCCATCCTACAAGGGCTCCTGAGGGGATGAACAAATGAAAATATTAAAACAATACAAAGATTTTTTAAAAATTAAAGACATATTAAAACAGTTTATAGAACTCCTAAAAACAATCCTATAACTCAATTTTAAAACAGCTAAAACAGAGCATTTTTAAACATTAAATGCTTTGTTTTGGCCACCTGCTAGAAGCTTAAAAGACATGGCAAGCTCCTGCTAGAGAAGAAGAGGAGAGCAATTCCTGAGAGCCATTCTAAGAGGGTGAGTTTTGAACTTTTAAAAACTCTTGGAGAGAGTGTATTGTTGCTCAGGAGGGTGGAGCTACTGTGAGTCACACTTGTGAATCACTGGGGAGTGGAGGTAGCAGTCCAGCTTTATACAACTCCTCTTAGAGCCTTCCAGACTTGTCTAGGCAAGCTCCTGCTAGAGAGGAAGAGGAGGAGAGCAATTCCTGAGCAGCCATTCTAAGGGGCGATTGGTGAAAAGTTTAGGTCATCAGGAGCCCTTGACACTGTTGTTTAGTTGAGGGATTTTCTTTGAAGAGGAAGGCCATAGTCCTGTTTCAGGGACTAATTAAGACTTCTCAGACACTGAGGGACCTGCTGCCGTTACCTGAAATGCTTGTGGGATGTTTGTCTTCTTGCCTACAGAGGTGGGCAACTTCACATGCCCCAAATGCAAGTTGGCTCTTTTGGAAGAGAAAGTACAGCAGCTGGAGGCACGGGTAGCTACACTTCAGCAAATTAGGGCACAGGAGGTTTTCGTGGACAGAACAGAACGAACCGTCTTGGACAGGGACCACACAGAGGAAGTTGCTGGGGAAGAGAAGGTTTCTTCACATACACAGGAGGTAGACAACTGGAAGAATGTCACACACAGAAGTAGGGAAACCAGGGATCGTTCTGGGAGCTTACAGCTACAGAATCGATTTGAAGCTCTTTCTCTTATCAAGGAAGACAAGGAAGAGCAGCATGGACAGACTGCAGGAACAGAGCAGGGAACCCTGGGAGTTCTGCCACAGGGAGCAGTCGCTGCTAAGCCTTGGAGGAGGTGTGTGGTCGTGGTGGGGGACTCCTTGCTGAGGGGGATAGAAGCAGTGATTTGTGGGCCTGACAAGATGTCTCGGGAGGTGTGTTGTCTCCCTGGGACAAAGATCCGAGATGTGACAGAGAGGCTGTCAAGAGTAGTCAAGCCTACTGACCAAAACCCCTTCCTTTTGGTCCACGTGGGAACGAATGACACAGCAAGACACAGTCTTCAGAACATTACAAGAGATTACAAGGCTCTGGGTAAGAAGCTGAAAGAAATGGATGCACAGATTGTCATCTCATCTCTTCTGCCAGTTGAAGGGCATGGTCCAGGACAAGAGAGGAAAATAGCAGATGTCAACAACTGGCTCCGCAGATGGTGTCGCCAAGAACGATTTGGATTCTTAGATCATGGGCTGCGGTTCCATGAGGGCAGACTTCTGGCAAGGGATGGGCTGCATCTCACTCCAGTTGGAGGAAATGTTTTTGCCAACAGTCTCAAGAATTTGATCAGGAGGGCTTTAAACTGAGTTATTTGGGGAAGGGAGACAGTGTTCTGGAAGACAAAAGGACTGGAAAAAATAGTAAATTTTTTTGGGTATGTCCACAGCAAAAGGAAGAAGAAGGAAATGGTAGGGCCACTGTGTGGAGAAGATGGCAAAAAGTTAACAGGGGACAGAGAAAAGGCAGAATTACTCAGCACCTTCTTTGCTTCAGTCTTCTCAGAAAAAGCAAAGGGTGCTCAACCTGAGGATAATGGAGCAGAGGACAGAATAGGAGAATTTCAGCATAGAATAAGTAAAGAGATAGTACAGGAATACCTGGTTAATCTAAATGAATATAAGTCTCCAGGACCAGATGAATTACATCCAAGGGTACTAAAAGAACTGGCAAATGTAATATCGGAACCATTGGCAATAATCTCTTTTTTTTTTTAAATTCACAATAAAACTTACAAAGTTGAAATGAAAAACCAAATACCACTAGGGAGGTATACATAAGGGTCTACAACAAATAGCCATATAAGTATAAACCATAATTATCGTTAGGCTTCCGTAAAAGTCCCATTCCAATAAGGCAATAATCTTTGAGAACTCCTGGAGAACAGAAGTCCCAGCAGACTGGAGGAGGGCAAACATTGTCCCCATCTTAAAAAAGGGAAAAAAAGAGGACCCCAACAATTATCGTCCAGTTAGTCTGACATCAATACTGGGAAAAATTCTGGAGCAGATCATTAAACAGAGAGTCTGTGAACACCTGGAAGGTAATTCCATAATCACAAAAAGTCAACATGGGTTTCAGAGGAACAAGTCATGCTAGACAAATCTAATCTCTTTTTTTGATAAAATTACCAGCTTGGTAGATGAAGGGAATGCTGTAGATATAGTATATCTTGATTTCAGTAAGGCCTTTGACAAGGTTCCCCATGACATTCTTGCAAACAAGCTGGTAAAATGTGGGCTAGATAAAGTAACTGTTACATGGATTTGTAATTGGTTGACTGGGCGAACACAAAGAGTGCTCAACAGTGGCTCCTTTTCAACCTGGAAAGAAGTGACCAGTGGGGTGCCACAGGGCTCTGTCCTGGGCCCAGTGCTATTCAACATCTTTATCAATGACTTGGATGACGGTATTGGGGGCATAGTTATCAAATTTGCAGATGACACCAAATTGAGAGGAGAAGCTAATACCCCAGAAGACAGGATCAAAATTCAAAATGACTTGAACAGACTAGAAAGTTGGGCCAAAGCTAACAAAATGAAATTCAACACGGAGAAATGTAAGGTACTGCACTTAGGGCGGAAAAACGAAAAGCACAGATATACAATGGGGGACACCTAGCTGCACGAGACTACGTGTGAAAGGGATCTAGGAGTCCAGGTAGACCACAAGTTGAACATGAGTCAACAGTGTGATGCAGCAGCTAAAAAGGCCAATGCAATTTTAGGCTGCATCAATAGAAGTATAGTGTCTAGATCAAGAGAAGTAATAGTGCCACTCTATTCTGCTTTGGTCAGGCTTCACCTAGAATACTGTGTCCAGTTCTGGGCACCACAATTCAAAAAGGATGTGGAGAAACTGGAGCATGTCCAAAGGAGGGCAACTAAAATGGTGAAGGGTCTGGAAACCAAGCCCTGTGAGGAATGACTTAGGGAGCTGAGGATATTTAGCCTGGAGAAGAGAAGGTTAAGGGGTGACATGATAGCCTTGTTTAAATATTTAAAGGGATGTCATATTGAGGAGGGAACAAGCTTGTTTTCTGCCGCCCCAGAAACTAGGACCCGGAACAATGGGTGCAAGCTCCAGGAAAAGAGATTCCACCTCAACATTAGGAAGAACTTCTTGACAGTAAGGGCTATTCGACAGTGGAACACACTCCCTCGGAGTGTGGTGGAGTCTCCTTCCTTGGAGGTCTTTAAGCAGAGGCTGGATGGCCATCTGTCGGGGATGCTTTAATTGGGAGTTCCTGCATGGCAGGGGGTTGGACTGGATGCCCCTTGTGGTCTCTTCCAACTCTATGATTCTATGGGGCAAGCTTGACTTCCTTGGTAGGGAGTTCCACAGTCGACATAGTGCTACAACTCCACAAGGTGTTGGAACATGCAACAGGGACTCCTCCGAAGAGCTTAAATTTCTGGCAGGCTCATATGAGATAAAATGGTTTTTCTGTTATCCTGGTCTCAAGCCATTTAGATCTTTGTAGGTAATTAAAATATTCAGCTTCTCTTGTCATTCATAATGTTTCAAGATTGTGTGTCTCATTTCTAGGACTAGATTGTGAACCCTCCTCCACAGCCTATCTGTAGGATTTCTTCCATGGAACATTACTGATTTTTCCTAATGAAGAAGGTGTTTCTAACATCTGATAAAATTCTTCAGATGCTAAAGAGGCTGTAGCTTTTTCCTCCCAAACAGCTATGCAAGAATTAGCATTTGAGCTCTCTTAAAACAGCAATAGCACTTGAACACTTTGAAATCCCTTAGCGGTACTAAGGTTTCAAAACACCCTAAATCATTAAACCAAATAACCTTTTAAGCCACTCCAGAACCTTCCTATTATGTGGGCCTTCCTGAGTGACCAGAATCCATTGGAAGCTAAAAAAACCTTTACAGAATTGAAAGTGGCAAAGAGGAAAAGGGTAATTCAGCAATCTCAGATAATAAAGATAGCAATAGCAAGTACATTTCTAATGATGCCCCTTTATTAGGCCCAAGGCTCATTTAGGCCACCAAATGTGTCAGAACATGGTAGTTTTTTTGCTGTACATACTGTGGGTAGGTTTTTCTGAGATCCAAATAACATTTCTCTGTTCCAATTTATTTCATATAAGCCACCTTGACCATTTTTTCAATACAAAGACAGAATACAAATGAAGTGAATGGCCATGCTGACTAGGGTATCCTGGAAATTAACAGTTGCCCAAAGTAACACTTCCAGGTTCTGCAAAATGGGCCTTTTCTGTATGGCCTCTGGTTTATCATCTTATCATTACTCCTGAATGTAACCATACTAGGGTAATAACATTTGACAACATTGTCTCACATAATATTTTTACCTCTGTATTTTTGTTTGTTTTTGGAGCCTAAGGCAGTGAAATATGCTACAGCCTAAGGCAATGAAACGTGTGTTTTGCAGGCACAATAGGGCAGTGATAGCGAACCTTTTAGGGGCCCAGTGCCCAAACTAAAAGGCCTTCTGGCACCAAGATGTTATCCAGTGCCGGGGGTGGGACTTCTGCCCTCTGGGGGCGGGACATCTAGAGCAGGACATCTTCCCCCCCCCCCCTCCTAGGCCTTCAGTTGCCTCTCCAGAGACAGCTGAAGGCCGGGGGGGGGGGGTCAAGGGGTAAGAAGAGGAACAGGCGTGCTCCTCCTCCCCTGAGAGGCAGCTGAAGACTGGGGAGGGTCAGGAAGGAGAAGGAACAGGTGTGCACCTCTTCCTCCTCCCCCTGCCCTCTGTATGCCAGGGGAAATGGCTTCACATGCCATCTCTGGCATGTGTGCCATAGGTTCATGATCACGGACCTAGGGCCTCCAGCTTAAAAGATTTTCCTCAGCTAGTGCTAAGGAAGAGCCTCTCCTGAGATAACTGGAGTGCTACTATCAGTCAGACCATACAATAAAGGCTAAATGATCCAATGACGGGACTTGATATATGGCAACTTCTGTTGTTAAATTCCTTGGCAAGAGGGATTTTTTATAGAAGGTGCCAAGCAACAACATGGACAAATAGCAGCAACAACAGAGTCTTAGGGTCCTTTCATACTGCAGAATTATAACACTATGATTTTACTTTTGCTGCCAAAGGTTATGGAATCCTGGGATTTGCAGTTTTTGGAGGTACCAGAGCTCTCTGGCTGATCATTCTAAATGCCTCTCGCTAAACCACAAATCTTAGAATTTCATAGGATGGAACCATAGCAGTTAAATTGGTATCCAAGTTCTATAACTGTATAGTGTGAAAGGCCCTTAGCTAAATGGCTATCTTTTGTCATAGTCCAATTATCTGGCTCCTTTATATATATATAAATATATATTTTTGCGGACTTCAAGTCCACATTCCTCACCTGGGAGATGGAGGGGGATAAAATGGGGCAAACCCCCCCCCCCCATTCAAGCCTAGGGGATTTGAATATCTGTAGTTTTCCACTTTTGCAGGGAAGAGGTCTGGAACAGATCCCCCACAAAAACTGAGGGGCAACTTTATAGTACTAAAGAACAGTGTCAAAAGTATTATTTTATTTATATCCTGCCTTTCTCCCAGCACAGGATTCAAGGAGGCTCAAAAGAAGTTAAAACAAAGGACAATTAAACAATTCTTTTTTTAAAAAAAAAAAAATAGAAGATCATAGCAATTTAGAACACATAAAACAAGGTAAGATAAAGGTACAACACACCCCATTAAAAGTTCCATCTGCCACAACAAATTAAAAAACAAAGGCCAGCCTAAATATGAGGACTTGGGTGGACTCATAAAATGTATTTTTCTGCTGGGGGAAAGACAGCAGAGGGAGTCAACTGAACCTACTGGGGAAAGGAGTTCCACAATTTGGGAACAACTATGGAGAAGGTTCTCTCCCATGTCCTCACAAAAAGTGCTCATGATGGTGGTGGGAGTTAAACATACGCTTGCAATCCTATCCCTGCTTACTTACCAGAATTCCCATTGAACACTTGAACTCAGCGGAAATTCCTTCTGAGTAGACATACCAGGACTATGTTGTTAACATATCAAGTGAATAATGTTGGTCATGTTTTGTTTTGTTTTTTGCAGATTTGGTGACTTAATTTCCTTCTAAAACATGTCTGGAAAGAAACAATGAGGCATCATACTGCTGGATGTAGAACAGCTTTGGTTCTGATACAATTTTGCCTATATTTTTTAATAGGTTATGTCGTTCCAATGGAAGAAAAATTAGCTGAGAGTTGAGCTCATTAGGAAGAACTAAAATATTGGTTAAAAATGGGAAAGCACTTATATTTCTATATAGGTTAGTGGCTTCCTGGAGTCAGGAACACCCTTATCTTGGTCAGTACTGTGTGTGGCCCTACTTGTATAACACATCTTTCTGTCCTTTAATTCACAAGCTAAGGAACCTCATAGCAGGATATGTGGGAGAGTCAGGTCTTGTAGTAATATGCACGACAGCACCTTTCTTTAGGCAGACATTCCAACCAGGTATTATTAAGAATCTACATGAAAACTGATCCCATTATTCACAACAAATCATGTTAAGGCTGTACTGACCAAAATTAAAAGATTGGCAAACCAAATTTGAGCAAATTGTGGGAACCTTGCATTGTGGGATGCTGTATAATTTCACAAGCCTGTTCTTAGTTATTTTGGATAGCTGTGGGCAATTTATATGGCCACTACAAACACTTCCTATCAGAATATCCTCCCTGTGTAAGTTATAATAATGTGCTTTAATCCTTCAAAGTGCTTAAATGCTAGATAAAAAACGGAGGAAATAAGATTATTTATTTTACAAAAACAAGGAACTACCTAGTACTTAGAGTGGGCTCTTGACTAATCAAAATGCTTTATTTAGCCATTTATTAACTTTGCTTAACCAGAATTAATGGCTGCACAGTTTGCGAACACAGGCAGTCTGGTGGCAGCGACAGCAATTTAGACATGATTAAAGGCATAGAGACAAGCATCCCACTTAAATATATATATGACTGGTGATATTCTTTTTAAAAATCTGAAATACAGGTGTGATCTTCTGCTTTCTTTGCTCCAAGCAAGTGGAGTGAGAGATAAGTCTTCAGTATGAATGTTTGTTGGGTCTGTGACCTCAAAATAATAATAATAAAAAAATAGTAAGAATGTGATGAGAAAATGGAATAGAACACTGCTCCATAAAACACCTCTCTTCTTTCTTTCAACTCAGCATTATGTAGTAACTGGCAGTAGCTCTTCAGATACCCTGGGTGAGACCTTTCATGTGATAAAATCCTTGGCATAAGTTGATGATGATGAAACAAGTAAAATGGCAATTAGAGCAATGATATGTGTGTGGGGGGCGGGGAGAGATTTGAAATAAGTCCAGTCAAACATGGGCTAGAACTCATTGAAAGGCCTGTTCCATGGTAGTACTAACAGATTGTTGTTATTATTGTTCCTTTAAAGCATGTTGCATTGTTACTTTGCTTATGCTCACTTGCCCAGTGAAGGCTTACAATAATTAAAAACATTTAAACACACAATTAAACAATCAGAAAAAATTAAAACCAGGTTAAAACATGTGTCATTAAACACATTCACACACTAGCACAACAGTTAGCAATATCCAATGCATTGGGTAGGATGGGCCATATAAGTCATCAAATGACTCTCAGAATAGAAACCCTTTGTTTATCTGAGAAAAGTAATCCAGACTTTTGCCCTGTCATGGATGGATCATTTTCTGGTCAAGGTGGGACTGAAGGCTACTACCCATATTCCTCTCAGGGGTGGAAGACTCATTAAAATGGTTCACCCTCGAAGGTTGATGGAACCGAGAAGGTTCCAGGAGGCCTGGGAGGGTTTTATGGTTGGGAACGACGGCGATTCTGTTGAAGCCTTGGTTAATACTTGGAATAACGGCCTTACCATGGTTATAAACATTGTCACTCCTGAGTGTCCTTTTCAACCCGCTTCAAATAAAAAGCCTTGGTACATGGAAGATCTTCACCAAATGAAGTGGGCTGTATAACGACTAGAGCGCCGCTGGCAGAAACATCGACGTTTATCTGATAAGACACGTCATAGGATCATGTTGGTTTCCTATCGAATGGCAATAGATGCAGCAAAGAATTCTTTCTATGCTGCACGTATTGCATCTACAAAGTCTCGTCCAGCAGAACTGTTCAGGATGGTTAAAGAATTAACTCAATTACCTCCCACCCTGAACCCGTTATTGGAACCAACTAAAGCCTGCTGTGACACTTTTAATGACTTTTTTGTAGATAAAATCTCTCAGATAAGGGCTGATCTGGATGCGGGCATTATAACAGAACCAATAAGAGAGATGTCCAGAGACTCTGTGGACTGTGTTACACTGGATCATTTTGAGTTAATACCAACGAAGTGGACAAGTTTCTTGGAAGTGTAAGGAGGACTACATGTCCTCTTGATCCTTTCCCATCATGGCTGACAGTCCAGGGAGGAGATGCAGTAAAAAAAAATATTATTACAACTCATCATGAATGCATCCCTCAGGGAAGGGAAATTTCCATCTAATTTGAAACTAGCGATGGTTAAACCGCTCCTGAAAAAACCCTCCATTGATCCCCTGATGAAAATTAATTATAGGCCAGTCTCCCTTCTACCATTCTTGGGTAAGGTGATCAAGAGGGCAGTTGCCCTCCGACTCCTGGTTGTCTTGGAAGAAGCTGATTATCTGGACCCATTTCAAACCGGCTTCAGGGCTGGATATGGAGTTGAGACTGCCATGGTTGCCTTAGTTAATGATCTCAATCTGGGCATAGACAGGGGATGTGTGGCCCTGTTGGTGCTCTTGGATATCTCAGCGGCATTCGATACCATAGACCATGGTATCCTTCTGAAATGCCTGAGGGAGTTAGGTATTGGGGGCACTGCTCTTCAGTGGTTCCGGTCCTACCTCTCGGGCAGATTCCAGATGGTGATGCTGGGGGATAGCAGTTCTTCGAAAAGAGAGTTGGCATCTGGTGTCCCTCAGGGTGCCATTTTATCCCCCATGCTGTTTAACATTTACATGAAGCATCTGGAAGAGATCATCCGGAGACATGGGGCGCCATGTTATCAGTACGCTGATGACACCCAACTTTACTTCTCTATGTCTCCATCTGCTGCAGTGACTAAGGATGGTATTACTCCTCTTGATGCCTGTCTTGAATTGGTAATGGGCTGGATGAGGGAAAACAAACTCAAGCTGAATCCAGAGAAAACAGAGGTACTCGCGATAGGTACCCCAAGTCCGGGAAAGGAGCTTTGCCATCCAGTCCTGGATGGAGTCACACTTCCCCTAAAGGACAAAGTACGCAGTTTGGGAGTACTCCTGGATTCATCTTTACAGTTGTCATCTCAAGTGGATGCAATGGCCAGGAGTGTGTGGTATCAACTTCGGTTGACCCACCAACTGCGTCCCTACCTGGACCGAAAGGACCTTGAAGCAGTAGTATTTGCCCTGGTAATCTCTCGTTTGGATTTCTGTAATGCGCTCTATATGGGGCTATCTCTGTACCACGTTCGGAAGCTCCAATTGGTTCAAAATGCGGCAGCCAGATTGGTCACCGGAACATCGTGGTCAGACCATATAACACCTGTATTAAAATCTCTTCACTGGCTGCCGATTAGCTTCCGGGCGCAGTACAAAGTGTTGGTTATTACCTTTAAAACCCTACATGGCTTGGGCCCGAGTTACTTGAAGGAACGCCTCTCCCCACATAATCCACCCTGCACTCTCAGAACATCTGGGAAGAAGTTATTAGAACACCATAAAACTAGACTTACCACGACTCCCCAAAAATCGTTTATGGTCGCAGCTCCCAAGTTGTGGAATAGCCTGCCGGAGGAGATCCATCTTATTACTACACTAGAAGCTTCAAGAAGGCACTTAAGACGCTCTTCTGGCGGGCCTATCCATCTGATCTTCCAGATTTTTAGATTCTGACAATGATTGGCTATTTTATTTTATTTTATCCTATTTTATTTTATTTTTATTTATTTTATTATATTGTATTCTATTCTCTTAATCTATTATTATTGTTCTGATTTATATTATTTTATTGTTTATATTTTGTACATTGTATTCATTTTATTGTGTAATCCCGCCTCGATCGATAGGGAGAGGTGGGAAACATAAATAAAATTTATCATTATTATTATTATTATTATTATTATAAGAAAGTTGGAAGGGTATCAGTCTAACTTTTCTGGGAAGTTATATTCTGGTGAAAATAGAAAGCAGACAGCTCAGAAGATGAGAATGTCAACCACGCCATAGACAGCAGTGAAGAATTTGTACAGCAATTTGCAAATAAAATTCTGAGGAATGCTATAGTCAATACAGTGCCAGTGTATGTCATTTGAGTCTCTGGTTGCAACAGTGTCACTACGGTTGGTGTCATCCAGTGTGGTGTCCCCTTCATCCCTTCCCCCCCTGCTTCCTTGCTCAACTGTCCCCCAGCCGACTGGCCATCTGCCACACAGTGACACCTGTAAAGGGCTCGTAGCTGGACAAGTGAGGAACTGAAGGGGAGGCAGGGACAGAGGATGAGTTTTCTTCTTCAGGCTTCCCTGCTGCCAGGCAGCAAAGAGGCTCGCAAGGCATGTATGCATTCCCATCCCTGCCTTCCTCCCTGTTGCCCTGGTTCCCTTGGAGAAGGCAGACAAGGCAGTAGGGAGGCCAGCAAGGGCACACATGCCTGTGTGCCTCCACCACCCTCACCTTATTCCCTACTGCCCTGGCTCTCTTGGTAAAGGTAGCCAGGCCATCAGGGAGGTTGGCAATGGCACACCTGCCACTGCATGGCAGCAGCACCACACACACACACACCACGGCGGGTGGAGGGCCAGACCAGATGTCACCTCCTCTGAGGTGTCACTCAGTTTGAGCCATACATCCTGCCACCACCACCCCACTGACTCCGCTGCCTCGTTGTCTGGTGTCATGCCCTGCCTGGAGAAGGATGAGGAGGATGAGCCAGAACCTCTTCTGGGACCTGAGCCTGCAGCTGTGGAGCCTCAGCCCGGCCCTAGTTGTTGTTCTTACACTTTATTTATATAGCACTGAAGATTTACACAGCACTGTACATACAACCAATAAAACAGATAAAAATAGATAAAGATAATGGTGTACATTCTACAAAATAATAAAATAGTATATATTAATACAAAGGAGGCAAGAAATTAAAAACATCAAATAATAATCATGCAATGCCTGAGAACGCTTCCCTGAACAGTATAATTTTTAACTCAGCTTTGAAGCCAGTTAAAGAAGTGATGCCCTGTGCTCGTGAGGGAAGGAGGGTCAAGGAATGATGGGCAGCAAGTGCAAAGTGACAAATTTGGGACAGAGCAGTAAAAATCCTAGGCTGAGACAGGTGACCTTGACTATCAGAACAGAGGGCACAAGTGGTTCGATGAGGGTAAAGAAGTTTTGATGAATAAAAAAGGACCAACCCATGCAGTTCTGCTTTGCCAGCTCCAGCATAGCATGTGGTCTCCCAGGAGCCTCCACAGACAAGCCTCCCGGCAGCAGAACATTCAGACATGGAGGAGGATCAAGGGACAATACCTACCTTCAGCCAGCATTGAGCAGAAAGGGAGGGCCTTCAGCATTCAAAGAGACTTTATGAAAAACACGGAGCAATCAGCCTCAGCTGAGCTCCTGCATCTTGGTAATTTAAGCAGGTGTAGAAGGTCTACCCCAGTACCAGAGATTATCTGAGCTTCCTAGCAAAAGCCTCTGGCTCTCCTTGTTCCTTGGCCTGAAACCTTGACTCTCGGACTGCTGACTTATCTTGAAATTCTGGAACTCTGGACTACCTTGTCACTCTGCCTCTCTGGAATCCTAGACCTTCGGATTGTTTGACCATTCTCTGGCTGGACCTTTGGATTGGTAATAGGGACCTTTGCTTTCTTGCTTTGCATTAGCAAAAGACTTTTGTTTGTCTTCAACCGTCACAAGAAGCTGCTATCAGCCCTCTTGGCTTTTCTGGACAAATATTTTTCTCTTTGTTCAACCTGAAGATATGGACAAGATCACTACAGGAGCACAGGAATCCTGTCCTTCCTGGCTTAGGAAGATGGCAGGGATGACTAGTGGTTTGGGTAAAGTGAAAGGTGAATGCCTCTCCACAACAAGGGAGGGATCAACCATGTCTAAAGGAAGCAGATGCCAGAAAAGCCCCTTTTCCACACCTCAAATTCTATTCCACTGGATAATTATGGGCCTTTATAGGCTACCAGAAATAGTACAAATTGAGGCCACTTTAACTGTCCTGGCTCAGTGCTAGGGAATCATGGGAATTGTAGTTTTTTCTGAAACATTGAGCCTTCTCTGTTAGAGAGCTCTGGTGTCACAATAAACTACAGTTCCCGTGATTCCTTAGCACTGAGCCAGGGCAGTTAAAGTGGCCTCAATTTGCACTATTTCTGGCAGTCTGTAAAGGCCTTATCAGTCTCTGTGGGGTGGCCTCTCCAGGAGATCCTATTGGAGATTTCAAGCCTGCTGTTTGTGAAGGGTTTGGCCATCTTGATGGATGACTAATGCTAGGAGCTAGACAGAGAGACCCTGATGGTTAGTGGCTTTCACTACCATGGGCCATGATATTCTTCTGAGCCACCTCTCTGGGATGGTACCAGGATATATGATTCTAATCTGGTTTTGGTCCTTCTTAGATTCATAGAGTTGGAAGAGACCACAAGGACCATCTGGTCAAACCCCCTGGCATGCTACAACTAAAGCACTCATGAGAGATGGTTACCCAACCTCTGTTTAAAGATTTCCCAAAAAGAGATAAGATTAGTTTGACATTACTTCTTTTTGAGAAACCTATGCCGGCTCTTATTAATCACAGTATTCCTTTCTAAGTGTGTACAAACTAACTGTTCAAACAATCTATTCTAGAATCTTTTCCTGATATTGATGTCAAGTTGACTGCTCAGTAATTCCTCAGGTCCTCTTTTTCGCCCTTCTTGAAGATGGGTGCAACATTCCCTCTTTTCTGGTCTGCTGGGACTTCTCCTGTTCTCCAAGAATTCTCAGATGGAATTAGTGGTAGCTTTAAGATCTTCAAGTTTCTTTAGAACCTTGGATGTAGTTTATCTGGCCCTTGAAACCTATATTCTTTTACCGCAGCTAGGTATTCTAGTACTACTACTTTAATTATTATAGTAAATAGGTCCCTAAGATCAGTCAAAGCTGTTCACTTTCAGGCCAATCCTAGGCAGGCCTATTCAAAAGCTAGCTCTACCAAATCACAAATAATTGTCTACAAGATTGCAATGAACAGAGAGAAGAATGGTGGTAAAAGAATGAATCCCAAATCTTGTCCCAACCAGAGCAGCAGATGGGAGTGGCAATTGTCTTTTGTCTGCCTTTCTGTCAGCTATGGCTGACTTTAAATTTCTTCCTTGTATTTCCAGCAAGAGGGGGAAAGTTATCCCAGCTCCAGGGCAGCCAGTTCTCCAAATTCCACCAGCCTTCCTCCTATTTTCAAAATCCTATCAAGGGAAGAGGACAGGTTAGGTTCCAATTAATCCAAAGCTCTCTCCCCAGTCCAGCACTGGCATATTTCTTTTCAGCTCCTATTGCTGAAGTCACTGATAGCAGTGGAATAGTGGTGGCCTAAGTAAAAGGAAGACTACACTACCCCATAGCTCCCAGGCCATTCTTCCATGGGCTATGAAATAGCACCCTTACACTCCCAACGTTGCTAATTTACTAATTACATGGTTTTAACAACTTAACCACTCTCTTTTAAATGCTTTGTTTGTGCTAATATAGGTCAGCCTCGGTGCTACTGTTGTTATTTTGCCGTCAAATAGGCTCTGACCTATGGTGACCTTATGAATGAGAGACTTCCAAGAACCTCATTCAACCCTGTTCAGGTTTTGCAAATCAAAGGCTTCCCTTTTCAAATCAATACATCTGTGATATGCTGTTTCTTCTTTGCTACTACCTTCTACTTTACTGAGCATTATAATCTTTTCCAATGAATCATGTCATCTCATGATATGTCCAAAGTACAATAGCCCTAGTTTCGTCCAGTCAGGCTTCATTTCCCTCTCAGGCCCACTTACCGGCATTTTTGGCAGGCCATGGTATTTATAGATCCCTCTGTTAGTTTCAAATGAGTTGACTTCCTTCCTGTCAGCCTTCTGTGCTGCCGAGCTTTCACATTCATACATAGAAATCAATAAATTTAAGTTGCTTCCAGATGGGTCATTTATTCTGCAAATATTCTGCCTCAAATATAGTATGCTTCAGGATGTCCACAAAATAATTTCTTCCAATTGTAACCCTCCCATGTGTTCTTACCACTTTTTTTTTTGTTGTTTATATGCTTTTTCCTTATCAGAAAAGAAATATTCAGTAAAGAGGAAAATATGGACAAAGCACACAGCACCTTTTCATTGGCAATGCTACAGTTTCTCCCTCTGGAAACAACCTTAGTATCATCCCATGAAAATTTCATGATACCCCAGATTAAGGCATACCTCAGTGAACAAAGGCTCTGAAGCACCTTTTTTGCAAAAGCATTTAATGGCCCCAGCCCCCTTCCTTGTCCTCTGTCCATCTGGAAGTCTTGTAGCAGCGTCACTGTAAGGATGGTGTTGGAATTCTGAAGAAAAACCAACTCTAGGTGTAGGATTACAGGAGCATGTCTGCAATAAACAATGCGAGGAAAGAATGGGATTCCAATCTAACTGATCCTACTGTACCTGTGTGCCTGCTAAGCTAAGCACCAGCTGCCTCTAGAATGCCTTACTGAACATGTGTGAATAGGAAAAAAACAAACAGAAATTAAGGGGGAGAGCAGGTAAGCCTGTCTCACTAGCTACTTCCCAGAATGTTAAAAAAAAAAAGCAAAAATCTAGTAGTTTGGCCACCAAAATGGAAATCATAAAAAGTAAAGGAAAAAGTTGTTCTTGGATATACTATGGAAAAAGCTGTCAGGTGGTCTCTAGAAGGTTCAAAATGTTTGCGTATATTTATGTAAGGATTACTAATGCAAGGCTTACCTGTCCTTTTTTCTTCTCATTCATTTCACATGTGCATATTGTTAATTTTGGATAACAAGTTTCCTGAAACATGCTGAACTGCTCTTTTATTCCCATTCTTTTCTTCTGCTGCCAGGGAAAATTAGGCCTCTGGTACAAACTTTTCTGTTAAAAGATGTAACATACATTTTGTTAACTGAGATATACCTGTATTGTGAATACACACAGTAACCAATATACCTGTCAGCATGTGTATCTTTTTTATTTTATTAAGATAAAATTTCATTTCAATCTTACATTGCCCATATTTCTGTAGTCACATTTACATTGATATATTTTCATATTTGACTTCCATATTGCTCATCCTTCTATACAGAATAGCATTTCTTTAGTTATTTGTCCCTCAATCACATAGTTCATATCACTTCCTTTGTTATTTAACTAAAAACAAAAGCATTGTATGTGTGTGGGTAGGATAATGTTAACTTTTTGGCTCTCCTTTGCACAATGTATATAATTAAGAAATTTTAAATCAATGTTGATTCCATTATCTATTTGTTAAATCAAAATTTATTAAAGCAACCAATTTCTCTATATTTCATTTTTTATTCTTTGTTCTTACTAATATATGACATCCATTTGTTTTTCTTGTGATTTAATTGAATTGTTATTATACTAAACCTCTAATTTTGAAAACGATTTTTGCTTATTCCCCATATTTCCTTCCAATATTACAAGACTGGTAACCAGTCCTTTTCCACTTTCTGGGTTGATCTGTTGTTCAGCATGAATGTTAATCTATCCAATCAGTGAAGGATCATCTAACTTCCATTTTTTAGCTAACGTTAATCTTGCCACTGTGTACTCACCAATACTACTCACATGCGTATCTTTTTGTATAGGTCATAGTAGTTCCTAGCTGCAATGAATATTCTGTGAGACCTGCATACTCATTGATGAAATGTATCTTTCTCTGAACTTGAAGCTAAAATGCAAAAGCCAATGAGCCACAGTAGCTGTTTTTCAGTGTGTCACTGCAGGAAAAAAAAAATAACCCTGAACATTTAGTAAGGGAGTGTCAGGGTGGAGCAATTGTACTGATTTTAACAATGAAATGCAGCTCCTTTTCATCTTCCATGTTATAGGACTCCCTGCTGAACTACCCCACAAAACATAAGGAATAATGGCAATAAACATGGAGTGATCTTACCTGTGTGTGAAAGCAACCCACCCTCTGTAGCAATGCAACAAGTGATGAGAACTCATGGTGTCATAAACTGATTTAGGTTACATAAGCTGGTTCTTATCTAATTCACTGTAGTTTGCTGAGGTTAACTAAATGTGTGAATTGGAAACTGTACTGTGACAACAAGGTGCTACAACCGTGAGGTAAACAAAAAGGCTTTGATCAGGCACATGGCAAGATAGGGAAATCCCAGGGAAGTATCACCACAATGACAAGTCATCACAGAGAGACTAGTGCCAAAATATAAAATGAATTAGGCTTACAACTACCTCTTCAAGCCAGTGTCCATTAATAATCACTTCTGTGTGAAAGAGTAGTTCACTTCTTCTCAGGCACTGCTCTTGTGCTGGATCCAGACTTAGCTATGCCTAGAGTAGACCCACTGATATGAAAGGAGTCATGATTTCAGTGGGGCTAGTAATGACAAAGTCTGGATCCACCTCCATGCCTTTCTTTACCACATCATCTACCCCAATTCAATGGATAAATATTGACATTAGGTGCATCTGCACTGTAAAAATACTACAGTTTGGCACCACTTTAATTATCATGGCTCCATCCTACAGAGTCCTGGGATTTGTAATTTTGTGAGGCATCAGCACTCTTTGGCAAAGAAGACTAAAGACCTTGTAAAACTACAAATCCCAGGGTTCCATAGGATGGAGCTACATAAAGTGGTGTCAAATTGCATTATTTGTACAGTACAGATGCATCCATCAAGTACAAAATCAAAAGATGATTCAAGTAGTATCTCACTTTGCTGTTGTTTTATGTGATTACTTTTGCAAATGTTTCAGCATTGTCTCATAGTATCCAAAAGCAGGTTCAGAAGAAGAGGCATGGCAAGCTATCAACCCAGTTAAGTTGCCAGAGGACTTTTTCTTTAGCCGCAGCTAGACTGTGGAACAACCTGCCAGAAGAGATTTGTCAGCTAATTATGCTTTAAATTAAAACAATATTGAAGACCAGTCTCTTCCATACAGTTTATCCAGATGATTTTTAAACTGTGAATTTAAATGATGCATTTTAAACGTGGATTGTTTTAATATGGGTGTGTCTTATTTGTCCTTTTAAATTGTTGTGTATTTTAACTGATGTTGTGTTAATTGTTGTTGTTACCAATCTCAATCCATGGAGAGAGATGGGTAAGAATTATTATTATTATTATTATTACACATCATTTTAAACACTTTTAAATCTCTTCTTAACGTGTTATAATCTTTAATGTTTGTAGCTTATTTAAATGGTTTTATTGTTCTAAACTGATTACCTTGTTGTTTAATGAGAACATTTTTATACAGGGCAGGATATAAACATTTTAATAATCAATTAATTAATTTGGATTCTAGAAAAAGGAAGAGGTCCATAAAATAATGATTCCATGAACTTGCCCTTTCACATGTACACCTGTTCACCAAATCTGAAGACAAGCCAGAAGGGTTAGCAATAGGAAGTCTTGAACCAGAAGTTCTCCAAAAGATGAAAGATGAGATAGAGGCTTGTTCTCTTAAATTTCTGCTGTTAATTTCTTCATATAAAACTGTTTGTATAATTCTGCGCAGTCTAAAGTTTGTGCTTTGGCACTTTTTAGTCCTTTCAGAGAAAAATGCTAAATCATCTTTTAGGAACAGAATCAATATAATTTCAAATGTCAATATACTGTAATTACAAATTGCAGGAAAATTTATTCAGAACCTGCAAAAGAAAGACACAGCGCCACCGTGTGGTGAAGTTTATATTCCAGTGGAAAACTCGTCCTTAGTGAAGTGTATATTCCTTTGCAGCAGGTTGTTTCTCATGGGCATGATGCATTGTTCTGTTTTAAGAATATTGCACAGATAGACATTTCACACACAGTAGTCCACTTTGGTACTGCTATTTTTACACAAGTGCTGTGATTTGACTGTATCTCTTTTAGATCCTACAGTGGCTCTGCTTTATCACCATACTATTTTTGCGTGTATTTAGCCAAGAAAGGGAGAAGGATAAAAGGATACCCTTTTTTGCTCTGATATCCACATTTCCAAATGGAGCAAATGTTTGAGGATGTTGCAGTAGTTTTGTTTGTTTGTTGTTGTTGTTTTTAAAAAAATATCCAAATGATGTTTCTGTTGTCCCAAAGTATTTTCCTGGCAATTCTCAGCATCATTTATCCCTGAAGTGGAAACAACTTCAGGAACAATATTGCAAATTCCCAACACATTTGTCCAATCTGAAGGGAGCCTCTGAGATTACACATACTCTTTCCCCGGGAGAAAGGTCAGGCTCTCAATTGAAAGAAAGACACATTTTGATGCCATTTCCAATAGATTGCTTAGTTGTTCAATATCTGAAGATGGTGGGGGAGAGATAATAATAATAATAATAATAATAATAATAATAATAATAATAATAATAATTTTTATTTAATATCCCGCCCCTCTGAGCTCAATCGGGGCAGCTTACAATAAAATCATCATATAACAATTAAGAACTATTTCCCCCCTCCCACCTTAAAAATTTATTAAATCAGAACAAATTAAAACAACATATGAAAAGCATATCTCACTATAAAACATTAAAACAATAATATAACAAAAAGAAAGAAATGCTGGCATCAGAGAATAAACTTATCGGGTCTCAATGGCCTAATCAAGAGGAGGAGAACATCTCCAAAAAGTATTTTGGGGGGCCTAGGCCGGGAGTTATTCCGGGAAGGCTTGCCAGAAGAGATCCATCTTGACAGCTTTTTTAAAGCTGTCAAGTGATGTCAATTGACGGATCTCCTCCAGCAGGCCGTTCCATAGTTTGGGGGCAACTACAGAAAAGGCCCTCTGGGAGGTAGTCACCAGCCTCATTTTTTGAGGCTGTAACAAATTCCTCCCAGAGGACCGGAGGGTGCGGGGAGGATTATACAGGAGGAGGCAGTCCTTAAGATAGCCTGGACCCAAGCCATTTAGGGCTTTAAAGGTAATAACCAACACCTTGTACTGGGTTCGGAAACTAATAGACAGCCAGTGGAGGGACCTTAATACTGGAGTAATATGGTCCCACCTAGATGTTCCAGATATTAATCTGGCCGCCATATTTTGAACTAATTGCAGTTTCCGAACTAAGCACAAGGGTAGCCCCATGTAGAGCGCATTACAGAAGTCGAGGTGTGAGGTTACCAACGCGTGCACAACAGTCTCAAGATCCCCTACTTCCAGAAAAGGGCGCAGCTGGCGTATCAGCCGAAGCTGATAACAGGCGCTCCTGACCGTCGCATTAACCTGATTTGTCATCAAGAGCGACGAGTCAAGGAGCACCCCCAGACTGCGAACACAGTCACTGGAGGAGAGTGTGACTCCATCCAGGACTGGAGGTTGCAACCCGATTCTAGGTTTCGGGGCTTGTACCGTGAGCACCTCCGTCTTGTCTGGATTCAGTTTCAATCTGTTTTTCCTCATCCAGCCCATTACCGCCTGAAGACATTCATTGAGAGAAGAGATGCCATTGGAATTCGAGGCCGACGAACGAGACATGGAGAAATAGATTTCGGTGTCGTCAGCGTACTGATAACACCCAGCACCATAACTCCGAATTATCTCACCCAGCGGCTTCATATAGATGTTAAACAACATCGGGGACAAAATAGCTCCCTGAGGGACCCCACAAGTGAGTTCCCTCTTACTGGAGCTACAGTCCCCGAGCAGCACCCTCTGGGACCGACCCAAGAGGAAGGACCGGAACCACTGCAAAGCAGTGCCCCGATACCTAACCCCCTCAGGCGGCCCAAAAGGATGCCGTGATCTATCGTATCAAAAGCCGCTGAGAGGTCTAAGAGCACCAACAGGGTCACACTACCCCTGTCAATGCTCAGACGCAGATCGTCGGTCAAGGCAACCATGGCAGTCTCAACCCCAAAGCCTGTCCTAAAGCCGGTTTGAAATGGGTCTAGATAATCGGTTTCATCCAAGACAGCTTGGAGCTGAAGAGCAACCGCCCTCTCGATCACCTTGCTCAAGAATGGCAGCAAAGATACAGGCCTGTAGTTCTTCATATCCAGGGGGTCCAGGGAAGGCTTTTTCAGAAGCGGCCTAATGCTCCTTCTTGCCTTGCATTATACCTGTGGAGGATTATCGGACTGAAACCTGGGGAGTGCTCCTGGAGGAATT
Organism: Phrynosoma blainvillii; assembly: GCA_026167975.1. Lineage (NCBI taxonomy): Eukaryota > Metazoa > Chordata > Lepidosauria > Squamata > Phrynosomatidae > Phrynosoma > Phrynosoma blainvillii. Next base: position 357,006,253 of record JANUYF010000001.1, read on the forward strand.
TCAGGAGGTGTTGGTTGTCGCATAACCAGTAACAAGCAACACTTGATGAAATTACTGCTTCTGCACAACCATTAAAAGTGTAAGAGCTCTCTCTAGTTTTCACACTAACAAACTTGTCACTGAGATAAATGAAAACCTAGATCTATACAGTGGCATTACACTGTTTGGTATCACCCGGTGCAGTGGCCCCCTTCCTGGCCTTCCACCCACTCCAGACCACTGCTGAGAGGAGTGTTCAGGGGCCTCTGAGGACCCTTCAGAGCCTGGCACAGCTGCCATACCAGAATCTGATGGGAAGGAACCACCATCACCCAGAAGCAGCCACCAGATGGCCGTTTGGGATCTAGTGCGGCTGCTAGTTGCTGTTACTCCTCTTCCTTTCCTGTTTGATCTATTTCTCTGAATTGGTTATACCCCTCTATTACCACATTACAATCATGAGACTCATCCCACATGGTTTCAGTGATGCCTATTATCTTCATCATAACAAAACGTAACACATTAGCACACGAACCCCATTCTTTCCTCAATCATGTTAGTTAATAAAAACAAACATACTGGTTTGAGAGCAGCCATTAGCACACATCTCTGCAATAGTATGTCTGTTTTTGCCATCAAATTCTCTTTTACATCCCCCCTTAACCCCACTTCCCTGCCCTATGCCCTACCCAGTGTGCCTTTTGGGTTTTTTTTTTTTAAAAAAAATTAAAATTTTTAATACAATTCCAGAGTTATGCTAATACAATTTAAATAAAAAAGAAAATAAATAAACAAAATAAAGTAAATCAGTAAGGAGCCCTGGTGGCGCAGTGGTTAAATGCCTGTACTGCAGCCACTCACTCATAGACCACAAGGTTGCGAGTTCAATACTAGCCAGGGCTCAGGCTTGATTCAGGCCTGCATCCTTCCGAGGTCACTAAAATGAGTACCCAACTGTTGGGGGGCAATGAGCTTACAGGTGTAAACTGCTTAGACACTCCATAGTGTGGTATGAAGTGGTATATAAATGAAGTTGCTGCTGCTGCTTGCTTGGGAATAGTAAGGAGGAGGGGATACAGGAGGAGAGGAGGACACACTGACATCACAAGACTACCAATATTGGAACTGCCATGGCAGCAACACATCTGAGGACTAATGGGACTGCAGCACAATTGGGAGCTTATTGATGGGTTTCCCCCATCAATTGAAATAAGCTATGGGTCAGAGGTGACATCATAGAATAAATATCACCAAAGGCACTATTTTCTGACCTTAATTGCAGTTTAAAAGCCATGTATGATAATCTCTTTAGTCATCCCAGGGAGTGGCTTTAAGGACCTATTGCCTGGAATATACATAGTATTTCTGCCACCATGGAACATTCACATCCTTGCCATACCTTTTGAAAATGAGAGCAGTTGTGTGCCAGGTCATGTAGTAGTAATAATATAATAAAATGGGATGATTACTTTTAAGAGCCATGGACTGTCTGGTACAATATCTGATTAGGAGCAATAAATAATCTGAGAGCTACTCCATTAATTTGCTCCATTGAATTGCTTTTGGATAAGAAAATCCTTTGAAGCAGAGAATGAATGGGGCTTGCCATTACATACTTAATGCACCTACATATTACGTGTATGTGTTGTCTGAGTCAGAAACTGAAATGATAATGATCCTGATCAAAAAAGCAATGGGAGGAAGGTTCTACTTCTGCTGTTCTGATTATAATTAAGGCCTTAAATTAAAAGAAAAAATCAGCACCATGAGTTTAGATTCATTTATTGGTTTCATATTTTAATACCCGCATCTTTATCTTGCCTGGAAAAGAGAAGATTAAGAGGTGATATGATAGCCCTATTTAAATACTTGAAGGGGATGGAGCGAACTTTTTTTCTGCTTTTCCAGAAACTAGGGCACAGAGCAATGGATGCAAACTACAGGAAAAGAGATTCCACCTCATCAGTAAGAGCTGTTCAACAATAATAATAATAAAATAATATAATAAAAATTTATTTATATCCCGCTTATTGACAAACAATCCAAGTGGCTTACAATAAAACCTGTATAACATATCCCCAAAAAGAAAAACCAACCCACCCCCTTAAAACAGCATTAAACAGTACATAGTTAAAATAGCGATAAACATAAAATTAAAATGTAACAATATAGGACATTTTACATTTAAACAGGTTGCAGTGCCCTAATCAATGGAACACACTCCCTTGGAGTCTCCTCTTTTGGAGGTTTTTAAACAGAGGATGGATAGTCATCTTCCAGAGATGCTTTGATTGTGGATTCCTACATAGTACATGGTTAGACCTGATGGCCCTTGAAGTTTCTTCCAACTATGATTCTATGATCTTGGGGAAATATTTCTAACACAAGAGGATCAGCCTTATAGACCTGTGGAGAAGCTACTTGTATCAGAAGGAGTGGAAGGGCTACTTATTTGGGGACGACATATCTAAATTCTCAGAAGTTACCAGATCCTGTCTGATCTTAGGAGAGAAGCAGGGTCAAGCCTGCCTAGTTAATACTTGGAAGGGAGACTGCCAGGAATACCTAGTGCATAGGCTATATTCAGAGGAAAGCAATAGCAAACTTCCTCTGAATAAATCTTGCTAATACAACCACTGGAGTTTATCACACAGTAAAAGAAACGGGATATTAGCACTATGCTCCCATAAATATCCCACAAATATAGCACAACAGTGTGATACTTTTCACAAGACATCACGGGACCTCATCATTATTGCACAATTATCCCGTTAATAAAGCAGCAAAATCACACTGCATTTTGTTCATGGGAAAATCTGTGAATAAAAAGCGGTGGGATTTTGCCACTTTATTCATGGGATAATCATGAGATAATGATGACGTCATGTAAAAAGCATTGCTTTTATTGCATTATATTTATGGGATATTGCTGGAGCAAAGTGCTAATATCCCATTTCTTTTGCCCATGTGATAAACTCCATTATGATAGGGTCACTATAAGTTGAACTCTACTTGGAAAACCATTCTGGATCACACAATAGGTCACCAGTGGCAGGAGGAAGAGGAGGAGGAGGAAGATGAGTTTGTTCATTTCCAAGTCATGCATTGCTTATGTATGTAGATAACTTATGTGTGTAGTAGGTGCCCTGCAGACATTGCAGTCTATATGTGAAGCAGTCTTTTAGGATGACAGGCAGTCCCAGCTACCTCTTCATTTAGCCCAACCTCTGGTTATCTGTTCCTTCAAAAAATCAGGAAGCATTCTGTAGCCACTGTCTTTATGGGACTGAGGTCTATTTCTATCTATCTATCTATCTATCTATCTATCTATTATATTTATTTCAAGGATTTATATCCCACCTTCTCCCACAATTTTGGGGTTTTGGTTTTCAGTTTTGATTTGTCTGGTTATTTCTACAAATCATTGGATTCCCTCAAGCTAGCTTATACTTTCTTCTCACACATTTTGGCTACATATGTATTCACATTCGGAGAACCAAGTTCATTATTAGTAGATTATAGTTAGAAACAACGCCATTAGAAATTAAATAATGACTACTGTCCTACCTCAGGAACTAAAGCTACATAGCTACAATTCTTATTCAACCCACCCCAAACATTCATCTTTTGTCAACTGTAGCCCACCCATCACCTGACCATTTCATGGTCAATGGAGAGTAGGGGAAAGCAGACAAATTTCCTGTTATTTTCCTAAAGCTAGAGGCACAGCAACAAACATCTGCTGGGATTTCAGGTCCAAATCTTAGGTTGATTTCCTGCATCCATTTTCAAGGGAGAAAGGAAAGGTGTAAACACTGACAAGAGGGCTAAGATTTATTGTATACTGTAATGTACAAATCAAAGCAAGAAACTTCTTTCTCAGAAATACATGAAATTACTTATTAATTAGCTCTAGGTATTATAGTTTGAAAGTGAGTTCATGTTTTAGGAGTTCAAAGCTTATCATGAAGTTTCAGTTGGATTCCTAATTAGTAACACATTGCAGTTTTACTGTTCCTATCAAAGTTAATGTTCAAGATATGGCTGCACTGAGATTATGAGAGGGAAATCCAAGAAGAGGCATCTAAAATGAGAAGTCTTACATGAAACATAGACTGAAACCTATAAACTCTAAGTTATATACAAAACCTATACACTAAGCTGTAAGTTAAACTCTAGTACATCCTTCCCACCTATAGAGTTTCTTAGACGTGATGAGGTTCTTTCTCTCTTTAGTCCCCAAGTCCCAGTCCTTTTGTTTCTCTTTTGTTTCAAATGTCTTTCCATTGGAATGGATTGGCATCCAGGGAAAAGAACATTGCACACCAAAACATAGAGACATTCTGTCATAGAAATGATAGATGTTGTTTAGAGAATGACTCCTCTTTTTACAATTGAAGAGTAAACCTACTTACTCTTAGAGTAGAATACTCTACTTTCCTACAATAAATGATATTATTTCAATGCCTGTATCTGACAAAGTAGGTTGAAGTCTACAAAAGCTCATGCTACTAGCTTCTTTCTTTCAGTTAGTCTCAAAGGTACTACAAGATCCCTTTACATACTGTTTCTTTCGTAATTTGGTGTAGAGAGGGAACTTTTTTTCTATGTGCCTTGATTTGTATAATTCAAGTCTTTTTAGCTTCCTGCCTACAGAGGTTACTTTCTTCTCCGCTTTCTCTTCAAAGGTTAGTGTTAATGTTTTTACAACCCTTTGTCTGAGAAGGAAGCATCCATGAGGTTTCTCATCCTCAGAATGGCTGATATATACACACACATGAAAGTCTACATTAGGGACTCTTCCACTGAAGTACAGGTAATTTTATTTTGCCTATCGCCTATCCTATTTTGGATGGATTTCTTGCAACAATAAAGTAAGTTTAAAAAAAAAAACTTTACCAGGGCATCCTGCATATTTCTATTCTATTTTATAACAGCAGCTCATGTTATTCTGGGGCACACTGCACTCTGTTTAATATATAGTCTGCCCTTGGTATCCGCGGATTTGCCATCTGCGGATTCAAGCATCTGCATATGGCAAGCCCATGGGGAGGCAGTGGAGGAGGAAGAGGAGGAAGAAGTGGGAGGAGGAGGCCACCTACCACCCACCCACCTGCTGCCAGTGAGAGCTGGGAGAGAGGGAAGAAGGAAGGATGAGTCCCACTATCCCTAATGATGGCACGGCCATGTGGCTGCATCACCATTGGGAACAATGCAGACTTGAGCATTCACAGATTTTGATATCCGCGGGGTGGGTGGGTCTGGAATGGATTCCCCATGGATACTGAGGGCTGACTGTAAATACCAATATTTCCTGCAGGGCTTACATCTGCCTCTGGATCTAATGCTGATGGAACTGTGCCTGCTTCTACTCTCGCTTTGAGGCCAGGACAGATTTGATTTATTGAAGTGGGTCTACTTTAAGTATGGTGATTTTGACTCAAGTCATGCATACTAATAAATAAAGGTAGTGTGCAAAATTTGCCAAAGATTGAATCTGATATTGTCATCTGTTCCGTATAAGAAAGTCAGTGCTCTACCTGAATAAGAAAAAGGTAGACAGATCTTATAGTTCAATATCAGGGGACTTACTTTAAAATACCAAGAGTGATTCACTATTACTTTATTCTTAGAGTTGCTCTAATAATACACCTCAGAGCAAAAACACAGGGAAGCAGCTGATGCTTAATCTTAGCACCTATTGATTCACTGATGCTATGAGGTAATTGACATTATCATCACTAGAAATAGCCATAGGCTGAATATTACATTTTGGCTGTAGTAGACACGTAAGTGAATGTGTTAAATTTCTACATAGGTCAATGCACAGGAGAGTAATAACTCTTTAGTCATAGCAGATTTGATGACATATTGGGATGGCCAATAGGTGGTGTTCTGAGTCAGAAGAACTATGCTAAGTTGGAGCAAGTCTCATTTCAACTTAATGGATCTCTGTTTCTGAAATTCAATCTTCATAGTATATTCACATATCCATATCATGACCCATGATGAACCCTCATCTGTTTTCACAGCTTCCTATGAGAGCTCTGATGCTAGCACAGATGTGTAAAGTATATAGCTGGCTTGGTTTCATAGGACAACAGTACCTATCTTGTCTATAAAAAGGAAAAAGGGAGGGTGGAAAAGAGTAATCTAGCAGCACCTTTAAGATTAAATAATTTATATGATCTTCCATGGATTTCAACCCACTTCTTCAGACACACTGACGGTCTTAATTTCAAACCTCACATATATTAACAATTAAACATTAGCATACAGATAATAACAGAAAGATGCAATTTACAACACTGGATGTAAACCTTCAAAGAGTTGTGTAAAGTGATACAGGCCTGTCAGGATGGTTCTTAAGACAGTTCTGAGATGTGAAAACAATAAATCTCCTTAGCAAAAGTCAGTTCCCCTCATTTCTTTGTTCTGAACAGACAAAATCTGCCATGGAATAATAAAGAACCTGATTAGTTGATCCATTCCTCTTATATTTCTGAATCACTTGTAAAAAAAACACTTATTTTTCACTCTCTAATAGCTTTTATGAACTTAACCTCAAAGCATTAGGGCACACAAACAAATCCACTGCAGTTCAGACCACAAGGTGCAGTAAACCTAAAGTGAATTTACTCCTATGTTTTGCATCAGATACATAGTATTCTTTCATATAAATTAGGTAAACCCACTGTAGCATCTATAGAGCCTTGGAATTAGAAAAATAGGTGATGATTTAGTGCAAGCCTATCTCTCCTATTTTGCTGTACACAATTACAAAATAAGCAATCATATTTCATTTTACAAATGAGCTTACATGATGTGCATATTCATAAGATGCATGTGGATCAAGTAAATATAGGAATTGTGAGTAGGTGACACACAAGACCCTTCTAGAGCAGTCCAAAGACCTATCTAGACCAACTGTGCTGCAGCCAGCAAGATGCCTATGGGAAGCCCACAAGCAGGACACAAAGCAGTTTTCCCACTAAGCCACTGGCTTTCAGAGACATGTTGAGTTTGAGCTTATAGAGCCTCATAACTAGAAATCGTGGTGATCCATATACTCCATGTATTTGTCAAATCCTTCTTTATAGCCACTTATGTAACTGCCCATCATCACTACATCTTGTTCTACAACTGAATCTCACAATTTAACTGTACACCATGTGAAGAACTACTTCCTTTTATCTGTGGTTATCCTAATGCAGCTGGGGCCAAAATACCATAAAGACACCAGATTCTATCTGACCTTGGAAGCTAAGCTCAGCAAGTTAGGGCCTTTACAGACTGCCAGAAATAATGCAGTTTGAGACCACTTTAGCTGCCCTGGCTTAGTGCTAGGGAATCATGGGAACTGTAGTTTATTGTGGCACCAGAGCTCTATGACAGAGAAGGCTCAATGTCTCAGAAAAAACTACAGTTCCCATGATTCCCTAGCATTAAGCCAGGACAGTTAAAGTAGTCTCAAACTGCATTATTTCTGGCAGTCTGTAAAGGCCCTTAGTACTTGGATAGGAGCCCTCCAATGGATATCAGGTGCTATAGAAGGCTATATTTCAGAGGAAGGAATTGGCAAAACTACCTCTGAGTATTCCTTACCTAAGAAAACTCTATGAAATTCATGGGGTCACCATAAGTCAACAGGTGACTTGAAGGCACATACACACACATCACCCTTACACATACATAAACTTTCCCTTTTTACTTTCTTAGTGAAATGTCAGAGGTGTATGTTTATTGTTTCTTAGTACACATCACGGTACTACTTTTATTAGGCCTAATAAAGGTATCACCATGATTGTATTTTGTATCTTCTTGTATTTTCCTGCAAGGTTAACATAGCTACGTGTGATTATATTCTTTAGTGAGTAATGCTGAAACCCAAGTATGCAATGACAGCATTTACTCAGACCTGCTGGCCTTCTGAACTTTGAGGACAAGTAGATCAATCATACTGCTAGTTTCCTATACCTTTAATGTGAATTTCTGATAGATAAGTTGGTAAGAGCAAGAACAAAACTGCACAGAAGCACATGCTTGGGGTACATATATCAGTTCATCAGTTATAAACACCTAACAATCGCCTTTATCTATAATTTGCCTTTCACTACCAGTTACAGTTTTAAGGCTTCATGATAAGAATTATATTTATCACTGTTAATGATAAGTGAGTAACAAGGGTGGTGTGTATATTTACGTACAAGGAATCCCATAAAATTCCACCATAGTGATGCAGCTAATTGTTGGGATTATTCAGGGTCAGTGACCACCATTCTTGTAATTACTAATTGCTAATGGCCTCTGAATAAATATCATTAAGCAGGCACTTAGGAAGCTGTTTTATACTGAGTCAAGCCATTGATCCCTTTAGCCCAGATATGGGCAACTAGAGGTCAGAATGAGGATTCTTTCTTAACCCTACCTGGACATCTCTAGTGTTCTCTTCAAGTATTAACCAGACCTGACCCTGCTTAGCATCTGAAATCATATGAGAGCACAGTGTTAAGTGATACAGGCTCAAGCTAGTCCAGGGGTAGGCAACCTTTCCCCTTTAAGGGCCGAGGGACTTCAGCTCCCAGAAGCCTCAGCCATGTTGGCCAATAGTCCCATGTCCTGGGATTCTGGGAGCTGAAGTTCCTCGGCCCTTAAAGGGGAAAGGTTGCCTACCCCTGAGCTAGTCAATTAGAGGGAAAGAATGTGGCTCTATGGGGTTTCTATAAAGCCCTGTTTCCTTATTTCTCCTGGAACCTGCACATTCAAATACACACAATGGACATCCTGAAAGGTGACTGCCAGTAGTAGGAAGCATGTACATGCTTCTTATATTTTCTTTTTCAAGGAAGTAAGCTCCAAGGCAAACAATTGGGAGCACTGAACAGGGAAATGGTAGTGGTGCAATACAGAGATACTTTGAACCATGAATCATTTGTTTTAGTCCATTCCTTGATTTTATTGTTAATTGCCTTCAAGTTTATTTTGACCTCTGGGGACCCTATGAATGAGGCATCTCTAAGACACCTCCTATCCTCAACAACCCTGCTCAGTTCCTGCAGACTTAGAGCTGTGTCCTCTTTGAATGAGTTTATCCATCTGGTGTGTAGTCTTCCTCTCTTTCCTCTCTTTCTACTACTTCTACTCTCTTTCTACTATCTTTCCAAGCAATATCATCTTTTCTATTGAGTTATTCTTCTCATGATGTGGGCAAAATACAACAGCCTAATTTAGTCATCTTGACTTCTAGGGAAAGTTCAGACCTGATATGCAAAGCAAAGCAAAGCAAAGCAGCTTCATTTATATACCGCTTCATATCGCGCTATGGGATGTCTAAGCGGTTTACAACTGTGAGCTGATTGCCCCCCAACAGCTGGGTACTCATTTTAGCGACCTCGGAAGGATGCAGGCCTGAGTCGAGCCTCAGCCCTGGCTGGTATTGAACTCGCAACCTTGTGGTTTATGAGTGAGTGGCTGCAGTACAGGCATTTAACCACTGCGCCACATATGCTCCTGTACCCATTTGTTTGTTTTTTAGCCATCCATGGTATGCACAGAACTCTTCTTGAGCACCACATCTCAAATTAGTTTATTTTCTATCATTCATATTCATTGATTATTCATCAATTAAATCTACTTATGAGTAAAGATATGAGTAAAAGTTTCTAAAGCAAATGAAGCTTTCTTTTTCTTTTTTGGTGGTCAGATGATGTATGCATATGTGTTGTAATAGCTATCTTAATAGCTGGTTTAGAAAAGGCATTAGTCCTGGGTTAGAGAGATGAAAGACTGCCTCCTGTAATATAATGCTTACCATCTGCAGATGTTTATTAACATCTGTATTAAAATAATGTGTATTATTACATGATCTGTACATAATATATAATATTACATGTATATAATGTATATGATATTATACTTTTATAATATAAATATAATACTATTGCACTGCTCAGAGAGAGAGAGAGGGAGAAACATTGGATGCAATACACAGAAGAATTATACAAAAGAGATGACAAAATGAAGGACACATGGAATGAAGAGTCATAAGAAGATGACAAGGTTGCATACTTTCACCCTATCTCTTCAACTTGTATGCAGAACATATTATATGAAAAGCAGGCTTGGACACAGAAGAAGGAGGAGTGAAAATAGGGGGAAGGAATATCAACAATCTAAGATATGCAGATGACACCATAGTACTAGCAGAAAATCTCACACACCATAGTACTAGCAGAAAATCTCACAGAACACCTACTAAGGAAAATCAAAGAAGAAAGTGCTAAGGCAGGCTTAATGCTGAACATAAAAGAAAAATAATAACCACTGAGGACCTTCACAAGTTCAACCTAGACAATGAAGAAATAGAAATAGTAAAATTCCCATACCTGGAATCTAACATTGATAGAAATGGGGACTGAAGACTAAGGGCCTTTACAGACTGCCAGAAATAATGCAGCTTGAGTCCACTTTAACTGCCCTGGCTCAGTGCTAGGGAATCATGGGAAGTGTAGTTTATTGTGGAACCAGAGCTCTTTGACAGAAAAGGTTCAATGTCTCAGAAAGAAACTACAGTTCCCATGATTCCCTAGCACTGAGCCAGGGCAGTTAAAGTGGACTCAAGTTACATTATTCCTGACAGTCTGTAAAGGTCCTAAGAATGGGGAGGGTGGCTATGAAAGAACTAAAAAATATTTTAAAATGCAAAGATATACAACTCAGCACAAAAGTTAGAATCATACAAGCCATCGTATTCCCTGTTACCACATTGTGCTGTTAATTGGTTAGATTACTTATTTTTTAAAAAATAACTGAATAGTGACTGAGTTAATTGCACAGTATGAATATATGATGTAGTATAAAAATATACTTATTTACTTCCCCATTTTCATAATAGTATTATATGATATATTTATTTTGTTGTTGTTAACTGCCCTCAAGTTGATCTTGATTCATGGTGACCCTATAGATGAGACATCTCCAAGACCCTCTGTCCTCTGCTGTTCTGCTTAATTCCTGCAGACCCATACCCATGACCGCCTTAATAAGAGTCCATGTATAGCTTGGGAAACTAGGAGCTATCTTCTAACTATCCTATGGGCTTTCAGATCTTCAGGGACAGCTCAACCCAGTAAAAACCCTTGAGAAGTCTACTAAAGAATGAGATTGGAAAAAAACCCTCTATTCTGTCCTACCACTGAAACACAACAGTGTGTTCAAGCTGCTCTGTGAAATCAACTTGAAAAAGAAAGAAGTTACAGTTTAGGTTAAATTAGCTAGGTACTGATATTGTTACATTTTTGCAGTTCATTGACCATGAGTGAACTAAGTACCAGAGAAGGGTTGGACAGTATAGTAGAACCCAGACTTTGAAACCTTGGGGTGGAGCTTAGCAGATGTGCCTTAATCACAACCTGATTTATTTCAAATGACATATTTATTTAGGTAATATTTATCTTTGAAGACAGTGTGGTAATGAAATTTAATCTTATTGACCCCAGAAACCCAATCAATTCAGAAGATGTTAACATTTCAATGATATTACTATGAAAGCAAAGGTCTATGAATAAAGAGCAGGCAGAATGCATTAAAGTGCTTTCCTTTCTAAGCTTGATTCCCAAAGCTCTTCTCTTGTCTCAACCATTCTCACAGTATGAAACAACTTTGTAACTTACTGTTATCTAATGATCTTGGGAGTAAAGAGCTACCCATGATGTCAGAGGTGCACTTATTTGCTCCTTCCCCAGTGTGATATATTCATCCTCTGTCAGCAATGCCCCTCTGTATTCTGCACTGAACAAATCAGGACAAGGTGGACACAAATTTGATATTAGGAATGGCAATACCCCCAAACTAGTAGCAGAACCTTTTAATCTCTCTCAACATAGTATCCATGGTCTTCAAGCATCTATTCTGGAACAAAGAAACTAACAAGGAATTCTCCCCAACAAAGCTTTGCACTTCAAGATTCAGTATGCAGATTTATTGCTTTTACACCTCAGAACTGCCTGAAAACCAGCCTGACCTGTATCACCTTACAGAACTACAGTGTATTTCAGTACTTATGGCCAGTGTCACAAATTGCATTTTCTGATGCCATGTAATTTCTGATGTAATTACTACTAATTGAGGCTTGATTTTAACAACAACAACAATAATAATAATAATAATAATAATAATAATAATAATAATAGGTTTTATTTCTAGCCCGCCCCTCTGCTCGGCAACCGGGGCAGGTTACAACATATTTAAAACAAAAACAGTTTAAAAACATTCCCTCAACCCAACTATAACCCTCCCACCCCATCTGCATCAGTGCATCTGAAGAAGGAGATTGAAAGCCACCAATGTTCATGCTAAAATAAATCAGTTAGTCCTAAATGTGCTGCTAGATTTGTTCTTTACCCCTTCCCTTTCCTCTTTTTATGTTTGAAGAAAGCTACTCCTAGGTAAGATTGCAGCCTCAGTGTATTTCATTCAATACACTGGTTCCAGAGTTGTATTCAAGTTGCAGGAGCCCCTGAAAGTGGAATTTCACTTAGAATTGTCTCACTGATAAAAAGCAGGGAGTCTTTATCAATTTCCCATGACCCTCAACACCACTTTCCCTCCTGTTTTGGAGGGTCCACCAGCACTCTGGCTCATAATTCAGGGACAACTAAAGAAGGACAGGGAATCAGAAAAAATTGCCTTGCTCTCCACACAGCCAGTAGAAAAAAAACTGTCCTGGGAAACAAACATACTACCAATAGAAGGAGCTACACCTGGACTAGCAGACATTCCCATCAACCCACCTTCCATAGCAGCCCTCTGAAAATGGTACAAAGATGTTCAAGAAACCTATTGAATGAGAGCAAGCTACAGTGCAGGAGAAGTGGGTAATCTGGGTAGAGACCATCCATGAACCGAGCTCTTTTATTTGTTATTGTTCTACTATTTCACAACAACTAAATAATGCAAAACAATAAGCCTCTACAGCCGCCGCCGCCACCTTTTAAACAAAGGTAACCAGGGACCAACAAAGGGATTTAGGCCTCTGGCAACTATAGCTTGTACATTTAATTATTTATAGCAATACACCTCTGACAATTATAATCTGTATATTTAATCATTCACAGTAGTAATATCTTTCTATAAAGAATCAGCTAGCCAGAAATAGAACTGCTTCTAAGGAAGGAGATTAATGCATTTCCAAAAACCCCAACTGCTCCCCAACCAGAAACAGTTGGGTTGCGGGTTGCCACCAGATATTATCAGACTTAATTTGCCACCAATGCTGCTGGGGGAGTACAACCTGGCTGCATCCTGGGTCCCAGGTGTGCTTTGGAGGGCATTTTTCCAAGATGGCAAGCTCCTGTCTTGGAAAAATGGCCTCCGAAGTGCACCTGGGAACCTGGATGCAACTAGATAGCACTCACCCAGCAGCATCAGTGGCAAATTAAGTTTGATAACTCAGTAGCAACCTGCAACCCAACTGTATCCCATTGGGGAGCAGTCGTGTTTTTTGGAAGTGCGATAATCTCCAAAGAACTTCCCCATGTTGCAAAAGTTGAAGGCAGCAGTGCCTTCCTTAGATGGCAACACTTACCACAACCATGTCCAACACAGCTGCCCATATGAAGTACTTAAGCCCTGATCTTCACTCATAACTCTTTTCAAAATCATATCATCAGTCCATAGCATGAAAAGTTATTTCTTTGAATGATACCACCCAGAGTCTCCTAGTCAACAACGCCATTGGCACAATCTTGCATCTACTAGTAGTGGGATTCTGAGTTTTGATCCCAATATGTGCCTATTCCAAGTTTTTCATCATTTATCCAACTGAAATCACTATGGACCCTTTCACACTGCACAGTTATAGCACTATGATTCCACTTTAACTGTCATGGCAACATCCCATGAAAACCTGGAATTTGCAATTTAGAGAGGGGCATTTAGAATTCCAGCTAACACTGGCTCATACTGCACAGAATGAGGCATAGTAAAGCCCCTTTGAATGTCTTTTATCATGAAAACCCTGTGATGAGACAATCCAAAATGAAACAAGAGATAGCACCAGAAAATTAAACTCCCAGGTTAGAAGGCACTCACTCAGCTACTGGGAAAGAGCAGAGGACAAGTATGATCAGTACCTTGGCTAATGATGCAATTGGACTCAAGCTAAAAGGACTTTCACTTGTTGACATGCTCAGAAGCAAAAGGATGTCCAGCTGTTAATGTGCTCAGAGGTGAAAGGAAAGTCCAAAGCTTTACAACACATATTATTGGAATGTGGAATATGAGAAGCATGAATCAGGGGAAGCTAGACATAGCAAAACAGAAAAATTAAATGTATAAAGATTGCAATACTTATTGTGAATTATGATCAAGAAATATTAAAATTAGACTTTCATGCATAAGGCAGGAAAGCTGTTTCTTGCCAGAGTCTGCACAAATTGTTAAAAATTCATACTGGACAGGAAAGGCTGACAGCCTGGGCTCTTGTCCATCTTGGAAAAGAGTTAAGCCTTATTCCAAAAGTGCAAACAGAAATCCCCCCCTCAACTCCTCCCCTGTTAACAAAGAAATATTTCCATTGATGAGAGAAAGCAGGGCTTAACTGTTTTGTTTACCTCCACTGAATGGAGACTCTGAAAAACTGGCTCAGACTGATACATCCCCTATTGTGAGATACTGTGAAGCTTCCAGGGCTGTTGGACAACCCACCTGGATTTGAAAGAGGGTAAATATCTATACATGATTGGCTCTGTCTTGTGTAAGTGGCTGCATTTCTCTACTGCCCAGACCATCTAACAGTCATTATCAGTGCCCAGACAGTGTGTTCATCTCTGCCCTTTGCATGCACATGTTTTTAGTTTTTTGAACCCTCCATAGAATAACACTGACGTCATTTTGTGTCCTTGCTCCCCGCCCTAGCATTTCCTTCACTTTTAGGAAACAGCTCTCAAGTTAAGAAGTGGTTAAATATATATACACACACACACATACAGAGAGAGTCCCCCTCTCTGAAATGTGCCTTTAGCTGCTACAATCTCCAGTCATTGTCTTTCTGCCCTCTCGACCCTTGCCCATCATGGCTGGACGTCCGGGGGGGGGATGCAGTGAGGAGATTCCTAATGGATATCATCAACGCATCCTTCAGGGAAGGACATGTTCCATCTTGCTTGAAGGAAGCGGCTGTTAGGCCGCTTCTGAAAAAACCTTCCCTGCCCCCCCCCCCCCCCCCCCCGGATATGAGTAATTATAGGCCTGTGTCATTGCTGCCATTTCTGAGCAAGGTAATCGAGAGGGCGGTTGCTCATCAGCTCCAAGCTGTCTTGGATGAAACCGATTATCTAGACCCATTTCAAACCGGCTTCAGGACAGGCTTTGGGGTTGAGACTGCCATGGTTGCCTTGACCGACGATCTGCGTCTGAGCATCGACAGGGGTGGTGTGACCCTGTTGGTGCTCCTAGACCTCTCAGCAGCTTTTGACACAATAGATCATGGCATCCTCTTGGACCGCCTGAGGGGGTTAGGTATTGGGGGCACTGCATTGTAGTGGTTCCGGTCCTTCCTCTCGGGTAGGTCCCAGAGGGTGCTGCTTGGGGACAGTAGTTCCAGCAAGAGGGAGCCCACTTGTGGGGTCCCTCAGGGAGCTACTTTGTCCCCGATGTTATTTAACATCTATATGAAGCCGCTGGGTGAGATTATACGGAGTTATGGTGCTGAGTGTTATCAATATGCTGATGACACCCAAATCTATTTTTCTGTGTCTCATTCGTCAGCCTCGAATTCTAATGGCATCTCTTCTTTCAATGACTGCCTTTGGGTGGTAATGGGCTGGATGAGGAAAAACAGATTGAAACTTAATCCGGACAAGATGGAGGTGCTCACGGTAGCGGCCCCAAAACCAAGAATTGGGTTGCAACCTCCAGTCCTGGACGGGGTCACACTCTCCTCCAGTGACTGTGTTCGCAGTCTGGGGCTGCTCCTCGACTCATCGCTCCTGATGACAAATCAGGTTAATGCGACGGTCAGGAGCGCCTGTTATCAGCTTCGGCTGATACGCCAGCTGCACCCTTTTCTGGAAGTAAGGGATCTCAAGACTGTTGTGCACGTGCTGGTAACCTCACATCTGGATTTCTGCAATGCACTCTACATGGTGCTACCTTTGTGCTTGGTTCGGAAACTACAGCTGGTCCAAAATATGGCAGCCAGGCTTGTGTCAGGAACATCTCGGAGGGACCACATTATTCCGGTTTTGAGGTCCCTCCACTGGCTGCCTGTTGGTTTCTGGGCCCAGTACAAGGTGTTGGTTATCCCCAGACTATCCCCAGCTGGATATTCCCAGACTAAATATCCTGGCCTCAGGATCTCTCCTCCCCTCCCCCCTCTACAGTGCCTCCACATGGCTTGGGTCCAAACTATCTCAGAGACCGCCTCCTCCCATACAATCCTCCCTGCACTCTCCGGTCTTCTGGGAGGAATCTGCTGCAGCCTCAAAAATCGAGGCTTGCAGCGACCTCCCAGAGGACTTTCTCTGTTGTTGCCCCCAGGCTCTGGAACGACCTGCCGGACGAGATCTGTCAGTTAACATCTCTGGACAGTTTTTTAAAAGATGTCAAAACGGATCTCTTCTGGCAGGCCTTCCCAGACTAAATATCCTGGTCTCAGGACCTTTCCTCCCCTCCCCCCTCTACAGTGCCTCTACAGCCTTAAAAAAAAAAATGGAAGTGGTGGGGTTTTTTTGTTTTTGTTTTTTAACAGTTTGTATTTGAATTTTTATATTAATCTGTCATTGTTTTAATTGGTATCTGATTTAATAATGTTTTAAGGGGGGGAGGGAATATACTGTTTTATCTTTATTGTTCTTTTAATTGTTGTAAACCGCCCGGATTGGTTCGCCATAGGGCAGTATAGAAATAAAAATTATTATTATTATTATTATGGCAGAGAGTAAGAAAATCCAATGTATGTGTTTTATCTGTTGTCCCTAAGCTTAGCTACACACCTCTACCACCTCCCTTAGATTGGTCTAGAGTCGGGTTTTAATTTCCATTTGTTTACCCCACTTTTATTCTAAGAAACAGCTTGCATTGAGTATTGACTATTCTATGGGTTTCTGCTGCAATCTTTTTCTGTCTTTTAATAAAGAAATAATTATTTTTGGCTCAGCCATTAATCAGAATGGAAACTGCACTAAAAAAAAAAAATCAAAAAAACTCTAGGACTTGTAAGGGCAGCTATGAACAAAATAGACAAGATCCTGCAGTATAAAGATATATCATTGAATACTAAAGTTAGAATGGTCCATGCCACTATATTTCCCATATCTATGTATGGCAGTAAAAGCCAGACAGTGGAGAAAGCTGATAAACCCATTTGACATGTGCTAGAGAAGAGTTCTATGGATACTGTGGATGCCTAAAAAGACAAATAAATGGGTTCCTAGAGCAAATCAATCCTGAACTTTCCCTATATGTTATGATGACTAAACTGAGACTGTCCTACTTTGGTTGTATCATGAGAAAACATGACTCACTAGAAAAGACAATAGAAAGTAGAAGGCAGTAAGAAAATAGGAAGGCCACATTACACATTGATAGGCACAATCAAGGAAGCCCTGGTCCTTAATCTGTGAGACTTGAGCAGGACTATTGATGATAGAATGGCTTGGAGGTCTCTCATTTATGGTTTTGTCATAAATTGAAGTCAACCTTATTGTAGTAGTAGTTGTTGTTGTTAGCTACCCTCGAGTCGGTTCCGACTCATGGCAACCCTGTGGATGAGAACTCTCCAAGAATTCCTATCTTCCACTACCTTGCTCAAATCCTGCAAGCCCTTGCCCATAACCCTCCTGATTGAATCTATCCATCTGGTTTGTGGTCTTCGTGTCTTTCTTCTACCTCCTACCTTTCCTAGCATTATTGTTTTCTCTGGTGATCCATGCCTTCTCATGATGTGGCCACAGTATGATAGTCTCAACTTGATCATCTTTGCTTCCAAAGAAAGCCCTGGTCTGATCTGTTCAAGAATTTGTTTGTCTTCTTGGCTGTCCATAGTATCCTAAATACTCTTCTCCAGTACCACATTTCAAATGAGTCAATTTTCTTTCTGTCTGCTTCCTTCACTGTCCAGCTCTTGCATCCGTACATGGTAATTGGGAATACAATGGCCTGAACGATTCTGACTTTAGTGCTCAGTTGTATGTCTTTGTTCTTCAGTATCTTTTTCAGTTCAGTGCCCTTCCCATCCCTAGTCTTCTTATTTCTTGACTGCAGTCTCCATTCTGGTCAATGTTTGATCCTAGATATGAGAATTCGTTAATTATTTCAATTTCCTTGTTGTCTAGATTGAATTTGTGTTTTTCTTCTGTTGTCATTATTTTTGTTTTCTTTATGTTCAGCATCAGACCTGTCTTTGCACTTTCATTTTTGATCTTTCTTATTAACTGTTCCAATTCCTGAATGTCTTCTGCTAATAATATGATATTGTCCATATATCATAGGTTGTTAATGTTTCTTCCTCCTATCTTAACTCCTCCTGTTATTGTAGTTAACAGCAACAAATTTAGAAATTTCTACCAGAAGAAGTCTGGTGCCTCACTAAGCTACAAACCCCAATTCCATAGGATGGAGCTATGGAGTTAAAGTGAAATCATAGTGCTATACTTTTGTAGTGTGGAAAGGTGCAATATCATCTCTATAATAAGCAATTTGTCATCTTCTTTTTTTATAACTTTGGTGTTGGTGTTGAAGAAGCAAGAAAACAATCTCACACTAGATTAGTAAATATTAAAGAATATGAAAAGATTTACTGCTATTTGCAACCTAGACAGAGTCCAAGGAATTATGGATTTTATATTATCTTTGTTTTTACAACAGCAACTTCACTGTTGTAGTAAACAGTGATTATAGCAGACAGCACCAGTTGGGGGCCTTGTTTACTATCTGGCCTTACGTAGAACTATTTCACTATAATCTGTCATTACACATCAAATGACTTTAAAACAAGAGCAAAGTACTCTGATCACAGTATGCAGTCTTTAAAAGGGGTGGCATGGACCCACAACTGTTTTGTGTAGCAGTATCAGAGCTGAGCACAATCCACTGACCATAGAATGTCAGATCAATTTGCACACTTAATTACAGAGTCAAAAGGTTGCACCCTATGGCCTTAGAACACAGCATGTTCCTTTGGAACAATTCTTCACACTAATGCCTCTAATAAACATATAAAATAGATAGAGGAAAAATAGTCCAAGTAAGGAAATTGTCATTTGGTTTGTTATTTTTGTCTTCATAATGGAGCATTGTGATTAACAGAATAGCCTCCAACTGTCCCAATATAGCAGACACATCCCCAGTCAATCCTCTGCTGTCCCTCTTACTCAGTTGCTTTTTAAATGTTCCAGTTTCTCTCTTCTCCTCCCAGTTTCTCCCTTTGTCCTCAACTTGCTTCAGTTGCTGCAAATTGAGTACAAAATACAGAGGTAGTTATGGATGGGGTGTTGGCAGCTTTCTCTCAGGATTTCATCCCTCTCACCATGTGCCTCACAAGATTTCAATGTGTGTACCTGAAGTTGGGTAGCTGTGACACATTACGGGTTCTATTGCTGTACCACATCCTGCTGTTCTTCATTCTCCCTTCTTAAGGTAGATGGTTTCAGGGTTGGATGGGGTTCCTCAGCTCATTGTGCTGGCTGACAGGTTTTCTGGTTGGGAATGGCATAGAACTTCATGTCTGTCATATCAACATTGCATCTGTCTCAATTGGCATCTGACACCACTCATGCTGATGGGCGTTATTTTCTGAGAAGAGGCAGCTATAGTTCCATTGGCATGGAGAGATCACTACCTGCTGTAGTTTAAATTTTCTGGGACTCAGTTCCACTGCATGGAGAGGGACCAGTAAAGATGGTCTACCCCAGAAGGATGAAGAACCTGTTCTGGTGACCCATAGGGATTTTCCTGTTGCTTCAGCAAGTAATTCTGTTGAAATCCTGGCTGATCTCTGAAATGGGGGAAAAAGCCAAGGTAGTGGACATGGTTACTCCTAAGTATCCCCTCTAATGGAGTAGAGCCAAACGAGCCCCCTTGGTTTTCTAAGGAATTAGCAGCAATTAAGCCAGTGAGACATAAACTAGAGCAATATTGACAGGACATTCTGAGCAAATCTACTCAAGTACAGACCGGAGCCTACTTGAAGGTTTACCTGAAGGCAGTAAATAACTATTGTACAGTGATAGCATTGCATCTGCAAAGAGCTAGCCAACAAAGCTGTTTTGAGTAGTCACAGGTCTTTCACATCCTGGCCTACAAGAGGAGAATCTAGATTACTTGATAGCCCACTGTGGAAAACTTACAAATAAAATCACTGAGTACACTCTAACTTGGATGCTACAGTTAATACAGATCCAGTGGATGTGACTTTGGTACCTGATTGTCCAATGATAATGAATACCATTTACTTTGTATAGCCTGAGGATGCACACAGGATTCTTAGAGACAGCCGTCAGGAATGTATTAGACCCTTGCTCTTCCAGGTTATTAGAAAGCTAGAGAGGGACTCGATTAATGGGTAGAAGAAGTGGTCAATGCCTTGCTAAAACAAGGCAGAATTCCATCATGCCCAAAGCAGTTTTTAAGACCACTGTTAAAAATTTGCTTCCTGAATCACACTGTATTGAACAACTACAGTTTTCAAACATTCCATTTTTGGGCTACGTGCTAGAATGTATGATGGCCTCCTAGCTCCAAAGATTCCTGGATAATGAATATCTACAGCCAATTCTTAAGGGACACGGTGACACAGCAGTTAAGACTCCGACTCTGACAAATGCAAGGTTAGCAGTTCGAGGCTTCAGTGCTGCATGACAGAGTGAGCTCCTGTAACTAATCTCAGCTTCTGCCAACCTAGCAGTTTGAAAGCATTCAAAAGTACAAGTAGATAAATAGGCATCACTTCGGTGGGAAGGTAACGTGTTCCATGCAGTCATGCTGGCCACATGACCACAGAGTCATCTTTAACAATGCTGGCTCTCAGCTAAGTAACAGAGATAAGCACCACCCTACAGTCAGACTTGACAATCATATAAAAGGGGAAACTTTTACCTTTTAGATCCACTTCAGTCTGGTTTCAAGCCTGAACAAACTGGCACTCTCCATGGGGTCCTCTGGCAGCAGGCAAAGGCTTTGTTGTTTCCACAAGTTTTGGACAACTATCTGTTCATGAAGAAAGAACTTTTAATAATGTGTCTTATTATATGTATTTGTTTTTTAAGATGTAT
The DNA here is from genome assembly GCA_026167975.1 of Phrynosoma blainvillii. NCBI lineage: Eukaryota > Metazoa > Chordata > Lepidosauria > Squamata > Phrynosomatidae > Phrynosoma > Phrynosoma blainvillii. Next base: position 357,027,504 of record JANUYF010000001.1, read on the forward strand.
TTGGTTGTTGTTTTTTTAAAATGGTAAGCATTTAAATTGTTTTTAATTCTATTGATAAGTATATTTTCATGTTTGTATGTTTCAATGGTGCGAGCTTCTATCTTTATCTGTTTTAACTTTTGAAGTTGCCTTCAGTTGCAGGGCTGGAGAAAGGTTGGAAGGGGAGAAGGAGGGAGATCATAATCATAACAATGCACTTCTCCCTGACACAATCTCCTATAGGATAAGAGATACTCCAGGTTTTTTTATTTCCTTCAATAACTATAATGGATTATCAGTTCATCTAAGATGTGTCACATAAGCCACAGCTCTACCTGAATATTCTCATTTCAAAAAGACATTAGCACAGAAGTTCCCCTGCATCCATTATAGAACATCTGTATTCAGTTCAAGGTTGATGAACTAGAGTTGCACACTCAGGGCCATTGTGCATGCAAATGTGCATGTGAAGGCACTTGCCCATTCAATTGCACGTCCATTTGAGGATTCTGTTAATTCGTACCTCTTATCCATTAACTTAAGGGTGGTGCAGCACAATCAACTGAGACTTGTAACAGTTTGAGCATTGGGCTAGAGATCCAAGAAACTATGATTCAAATCCCCACTCAGCCATGGAAATCCACTGGGACACCTTAGGCAAATTATACTCTCTCAGACTTAACAGAATGCCATTGGCAACTCTTCTGTGAATAATCTTGTCGAGAAAACTGTATGATAGGATTGCCATAAATCAGTATTGAATTGAAAGCAGCACAATCAGTGCATAAATCCGCAATGCTATACAGCCCCAGTGTAGAATTGTGGTCCTGGCTGATAAGACACCCCCTTTAAACTGTGCAAAATCTTGAAACATAAATGCAGAGTTTACCCTGAAAGGTAGAAATTAATACCTAATGAATGATAAACCTCTCTCTCTCCCTCTCTCTTTCTTTCTGTCTCTAGCTGTCCAGATTTGTCAAGTCCAGTCCCAATTAATTCTTTCATCATTCTTTCACTGCTTTTAAAATGTCCCAGTTTCTCTTGTCTCCTCTCACTTTTCATATTTATCCTCAGTTTACCTCAGTTTCTATAATGCAAAAGTAATTTATACTCAGTTAACTGAGCAGGGAGATGGGAGAGGGAAATCTTGTCTTTTCAGGTAGGCTCAGGCAAAAGCAAACTGCTGCAGTCTCTCCTAGATTATGTTCTTCCTCTTTAAGATTTTTAAATATCTTGACCACCACGTGTGTCCCAGTTTTCATCTGTTAAATGTTTGAAGGTATGAGAGCCAGCATAGTGTAGCAACTGAATATTGGTCTACAGCTCTGGAAGCCAGGGTTCAAATCCATGCTCAGCCATGGAAGTCCACCAAGGTGACCTTGGCCAAGTCACATTTTCTCACCCCTGAAGAAAGCAAAGGTGAATCCCCTCGGAACAAGTCTTACCAAGAAAATACCATGATAGTTTTACCGTAGGTTAGTCATAGGTCATAAGTGACTTGAAGGCACACAACATGCACACATACATACACATGTGCATCTTCTTAAAGTAGGTCTTGGAGCTGCTAGAGGTTATTTTAATGAAATAAAGGATAATCTTTGAAAATAATCAGATAATAATATTGACATTTCTTTTTAAATGAATATCTAAACAGAATGTATTCTTTTTTATGGAAGTGTGTAACAGCTGCCACCTTGTGTTGAAACAGAGAAAGTGGAAATGTTTGCATCCTTTCTTTTTCTCTCACCATGGACATAGATAGGAGAGTTTAGGGAAGTCTCTTTTTAAATTAGAAATCCTCCTATCTCCCAAGCCTGCATTACCACTGAAGAAGAAGAGCCCCAAAAGGAGGAGAGACAGTGGAAGTGCAGAATTATAGGCAAATGCCAGTACACAATCTATGGCTACAGTCTAGAACAGGGACCGGCAACCTACGGCCTGGGGGCCAGTTAAGGCCCCGGGCCCCGGACTTACCGGCCCAAGCCAAAGGTTGCTGCCATTGCCGCCGCCGCGCGCTGCCATCTGAGCGTGTTTTTGCCACTCTGCGGCCGCGATCGCTGCGATCGCCATTTTGGAAAACAAAATGGCGGCTGCGACACATTTGGGCATGCTCAGTACTCTTGCACATGCGCAAATGCATCACAGCCATGATTTGGACTTCCAAAATGGCGGCCGCGACATGCGCGGCGGTGGCTGCGGCTGCGGCTGCACGCGCTAAGGCGGCAGCCGCGGTAGCGGCCGCGGCGGTAGCGTGCGCGGGGGGTTGCGCGTGGCGGAGGAGGGTGTGCGTGCATGCGCGCGCCCCCCCATTCCCCCCGCCCCTCGGCCCAGCCGAGACCTGGGCTACAGGAGACCGGCCCAGGTCTCAAAAAGGTTGCCTGCCCCTGATCTAGAATCATGTTTAACGCAATAAGCCAAAGGCCTTGCTAAGTTAGTATGGGCAGAGTTTGGAAGAGTTTTGCCAGCTCTGTGACATATATATATGCTCTGTGACATATATATATATATATATATATATATATATATATGCTTCCTCTTCAATTAGTTTATCTTCTAACCAATTCCTAGGTCTGTTGTGGGAAAATACTTTTTCCAGTTACACAATAGTTTTATCTCAAACCCTCAAATAACCTTTCTATAGATTCCAGTTTCTGAAGAAAACTACAAAGACAAGTGAAAGCAGTACTTTGAGAAAGTCATTTATTTTAGCCTTAGATAAAGTAGGTACTGGATTCCTTCCTCCATAGTTTCCTTTTAATACTGAAAGTTAGTAACATGATTGTTCTTTTTCTGAATAGTCCAGAAACCCTTATATTTTCTATTGTTAGTAGTTCCCAGGATGCATCTTATATATTGTTGAACCATTGAAATTTTTGTTAGCTTATTTAATTAACTTGGCCTTTGTAGACTGCTAGAAATAGTCCAAATTGAGTCCTCTTTAGCTGCCCTGGCTCAGTGCTAGGGAATCATGGGAATTGTATTTTTTTTCTGAGACATTGAGCCTTCTCTGTCAGAGAGCTCTGGTGCCACAATAAACTACAGTTCCCATGATTCCCTAACCCTCACCCTAACCCTTAAAGTGGACTCAATTTGCACTATTTCTGGCAGTCTGGAAAGGCCCTTACTTCAAAGAACCAAATCCTGAAAGTTCACCCTCAAATTTGGCCTGGCCTACCTTTGACCAGGGCTGCACCCACACTGCAGAAATAATGCAATCAAACACCACTGTAACTGCCATGGCTCAATATTATGGAATTCTGGGGTTTGTATATGGGGCTACCCTTGTGCTTGGCCCGGAAACTCCAATTGGTACAGAATATGGCAGCCAGGTTGGTCTTGGGAACATCGAGAAGAGACCATATAATGCTAGTTTTAAAATCACTTCACTGGCTGCCCAGTAGTTTCCAGGCCCAATACAAGGTGTTGGTTATTACCTTTAAAACCCTAAAAGCTTGGGTCCAACCTATCTCCAGGACCGCCACCTCCCGTACAATCCACCCCGCACACTCAGGTCCTCTGGGAGGAATTTGCTGCAGCCTATAAAAAGTAGGCTGTCTGCAACCTCCCAGAGGGCCTTTTCAGCAACCACTCCCAGATTATGGAATGGCCTGCCAGACAAGATCCGTCATATTACCACCTTAAACAGCTTTAAAAAGACTGTTAAGACGGATCTCTTCTGGCAGGCCTTTCCTGAATAAATATCCCAGCCACAAGAGTTAGCCCATTGTCTACCAAATTTTGCGGCAGTGTTAATGTGACGTATCTTAAGTATGTCTTAAATTGTTTTATTGTTTAATACTATTTTAAGAGGTGGGTGGGTTTATGGGATTTGTATTGTATTTTTTTACTGTATTTTTAATGTTGTAAGCCATCCTGGTTGTGTCCACAGAGGGGAGGGATAAAAATTGTTGTTGTTGTTGTTGTTGTAGTTTGTTGTGGCACCAGAACTGTCTGACAGAGAAAGCTAAATATCTCACAAAACCACACATCCCATAATTCCATAGCATTGAGCCATGGCTGTTACAGTGGTGTCAAACTGCATTATTTCTGCAGTGCAGATGCAGTCAGAGTGAGGGTGGTGACATCAGGTAGCAAGTGCTGAGTGTGAGAAGTGACAGCAAAGCATACGGAAGATACAGCTGTAGGTGATACAATGTCTGTCCTATAACCCAGAGTTAGCCTGCTACCCAGTTCTCTCTCTCTATTCCTATCAGTCATACAACTGTTTGTACTCACTGACTGCAACACTGGAAGGCAGAAGTAAGTTCATTTCATGTTGAAAAGCTGTACATGTACTTCCTGTACATGTATGGTTAAATCTCAGGAAATAAGAGGCACTGATAATTGTTTTAAGACTTTCCAGATCAGACAGGTAGCCATCTTAATCTGGTGCTGCAAAAATGGATTTCATTTCATTCAAGGACAGGGATTTGATTATTTAAGGGGAGTGCTTGCCCTCTGTACTCCCCCCTGTTTTATTATGTTTATGGATATAACTATCAAATAATTTTAAAAAATATTTTAAAACTCTGTCCCTATATTCTGTTGTCCAGGTGTTAGGCACCTTCCTCCAAAACAGCTGCTACTGAAAAGAATGAATACCAAGTACATAAAGAGCTTGTTTGCATTCATCTTCACATGTAGTTTGGCCATGAGAAGTATACTGAAAAATTTGATTGAATGCCAAGCTAAGAATTTTTTAAATGAAAATGGGCGAACTAATTTAGAATCTCTGTGTAAACACTGTGTTGAACAAGTAGCTATAAAAACTGAATACTCAGTAAAGCCATCAAATATTTAATAGTCAGAAATAAAGAGGCAAGCATTTTAACTGTGGGAATGGATTTAGGGATGTGATGTGGCAAAAATAGCAAACAGAGCTAAACATTAAGGGTGAAATCCTGTTGCAGACCATAATACCATGCCTATTAACTTTAATGGAGAAAGACTGCAAACTAAAGCATTATTAGACCCAGTACCCTCCCTGCAGTCTGAAATGAAAGCCTTTCAGCTGGCATTTGCAATTACAAACCAAATTCTAGATTTGTAATTCTAGGCCAGCATGAATCATTAGAAAAGACAATAACGTTAGGAAAGGTGGGCAGAAGCAGAAAGAAAGGAAAACCACATGCTTGATAGATGGACTCAATTAAGAAGGTCACCAATATGAATCTGCAGGAGCTTAAAAGAGCAGTGGAGGACAGGGAACCTTGCCTATCCTCAGGGTCACCATGAGTCGAGATCCACTCAAGAGTGGTTAACAACAAAAACAAACAATTCTAGGCCAAACATATGTTGGTCCTTTTCTTAAAGTGCACAGTGTCATTTGACACAAAGTAAGGACTTCCTAGTTAATGAAGACCAACAGCTGGGTTAATGCTTCTTATTTTAAATGAGCACGATCCAAGGAAATTTTTTGGAGATTAATATGTTCTCATTAACTCTTCGGAGATTATCACACTACCTTTAAAACACAAAAAAAGACATAGGGGGGTTGCATACTGCCAGAAATAGTGCAAATTGAGTCCACTTTTAGGGTTAGGGTTAGTGCTAGGGAATCATGGGAATTGTTTTTTTTCTGAGACATTGAGCCTTCTCTGTCAGAGAGCTCTGGTGCACAATAAAATACAGTTCCCATGATTCCCTAGCACTAACTCTAACCCTAAAAGTGGACTCAATTTGCACTATTTCTGGCAGTCTGCAACCCCCTTTACTTCGCTTGAACTGAAGTAAAATTTAGGCTGCATCCAGATGCTATCACACAGATTCCCCCCTCCCCAAAAAAAACCACCATACAAATGCAACCCGAATTCAGCCAGACTGACTTAATTTGCTCCGGCGGCCATTTTTCAAAGTCAGAACCGATTTTGAAAAATGACCGCCAGAGCGAGTTAAGTCAGCCTGGCTGAATTCGGGCTGCATCCAGATGGCAATTTTTTGGAGGAGATCCATATGTTAGCATCCAAATGCAGCCTGAATTTTACTTCAATTCAAGCAAGTAAAGGCCTAAGCAGACTGCCAGAAATAGTGCACATTAAATTGAGGCACTGCCCTGGCTCAGTGCTAGGGAGTCATGGGAATTGCATTTTTTTCTGAGACATTGAGCCTTCTCTGTCAGAGAGCTCTGGTGCCACAATAAATTACAGTTCCCATGATTCCCTAGCAATGAGCCAGGGCAGTGCCTCAATTTAATGTGCACTATTTCTGGCAGTCTGCTTAGGCCCTAAGTCTGTTTTTAATGTGTTTTAAAGGTAGTGCGATAATCTCCTTCATCGTGAGGATGGAAGGTTTCTCACAAATTCTCAAAGGAAGAACAGGTGATTCCCATCTGAGGGGAAGGTAGGCAGTGATGTGCAGGCCAGAAGAACAATAAACAAATGGTAGAGCCACTACATGAAGATGGTGAGATACTACCAGGGGGCAAAGAGAAATTGGAGATAGTACAGGAATAGGTAGCTGCTCTGAATGTACTCAGATCTCCAGGACCAGATGAACAGCACCCAAGGGCATTAAAGAAACATCCTGATGTAATCTCAAAGTCAGTGTCCATAATCCTTGAGAATTCCAGGAGAAAGGAGAGGACCCAGCAGACTGGAGGGGGGAAATATCTCTGTCTCCCAAATGGGAAAGATGAGGAGACAAGTAATTAATTACTGATCTCATATTGTGAAGATGTCATTAAGGTATCCTCACCATACAAGTGGTTAAATTTGCACATGCTCATTGCTATATATTTCATTTGAAGTGCTTTAATGTTTTTGAATAAAAATAAAATTACTGCATGTGGGGACATAGAACAACATGGAAATATTGGGGACAACATTGAAATGACTTCAGTCCAATGTATTCTGGTGGTTCTAAATTTTAGGAAATCAGTAAGAACCTAAATGTCATCAATATGAGGCCTATTGATATAAAATGTTAGGACTATGGTGTTATATAGAATACACACAGAGAGAGAAAGGGAATTTCATCTTTAGTGACCAAAGAATGCAGAAGCTGAAACATTATGCTCACTTTGTACTTTTTAGTTCTATTTGTTAATCACTTCAATAAACATAAATATATATTATTTATATAATACATAATATATATTATAAAAAGGATGCTGTTAACCTTTCTGAGATCCAGGACAAACTTGGGAAAAATGTTGTTGGTTTGCTTTTTAATCTATTATAGATAGATATACATATAAAAATAGATATAGTTATTTGGGGTAGGGCTCAAATACAACAGATCTCTCCCTTCCTCTCCGTGTGCATATATTATAAGAGTCAGACAGCTACTGTAACTGAGCCCTCCCAGGAAGGGCTAATCAAGTTGTATCATTTAGTGCTGACTGATAATTCCTGGAGGAGCTCGACTACATAGAAATCTCGGTAGCCCAAATTTGCCTGATCATTTCAGGGGTGACTCAGGACACACACATACACACCATCTTGGTGAAGACAACAGCAAGGTAAAAACAAGACAAACCATCTCTTTTCATACCTGTTTAAAGGGTGCACTTCAGACATGGTCTATGGTTTATGTTAACCTTCAGTATCTATTTGATTGCAATCTAATAAAACAACAATGTTTCAGCTGGTTATCGTGTGGTCTGCTACTTTTCAGTCCTTCCACTTTTTGCTGATTTCATTGTATTAGCTACGACACATCTCAGTATGTCCAAATTTACCCATGAAGTTAGAGGGGGGCACACATTCTTGGCCAATCACTTCCTTTTGCCACCTTACTTTATAGCAAGGGTACAAATAATGCTATACCAACATTTCACAAATGAAAACTGAGACAAACTGAGCAACATCAGAGTGTGGTCAGACAAATGTAGGCAAGCAACAAGACGGCAAATGTTTTTAATATGGAAACACACACAAAATTACAGGTATACCTCAGTTAGTGAAGTAGTTGTTTTCCTGAGCATTACTTCTTTAACAGAAAATGTAGTACCAGAGGCAGAAACATGGAAAGAATAAAGATAAATTCCTACGCCACAAAAAAGAACAGTTCAACATGTTTCAGCAAACTTTTTATTCAAAATTAACAATATGCACATGTGAAATGAGACAACAAGGTCAGGGAACCCTTGCATACCTAAAATAAAAAGTTTTGATCCTTCTGGAGACTAGTTGAAGGCTTCTTCCAAAATAACTTTTTCTTACACCTGCTTCCATTTTTCTTATGATTTCCATTTTGGTGGCCATACAGCTATGCTTTTTAAAAATATATTAGATTAGCTTGGGAGGGTGGTTTATAATCTCTCCTTTTTGTCTCTTTGTTTTGGTATTCAACATACTCAGGGCTTGTCTATAAGCCAAATAAAGCAGTTTCACCTCACTTTTGCAGCAAACTGTTTAGATGATGTATGGGACATTTCAGGCCAAATCCAGGCCTTTCTAGCACCACAGAACTGTAATCTGGAGTGGAAAAGTGGGGATTTACTTTGGATTTGAGCAGAAAATCCAAATATTCATTCAAGTGTGTGGACTGCATTCCATAGTAATGTCCGTGGGGGGCTGAGGGTGGGGAGAGTTCTTGTTTGGGTGGGACTGGTTGGGTCTGACAAGCCTGGTGTATGTTGCCATGTTTTCTTACTGCAGTGTATATCCAGCCATGAGATCAGTGGTGAGGGATTAGACTGGGGCACCCCTTCCTCTTCCTCTCGCCTGCCTGAGTGTTGCATTGACTTTTACTGCTTATACTCTTCTCCGGCTCTTCTGATCCTGTCCCCATACATCACTTGTTCACTCATACAAAGAACTCACACATTTCCTCTGCCCCTATCCCTTCATACATACATTGCATATCTCCTCACAAATGACTGAATGATGCAGAGAGGATCAGAGAAAGGAGGAAGTGTAAAAGCAATAAATATGAAAGTGACACAGGCAGGGGGGAGGAAGAGGGATCTAATCTCTCACTGCTGATCTCATGGCCAGACATTTTCATACATAAGAGCTGAATAAAATGTAATTTTATTTTGTTTTTGTTTTTTCCCTGTTATGTGTGTGTGTGTGTACACTTGAAATTCCATCATGCACTCGCTGGAGCAGCAAAGGGGGAAAGGGGATTGGATGAGGTAATATCCAATCAGAGTAGGATCAATAGACTGACAGACAAACCATAAGGGCTATTGGCTGATAGGTTGATTCAAGCTGAGAAGGGGAAAGAAGTGTGTTCATCAAGGGGGAATATGTGGCCTGTTGTGCTGGTGTCACCTCAAGGTGCTTTGTGTGTTTGGATTTAATGGGGTCCCTGCGGACCAGAAAAATGGAAGGTGAGGCTGATTTTTTCATCAATAAAGACATCCCTCAGTAAGAGATTCTGAAGCCAGCAGCTGTTTATCTTGCCTGTTGTAGTCAGACATGCATGACTATAGACTTTATCACATGGGGGCCAGTTTCGTCTTTAAAAAGATAATAAAGTGCAAATAAACCATCCCAAAAATGAAGCAAAAATAGAGCTTAATCACGCAAATGAATTTCACACGTAATTAGAATAAATGCGAAATAACATGAAATGCGATAAAAAGGCGTTTTTACATTTCACATAGAAGTGAAAGAAATCTGCAAATGTACTAGAAATGGTATAATTGCACATGCGCAGAAAGAGAAAGCAGAGAGGCTCATGTCTGCCTGGCATGTTTGTCGCCCAAGCAAAACAGGAAGTAAAAGCAGCCCCACAGAACCATGGAAAAAACGGAAAAAAGAATTAAAGGAGGGTTATTGTGTGAATAAAGTGAATTTGACTTTCACACTAGAGTAAATGTGCAATTACAGTAATATCGAAAATGCATTTTCACTAAAATCCCAAAACTAAAAAGATCTGGGATAACACCACTTTCTGACCACTTTAATAGCAGTTTTTGTGCAATGTCATGTGAAATTGTTGTGCGTAATTACGCGTTTTTTCGGGATTTGTATGGGATAAACTATAGATTTCCCCCATGTGATAAAGTCCTATTATAGGATCAACTAGAGTAGAATCCTGCTCTTTCTCACTCAAGCTTTTTAACATTGTTTACTGTGGACAAGCTGCTGAAACTTGACAATGAAAGTATGTGTTTTGCTAGACTTCCTTCACCATTCTCCCAATGCTGATGCTGCTAAAAAAATTAGCTTACAGCTACACAGAAAATGAGAGGGAAAGTATTAAAAGGTTGTAAAAAGGAACCTCTTTGTCTTAGGAACTTATTAACTGAGATATGCCTGTACTTTTTAAAACAGAGAACCCATGGAATTTATTTACTGAGTTAAGGGAAGCTTGGGGAAAAAGAGGGGGAAACTAAATTAGCATTTCAGTATAACAAGCACATGTGAGAATTTTGTGACTCTCCAGATATTGCTGAGTTGCAACTCCAGCATTCCTGGCCATTGGTTATGCTGGCTAAGGCTGCTGGGAACTGCAGTTCAACATCTGAAGGACCACACAATTCTCACCTCTGGTACGAGACATATAGCCATACCTGTGTTCATAACTAGCTTCCAAATTATAGAGTTGAAAATATCATGAGATCTTTTTCTGAGGCACTCAGTCAATGGTTGGTCTGGGCAGAGGAATTCAAATGGAAAATATTTTTAAAATGTTTCTGGGTGAGGGCAATATCTTTTAAGCTGGGGCTACATTGGGACCCTCTTCCAGTGATGGACTGCAAGCCCAGGCTGCAACTGCTTTTCTAAAGGAGCACAGAAAGCACACAGAGCTCAACGAAATTCCTTTGTGTATTAAAGATTAATCACCTCTCAGCACAGTCCTTGTTTGTGAAATGAATATGTTGGCAAAGGGTTTCCTCAGAGATACATAGGTACTTCTACATAGATTTGCAAACTAGCTGTGCATTCTTAGGCAATTTGCAGTCCAAATGTCATTTCCACTTCACAAATGGATAAAAAATTATGCACCAACTATTGGAAAGAATAAAAATGAGTAAACCCAATTGTATATAATTTTCCTTTTATAGCTAATTCAATACCAGATAACATAATAACAATTCTAGGCTTTTACTGGAAGCAAGTTCTGTTTCTTATGCAGTAATTTGCATATGTGAAGTATTTTTAGTAATTTGCATATGTGAAATACTTTTTTTCCCCTTGGTAATGCACTGTTACCAAGAAAAAATATATAGGTATAGTATACAGATCCATTGAGATGGTATATCTCAATTATATTTCCTTACTGTAAAGGAAAATAGATGTACAGTTGGCTACTTTCAGAGTTTCTTGAAGACAATACACAGGTACAGTCAAGTGCTGGAGACTTGATTATTTAATGTTTCATGGAACAAATCTATAGATCATGAAAGGAATGTGTTTCCTTTCTTTTCCTTAGCTAAATATTGCAGGTGCCAGACTGCTCTGTGTGATGATGAATGATTTCCGAGATCTCACTGTAAAGGAAGTTGTTCTTCACTCTTGCTCTAAAATCTGTTACACATCAAATTTATTCTGCACTGCTACCATTATCTTACACTGCTCAAATTTGAACTCGTAGGCTTTCATGGCCGGCATCTATAGTTTTTTGTGGGGTTTTGGGGCTGTGTGGCCGCCATGTTCTAGAAGAGTTTCTTTCTGATGTTTTGCCAGCATCTGTGGCTGGCATCTTCAGAGAATACTGGAATGGAAGAGAGTGGGTCTATATATACTGTGAGACCCTGGGTAGGGAGGGGTGATTCCCATGTAAACTGTATTGTTCTGTGTTGAATAGGTTTTGTTCTGTTGTTAATGGCATGGCTTCAAGGTGGGACGATATGCAAACAAGGATATTGTCTGCTATTGTCTGCTGGGAAAGCCCCTGACCCTGGTTGGTTTCCCATTTGCATTTGCTGAGTGCTGATTTTCTTATTTTGTAGGACTGGTAGCCAAACCTTGTTGACTTTAAGGGTTTCTTCTTTTCTGTTGAAGTTGTCCAAGTGTTTGTGGATTCCGATGGCTTCCCTGTGCATTCTGACCTGATAGTTGTTGACATGGTCCAGAATTTCAGTGTTTTCAAACAGCATTTTATGCCCAGGATGGTTTATAATGTGTTTTGCTACTGCTGATTTTTCTGGCTGGCCCAGTCTGCAGTGTCTCTCATGTTCCTTGACTCGTGTTTGGACACTGAGTTTGGTGGTCCCTATGTAGACTTGTCTGCAGCTGCATGGTATGCGGTAAACTCCTGCGGCTGTGAGAGGGTCTCTCCTGTCCTTCGCTGAGCGCAGCATTTGTTGGATTTTCTTGGTTGGTTTGTAAACCATTTGGAGGTTGTGTTTCCTCACTACTTTCCCTATTCTGTCTGTGACTCCTTTGATATATGGTAAAAATACCTTCCCTTTGGGTGGTTGCTCATCTTCACTCCTCTGGGTTTTCCTGGGTCTGGCAGCCCTTCTGATGTCTGAGTTGGAGTCACCACTGTAAGCCCTGTCTAGGTGCTTCATAGGAAGTGGTGAGGGAACAGGCCTGAATTATATTGGTAGTGCCAGCTAGGGTAGGTAAATCAAACCATTGTTGTCTTACCATTGAACTGAATGATGAGACGACAGTTATGTAAATCCCATTGATTCAACGGGGCTATTATAGTTGGAATATGATTCAGGGTAGAATGACATGGGAAAGTTTTATTTAAACTCAGTGGTTTAGCTTTGAAATGTAAACCTATCAGGCTTTCTTTACTAGATATCTCATTGTGGTTACTTTCAGCCAAGAGTGAGACTAATACTGCTTACCCGATGTTATTGGACAGCAGCTCCCATCATCCCTTCCACCTGCTTGAGATTTAAATTCTGCTGAGGGGGCCCTCCTCTGTGTCCCATCAGTCTGGGCATTATGCTGTGATAGCACACGGGAGAGGGCCTTCTTTGCTGGAGCATCCTTGTTTTAACACCATTATCTTGGAGGCCCAACTGGCACCAACACCACTTGTTATACATGTAATACAGTCTTATGTAATCTGTGTTCATTAAATTCCCTTCTGTAGTAGTTTTCAATGAAATAGCCATATTAGTTCCTTGCAGCATAAAAAGGAGGATGGGAAGGGAAGGGGAAAAAAGGGAAAGTGGCAGCACCTTTAAGATTCACTGTTGTTGTTTTTTAATTTTATCATCAGCTTTCATGGATATAAACCCACTTCTTTAGATGTAGTACAGAGTGATATGAAAGCCTCAGGTATAAAGCAACTTCATATATTGTGGAAATGGAATAGAATGTAATAGGAGCCACAAAGATGCAAATTGTGAGCCTTGCCCTAAATTTTCACAGAGCTGTGTCAACTGATATCTATATTTCAAATCTTTACAGTGGTCAGTTAGTGTCACCTCTCAGCACAGCAATAAATCTACTTACTAAAAGTCAGTTTCTCTGATTTCAAAACTCTCTCTGAGAAGATTCCTTCTATTATATGTGCAGTAGTAAGGACTCTTGTATTAATGTATGTAATACATCATGAAGCCATTGTCTTTGTTCATACTTCTGCTAATAGATTGGAAGAGCAAGTAAATGCACCTCTGATGTTGTGGGTGATGTTATTGGCCCCTGTAATATTGCTCCCAGAGTAGATGTGGAGAGAGAAGTAGCATCTGGATTTGTAGCAGGGTCTTGTTCCTGTATTATATCCTTGTTGTAAATGAGTAATTTAAGAACTTGAGGATATCTGTAGGCCAATAAAGGCCTGTCTCACAATGCCTATGAAAGGGCTGTGTTCCCCTCTGTACTTTGTCATTTGCCACTGCCATTTCACAGGTTAACCAGAGAAGCTAACTGTTCATTTTCAGAGTTCAGAAAGTTACTTTAAAAAAAGAAGAAAGAAAAGAAATTGGTGACAGCGATAGCTGCCAGCTCCCCAAAACTAGTTAGTTAGCATTAGAATTACAATTTTAAAATGTAATTCAGCTACTTCTAATTACTTTTAAAAAACCTGAATGTTTTTAATTTCAGTAGCATGAACAGTACAATAAAATCTAGCACTTGAACCATGTGAGATCCCTCATCCCCACCATTTAGTGAGAATAATGAGAGCCATGAGAATAAGTGCTTATCACATGAGAAAAGAAAGCCGAAATGGAGCAGGAAAGTAGTGCCTTTCTCCATGCCTCTCCACATGCTGTCGTAGCACTTCTGTTCTTTTCTGACGGAAACAATTGTAAAAGCGTGTCTTTTGTTGTGCTGGAAAAATCCATTCAATAAAAGACATGTTTTTAACACCTTTTCCCTCAGGTAGAGAACAGAAGAGTTACAACAGCATGCAGAGGGGGAAATAGCCACTACTCTCCTGCTCCGTTTTGGCTTTTCTCATGTGATAAGGCTCTAAAAGTAACTGAAACATTTTGTTAAGTCAGAATCATGATTCAATGTAGTTACAACTGAATTACTGGGGATGAAATTAATTACAAGTTATCTGTAGCTGGTTGCTTCTCAATTCTGTACATTTGTGTTTAAAAAAATTAAAAGTGAAAATCTGCACTGTTGGTACAACTCAAGCTACTTCTAACTTCTGCCACTAAGGGGAGCATTTTAGTTTTCATAGATCTGTATTTTTTAATTGCTCAGAAAAAGTTTTCAAGCATTAATATAAAATTGCCTTTCAAGGTATTGAAGCTATCTTAAAAGTCTACTACTTTGAGGCTACAATTCTGTGCATGCTTACTCAGAAATAAAACTGATTAAACCCAATGGGTCCTGTCTCTCATGGATAAGATTGCATAGACTGCTTTGCAAATCCCTTACTGCAAGATTTGACAAGAAAATACTCTATACCAACCATTAGAGATGATGCCATAATTAACTGGCCCCTTCAAGAATAAAAATGGGGAAAGATTGTAAGAACAGCAGGCCCTTGGTATCTGCTGGGGTTTGGCTCCAGGATCCCCAGTGGATACCAAAAATCAAGGATGCTCAATTCCCATTATATACAATGGCACAGTAAAATGATGTCCCTTACATAAAATGGCAAAATCAAGGTTTGCTTTTTGGTTTTTTAAAAAAATATTTTCAAGTTGTTGATGGTTGAATCTATGGCATGCAAAATCTGGATATAGAGGGCCAATTGTATATACTATGAGAGAACATTTGTCTTGTTTCATAATCTTATTTCATGAATGTGCTGAACTGATTCCTGTTGTTGCTGTTGTATTTATTTATATCCTACCTTTTCCCCAGTCTGGGACCCAGGAAGGTTTACAACAATTAAAACAAACATAGATAAAAATTCACAACATAAAGAATTTTAAAAATGTAATTAAACTATAAAAAAGATAAAAACTTCTTAAAAACATAAACCATTAAAATGAAAACAGCAAACAGAAAATCCAGCACCGTATGCAAGGCTCTTTCCCTTTGAACAACCCATCTTTGTAGTAGCAGTAGTAGTACTTACTACTAGCATGGTTACACTTCCCATGATTCCCTAACCCTAACCCTAACCCTTAAAGTGGACTCAATTTGCACTATTTCTGGCAATCTGCAAAGGCCCTCAGTCAAGATTGCAGAGCCAGACTACAGCTGCTTACGGCCCAAGAATCATTCTAAAAATGGGCTCCTCCTTGCAGATGTACAAACTTCACGGCAGGAGTGCCAACTTCATGTTTTAGAGCCTAGGCCAGGGCGATCCCTTTCAGGCCCAAGGGCAGGGTGGACTGCCTGCATCCCAGATGGGATGACTGAAGTCTCAGAAGCAGTGGGTGCAATGTTCCATCCACTTCTTTACTTGCTCCACAGTTGGAGAATGGGAGCAGGGTGAGAAATAAGTGTCACCAAGACTTGGGGGAGACAAGGAAAGAAACACCAAAAAGTTCCACCCTTCCTAGTGGGAAAGTCATTTTTAACGATCAGAAATCAACAACTTAGAAATAAGGGCTGTGACCAGAGTATATGTAGGTCACAGTAGCTAGCTTTGGCTGACAAGATGTTTGAGCTCTTTAGAGGAACCCGCATTCAATGGCTTACCTCAGCTAAGGACTTGTCTGCACTGGCTGCCCAGCACATCCATTTCTGCCATACGTCGCTCACTCTGAAAGTAGAATGAAGCACCCAGCATTGATCACATGGCTGGATTCTTCATTTTGATCTCAGACTGAGTGATGCAAAGTAGTGCCAGGTAGCAAAGCATGATACTTTTTAAAAAGCTGCTTGGTATCATCCAGTCTGTTTGCACCAAAAATGGCATTTGGGCTGTGCATATCTGGTCTCCCTGCTGAGAGTATGGAAGCACAAGGGGGAGGGAGAAGGCCATTTGATTTGGCCTATGTAGACAAGACCTGTGTCTTAAAGAGAAAACATGATTTTGAACTCAGTCCTGCAAAAGGTGTGTGGTTAAATTGCTTGGGCTGCAGTAAAATTAAAGATTACACAGACAAGCTAGTTGCTATGGAATAAAAGTAAAAAGGACATTGCTAAACAGGTGATTATTTTCTCAATAAATGCAATTGGTCAGAAAGGATTTGGGGAAACTCAAAGCTTCACTGTGAAGATTATAAAAAGAAAATGCTTTGTCTGATGGTTAGAACTTCTCTTGAAGTGGTTCTCCATGTACATGTGTTTAATAAAAGTGAAAGCTAATTTCAAAGACTTTCATTTTCAATCAACTTTGACACTAGATGCATTTTTCTCTTGTAAGCATTACAGTACAAGCACAAGCATTCTCTGTGTGTTTGCATGTGTGTGTGCACACGCAGGGTAGCAGTATAGAGCTGTGATGGTGTGTACTCAAGCCATTTCTAACTTAACAGTGACCATAAAACAAACACATCACAGGGTTTTCATGCCAAGATTTATTCAAAGGAAGTTTGCTATTGCTTTCCAGTAACGCTGAGATAAAATGTGATTTAACCATGGTTACCCAGTAGTGGTGATTCAATCCCTGGTTTCCCAGAGTCCTAGGGGTCATTCAGACATTGGGTTTTTTTAGTGGAACAATATGAATAGCCTCACTCATGCATTCTGGATCTCTTGTTCACACTATGGAATTGCATCTCTGTGAGTTCAGTTGCTCATATGTGTCAGCACTCAAATGCTGGTCATGGAGTCGACGATATGAATGTATTTGAAAGGCATTCAAGGCATGCAGAATTTAAATCTGGATCTATTTAATTATTATTATTATTATTATTATTATTATTTATATCCTGCCCCTCTGCAGAGCAATCGGGCGGCTTACAACATTACAATTTCCATACAGATATATTAAACAGAACATAAAATCCCGAATTCCACCCATCCTTTAAAAATTAAGGGTTCTTCTTATTCTAGGCCCGATAGTGCTCGGCCTAGTGTCTCTCCCCCAGATGACATTGGATGGTAATGGAGGGAGGGCTCTTCTTATTCCAGGCCCGATGGTGCTGGACCTAGTTTCTCTCCCCCAGATGACATCAGATGGTAATTTGCATTGGTTATTCACACTGCCAATGATGCAAATCTTAAAAACTCAGGAAAAAAAAATCCCTGTATCGATTATCCTGGATTTAAGTGGGGGTTTTGGCAGCCCTTCGCAAAATTTAATCAAGTGTATTCAGGATTCTTGTGAACAACAGAGATTCAACCGGGATTCATTCTGGATTATTTGCACCATCTGAATAACTCCTTAGGGCCTTTGCAGACTGCCAGAAATAGTGCACATTAAATTGAGGCACTGCCCTGGCTCAGTGCTAGGGAATCATGGGAACTGTAATTTATTGTGGCACCAGAGTTCTCTGACAGAGAAGGCTCAATGTCCCAGAAAAAAATACAATTCCCATGACTGCCTAGCACTGAGCCAGGGCAGTGCCTCAATTTAATGTGCACTATTTCTGGCAGTCTGCAAAGGCCCTTAGTCCTACATTCAAATCATGCTGACTCTCATAGAACCTCTAGCCCAGGGGTAGGCAACCTTTCCCCTTTAAGGGCCGAGGGACTTCAGCTCCCAGAAGCCTCAGCCATGTTGGCCAATAGTCCCATGTTGGCCAATAGCTCCTGGGATTCTGGGAGCTGAAGTCCCTTAA
Organism: Phrynosoma blainvillii; assembly: GCA_026167975.1. Lineage (NCBI taxonomy): Eukaryota > Metazoa > Chordata > Lepidosauria > Squamata > Phrynosomatidae > Phrynosoma > Phrynosoma blainvillii. The sequence continues at coordinate 357,045,427 of JANUYF010000001.1, forward strand.
AGGGGAAAGGTTGCCTACCCCTGCTCTAACCGTTGCTAATCCAGCCTTGCAGGATGGCTTAATATCACCATACCTCCAGTATCAGAGGCAGTATATGTGCTGATATGTATAAGCCTTGCAAGTAACACAAGCAGAAGTAGGGAGATAGAAACTGAAGAGTGGAAGAATAACATGTGTTCATATGTGTGTGTGAATCAGGCAAGGAGAGGATAGTGGGCTCAATAATTTCTGTGTGGGATTTGTACTAAAAAAAAATACAGTGTCTGTATTACACTGAGAGGTGTACTGGCACATGAAACAGTACATATCTGTTGGATGGAAGGTGCATGTCTTGCTAACAGATTCCCCATGTGCTCAGGGCTGGCCACTGTGCAAAAGAAATGTTGCACTAGGTAGGTCCCTGGACCTGACCCAACGGGACCCTTCTAACATTCTTTGGTGTATGGGGGTGGGTGATCATGGATTCCCCTTCCGCCTCCCACAGCATGCTGCACAGTCCTCCAGGACACATTTTGGGTTGAGAGGTGCAGGAAGTTTGAGGAGGAACATAGAAGCTGTGTAAACTAAGTGCCTTCTTCTTCCCTTCTTAGCCTGCAGGAGCATGCTATGAGTGGAGTTCGGCTCATGGCAGCATAAGATCCAAACGTCCATTATCTGGTTAATTTGCCTCCCTCCCAAGCTTAAATCATGTGAAACTTTAATAAAGAGCAACACTAGAATAAGACATCATGCAAGAGATAGTGGAGGCAAGTTCTACCACTAGGCAGAGAGAACTTGCCACCTCAGGAGCCAGAGTCCGGACACCACTAAAATATAGCAAGTGCCTCAGTATTTATTATTACATTATTACTGTTGCTGATTGTCTGTCTCCAATACCAAAATATCTTGGTGCGGTCCTGAGTGAAAGCAGAATGAAAGTGACAGTTGTAAAGATGAGCATTTTGCTATACTTAGTAAAGAGAACACAACTGTAGTTCTGTTTGTTTTACTTTCCCCCCTTAAAATCTGCTTTCTGTTACCAAGGTATTTCCTGGTAACATTTTTCAAACTGGAGAACAAGTATGCAGTACAAAGATATGAAAAGGGGAGACTTGTTTTTCATTAAAATAGCACAAGTATAGTGATGTAAATATATTTATTATTATAAATATGTTAGAAAGGTCCAATGTCCCGTTCAAAGTGCCATATGATGCTGTGACAGAGGGCGTTTTCACACTGACGGCTCTAAAGCCGGCTGGAAGCCTCCTGGAAGCAATAAAGAGCCATTCCGGCGGTGAAAACAGCAGCTGCCGGACTGGCTCCTGATTGCTTCCGGCAGCAGCCCCTCTAATTCCTTTTTTAAAAAGGAATTAGAAAAATGGGGCTAAAGCCGGCCAGCGCCAGGGATGGCGCAGGGATGGCGCTGAGTGGGGGCAGGGCTTGCTGCGACGTCGTGTGAACACGCGCAGCAAGACCCCGGACGGACGCCGGAGAGCGCCAGGGATGGCGCAGGATGGGGAGGGGCTTCCCGCGACGTCGTGTGAAAAATTTGACAATGGAGCCGGAGTGGGGCCGGACGGAGGTAGGATTGCCTCCGTCTAAAGCCCCGTGTGAAAACGTCCAGAGTGGAAACCTATTATGATATTAAATAAATCTGTGTCTTGCTGCCATGATTTCAGGTGATCATGATACTTTCCTTTATTCACCTTCAAACTCAAAGCAAGTGAATTCTAAATGTCTAATATGTAGACAGATAAATATTTTCAGCAGACTACTGTTTTTTAAAATGCCAGTTCTCATTTGAATAAACATTCAGATATTTCTGAATGCATTAAAACATAGCAAAACACAGCAACAGATCACTTCAAGCTACTTCCATTTGCATGTACGTATAACTAAGTTCCATTTACAGTAAACATATTCATCAAAAATTAAATGTATTAAGTAAAAGTAGCCTCATTTGCATGCTTCTGTAGCTTTGTGCTATAAGACATTGGTAACATTTTGTACCCTCAGAAGAAATCTGGGTGTTCTGCTTAATGCATTTCATTATTTTAGTTGAGAAATGTGATATGGTATTTAAGAATATAAACATTCTGACTTGACAGTTTGTTGCATTTCAAATAAAAAAGCTCTTTTCTCAAAGCCATGGCAGACATAAGCGTACACTAGAATATTCTGCATAAAGGACTAGGCCACCCACAAAGTTCTGTGGATTTCATTTTTCATTCCTGCGTCTCTTTCTCTATACAACTCAACTCCAGACAGAACAAACATGGCCATTTTCAAATGAACCAATACCCTAGTTCCCACTGAAATACAAGTACATTAGCTGGTATCCTTTTTGTGACTTAAACACGTGGTTATAATTTTTTTTACCTATACATAACATCCATATTCAGCTGACGTTTACAACAACAAAGTTATCCTTATGGTCTTGTTGTATATCACCACATATTGCATGTTGTGCATTGCATACCATTGTGCACTATTTGCATGGTTTCACATAGTTGTGCATTGTGCATCAATGACTACTAAACATTTGGTTGTGCAACATTGTATTTTCTTCATGAGATGGCAAACAAGGTCCATCTCCATGAGCAAAAAGTTGTGCTGCCTTTCTTTACTGTGAGATATTGGCCAAAGTGAATCAGTGACAATGGTGAGCAGTTTTCCTCTCAAAATATATTGCAGTTACAAATGTTTCTTTTCTGAGTGTATGTCCTGGGACATACTATGTAGCATTACCACCAGGTAATCATTTAAATCCTTTCCCATCTGAGGTATGATTGAACTCAGATGGGAAAGGATCTAATGATCATTTTCATGTTCAGTCCTGTTTGGGAAATGGAAACTGCCCTATTCACACTGGTGGGTGGAACTGTCCTCAGACGTGGGAGATTACTGCACTACACTCTTATAGCTTTGTTATTCCACTTCAACTGCTCTGGCTGCCTCCTGTTGCATTCTGGGATTTGAAGTTGCAGGAGAGGCATTTAGAATTCTCAGCCAGAGAGCTTCAGGACTAAATGAACTACAAACCTCAGAATGCAATAGGAGGCAGCCAGAGCAGTAAAAGTGGAATAGTAGCACTATAAGAGTGTAGTGCAGTAATCTATATGGACAGGAGGACTGCATCTCTCTTGCATTTGCTGAACCTATCACTGACATTTTGACTTTTAATTTTAAAAAAAAAATCATTTCAAGTTCATCACTAGATGCTTATAAAGTACATTTGTCCTGGGACTAAGAGCTATGGCCAGTTTTTCATGCATCATATATATCCTGCTTAGGACTACATTTGCAACTGGTCTGGCTGGTCACATCCCAAATGTAGTACCCCGTGAAAGATATGAAATATAACTAATTAAGTATCTTTCTTCATACTGCAGGGACCTCATCAGTTCAAATCCTGAAGAATCCATAATAGACATATTTGGAAGAAAACAACAAACACAGGTAGCATGAACAGAAGTAGACATTATGGTGCTTGTAACCTTGTGAACGCTGATGTCTTCATATCATGCCTTACGATCAAGTTGATCAATGATTTCCTGCTACAATTATTTCCTCTCTCTCTCTCTCTCTCTCTCACACACACACACACACAGATACATATATGCTATCCTGCTTAATATGTGAGGCTTACAGCTCCTCATTCCACTGAGTGGGTGGCCAGGACAATTTGTTACAGTAATTCAAGAGACAAGGTGGCGACAGACCGCTGACCCAAAGGAAGAAGCAAAATTGCATAAACAACATCTGAAATGCACTTTATGTCAAGCTGGGAACAAAAAGCAAACCCACACTTATTTATTTGTAGCTATCTGTAGAAAAACACAAACATATGTGGAGATAACAATCACTATATTCACTTCCATTTCTTCACATGGAATTAATAGAATTTATCACTTACTGAGAACCCATTCCTCAGTGGTGGAATGTCTTGTGTGTTACATTTCCTAGAATGTCCTCCCTACATCCCATCCAAATTGAAAAATATACTCATACAATCTTTATAATTTTTCTTCTTGGCTTTTTAGAATTAGTTTCTCCTAATCTCCTGAAAGGAAGGCTTGTGATTGTAGGAAGACATTCTAAGACACCTTACTTAATCAAAAACTATTGTTCTCCTGCCAGTTACTATTAGTCACTATTTCTGTGTCTATTTTCACATCCTTATATGAGAAGATTCTGGATAAACAGCGTGAGTCAAGCATTTCCCAAGTCAACTATTTGTTTTCCTCCTCTGCTGTTTGTTTCCTAGATATGTGAGTGGGTACATCCCTAATCAATGCAAGTCTAGGTTCATTCATGGATTGAGATATCTTGTGTATGAAAAATAGGAATTTGTTTCAGGTGTATGCAGGGAGAAGGTGTCTCATGGTAAGCATGAGACAAGGCTCTTGATTTTCACCAATCTCAGTACACCAGTCAGATCTTTGGTTACCTTTCTGGAGTACAGGTACCAGAATCCCCAGGCCAGCATGGGCACTGCAACTTTTCCAAACTCTACCCAAGCAGCTCCTGGTACTGAAATGATGCTCTGGGATAACATGAGGTATAGTGCAGAGAGATGCAGCAAGACAGGTGGATTTTGACACTAGGTATGTGGAAGCAGTTTCCAACAATGCAAAGGATTCAACCAAGAATATTTAGCATTCTTCAGGTAATCCTAAAATATTGCAAATTAATCTATTGCATACTCTCTGTTTTGACTGTTTACACAGTAGTAAGAATGTTTTCCATAATTCCATTATCAGAGCATTTCTTCTATATAGACTGTGGGACTACCATATTATAGCAATAGCAAGTACATTCCTATACCGCTTATCAGTACATTTAAGCACTACCTAAGCTGTTTATAATGTGTAAGCTAATTGATCCCAACAAGCTGGGTACTCATTTTAGCAACCTATGGTAGGATACAAGGCTGAGTTGACTCTGAGCCCCTGGGTGGGATTGAGCTCACAACCTTATGGTTTGTGAGTGAGTGGCTGCAGTACAGGCATTTAACCACTGCACCACCAGGACTCCTTATAGGAAGATCTGAAGATCAAATACTGGATGACACCAGCTGAGAGGTTTCCCCCTCCCTTTTTTAAAATATCCTACATGTTGGTTATCTGTCTTAATTTAGTTATCAAAGCTAGATGGGGAGAAGTTTAATCCTCCCCTATCCAGACATGGTTGGTAGAGCCAGGGTTGGAACTGTACCTGCTTACCAGTGAATAAACAATAAACTCTTGGAAAGCTAGATGATACACTTTTAATGTGTTATTCAATTTGACCATGAGTCCTACAGCCAAATAATGTATTAATCATATTGGAGAAATCCTCTCCAATGTGATAAGATCCAGATGTCCAGTTTAGAACTGTATAAGTTTTTGTGGGGCATGGTTTTACTATAAAAGGGACCCATATTCAATGGTCAAGTCTAGACTTTTAGGATTAACTCAATTAATTGTTACTTTATTTTCTGCCCTGTGTCTTTTGCTAGGGAGTCAGCATCTGGTAAAGTATTGCTTTAATAAAAGCAGGATGTCCTGACATCAACTTGATTACCCTTCTGATATCTAATTTAGTGTGCTTTTTTTTTTGTCCAGTAGTTTAATACAAATACAGAAGTGGAAGAAGAATTTTTTTTAAAAGAAGATACCATATGGTATGTGGTTATATGTGTTTCTGCCTTTTATGGACAATGCCAATGAGGCCATCCAAAGCAGGCAGCAGAGTGAGGTATTTTCCATAATACCCAGATGAGCTGCTAGCCTCTCTCCAGCTACCAACTGGCATTGCTGAAACCACCAGAGAGGTGGCATCAACCCTTCCAACATAGAGCCAGCTTCATCAACAAAGTCACTGAAATACATGATTGAACTCTGACTTAAAGGTGCACATGAGACAATGGGCCATGGTGTTCTCTCACAACCAGATTTCCAGATTGGGTACAAAAGGGGAAGGAACTGTCTGGCTAAATCTTGTTACAGTCTGCCTCTTGGTACCCTAAGGACACGTCCTCTTGCTACGCAGCTGTGAAGACACACATACATGGAGAAATTTATTATTCATGTGATGTCTCAAATGAGTTATCCAGGAGGTCTAAATTAGTATATCCCCCCTTTTCCACACTGTGCCCTGAAACCACTAATAAAAATTTATGCTGTTTTTATCTAGTTGATTTTAATTATATTTTACATTTTTTATTGTAAAGTTTTTAATTGGTTTTATTTGTGAGCCACTTTGGGTCCCCTTCTGAGAAAAAGAAGGCATAGAAATGAAATGGATAAATAAATAAATAAATAAATGCCTAATTCACCAAATTCAAAGAGAGAAACAATCCAATAAATAAAATGCCACTAAGCCAAATGTAATGTGGTACGTAAAGAAACAGTGGCCAAATCACTCAGATTAACAAACATTTAAGATGAAAGCTCACCCTTTAATGTTGCAGCATAAAAGTAGGCAAAAACCAGTCAGCCCTCAGCCAATTCTGACAACCTTCTCAGAAATTCCTTGTTATTTTGTGCCTTCAAGTAACTTCTGAATTAAAACAACCCTGAGATGAGCTTACCAAGAGGTTTTCTTGACAAGATTTGTTCAGAAGGGTTTTTTTCCTTTGCCTTCTTCTGAAGCTAAGAGAATGTGATGTGTCCAAGGTCAGTGGGTTTCCATGGCTGAGTGAGGATTCAAATCCTTGTCTCCAGAGTCTCCAGAGTTGTAGTCCAATGCTCAGACCACTAGACCACACTGGCTCTTAGTCTCAAATGTGGCATCCAGCACCTCCACCATTACTGTTAGACTGGATCAATTTGAGTCGGTAAGTACTGAGGACGTGGACAAGCTCCTTAGTAGTTTGAAAAAGATGACCTGCCCTCTCGACCCTTGCCCAACTTGGCTGGCAGTCCAGGGGGTCAAGTTGATGCTGAAAAATGTAATTACTGCATCTCTCAGGGAGGGGACACTGCCTTCTTGTCTTAAGTCACCAAAACCACATCACCTTTTGTATAAACACATACATCAGCTACACTGCGTCTATAGCCTAGCTTCACCAACTCCTCATAAATACAAAGATTCCAGCTTCTGACGCTTTACTTCAAACCATACAATGCTTTTTTTTGTCTTAAGAAGGCAGTGGTTAGACCACTCTTTAAAAAGCCCTCCCTTGACCGCCTGGATAAAAATAATTATAGACCTGTTTTGCTGTTGCCATTTTTGAGCAAGGTGATTGAGAGGGCGGTCGCTAATCAACTACAAGTTGTCTTGGAGGAAACCGATTTTCTGGATACATTTCAAATTGGATTCAGGGCAGGATACAGAGTTGAGACTGCCATGGCCGCCTTAGTAGATAATCTCTATCTGGGCATTGACTGACAGTCATAAGCTGTTTTAACTCTTTGAAAGCAACTTCACACTTCTCTGACCATATAACTTTAGTAGGCTTGTCCTTTTTTGTTAACTCAGACAAAGAGCTTGCAATACTACTAAAATTGGGAATAAATTTCCAGTAATATCCTGCTAATCTCAGAAATGATCTTACTTCTTTTTTAGATGAAGGCCTTGGCCAGTTAACTATGGCTTCTATCTTGGAAGTTTCAGCCTTGATGTTTCCACTTCCAACCAAATATCCTAAATATCAACTTTCCCTTTTCCCTAGGTGACACTTGAAGCTTTTAATGGTCACTCCACTTCTTTTAAGCCTTTTCAGTACTTCAACTAAGGGCCTCGGCAGACGACTAATAAGGTCATCTCCGAGGCAGAGAAGAGGAGGGGCAGCCACACGCTCGGCGCCCCTTCCTCCTCCCGAGGTTGCCCTCGGAGCTGCCGGCCCTCCGCATGGCCGGCGCTCCCAGGGCAACCTCCCACCGCAGCATCCTCACACGCTGCGGCGGAAAAGCCAGGGAAAGTGCGCCCAACGCGTTTAGGGCACACTTTCCCTGACTTCTGAAAGGAGCGCCGATTTAGCGCTCCTTTCAGGGATGCCGCCAGTGTGCTGCGGTGCGGCTGCCGTGGTCCCGTGGCGCACCGTCCCAGGGCGTCCTGGATGCCCTGGTCTGCTTCCCCCCTAAGTGGTATAAATGTTCATCCCACGAATTACTAAAAATACCAATGTCATCAATATAGGCCACAACACAATGTTTTAATACTGCTAACATATTGTCTACCAATATTTGAAATGTGGATGGAGCATTCTTTAGACCAAAGGGCAATACCGTAAATTCATACAGACCCTTATGTGTAACAAAGGCCGTTTTCTTTTGTTCCTTGGGACACATTGGTACCTGCCAATACCCTTTTGTCAAATCCAAAGTTGATATGTATTGAGCCCTTCCCATTTTCTCAATCAAATCCTCGTTTCGAGGCATAGGATAGACGTCCGTTTGGGTAACTTTATTCAACTGCCTATAGTCTACACAGAACCGTATAGTCTGATCAGGTTTTTCCACTAAAACTACAGGTGAAGCCCATGGACTATTCGATGGTACTATAATCCCCATTTTTAGCATTATCTCAATTTCCTCTTCAGTTTTGTCTGCCAATGTATCAGTGACTCGGTATGGAGGAGTAGCTAGGGGAAGCTTCTCCTATGTTGATATGGTGCACTATCCCCTTAACTCTCCCAGGCATATCTGAGAATATGTCTTCAATTTTTTTTAACACCTCCCGGAACTCTGTTTGTTGTTGGGGAGTAAGAGAAGGATCAAGCGTCCAAACAATAGCGCGAAGGGACTGAATCCTAGACTTTCTTGTGGCACCTCCTGATATGCAAACACTAAGTGTTGTAATTTGGTGTCCCAGTCATTTTGATTTTCCTTTTGCATGTTACATTTAGATTTGAGAACCTCTCTATACAACCTATCTTGAAGAACTTTAAATCTGTGTAGGTAATTCATACTCACCTCCACATCGCCATCTTCCTCAGCTAATGCAAACAAGGGCTTTAAACTTTCATCCCTCTGTTGTTCTTGACCAAAATCTACTTGGTTTTCAACTTGAATCTCCTCACAACCCTCTCTATCTTCCACCTCAGAACAACCAATTTCCTCACAAGTGACATCAGATCTGTTTGGGTTTTCTATCTTCCACCTCAGAATGACCAATTTCCTCACAAGTGACATCAGATCTGTTCGGGTTGAAGTGATCTTGTTTCCCAGCGTATTTCTGGTGTTGCTGTCTCATTACCACTAAGACAAATCGAAGGTGTCTGTCTAAATCATTCCCAATTAGACATGGAACAGGGATGTCATCCCAGAGGGCAAACTTCCACTGTAATTGGTGTCCTCTAAAACAAATGTTTATTTTTGCTACTGGGGTTATAAATGGAGGACCTCCTAAATCTTTTAGAGTTAGGGTTTCTCCTGGGCATATGTCTTGTTTATTTACTAGGTGTGATTTGATTATACACACTTCCGATCCAGAGTCACGGAAACCCCAAAACCAAGTATCATATATCTGAATTAGTTCTGAATGTTCTTTATCACCAGACTCCCCAGGAACAGGCTTTATAAACAAGCACAGTTTGGCAGTGTTAGTTGCTTCACTGGCTGCTGTTTCCATAGCAACTGCAGCTTCTCTGCAAGGCCCATTGCTACATTGTTTAACTGACTGGTTAGCTATGGTTACACAATATGCTGGCTTTAGAAATGGTTTAAAATTCTTCTGGTACATGTTTGGACAATCAAATCTCAAATGTCCTATCTCCCCGCATTGATAACAAGTTGGATTGACTTCCTGTTGACCCTTTCTCTTTCTTTTTTTCCTCAGGGTCATACTCTCTCAACCCAAATTTTTTTCTTTCAAGTTCTGGTGTTCTTCTTTGTTACCAAGGTTTATAAGGTTTTTTCTCACCATTTCTGTCTTTTTAGGCTTGCCAGTTTTTAGAGTCCTTTTTGTCTCTCCACTGAAACCCTTCTTTGGCTTTTGACATTCCCCTATCATCTTCTCTAATCAGCACCAACTCATCAACCATTTTAGCAGTTTCTGCTACTGTTTTGGCTTTCTTATCCTGAACCAGCCATTTATATTCTTGAGGTATTATATTATAGAATTGTTCCAAGCTGATTAAACTTTGTAACTCTTCCTTGGATGTTACCTTATAACCCTCTATCCAGCTTTTTAAATAGTAATCTAGCCTACATGCTAGTTGAGAAAAAGTCTCCTCAAGCCGTTTCTTTATCTTTCTAAATTATCTCCTGTGATGTTCCGGAGTCAAGCCAAATCTTTGTTTTACCATTTCTTTAAATAACTCATAGTTTTGAGCTTCCTCAGCCCTCATTTCAGCATAAATTTCTGTCAATTCCCCACAAATTTGGGATCTTATATAACTCATTCGGTCTTCTTCTTTTATTCTTAACTCTTCACAAGTCCTTTCAAACTTAGTAAAGAAAGAATCAATATTATCTCCTTTGTAATACCTGGGAAACCTCTTCATATCAATGTGAGGTAATCTGTTTACCTCAGCCCCCATCAGAGTTTGAGGTATTCCCTGATCTAAATTTCTCATTCGAAGTTGAAAATCCATTTTGGCTTGTCTTACACTCAGCCTTTCAAGTTCAAGTTATTGTTCCTTTTCAATTTCTTTCTCCTTTAAAAGCCTTTCATTTTCAAATCTGGCTAATTCCATTTCTTTTGAAAGCCGCTCATTTTCAAGTCTAGCTAGTTCCATTCTTTCTTTAATTTTCCAAATCTCTAAACTTTCTAGCAGTTCAGAAAGGGTAGTATCCAGACTAGCCACCATTGCTTCCCCAACTTCACGTTCTTCCACCATTTCAGCCATAGCTGGTACTTTTACTTTCTTGGGAGGCATCTCTTGTCAGGAAAAGAGACGGCTGTCCAATACTCTGTATGTATATATTGTACATAGTGCAACTAAAGATTAAAGCCATCGTGTTGAGTGAAGTCTGGCCTTGCTGCTGTCTTTATTCGGAAGAAAGCCAGAGTCAAGGCCGTGTGCTGCTGTGAAGGAATTTTTCCTTCTCTGCCAGAAGCCCTTTTGCAGACAACTCTCTGGAATCCTTCTCCTGGCGTCCTGTCAACATGGAACAACTCTGCACATGGTCGTGGAGGACACAGCACATCTTTCCATGCCCCAATAAGGGTTATGGGCCCAGTGTGCATGTGGACAATGCTTGAGAAGCTGTGGGAGATATAGTTCTGCAATTGGTGGGCTGTTTTGTGTTCCTTGAGGGCTGAAGAGAACAGTCCTGGAGGGGAGTGAGTTAAGTGTGTCTACTCACAGACTCTGCTCTTGTCTGTTTGCTTTGGAAGCCAATTGTTTTTGGTAGCCTGCCCGGACTGTTATCAGTGTGTTTGTTTGCATCTGTTTAAGTCACAGACTCAGTGCAAACTTGGAAATGGCAGTCAGGTTTGAAAAGCTGTCTGAGAAGAACTATGCTTCCTGGAAGTTATATATGCAGGCTTTGCTAATAAAGCAGGACTTATGGGGCTATGTAAAGAAACAACCTGACTCTGCTAATGAGGATGAATTAGTAGGTGATGAAAAAGCTAGAGCTTCCATTATTCTAGCTGTAGAACTGAATCAGCTGAATAATATCAGAGATAAGAGGTCAGTGTTTGAAGTCTGGAAAGCTCTTGAGACTGTAAACCAACCAGCTAGAGCCTTGTCAAAAATGTTATGCAGCAGAAAGCTGTATTGTTGTAAACAGCAGGAAGGTGAAAGCATGCTTGTACATTTAAAAAGGATGCAAGATAATTTTGCAGAGTGCAGTGATCATGGCATCCATATAGAAGAAACTCAGAAAACATATATACTCCTGAGCAGTCTAAACAGTGAGTGGGAGTTTCTAACCTATAATCTCCAAGAAGTAGCTGAAGCTGATTTAAATGTCGACCTCATGGCATCCAGAATACTGGAAGAGGCACAGATGAGAGATTCTGAGGAGAGCCTCAAGGGAGTGACCAGCTGGAGGAGACAACCAACCGACCAATCTATGTCCTTGTCCAAGGAAAGAAGTGCTGCTGTCTGCAGAACACGGAGATGTTTTTCCTGTGGGGAGACTGGACATTTGATAAAGAACTGTCCTAAGGTTTCTGCAGCAAAGAAAGGACAAAAATCACAGAAGAAAAAGAAAGACAAGCCCCAAGATGGAAGGGGTTTTGCTACTGCTGTAGAGGGAATTGTGGGTGAGAAGAAAGACCAGTCTGTCTGGATTTTGGACAGTGGGTGTTCTCATGACATGACCCCTAATAGGGGAGAACTACAGAACCCAAAGCCAGCACCAGTGGACACTGTAGTATTTGCAGATGGTGAATCTGGCAATGTAGATGTACACTGTGTTTATCCCAGGTTTAAAAAAAGTTTTCCATAACATACTATGTGCACCAAAATTGCAAAATAGCCTTGTAAGTGTAGCATCCCTAACTGGTGATGGGAATGAAATCCCTTTTAAAGGGCATGAGGGGATTGTGTACAAGGATGGAGCAGTATGTGGTAAAGCTGTAAAGAAAAACCACATTTATCACATGGTGGCACAGGTGCAGTGTGGGAATGTAACAAACAAGCCACTTCATGATGGGTGTGCTCATTACCTTCATAGAGTTATGGGCCATATAAACTTCAAAGATTTGAGAAACCTAGAGAAGGTTTGCCCAGAGTTCAAGGTAGAGAATTGTAAAAGCTACCTTGATTGTGCTATTTGTAAAAAGGTAAAGGTCAAGGCTTACCCTGTAGCGAAGGTGAACAAATGCATAACCCAGAGGCCTTTTCAGGTTGTTCATGTGGATTTATCAGGGCCACATCAAGTAACGAGCATAGGGGGTAGCAGATTTACCCTAGTGATTGTAGATAGGCATACCAGATTTACCTATGTGGCTATGCTCCAAACCAAAAGTGAGGCTGCTGACATGGTTAAAAAATGGGTCAATTCTATTGAAAGGGTGTTTCCCTACAAGGTTGGCACTTTTGTGACTGACAGAGGTGGGGAATTTCTGTGTAATAATCTGCAACAATGGTTTGGGCAGAAAGGAATCCAACATAAATCTACAAATCCCAGATGTCCAGCTGAAGATGGTTTGGCTGAACGCAGGATGTGGGATGATAAATCAGATAAGAGATTGTATGTTAGAGGATTCCAGAGCGCCAGCTAACTTGTGGGGTGAAGCAACAAGAACCGCTTGTCATATTGTAAACAGGTCATGGTGTAGTGTGATAAATCAAACGCCATATTATTTGTTGTATGGGAGAGCACCAAACCTTAGGGTGTTTGGTCAATTTGCTTCAGTCTATATTCCTCCTCAATTTAGGAAGAAGAATGAGCCCAAAAGTCAAAGGTTACATTTTGTGGGCTATGGGGAAACATGTATAGGTTCCTGATGGATGGAAATAGGATCTTGTATTCCAGGAGTGCTAATTTTGAGACTAATGCTGGGTGGAAGAGAGTGTACCCTGACTAAAATGTTGTTGTAAAACAGAAAGCCAGTGTGGTAGATAAGAACAATGGAAATGGAGGGGTACATGAATCCAGAGATGTCTTAGATGAGAAATCAGGTGTGTCACAACAGCCTGGAATTTCAAGTCAACAGGGCGCTTTGAAGGTGCCTTGTACTCCAGAAGAACCTAGTACTTCTTTAGACTTACAACCAAAACCAAAATCAGAGTTAGTAACTATTAAACAAGAACCTTTTGAGACTCATGGGCAAGACACTCAGGCCAGTGTTAGTGGCAGTGACACTGAGTGTGGCCAAGGCACGTTCCTAATTCCCATGAGGGCTCAGAAGGGAAAGTTCTTTGTGGTAAAGCAGGGACAAGCCTCTTCTGTGGCAGCAGTAAAAAGAACTGAAAACACTCCAGAAAGAGCCAGGAGAACATGCACTAAGCAGGAGGGGTGGAATAAAACCCAAGTTCTGGTGTGTGTGGCAGAGTGTAGCCAGGATATGTTTGGTGGGTTGGTTATGGAAAACTGTAAGTAAAAGGAAATTGAAGGGCCTTTGCAGACTGCCAGAAATAGTGCAAATTGAGTCCACTTTAAGGGTTAGGGTTAGGGGATCATGGGAACTGTATTTTATTGTGGCACCAGAGCTCTCTGACAGAGAAGGCTCAATGTCTCAGAAAAAAAACAATTCCCATGATTCCCTAGCACTAACCCTAACCCTTAAAGTGGACTCAATTTGCACTATTTCTGGCAGTCTGCAAAGTCCTGAAGAGTGATAGCACCAGGGAAGCCAGAGCCGGATGGGTCAGTAGCATGGGCTATCAAGGTCTAAAAACACTGTGGCATTGTAAATAATGGGAACGGAGTCTCAGACTCTAGAGGTATCAGAGGTTAAGGTCACAGTATATAAAAACAAGTGTAAATGACACATGGTACACACCACATGTCATTTGGAGGGGAATGTCAGGAAAATGACATGGATGTGGCCACAAGGTAGAGCTGTGGGATAAGAAATGCAAGCAGTTCAGCTACAGGTGGTGGGTTTGTTATGTATGGTGGTTGGCGGAGCAGTTTGTTGGTGTGTTGCATAGTTGTGAGTATTTGAGACGGCTGTCCAATACTCTGTATGTATATATTGTACATAGTGCAACTAAAGATTAAAACCCTCATGTTGAGTGAAGGCTGGCCTTACTGCTGTCTTTATTTGGAAGAAAGCCAGAGCTCAAGGTCGTGTGCTGCTGTGAAGAATTTTTTCCTTCTCTGCCAGAAGTCCTTTTGCAGACAACTCTCTGGAATCCTTTTCCTGGCATCCTGTCGACGTGGAACAACTGCACATGGTCATGGAGGACACAGCGTGTCTTTCCATGCCCCAACATCTCTATAGTATTTCCCTACTATTACCCACGACTTTTACCTCAGGAAATTCTCTTTAACGGTCACTACCTCGACCAAATTTTAAAGCCAATATTTGGTTCTTAAAGTAAAGCAGAGATTCCTTACGTTACCCTAGCTTGTACCTCAGGAATCACGGAGAGTTTTTGATGGTTTTTACTTCTAATCTCTTACTGATACCTTAATGCATTTACCTCAGAGATTAGGTAACTCTCCAAATGGTCAGTGCCCAAGTAATCTCCTACAATTAACCCTTGACAAATACCTTGGAGAATACTTTACTGACTTTGGCTTTTCTAGTATGTTTTGACTTTAGGTATTTTCTCCAACCTGGAGTGGCTTTTTTTCACTGCTGCTTTATTTGTGTTTTCACACACACACACACACACACACCTACCAGTACCTCATCAAATTACCTCAAGGACTGGCCCAAAATATTCCTCTAATGTGGTCAGTTTCCGAGTAGTCTCTTACCATTTACCTCAGAGACTTCTCCCCTGACACTTAAATCTTTCACTTTAAAATAATTCTTTGAACTTTTTCTCTCCCGTTCAGAATATATTTGGGCTTCTGGTTCCTTGAACTCAGACTCCTTACAAACACCCTTTGGCTTCTTGGACTTTCAACTTCCAAGGTCAAACTACCTGTAGACACCGGATCCCTTTGGATCCCGCCGACTCTGCCACCAAAATAATTATGTGATGGACTACTCCTGCCACCTTGACTATTTCTCTCTTTTAAAATTTTATAGCCCTTGTCACCTCCCAGTCCAATAACCATTAATAACACACTGGTAGTGTTTGTTCAAAATTCTTACACAGAGGCCAAAATAGGTTTTTATAAAATAGAAGAATGTTTTATTGTGTTTCAAACATACAGGCACACTTCTTGGTTTTCAAACTTGTTAATAATATTATCTAGTTACAGTTTCAAGTGTATTGTAGCTATTTCAAATACAATCCTTCAGCTGTTTCAATAATTACAATCTAAGCACCCAGACACTCTCTACACTAGAGCTCTGTTGAACCACAAAGAGGTTTTTTTTCTTTTGACTCTTATCTTTGTATCATTTAGTTCCCTCAGGAACAATCCACAGCCTCTGGCTTAAGGTACTGCCTCACGGTACCCCTATCTAAGGGCCTTTGCAGACTGCCAGAAATAGTGCAAATTGAGTCCACTTTAAGGATTAGGGTTAGTGCTAGGGAATCAAGGGAATTGTTGTTGTTGTTTTTAGACACTGAGCCTTCTCTGTCAGAGAACTCTGGTGCCACAATAAAATACAGTTCCCATGATTCCCTAACACTAACCCTTAAAGTGGACTCAATTTACACTATTTCTAGCAGTCTACAAAGGCCCTAAGTCAGATCCAAACTGACACTCTTGAAGGTTCTGAGCCTTCTGTTCCACAGTTCCTAACTGCCTAACTCCCTAACTGACTATATCCCGCACCATCTAAGATATTTATCTCTTTCCAGCTCCTCTCTCATTGGCTGATTCCAGCTGTCTCAGGATTGGTCAGCTGTCTTCTGGTCTTCACAGCTCCCTGCTGTCTTTCTGTTCATCACACAGGATAGCTCTATTCTTTTCAATTACCATCAAGTCAACTCTGGCTAATGGCAACCCTATAAATGAGAGACCTCCCAGTCATCCTATCATCAACAGCACTGCTCAAATATCTCAGATTCAGGGCCATGACATCCTTGATTGAACCTATCCATCTATATGCAGTCTTCCTTTTTTCCTACTGCTTTCTACCTTACCAAGCATTTTTGCCTTTTCTAAGGAGTCTTCTCATGTTATGGCCAAAGCACAACAGTCTCAATTTAGTCATCATGCTTCTAGGGATAGTTCAGGTTTGATTTGTCCATATATTTGTCTTTTTAGCAGGCCACAGTATCCATAGAACTATTCTCCAGCACCACATTTCAGGTGATTTGATCCTCTTCCTATCAGCTTTCTTCACTGTCCAGCTTTCACAACCCATACATAGAAACTGGGAATACTATTAACATGAACTTTAGTATTCAGTTATATTTTTACACTTCAGGATCTTGTCAAGTCCCTTCATAGCTGCCCTTCCAAGTCCTAGCCCTCTTCTGATTTCTTGACTGCAGTCTCCATTCTGATTAGCAATTGAGCCAAGGTATGGAAAATCTTGATCTATTTCAATGCCTTCATCGTCTACTTTAAAGTTATGTAAATAATTTGTAGTCATTTTTTGTTTTCTTAATGTTCAACTGTAAACCTGCCTTTGCACTTTCTCCCTTGACTTTCTTCAGTAATTGCTCCAAATATTTGCTATTTTCTGCTAGTAGTATGGGCTCAACAATCTTAAATTGTTGATGTCTCTTCCTCCAGTTTTCACAATTCCTGCTTTAATCCTGCTTTAAGTATGATATGTTCAGAGTCTAAGTTAATCAGGTAGAGTGATAAAATGCAGCCTTGCCTCATGCTCTTGCCAAATGGAAACCATTCTGTTTCTCCATATTCTGTCATGACAGTAATCTCTAATCCTGAGTACATGTTATGCACCAGAACAATCAAAAGCTGTGGCACACCCATTTCTTTAAGCATTATCCAGCAGCACACTTTATTAATTCTGGAAGAGGAAGAAGAAAGGATGTTGTGGAATCTTGCCCTTCCCAATATGCTCAGGCAAAAGCAAACTGTTGCAGTCTTCCCTAGCTTATCTGTTCTTGCTCATTAATAACTTTTGCCATCTTGACCACACTCTGATGTTGTTTGCCCACATAAGTCTCAGGTTTCATCTGTGAAATGTTGGAAGGTATGAGCCATCAATTGTTTTAATTATATTCCTATGAGGGTGAAGGGGTAGCAAAATACACTCCCTCAATTCAGAAGTAGAGGAATAGAAAAATTTAAAAAATAACAGAAACATATCTGTCCTTCTCCTATCTCACTTCACTGAGATAAAGTTGAACATGATTATGACCAAGGCCTGGGGGCATAACTTTGGCATAAACTCAGGATAACTGTTTGTTCAGATATAGCTGTTTTACGTTAGTGCCTTTTTCTCGGGGATCAAGACTTGCCAACTCTCTACTTCAGAAAGCTGACTAGCAAGCTTAGAGGCTGTACAGTGTGCCATAATATTTTTCAAGCTCTAATTACGCTAATGGCAGATTGGGAATGTAGCTTCTCTCACACTGAAATGTGCAGCCAAACTATTTTCCTAGTGCATTAATTAAATTTGCACTTAAGTGAATTTCAGCATGCCCTGAGCAAGGTTCATCTAATGGAGCCCTTGGTGATGCTCAGCACTAAAGAGCTATTTACTTTTAAGTTACAGGTCATTATTATTCTGCTTTCCTTAGTGATCAGGTCAGAAGGACTTGAGTCATTTTGTGCTGTGTCCTTTCCATTATAAAGAAGTAAGTGGAAGGTTACCAAGGAAAATGTTAACTCCTAATTCTTGTTTTTGAACAATGAAATATGTTGGGAGAGTTTCTGTTAGAAGGAAAATCTAGTAAAGGGATAACTGGACAGTTCACAGCCTGGGCTTGTGGTTATGACCCATGGAAGCCTTGACTTGGGATGTGATTGGCAGTACTTCTGAGAAGAAACTGGAAGCAGTGAAGGTTCCTGCAGATTTAGTCATCCTCATGAAAATAGCCAACACACTGGGCTTTGCTTCTGTTATTATCTCATCTAACTCCATGTGGTTTCTCATATCCCTGTCTGACTCATATTAGCTCATTAGTAGCAGCCATTTGGTTTAAAAATAGGTTAGACCTTTTAAAAAAAATCCAACTAGATTTATTAATATGCAAAGGGATCTTGTAGCACCTTTGAGACATGTGAAACAATGAAGCTGGTTGCATGAGCATTTGTAGACTTGAGTCTTCTGCTACAAAACCTCACGCTATCAACTTTCTTTCAATTAATCTCAATGGTGCTACAAGATCCCATTGCATACTGATTTTCCAGACTAACACATCTATAGTCTCTGAAATCTACTACAATAGATTTATGAAGTTCACTAATCTCACATGTCCTACTAACTGCTTATGTTTGTACATGCTGGCTGGGTGATTATGAGAGGTGTGGACCAAAAATTAACTTTTCCAAGCTCTAATCTAACTTTTATATCCAAATAGGGGAATATATTTATTTTTTGCAGTCACCAACAGATTATCTCTTTATAGTTTCACTTGACTGCTCTGGAAAATCCCTTTCAGTTAAGATTCTTTGGTGAAGAAACATTTGAGGACCTACAGCATTCTTTGCCTTCCTGTGGTGTATTCAAACAACATAAAAATGAAGATGTAGACAGTTTACTTTTAGGAGAGAAGCACTGCCCAGTTCAACAGAAGATTGGATGTGTTATTTGCTAACAGACACATGGGCATAAAACAAAAAGTGGCTTCTTTTGCTTACAGAACAGTCCAAGCATGCCAAAAATTCAAAGTAGAACATGTAATTGATTGCTTTTATGATGTACAATATTACAAGTTATGGTACAGTTCATTTATTTTATTCTTTTATGGTTTTACAGGTTGCTAACATACAGTCTTAACAAAGGCTGTTCTTACTGTCCTGCACGTAATTGCAAGTCAGGAGTAAAAAGATGTTTCCCACTGATTTCCAAGGGTTCACAAGTCCATTGTTTACATCACTTCTTTCTTCTCATGGAAGATCTCATGCAAGAACTTAAAACATGAATGTCTTCTGTCCAAGAAAGAAGCCGCATAGAGCTCTTCAGCAAAAAGAGTTTTTGAACAAGAAAATGGAAATCATTAGCTGTTTACTGAAATCCTGTCATATGAATGAACACAAGGAGGAGAGTGAGGGCCTTTACAGACTGCCAGAAATAGTGCAGCTTGAGGCCACTTTAACTGTCCTGGCTCAGTGCTAAGAAATCATGGGAACTGTAGTTTATTTGGCACCAGAGCTCTCTGACAGAGAAGGCTCAATGTCCCAGAAAAAAATACAGTTTCCATGATTCCCTAGCACTGAGCCAGGACAGTTAAAGTGGCCGCTGCACTATTTCTGGCAGTCTGCAAAGGCCCTGAGTGAGTTAGCCAGTTCTGCCCTGCTCCTTGATCCTGTCCAACCTTGCCTGCCTCAAGTAACTCCATCTATCCAGTGTGATAGCCACCTGGCCTGCTACCATCTTTATTTTTTTCATAGAATCATAGAGCTGGAAGAGACTACAAAATCCATCCAATCAAACCCCCTGCCATGCAGGAACTCACAATCAAAGCATCCCCGACAGATGGCCATCCAGCCTCTATTTAAGGACCTCCAAAGAAGGAGACTCCACCACTCTCTGAGGGAGTGTGTTCCACTGTCAAACACCTCTCACTGTCAGGAAGTTCCTCCTAATGTTGAGGTGGAAGCTCTTTTTCTATAGTTTTACTCCATTGCTCTGGATCCTAGGAGATTACTACATACAGCTTTTAAATAGCAGTTACACCTGGGGGAAAAGTGGCTCTGGCAATACTTATTGCACACTGCTGCCTCTGACCTGTAGCTACTATGTCCCCCGATGACATTCAAGGTGTCCCATTTCATTGACAGAGGAAACCCATCAATGACCTGTCAATAGCACAAGCCTTCAGGAGCGAAATGTCATTTCTGGGACACTTGCGAGATTGCCAGTCATGTGGTGTCAGTGTCCCCTCCTCTCCCCTTGTTCCCCCTCCCCTTCACTATTCCCAAGAAGCCTAATTTAAGTTTTTCTTCCCTGTTTCTTCTCTATTTTTTTTTTAAAATTTAAACTGACAAATTTAAACTGACATTGCTGTAGCATAGATTCAGAATTGTGTGAGTTAAAAGAAAAATAACTAAAAGTAAAAGTAAAAGGCATGCTGGGTAGGGCATTTGGTAGGGGGGAGGGTTAAAGGGGACTCAGGAAAACAGTGCAATGGCGGCAGCAGTCTCAGTCACACAATTTTGAAGACGTATGATATTGGGGCTCTGACACACACACCCCAACGCAATTGCTGCAAGAACAGGGCTCATGTGATAAAGCCCCTAATTGCTGGAGCAGTTGAAAACAAGCCTTCATCCTCCATGTGGCATCCCTTCAAATATTTAAACATGGCTATAACAACAACAACAATAACAACAACAAAGTTTATTTATAATACCCTTTCCACCAAAGGACAATATATCAGAACATATACAATAAAAAGCAAACAATAAAAAACACACCATAAAACACTAAAATGCTAAAATACTATACTAATATGCTAAAAACAAAAACAAACAAAATTCTCCTCAGCCACTACCCATCTTGGCCACCTTAGGCATGCTCAGCAACGTAGGGACAATGCAGACCGGACAAAAGGGCCAGCCTGGGGGTGGAGCTGGGGCAGGGCAACCGCATGCCAGCCGCCCCAATTCTGCCCCAACATTGCTGTCATGCCATGTGCTAACTGCATGGCACATGGCGTCAGGGTGCCCTTTTTTGTGCAGCATGTAGACACAAAAGAGTCGCGGTGGTAGTGCTAAGGGTGGCTTTTTGCCACCCTCAAAAGGAGCAGCATTTGCCAGCTCTTTTTGGAGCGGCAAAAAGTCAGATAAGGGTCATGGTGTGTGGTTGCGACAGCCCCGATCCAGCGCTCCCGGGGGGACGTCTGCATTGGCCCTTAATCTGGTGAACTGAAGAGGAAGGTTTTTAACCCTTTACGAAAGTGGATCAGATCCTCCTCCAGCTGGAAGGGCAAAGGAAGGCCGTTCCAGAAATGCAGAGCCAGATCCTGAAAGGCTCACAGCCTTGACAAAGCCATATGTGTTGGTGGAATTGCTGATGATCCTTTGTCTGCAGATCTTAAGTTTCTAGATGGCACATACCATGCTACCCAAGCTGCTAAATACAGGGACAGGTTAAAGTGCAGGGCCTTAAATACTAGGCCCAAAGGCTTATAATGAGCCCTGGCCTGAACTAGAAACCAGTGTCACCTTTTAACCTTCTCTTCCCAGGCTAAACATACCCAGTTCCCTAAGCTGCCACTCATAGGACATGGTTTCCAGCCCTTTCACCATTTTGGTCACTTTCCTCTGGACATCTTCCAGTTTCTCAATATCCCTCTTGAATTGTGATGCCCAGAACTAGACATAGTATTCCAGGTGAGGTCTGGCCAAAGCAGACTAAAGTGGTACTATTACTTTGCTTGGCCTATACACTACACTCTTATTGATGCAGCCTAGGATCATATTGTCCTTGCAAGATTAGTCAAGGGCACAAGAAAGATGCTAACATAAATAGCAGACACCCTTAGGAAGGCTAACTGCATCCAAAGCAGCATTACACATTAAAACAGGGATGTGGAATGTGAGGAGCATGAGCCAAGGGAAGCTGGACACAGTAAAAATGGAAATGGTATGATGAACATAGCAGTACTGGGGGTGAGTGTATTAAAATGGAAGGAATGGGCCACTTTGAGTCAAACAACCACACAGTGTTCTATTCAGGCAATGAAAAGACAAGAAGAAACAGGATAGCTTTCATACTAAGAAAAGATGTGGCAAAAGCAGTCAGAGGATACAATGCAAAATCAGACAGAATCATTTCAGTAAGGGTCCATGGTAAACCTATGAATATCACCATAATCCAGGTATATGCACCAACCACAGAGGCAGAACAGGAAGAAATTGATAGATTCTATGAAGGAGTACAGGTAGAAATTGACAGCATACCAACACATGATGTCAAGCTGATCATTGGAGATTGGAACGCAAAAACTGAAAGCAAAGAAGAATCAAAAACAGTAGGCAGATTTGGATTAGACAAAAGAAATGAAGCAGGTGAGCATCTGATAGATTTTTGTGAAGCCAACAACCTATTCATTGCAAACACATTTTTATACAACTAGAAAGAAGGCTGCACACATGGACATCATCAGAAGGTCAACACAAAAATCAAATAGATTATATAATTGGAAGTAAAAGATGATGGAACTCTATACTGGTGGTCAAGACTAGATCAGGAACTGACTGTGGCACAGATCATGAATTACTCAAAACAAAAATAAGAGCACAACTCAAAAAGAAAAGAAAACCAGTGATTATACCAAAATATGACTGTTCGTACAGAGGGCGAAAAATAGACATTTTTTGGCAGGAAGGAAGTGTGTATGAAAGATGAAGTAAGTTAGAGAAGGTATGTGTAGGTGTATGAAGGTTTGAGCAAGTGTTAAGAGGGTATGAGTAGGAATGAAAGGGATGTAGGGAATGAGAGGATGAAGGAAGGTTGGAATGAGTGGAGAACAAGAAGAAAAAATAAATAAGAAAAAGAAATAATGTGGAAAGATAAAGAGAGGAAGAGGCTATATGGATGAGAGGGTTAAGAAAGAAAAGGAGAAAAGAAAAACAGTGGAAGGATAAAGAAAGAGATAAAACTTTTGATAAATAGTGGCAAGATGGTAGGATGGGGTGTGAGAGATATTAAGAATATTGGATATGTAATGTTGCTAGTATAGTAATATGTAAGTTATGTATCTATGTATGAGTTTATCACATGGGGAGTCCCGTGCAGAAACCCTGCTTTAAGTAGCAAAAAAATGCAAAAGAGGAAGCAATTTATTAACCGGATTCCCCAGTGTGAAAAGTGAAAGCGATGTTAAAATGGGGTTAATCTGAATGGAAACTGCTTCTTTTTACTTTCAGAAAAACCTGAAAGTAAAAAGAAGCAGTCAATGAAGGGTTTCCGTTCGGATTAACCCCAGTTTAACCTCCTTTTAACAGCGACGTCATCTGAAAAAACATTCGCTTTTGCAGTTTTTTCTACTTTAAACCCCCGTTTCCGCACGGGATTTCCCCCATGTGATAAACTCCAAAGCATATATTTGTATGTGTTTGTTATGATTTCTTTTATGTGTAATATTTTTTTCTTTAAAAAACCCAAAACGGACTATTGCAGATATTTTATTGTTTGTATTGGCTCCATATAAGCTGCTTTGGGAGCCTGAAGAATAGGATAAAATTATTTACAATATGTATAAATTAATGTCTAAACTGTATGGAGGCAGATCCTCCTATAACTTGGGATAGTAATAATTGTATGCATACAAACATACACAATCATTTAATATAATTTCTCTCCCTAACAGGGAAAGATATAATGAACAAAGTGACCTATAGAAAGAAGGAATTTAAGTGGCAGCTTAGACATTGCATGAAAATGTATGAAATGAATTTGCTATTTTTCCATAGAAAAGCAGCCTTTGTAGGATAAAACCTAGGGTTCTTCCAGATGGAATGAGTCTGTTGAGTGACTGTGGAACTTGTATCTGTACATCTCACATTTGTATTTTCAAGATCTAAACAATGTTTTGTCAATCACATGATATGCTGAGCTATTTCCTCTCCTTTTCTGCAATATTCATAAGTAGTTTGTCCTTAATTGCAGATGGTTTAAAAAAAAACTAATGGTGACAGTGCAACCTGTTACTATTTTTAATATCAAGACATATTGTGAGATTCACCTCTCCATGATCCTAACATGGAAGCCATGAACTTCAAGCTAGAGATCACATTGGCCATCTTAGGAGTCGCCAGGGGGACGTGACTTCCCCATACCTATCAAGGGAAGTGAGAAACACCTGTCAAGGAACAATACACCATTCCAGTGTGATATTTGTTCTTGTCTATCAGGTCCTGCAGGCTACCTAAACCAGGATTCTAGTGGACTAGTTTGGTTTGCTGTCAGAAACTCTGCTGGTTTCCCCTTTGCTAAGCCCCTCTGTCACACACCTGTGTTAACCGGGAGTGACTGAGTCCCAGAACCCATCTCTGGATCCCTCAAGAAGAGTAAGTGCCATTGCAATAGGGGGATTTACTTCTGAGTAGACAGCCAGGCTGGTGTAGTGCTCAAGCATTGGACTAGGACTCTAGAGACCAGGGTTTGAAAATCCACTGAACCATGGAAAACCACTGGGTGACCTTGGGTAAATCCCACTCTCTCAGCCTCAGAGGACGGCAATGGCAAACCGTCCTCTGAAAAAACTGGCCAAGAAAATTCTGTGATAGGGTTGCCTTAGGGTTGTCCTCCTTTCCCAGGACTCATCCTACATTCTAACCTTCTGTCCAGGAGAAATACCAAAACATTCTCTGTTCTGAGCATGACTAGGAAGCCTGAATTTATATGCATGTTTTTAGTGTGTGTGTGTGTGTGTGATGTCCCCTATTTTTGCTGGCAGGTCCTCCATTTGAGTTGAAGGTTTGGCTGGGAAAAGAAACCCACTCTTTTATCTCTCTCTCTCTCTCTCTTTCTGTCATCTCTCCTTTCTCTTTTTCTCCCTCTCCCTCCCTCGGTGGCTCCTCAGTGGCCCAAATCCCTTGCCATTGGGCTCCCAGTGACTTCATGCAATGCCAGCCTTAAACGCAAGCTCAAGGGCTCTGGCACTAAAACGCACTCATATATAAATGTCAATTCATGCTTCTTAGTCCTGCTCCAAATGGAGGACCCTTTGTAATTCCTCCTGGACAGAAGATGAAAATGGAGGATGTGCCCTGGGAAAGGAGGATGCTCTCTGCTCACTCTGACCTGGAGTCATTTCCCCAGTCTTTCCATTTAACGATGAGACTGGGGGAAAACACCGACAGGTGTGTGGAGATCCCACACCCAACCCCATAACCAGGGTGACCTGATCTCCTCACTGCCAAGAAGGACAAGGCTCCCCTTCTCTGGATATGCCTTGATCTTCCTCTTGTTGAGAGTAGTTGGGCAGCAGCAGCAGCTGTGAAGGTAAGGAGGAAGAGGAGGATCTAGGTCTCCTGATGCTGCTCCTGTCACCACTGGACCTGCTCCCACTGCCCACCAAGGAGGTGGGGCAGAATGGCATTGCCCCCACGGAGGCACCCATGAGTGCCGCGGAGACCTCCTCCTCCCCACCGATGATGCAATTTGATTGACAGTGGCGCAAATCAAGTGGGAATGACAATCATGTCCAAAAAAGACACAAATTCATGGAATAATGAAATAATATGCTTACATAGTAGGAACTACACATCGGTCTGAATCGATTCAGAGACCCGGTGTCAATACAACTCACAAAGCAATTTAAATGCAAGTGGGAATGAGCCCTAGGTAGGGTGATAATATGCAGCCATGCCTTACCCCCTTGACAATTGGGAGCCATTTTGTTTCTCAATATTCTGTTTTAACAGTGGCCTCTTGTCCCGAGTACAGATTTCTCATTAGACTGTCAAATGTGCTAGGATTCCCATGTCTTTTGGAGCATTCCGAAGCTTTTCATGCATCTTTCAAAGGCTTTGCTATCATCTATAAAGGACATGTTTGAATGTATGATGTACATCAGCACAAACCACCAGTGTGAGCTATTAGCAAAGAGAAGCAGCAAAAAGCCTTCTTAACCTTTCTCCCTCCCTTTGGCACTTTTCCTCCTCACAAACACTCCTTCCAGTAGTTTTTCATTCCATGAGGTTCCAGTATTTATAAGGGGAAAGCATGCATCTAGCAATATGTGGCATGGCGGGGGGGAGGCTTTAGAGTGATTTTTGAGCTGGAAAAAATCCCAATGATGAAAGTGTTTGGTTGTTGTTTTTTAAAGCAATTTTTTACCACGGCTCTACTCAACACTACAACTTCCTGAGGGTGCTTCTCATGTAAAAATCAAATGTTGGGAGCTTCATTCCTTGTATTTACATGCAATTATTAATTTTCATCTTATTTTGCTTCAGGTTTATGAAAAATTTCCCCCATTCCCCCAAAAATGCCAGGATATACTTCTTCACTTGAGACCTGGACACCTAATTTTAGAAAACAGAACAATTGTTTCATCATTCATAAAGCAGTTTTAAAGTGCTATAAAAACAAGTGTAAACAACTCTTGTTGCCATAATATTTCAGTTAATACAGGGCGTTGCTACGATATTATCTTGGTCAGGAAGTAAAGCTTACAGTCATGAAGGAAAACTGACAGCCATTATGACACTCATATGCAAATAACATCCTGCTTTTTCAAAAAATTCCATTGGAGCAATGCTCTTGTCTCCCAAAACCTAATTCATAGCACATATTTTACTTCATGGAATCTACTGAAAATGAAGGATAGGAGAGGTTCAGGATGAACAAAAGCAAGTCCTATGTTATACAACCCATAATTACTGTGAAGATTATTGTCCGAAGAGCTGGACAACAGCCATTAGTTTAGCTAGATATCAAAGACAGGGCTATCTGCTTGGCTGCTACCAAGGACAAAAATAAAAGTACTACAGCCAGAAACAGTATACCTCTGAGCTAGAGCTTGGAAATATTAGTTTGTGAAACTACAATGTGCAGAATCCAGAATGTGCATAGTCATGCTGGCTGAGGATTCTGGGGACTGTAATCCAAAAAGTAACTTTTCCCAGCCTTGCTCTGATTATTTCATGATGCGTGCAAAAAGCAGAGGATGATCACAAGTGCAACAGACCTCTCCATAAATAATGTTGCTATTCCATTCTTTTCCATTATCCAATCTTCCAGTGACTTTGTTACATTAAGGGGAAATGCATCAAAGGGAGAGGTGCATCAACAGAAGCCTTGTAGCCTTGTTCAGGTGGTACTTACTGGCTTGAATCTATAAGAGAAGAGTGCCTTCCTTCCACCTTCCATCACTGCTATCCTCGTGGTAAGAAAGTGACAAATCTCAAGAGGAGACACTTATTTGCACACAGATGCTAACAGGACAGCCAAGAAATGTCCCCAGATACAGGCAACAGTGTTGATTCATATCAAGCGAAACCATTCTAGCAGTTTTCATCTCTCCAGGAACGTGTTTTCTGTTTATTAAAAATTCCAGTCATTTCATTTATATCCCACCTATTCTCCTAGGCTTTGCAATATAATTTCATAGAATCATAAAGTTGGAAGAGACCTCAAGGGCCATTCAATCCAACCCCCTGCCATGCAGGAAGACACAATCAAGGCACCTCCGACAGATGGTCTTCCAATCTCTGTTTTAAAAACTCCAAAGAAGGAGACTCCACCACATCCAAGGGAGTGTGTTCAACTGTCAAACAGTTCTTACTTGTCAGGAAGTTCTCTATAATGTTTAGGTGGGATTTAAAAGTTCCCAATAAAAACAAAACAAACTTTACATATGAAAATATGTATACTATTAAAATATCAAATAAATGATTTTAAACCCCCACAAATAAATGGTTTAAAACCCCTTGGAGAATGTCCTGTTACCATCTACATGCAACAAGCTTCTCCTCTTGAAACTGGTAATTTCCTTTCCATGTAAGTCATAAAATAAATAAGTAGTATGAAGAATCCTAGTACTGTGTGAAGTCGTAGGCTTTCATGGCCGGCATCCACAGTTTTTTGTGGTTTTTTTGGGCTGTGTGGCCATGTTCTAGAAGAGTTTCTTTCTTTCTTTGCATCTGCTGGCAAAACATCAGAAAGAAACTCTTCTAGAACATGGCCACACAGCCCAAAAAACCCACAAAAAACCCTAGTACTGTATATTTTAAAATTTTCTGGTAGTACAAGACTTCCAGTTGCTTTAAAGTCTATCTGAACAGAAGGATTTTTTTCCTGTCAATGGCACTCAATACCATTTTCCACCCTTCTCCCAACTAATGTGAGTACACCCAGAGGAAACAAAGATGCTTGGAGGAGGGGGTGGAAGATGACATTGTAGTGGAATTAGACTAGTGTAACATGTTCTAGGTGAGACTGCCCTTGACAAGTGTTTGGAAGCTGCAGCTGGTGCAAAATGTGGCAACCAGGCTGACATTGGGTGTCGATTTTAGAGTCCATTTAACACTCATTTCCCAAGAACTCTGTGTTTGTCTGTGTGTGCATGTATGCGTGCACATGCACACTTGCTTTCAAGTCGTCAGTCGACTTATGACAACCCCATGAATTTCATACGGTTTTCTTGGGCACAGAATACTGAGGGGTGGTTTTGTCAGTTCCTTCCTCTGAAATAGTCTATAGCAGTAACTGATATTTGTTGAGAGTTTCCCAACCAGGGCTGATCCTGCTGAGCTTCCAGGATCAGACAGGATTCGGTATCTTTTAGGGTATTTATGTTGGGTTGCAAGAATCGTGCTGCCTTCCAATTTGCTTCCAAGCCAAATTCAAGGTGCTGAGTTTGGTGTCCTGAATCCTAAATGGTTTGAGGCCAGGATATCTGAAAGACCATCTCCTTCCATGTAAAGCTGCCCAAAATTTGAGGTCATCAGCAGAGGTTTTGTTGCATGCCCCAACATCTGGCAAGACTAGGTTGGTGTGCACACATGACAGGTCTTTTTCTGTGGAGCTCCCTGCCAAGGGAAGTCAGGCTGATTTCCATCTGTTTTGAGCTTCCCATGGGCTTCCAAAACAGTGTTTGAAACCACTTTGTCTAGTTTAATTGTTAAATTATTTATTTGTTTTAAAATTAGTTTAAGGATTATTTTAATCTTTTAATCTTTTTTAAAAAACATTTTAATTTGCTTTTAAAGTTATCTCTGTATTGTTTTAAATTTTTCTACCTGTTTATGCAACACCTCAGAAACCTTGGGGGCTGATAGGTGATATATAAATGCTTTACATAAAATTGAATAAATAAATCATCACTCATGTTAACCAGTTTCTACGATCATATCAATGTCCACCCCAGAGAGACTGTCACCAAGGCTATTCAGGCTATTTGAGTTGGGAGACACCTTGAGGCAACAAGCACCTTGTCATACTCTTCCATGATACAGTCATTGCCTCCTCCCTTCATATCTCGCTCTGCCCTGTATGACTGCAATGGCTTCTCCCTGAATTTGCTCTCCATCAATCAATATTTAGAAAGCAGACCAAGTAAGCCTACATGGCAGAATTAATGCAGTTTGACAACACTTTAATTGTCATGGCTCCAACCTATGGAATCCTGGGATTTGTAATTTCTGGTGGCACCAGAGCTCTCTGACAGAGAAGGCTAAATATCTAACAAAACCACAAATCCCAGAATTCCATAGCACAGAGCCATGGCAGTTAAAGCAGTGTCAAATTGCATTAACTCTGCAGTGTACAGGCAGCCTTGATCACTACCTTCCCCAAAATGGTTCCATTCTTTTTAGTTAGCCAATGCAAAGTTTATGCAAATATGTAATATATTTTTTGCCCTGTTTTGGGGTAATCCATCAGTAGGCACTCTGTCAATAGTGCTTATGTCAAGGTAATGTGTATAGGTTTAAAGTCAGAGAGACAAACTATCTCAGCAAAGCAGAATTTTGCTTTCCAACCCTTATGTTCTTAGTGGAAATTAATCTTGCCAACATTTTTTTGTTGTTGGATATCTTCCCATAAGCCATTTGTCCTTTCTTTTCAGTTTTATCTGTACTCAATATAATTACTTTACCACCAGGGGAAATACATGGCAAAAAGCCACCAACTATGGGAGGAGGAAACCGAGTGAGAGGAGTGTCCTTTTGCCAAGCAATACAGACATGGGACCTCAAATCATCTCACCAAGATATGCCAATACTCACTAATTAGTATTTAATACTTTGTATTATGGAAAGCACTCTTATATTTTAAAAAGCCATTGCCTAATGTTAATGCTTTTCTCATTTTGTATTAGCTTTATATCTCTCTCCTCTCTATGTAATAAATTATTATCTGCTTTAGATGAAAAGGGTAAATCATAATCTGATTTTTAAAGCAAAACAAAACAAAACAGCTTCTGATAAATACAGTATGACTTTCAAGGGAAATTGTTCAGAAACTAATGTAAAATGAACAAAGACCAACCTATGTGAGGGTAATCAAATGCAGCCTCTTGTCATGACAACTCCAAGTAAGTAGATTAATATGCAAAGGGATCTTGCAGCACCTTTGAGACTAAGGGCCTCTGCAGACTGGCCCAAAGGGCCAGCCTGGAAGCACAGTTGGGGTGGGGTGGCCGGCACCACAGCAATGCTGTCCTGATGCTACGCACCATTATGCACGGTGCAGTGTTCTGACAAGCTGCTCTGGAAAGGCCGAGAAAGAGCCGCATGCTAACTCTTAGGGCGGCCTTTTGCCACCCCTAAAAGGAGTGGCATTTTGCCACTCTTTTCAGGGTGGCAAAAGTGAGGATCGGAGCTGCGGCATGGGGTAGCTGCAGCCCTGATCCACTGGTTCCCAGGGCAGCCCAGAGCTGCCCATCTGCACACCTCCTAAGGGGCTGTACAGATGGGCAGGAAAAGGTGACATGAAGTGGCCTTTTCCCTAAGCCACAGCAACTGTACCATCTGCCCAAGGATGCCCTAAATGGGGATGGAGCAACCACATTGGGGGGCAGTCAATGTGGCTTTTCTGAGGCCGTATTGAAGCCCTGCCAACCGCACGGCTGGCCCCGAGGACACCGCGAAGGGAAACAGAGCAACCACATGGGCGAGCAGAACACCTCATAGGGTGGTATATAGTCTGTCACTCTCTGTGTACAAACATGAGTGATATTCAGCATCCCTGCACACCTGTGCAGGACCTGTCATACACCTACAGATCATGCAAGGATTCACTGACCTCAGTTTCCCCCAAATAGTGGGTGCTGTAGACAGGTGCCACTGTCTGATTGTGCCACCCTTGGGGTGGAGGGATGAGTTTGTCATCCAAAAAAGACATCCCCACACCTCGTCCTCCACAAAACATGTCCCACACAGATCAGGGGAGAGGGGAAAGCTACATGCAAGGGAGATTTGTGTGGACAAACTGGATACATGCAGCTGGTGGTCATGTAAGTCCAGTTTAGAATAACTCTTAGGAGATAATATGTTCAATATAATTAGTCTTTCAGTTCTGTTCAGACTACACTATTTCAGATTGATGGTAAAAGTTTTCATTTCTGAATGTTCCATGCCTGAAAAAAGCTTTCTCTGATGGGAGTTATCATAGCAGGAATACCTCTGTCTTCAGCTTTGTAAACTCTTCCAAAATAATGGGAGATAATCTCATTCAACATGTCTGGCATCTTTGAGAACCACCTACCAAGAACATTGAGAATAATGTGCTGCTTCTTTTCCACTGTTATCTAGATTTCAAGTGAGGTCTCCCCATATAGGACCCAGTGTGGTGTAGTGGTTTGAGCACTGGACTATGCCTTTTGAGCAGGGGTAGGCAACCTTTCCCCTTTAAGGGCCGAGGGACTTCAGCTCCCAGAAGCCTCAGCCATGTTGGCCAATAGTCCCATGTTGGCCAATAGCTCCTGGGATTCCGGGAGCTGAAGTCCCTCGGCCCTTAAAGGGGAAAGGTTGCCTACCCCTGCTTTTGAGAGTAGGGTTCAGATTCCCATTCAGCCATGGAAAACCAGTGCATGACTCTGGGCAAGTCACACTTTCTCAGCCTCAGAGGAAGGCAATGGCTGACCCCCTCTGAACAAATCTTCCCCCCCCCCCAAAAAAAATGATAGAATCATAGAATCATAGAATAGAATCATAGAATCAGAGAGTTGGAAGAGACCACAAGGGCCATCCATAGAATTTAGAATTTCACAGAATTTCATAGAATCATAGAGTTGGAAGAGGCAACAAGGGCCATCCAGTCCAACCCCCTGCCATGCAGGAACTCAAAATCAAACCATCCCCGACAGATGGCCATCCAGCTTCTGTTTAAAGATCTCCAAGGAAGGAGACTCCACTACTCTCCGAGGGAGTGTGTTCCACTGTCGAACAGCTCTCACTGTCAGGAAGTGCCTCCTAATGTTGAGGTGGAATCTTTTTTCCTGGAGCTTGCCACTGCTGCCTGGAAAAAAACATCATAATGATACAAATATTGCATTGGTTCTCCTGCTTCCCCTGCATACACCGTGGTTGCCAAACACCCTGCCATACAGGAACTGAAAATCAAAGCATCCCTGACAGACGGTCATCCATCCTCTGTTTAAAGAGTTAGGGTCACCATGAATCAGAAACAGCTTGAAAGCACACAACACTTCCCATATAAAGCTTAATAGGAATTTATGCCTATACATAGATTTAATAGAAATTTCCCATAAGTACAGACACAGTATCCATGGGCTGAAGAATCCCTGAAGGCTCTTTCTGGTGGGACCAAACCATGACTAGACCTAGGCTCCTGCCACACTGCAGAATTAATGCAGTTTGACACTGCTTTAATGGCCATGCCTCCATCCTATGGAATCCTGGGATTTGTTGCTTGTTGTAGCACCAGAGCTCTCTGACAGAGGAGGTTAAATATCTCACAAAACTACAAATCCCAGGATTCCATAGCACTGAGCCATGGCAATTAAAATGGTTTCAAAGTGCATCAATTCTTCAGCATAGATGCAGCCGTGCACATATCTTAATCAAGGGTAAACTCTGATTAATATATCTGCTAATGACATGGGGGAGGGGGGAAAGCACACCAGTGAATAACAGTGACTGGCCTTGTAGAGGTGCTGGCTTCTCTAATCCACTGTCTTGTGCAGAAAGAAAGAGGACACTGTGTAGTCTCTTCAGGAATTTCACATTTGGGACTTTGGATCTTACTGAAAGAGTTTGGCAAGTCCTCCCAATCTCCACTTTGCTTTGTAGCATTGCCAGGTCCATTTAAGTTGATTCTCAGCTGGGAGGAGGCCGAGTTTCACATTGAAAGAATACTGCTATGGAGGTCAGTTGCTCTTGCCCAGCCTGAGAGAAAGTACAGTATTCTACCTCCTAACTGGGCATCAGCTTTTGGGATCCACATGGGGATTTTACATGCTACCAAATAGAGGAACCCTATTTTTCAGGAGGTGAATAGAGGTTTTTTTTAAAAAAAAAGAATACATAGATTACAAAATCAAATATGGAACCGAGTTCATAAAAAGCAAGGTGGGAGGTTTGAAATGGGAAGTCATATCATTGGAGTCAGAACTTTTGCTCTTTGTTTCCAGATGTCATCCACACTCCCCCCCCCCCACTTTTTAAAAAAAAAACATTTCCAAGACCAAATTAGAGCCTTTAATAGTTGGAAGTTTTGCCTAGTCTCTGCCACTGTATTTCAGTTGTATTTGTATTTGTATTGCCTTAAATTCAGTGCATCCACAGCAGTTATAAACATAAAAATGGCTAGGAATAGTGGAAGATTCAGGACTACCCATGCCAAAAGAGTCAAGGAATTTCACATATTCAAGATAAATCCAGTGTACTATTGCTGGAAGGAAACATTGCACTAGCACTGCTGTGAATGTTCCCTGACTAGTAAAAATATGCATACTATTAATTTGCTGTAATGCTTTGCAAAAAGAAGAAAATTTTCCCACTGGAGTTTTTCCTAGCCTGCTATTCTTTGTTCTGTTTTTGAAATTGTCTTTTCAGTCTCTAGAAATGCATCCACACTCCTTTGATCCCAGAAATCCATCTCTAAATCATCAAGTTTACAATGTGAGCACTATTGACATAATGAAACCTATCAATAGTGAAGTATATCTACTGAAGCAACCAGAACTGTACTCCCATTTCCATTTTTTAAATGTGAGCCCTTGTGCACAAGTCAGCATTTCAATTCACCTTTGTTAGTTGTTATGGGACTGACAGGAGTAGTTGTGGCATCTTCCTTTTGGGCCAGCTCAGACAGCAGGTTGGTGGTCCTTTCCTGATGGCCTCTCCAAGTTATTGAAACAACTAGTGGCATTGAGATCTGGCCAGATTGCTTGGATGCACTAGTTCTACATATTGTCAGTAGGAAAGCCATAGGATAGCTTTGTAACTAACAGAAAACATTTGTGTTCAAGACTAGCCAACCACCTAGACTTCCCTGCCACCTCCTACAAATGAACTGCAGCCCTTCTGTACCATATCCCATCCTATTCTATAAGATCCCCAAAATCTCAGCAACTGCTTTTCAATGAGTTTCTGTCAGTCGAGAATAGCAGAAAATTGGGTACTTTGTCTTGTATGAGCAGAAGAGCTTCCTGCCAGCAGAAAATGAATGCAACCATTATCAATATCTGCACATAATGATTTTGGTCCCTGTCCATGGTCTCACTTCCACTTACACAATGGGTTACCCCTTACACACCTCCCACTGGATCCCTTTCACACCTTCAAATCTGGTGAAGTCTTTTTTCTTTTTCTTTTTTAGGCCTTTAAACAGAGGCTGGATAGCCACCTGTCAGGATACCTATGATGGTGTATTCCTGCATGGTTGGGAAGGGGGTGGTTAGACTGGATGGTCCTTGTGGTCTTTTCCAATTCTATGATTTTATGTTGCAGAAAGTCCCCAGCTATCCAGAGCAGACTTGAGAAGTGTGCTGGAAGCTGTAGGAAGAAGGAAAACTTTTCCCACTAGTGATGGACACATGGACACACTGTGTTCACTTTGTAACATGCACACAGTTGGATGCACTGATTGCTTTTAAAACAACTGAGGGAACAATGAAAGCAGTGGCAACTGATGGCTCTAATTTCAGTGCAGGTGGTGAATCCACTCCAGTCCAAACTTTAAAGACTTTCTTTATTTCAGGCAAAGAGTTTAGCACAGCAGATGGATCCAGTGGTGTCATGGGGAGGTGCAGGGGTCTGGACTGCACTGGGAAGCACCTCAGAAGATGGGTCACTTTGGTGCAGGAGATGTGCACCCTTTCCAACTACTCCATCTCCAGGCTTTCTCCTGGGGAGGAAGCCCAGCAATGGAGGAGAGGAGAGGTGAATGCACAACCTTCTTGGATGACACCCTCCACGCCAGGTGACAACCTAGCTAGTGACACCAGCAGATGGATCCTTTACAATTCAAACAAAAACCCAGCAGATTCAACATCCCACTGACAGGGAAGACATCAGCCAACTACTAAAACAACAACAATATAGAAACATTATTCAAACTCATATTGTATCTCTTATCTCTTCTTTTAAAACATGACATTGGCCTATAGTACTGGGAGGCTGTATCACTGAGATAACAGATTTGAAATGTTTTTGTATTTGGGAAAAGCACTATAGACCATACCCAAGCCTTTGAAGGTATTCATAAGACAATTCTTCTCTAAGACATACACCCATGAAATAGATGTAGTGGCTTGTGCAGAATGAACTATATTTTATATTGCGGTGGTAACTTCTACTGGTCCAATTTTCCACCAGCATTCCAGGATTGTCCATAGCCATACCAGACCTGAAAATACTTTTTAAAAAAAATTAAAATGAAACCAAGATGGCTAAAAGTTTCCAGTAAGGAAAGAAGTGGATGTTTTTTAGATAGAAGATTGGGGGTGGCACTAGTGGCAAAAATGCCCTGCAGGGCTGCATGTGGCCCATGGGGCAATTTAATTCACTCCTGCTTTAGATGGAGAAACATTTTATATTAGTCTATTCTCACAGCCACTTCCCACATAAATGCCAAACTAAATAATCCTAAAACCAACTGAACTTGTTCCTTGTTCATTACTGCTGCCCTGAAGCTATAACCATTTTCAATAATGTCTAAACTTTGCTTTTCCTGCTGTCTGAATTTAATTTAATCCTATTGTCCCCAGTCAGAGTGATCCTTAACTCAGAATGATGTCATGCCTTCACATGCACCACCCTTTTAAATTCTAAGTGAAATTCTAAGACTGAAAACAGAACTATAGATGATATATACGTCACCTTCACACAACATTCACACAAGTATAAGTTCCTCAGTGAGGATTAAAAACTTGTGGAGAGAAAGAGAAAAACGTATCTGAAAATGGTTGTGAATCCTTTACTGACACCACAAATACCATTTTTTCACTTTTAATTGATATCTCAAATAAATAACAGACCCCCCTCCCTCTCAAGAATCATAGTGGAGAGGGACTGGAAAGACCAGCTGAATTCCTAGCAGATCTGGTGCAAAAGAGGTCTGGTGCACAAGGTGTCGCAAGTAATGAAAATGTGCAAGACTCCTAAAGAAATCACTTCTAGTAAGTTCATGAGATACTGTAGGTTGCTTGTGATCAGGTCCTGAGATAAATATACCTCAACTGACTGGCAATGGGAAACATTGGTTCTGTATGTCACTGCCCCCGATGATGTTCAACCAGGATAGCATTTTGGAATTTTTTTGGGTAGCAATGTGTTCTTAAGATCTCAGAGTAGCCTTACCTCCCTCACCTCCCTGACATGAACTATTGGTGCCTCATGCAGGAAAAGCTCTTAAAATCTTCCTGTTAGATTGGGAGTTTCCTGGGAACAATCACCTTCATGATTCCAGTGTGTTCCAGTTTTGAGCTTTGCTCCTTGGCTTTGATTTCTGACTCATCCTCCTGGCTTGGCATACATGTACACACTATGCACATCTTACCTCTACTGTTTCGTATGATTTCTCAGTTATAGTTTCATTTTAACAGCTGCCTCTAGCTAATCCCTTACACAGAAACCATGTATCATCTGAAGGATGAACCAAGCCTAAGCCTGGCTTCATCAGATCCTTAATAAAATGAGAGTAAAGATGGTGTACCTGACTCTCAGTGAGCCAGATCTGATTCTATTGTATCATGCATACAAACTTCTATCTTACCATTATCATCTACACTTGGTTCCCTTTGAGGGTACTGAGTAATGCCATTTAGAGAACTGGGGTTCTTGGCATAAAACAACATTTTAGAAGAAAGTAATGTTAATCATTACACACACACACACAACACACAAAACACACTGCAGAAAAATGCAATTCAAGACTGCTTTAACTTCCCTGGCTCAGTGCTAAGGAATTCTGAGAATTTTGTGAGACATCTGGTGTCACAATAAACTACAATTCTCGGGGTTCTCTAGCATTGAGCCAGGTTAAAGCAGTCTCAAACTGGATTATTTCTGCAGTGTGTTTTGGACCACACACATGTGTTAAGTATCTTCAAGTTGTTTCCAACTTATAGCAACCCTAAGGCCATCATGGGGTTTTCTTGGTAAGATTTGTTCAGAGGAGGTTTGCCATTGCCTTCTCCTGAGGCTGAGAGCATGTGGCTTGCCCAAGGTCACCCATTGGACTTTATGGCTGAGCTGGGAATTGAACCCTGGTCTCCACAGTCATAGTCTAACACTCAAAACACTATGCCACGCTGGCTCTCACACATTAAATGACTGGTCTTTATATTTTGTCAAAAATGTTATCTTATTACACCACACTCTAGTTATGATACTTATTTTAGTATGTTGCTGTTAAACTTTTTGGCCTTCTCAAGGAAGAAAAAGGTGAGGTGCAAACATGAAATGGACTACTTAACTTCATATAGCAAGCCAACTACAAACCTTTCTTTTTGATGTGGATACCTTTTTGCACCTTTTGCTTTTCAAAATGATTTGAATTGAGCAATATACATATTTGTATAGATCAAAACAGATCTAGGCAATCATAATTAAGGAGAATTAATAAAATATCAAAGGAGACAATAGGAACTGTTCTATGTGTGTTTCTTATCCAAAATCTTGCCACTGTTTCTTGCAATGATACAAGTAGCAAGGATAGCACTAACCCAATATATTTTGTTGTCTGACAAGAAGGATTGTCTCACCTAAGCTAACCAGCCTGGCAGTTCGCTCTTATTTTATCACTGGTCATAGGCCAGTGTCTTCCTGATGGCAGTATCTGTCTTATTGCCACTGCTCCTCAGATCACCCCACCAGATGTTCACCCTTCCCCCTGAGTTGTCACTCAATGTGGTCTGCACCTACTGCATCACCACCACCACCCCAGTAATTCCCCTGAATCTGGAGGAACAGATTGGTTTCAACTATATACCCAAAATAAATGGATGTAGGGCCTTTGCAGACTGCCAGAAATAGTGCACATTAAATTGAGGCACTGCCCTGGCTCAGTGCTAGGGAGTCATGGGAACTGTATTTTTTTCTGGGACATTGAGCCTTCTCTGTCAGAGAGCTCTGGTGCCACAATAAACTACAGTTCCCATGATTCCCTAGCACTGAGCCAGGGCAGTGCCTCAATTTAATGTGCACTATTTCTGGCAGTCTGCAAAGGCCCGTAGTTAATCCTCAAACAAGGCCAATGAAATTGTGCAGCACAATTATAGTAACTGAAAACATCACTTTAATTGTTGCTGCTGTGCCTTTGTTCTAACTTATGGAGACCCTGAGGTCACAGGATCTTCTTCGCAAGTTTCTTCATAGGTGGTTTGCCATTGCCATCCTCTGAAGCTGAAAGAGTGTGACTTGCCCAAGGTCACACAGTGGGATTACATGGCTGAGCTGGGATCTGAACACTGTTCTCCATAGTCCAATGCTCAAAGCACTGGATTAGCAAATAACATCAGTGCTGAGTTTGGAGGGGGTTCAGTTTTCCTATACTGAGCTCTACACTTCTTCAGTAAAATTATATTGTAAGTCAGTTACTGAGAAACTATTGAGGGTGAGATATAATACATAAGACAGCATTGCACTACTCCTTAAAAAGCTGAACAAAAAACAAACAAAAAGAGAACAAGGTGGTTAGCCAGGAGGGAAGGTGAAGGGGGATCTAAGTAGTCCTACAGTAACTCTAGTGCATTACAGTACATACTTTTCAAAATAGTTAAATCAATCCTCTCTCTCTCTCTCTCTCTCTCTAAATTTTGTAAGTAGATGATAGATAGATAGATAGATAGATAGATCAGATATCAGATCACATATAATATATGTGTGTGTGTGGAACATAATTATGATTGCTTGGTGTCAAACAGTTTGCTGCCTTTGGGCCTTTGCAGACTGCCAGAAATAGTGCAAATTGAGTCCACTTTAAATTGAGGCACTGCCCTGGCTCAGTGCTAGGGAATCATGGGAATTGTATTTTTTTCTAAGACATTGAGCCTTCTCTGTTCCCATAATTCCCTAGCACTGAGCCAGGGCAGTGCCTCAATTTAAAGTGGACTCAGTTTGCACTATTTCTGGCAGTCTGCAAAGGCCCTTAGTTTGCATTCTCAGGACACTCATCCAAAAAGCCCACAATTACAATGCTGTCTTTAATCTCTGTTTTAAATTTTCCCTTTATGTAGAATTTTGCTAATGCAGCCTGAATCTTTGATGGAAAAAAGCCCCCCTCCCCTACAAAAACCCTCACCCAAAAGTAAATTTAATCAGTTATCATTATTGTTAAGACAGTGATCATTATTACAAAAGGGATCCATTGTGAAAGGAAGACTGGTAGAGAAACCTTCTTCCTAAGTTTCCAAACTAGCCAGTTTCTCATTAGACACTTCTTAGCAAGGACAGCAAGTCCATAATAGGCTTGAAGTGGAGACTCCCTTGGAACGGAAATGTATTTTAAAGGAATAATTTCCTCCAAAAATAATATATAACTCTGTGGGAAAATCCTCTCCTATGATGAATTCTTCTAAACCAGTGTGGAATTATGTTTACTCTTGAATGATGTTAATTCCTGGAAGCTTCATCAAGTGTCTTTGTGTGCCAGAAGGAAGAACCTTCAGGGGATTCTCATAAACCATGATCCTCAGTAGCTCTGCTTGGTTATGCTTGTTAAAAATCTCTTTGTCACACAGCTTTTTCCCTCATCTTATTTTCAGAAGCTTTGAGTTATTAATTTTATAATTTGGTCACCAAAATACAATTCTGTTGCTGTGAATTAGATATCAAGTTGATGCTCTACTGCAGATGAGTCTGGGGTTTGCAGAAAAGAACTGTAATTTTCCTTAATGGTAAGTGGCCAAGTTTTGCCACTCATATCTTCTTTTTGGGGAAATAAAATATTAACAGTCCAGAGTGGTCAGGGAATTCTGGATTGGACTCTCGCTTGAGTGATTCTTGAACACCACACCATTGAGACAGGTCCTCAGTACAGATCACCATGCCCTACTGCCATCCCACCAGAAATTGCTTCTGGCACATTCTATCACTTTCCACTCCTGGAGCTGCCTCTCCAGTGGGAATGCAGATTGTGATGTTTTACCTAGTAGCGCATCAAGAGATGGCATAAACAAATTGCATGCAAGAGACAAAAGATGGCAGC
Source organism: Phrynosoma blainvillii (assembly GCA_026167975.1). Taxonomy (NCBI): domain Eukaryota; kingdom Metazoa; phylum Chordata; class Lepidosauria; order Squamata; family Phrynosomatidae; genus Phrynosoma; species Phrynosoma blainvillii. The sequence goes on from JANUYF010000001.1 coordinate 357,086,023, forward strand.
CTCCTGGACTGATGGGAATCAAGCCATTGCTTACCTCCTAGGCTATTACAACTGCCACTCACTTACAGGTGGAGGTGGAGAGGGATGGCTTATATGGAAACAACTGGAGCATGAGACATTTAATTTTTTAGGCTGGAGCTTGCAGAAACCCCTAGCCAACATAACCACTGCTAATTCTGGGATCTGTAATTCTAAAAGTAACTTTTTAAAGTCTCTGCTATACTACTACTAGAACAAGCAACATCATTGCTGTAAGTGGCCAAATGGCAGTGAAAGATGGTGGCAGGAGATGGTAGCTGAGTCCCAGGCAAAATGGTAGCTCTGTGTTGTTGTTACATTGAATAAATCCTCATTTCTGGAGCAGTTCTGGTCTTGTTTCTGTTATTTTCTCCCTGTCAGGACCTTACAACACCACTACCTAGATTCAACAAATCAGAGTTTTTCAAATATGTCTCTCTTCTGTTTTGGTTACAAATAATGTCAATTTTCCTGGGCCAGCCCCATCAGGCAAACTCATATTTTTTCCTCTTGCATTATAGAAAACTATAGTGACAGTAAAAAACATTCCCTTTACCATGTCTGAACAATTTTTCCCCATTGTTCATGTTCTCTACGATCTTATTTCCTGAAAATAAAGCAATAGCTAGAAGAGGTGTCATGGAAGCATGGCCTGAAGAAGAGTGGTACTAAGTACATAAAATAAATACCAACATTGGAACTCAAATGGATACATAGTTGGTAAATCTGAATCCCTGGGGGTGTAAGTTGGTTGGTTTGAGTTTTTTATTGTCCCTCCACACCCTAAGTTTTCCCTAGGTTTTTTACCTGAGTCTTGGCAGGATCGTTCCCATCACCAGTTCAGTTGGTTATATAAGAGACTCTGGACGTTATCACACTGGGGTCTCAAAGCAGCAAGAAAGTGGCAAGAAAGTGGAATGAAATCAATCCAGAACCATACCAGAATGGACCCGGCAAGACAGAAATCGTTATCAGACGCAACTGGAATCATTGTGGGATTGACAATACCACGATGGTTCTGCTCCGGGGACCCGTATCTCCTGTTCACACACAAGTGGAAAGATCCCTTCCACAACCCTCGGTCTTCTATGGGCTTGGGCTCCGAAGTGACCGCTTTGGAGGCCAAGCCCAGGCCGGAGTTAAAGGGACAGCACGTCCCTTTAACCCTGGCCTCGCTCTTCTATGGGCTTGGCCTCTGAAGCGACCACTTCGGAGGCCAAGCCCATAGGAGAGCGAGGACGGAGTTAAAGGGACGCGCGCGCCATCCCTTTAACCCCAGCCTTGCTCTTCTATGGGCCTGGTCGCCAAAGCAGCGACCGAGCCCATAGAGCAAAGAGGCCTGGGCTAAAGGGACACGCTGTCCCTTTTGCCCAGGCCTCTTTGCTTTTCTATGGGCTTGGTCGCCCCTTTGGCGACCAAGCCCATAGAAGAGTGAGGCCTGGGTTAAAGGGACAGCGCGTCCCTTTTGCCCAGGCCTCTTTGCTCTTCTATGGGCTCGGTCGCTGCTGTGGCGACCAAGCCCATAGAAGAGCGAGGCCTGGGTTAAAGGGACAGCGCGTCCCTTTTGCCCAGGCCTCTTTGCTCTTCTATGGGCTTGGTCGCCGCTTTGGCGACCAAGCCCATAGAAGAGCGAGGCCTGGGTTAAAGGGACAGCGCGTCCCTTTTGCCCAGGCCTCTTTGCTCTTCTATGGGCTTGGTCGCCGCTTCGGCGACCAGGCCCATAGAAGAGCGAGGCCGGGGTTAAAGGGACACGCTGTCCCTTGAACTCCAGCCTAGGCTTGGCCTCCGAAGCGGTCGCTTCGGCGACCACTCCCATAGAGCAGTGAGGCCAGCCCTGGCCTCATTCCACGATACGTGTTCATACATACGGCGAAAGCTGCATCATTCCGGCAACCCTCCGGCCGCGGAATTGTAATTCCTCAAGATGCCCGGAATTCAAAAGAACTGAAATGATGCTGGAAGGATGCAGGGATGATGCAGGGAAGGGCGGGGCTATGTGCGATGTCGTGTGAACACACGGAAAAAAGAACCGGAAGGGTGCAGGAATGATGCAGGATTCTTTCTGCTTTAGGGCCAGTGTGATAACATCCTCTGAGAGCAGGAGAAGAACATTGTTGCTTTTGAATTGTGCAGAGTCTCATTGTGTGAGCTGAGGAATTATATATATATATCCATATATATAGAATGCTTGCAGGCCACTGAGGAAGACTGTTATCGAAATGCGTCCGGCCTTTAGTTTTTACTATTTACTATTATTATATTACTTTATTTTCTGCATTTGCACACTTTTCAATGGGGTATTGTTACCCTTTTAGAAATTTTACGGGTTTATCTATTCCAGGGTTCAGGGTTTTTTTGTCCTTGGGTTTTGAAATTTTTATTATTATTTTAAAATTTAATTTCTGCATTTGCAAACTTTTCAGTGGGGTATTTTTACCCTTTTAGAAATTTTATTGGCTTTTCTGCTCTAGGGTTTAGTTATTCCTTAATTTTTCATATTATTGCCTTTTGTAATTGGAAGTGGGAGTATTTTATCCTGGTTATTTTTTGGCAGAACCCTTCAGTTTAGTTTTCTGAAGAAGAGTGGGAACATTCTTACAAAGCTAAAAGCAGCTCAGAGTAACATGATTTCAAAATGGAAACTGCTTGGCTCTTTCTAAACTGCATCCACGATAGCTCCTTTACACAAAGCTTAATGTCATGTGCATTACGTTCCAGCAAATAGAGTTTTGGTCTCAAAAGAAGACTCAAGTTCACATTTACATGATATCCAGCATTGCCAAATAGATGTGGTTATAAACTTAAAATTTACAATTATAGATACATACATTTGCATCTAACAAACCATTGTTTATTTCTTGAGTTTTCTGTACATATTAATTACTACTGATGAGGATGAGCTTTTTCATCAAACATTATAATAAAAACCAAAGCATCTCAAAAATATTGTTTGAAATAGCAAGGTCCCTCCTCATATTAGAAATGGCTGAAAAAAAGCCCCATATATGCCCAGGAATATATAGTTTTGCAAGTATTTTTAGAACATTTTAGAAGATGATGTGCACACATACTGTAATTGACCTGGGAGTAAGTCTAGCAGAACACTATAGGATGATGACCTAAATAAACATGCATGTGATTCTTTTGTCAATTGCACACTAATAAACTTAGATATACTAGACATAGGTTTCACACTTTGAAGTGTGTCTAAATAGTATTCAGTAGGAGTTACACCTGAGTAAATATGCAGTGAATTTGGAATAGGTTGAATGGGTAAATTTTCTTTTGCCAGGTACAAACCAACACACTGAGAGGCCTAAAATGTCAATTTTGTCAAAAGAGTATTTGGGAAAATCCATATTAAAATTGGCTGATTAGGATTACATGGATATCATATGGACAATTTTAATATGTAGCTGTACCTATAGGCAATTTATAGGCTGCTGCCACACTGCAGAATTAATGCAGTTTGACATCACTTTAACTGTCATGGTGTCATCCTATGGAATCCTGGGATTTCTAGTTTGTTGTGGCACCAAAGCTCTCTGACAGAGAAGGCTAAAGATCTCTCCAAACTACAAATCCCAGGATCCCATAGCATTGAACCATGGCAGTTAAAGCAGTGTCAAGCATTAGTTCTGCAACGTAGATACAGCCTTCAAATCCATGTATGAATGATCTATACATATATGAAAGATATTAGTTTTAATGGGTGAAGTCAGATTATTATTATTATTATTATTATTATTATTATTTAAAAAGTGTAAAATATCTGCTGCTGTGCATGCAATAACCTTTTCTATATTTGGAGAGTGGGCATACTTGACAAATAGACATTCAATACTACAGATACTGGTATCTTTTTGAGTCCATGTCTATAGCTCTGGCACTGCTTTAATAGGTAGTTTGCACTACTGAAGATGAACAGGATTAATTAACTGTTTGGGAGAGACTGTAACTTTTAATATAGCATCTGAAAAGATATAGACTCATGTCTCTGGCTGGAATTCTCTTGGTGCACTATGTTGGCTTAACAATATCAGTGTATAGAGAGAGATCTTGTAGCACCTTTGAGACTAACTGAAAGTAAGAAATTGGCAGCATGAGCTTTCGTAGACTAAAGTCTACAAAAGCTCATGCTGCCAATTTCTTTTTCATCTCAAAGGTGCTACAAGATCTCTCTACATACTGATTCTATAGACTAGCATGGCTATATCTTTGAATGTCAGTGTAATCATTGATGCTAGGAGGAAAAAGGCCATATGTAGAGTGGCAATGAAGGAATTAGAGGGCATTGGAGAAATAAGCTTCCCAGAGCCTGCAAATTTTCTCCCTTCCCTTGCCACCATCGTGTGTCCCAGGAAAAATAGCAACCGCTAGCACAACTCAGAGGATTTTGGCCAATACGTTATTATGGGGAAAATGTTTAGTGTACACTGCAAACACACAGTCCAATAACAATTAGGAAGTAAACAATGGTAAAAAATTGTCCCAGAGCTTCACAGGACAATCATGAAAATTTTGTCTATCACCTGAAGCCATTACTTTTCTAACGTGACTTCCACTGTTTTGGATAGTTTTTACTTACTATATAATATTGTCCATTAGCATTACAAGGTAAATGGATGCATATAACATACTCTCCAGCTGTCCAGATGTGGCAGGGACAATCCCAATTTATCCTGTGTTGTCCCACTTTTTCAGCTGTTTTTAAATGTCCCAGTTTCTCTCTTTTCCCATTTTCCCCTTTGTCCTTGACTTACTTCAATTGATGTAAAGTGAGTTTAAAGTGTAAAAGTCGCTTGGACCCAATTTACTCAATAATGGAGAGGAGAGGAGCAGAATAGGTGGAATTTTGTCCTTTTCTGTAGGGTCTGCCAAAAGCAAACTGCTGCAGCCTCTCCTACTTGTCTGTTTTTCTACATTAACAGGAACCACAGGAAGAAAATCTCAGGTCTGAGGTTTTGTCATTATTTTTTACATCTTTACCTATAAAAGAAGTACTTGCCTTGGTCCTGTGCATTGGGGTATTTATAATCGGATTCTAGACTGATGAGTGCAAAAACTGCTTTAAGCCTCAGGTTTGAAAATACCTTTTGTATGTGACCTTTGCATTTTGTATTTAAGTTGTTATTTATAAAAGCTTGTCTATATGAGAGGGAAACTAAGAACAACCTCAAAGCACTTCCCGGGAGATTATCGCAGTGCTAATAAAACTGGCTTACCTGAGCCATCTTAAAATTTAAAACGGGCAGCATCCTGATCCTGATCAATGATTTAGCTGCCAAAATCACCACCTGGGTCCATCTGTATTTGCAGGGACACTCAGTGCGCCTCTTTTCAAAGCCAGGAGTTTTCCGGCTTAAGGAAATGGCCACCGGAGTGGCCCTGTGATTGGCGATGGACCCAGGTGGCTATTTCGGCAGCTAAATCCTTGTGATAAGATCAGGATGCTGCCCGTTTTAAATTTTAAGCCGACTCAGGTAAACCAGTTTTTATTAGCACTGCGATAATCTCCCCTGTAACTCCTTACAAAATACACTAATTCTACATTCCTGATTGTGAATGCTTGACCAGCAAGTCATTACTGGGTTTGGTAACATAAATGCCTTCATAAACACTGTAGCTTAAAGAGGATAAGGTTATTCATTAGCTTTCTCATAATCTTTCATTTTGGTTTTTAAGAGAGAAAGATTCATCCCTGCCACCCCACACATAAGCAGGAATTGACATGTTTTCTATAACACCAGCTATTCATTTATTATTAATGTGCATGATAAAACTGTAGAGCAAAACTGGAATTTCTTCCCTGCTTCCGATAACTCTCTGTGATACCAAAAGCTGCTCTTCAGAGTTTCTTGGCCCTCAGTAGCAGATTTCCAGGACCCAGCAGGAGCTGTACAAAGGTAACCAATTCTGATAGAAACAGTGGAAATATACAGATGGATCCTGACTTAGGAGTTTAATTGCTTTGTTTTGTTTTGGTTTTACAGCTGTCTCACTGATGTGGAAGCATTGGACGTATTCACACAGGCGGCTCTAAAGCCGCCTAGAAGCCCCCTGGAAGCCATCAGGAGTCATTCCGGCGGCGAAAACAGCAGCCGCCGGAATGACTCCTGATTGCCTCCGGCAGAAGCGCCTGTAATTCCTTTTTAAAAAAGGAATTAAAAAGATGGCGCTAAAGCCGGCTAGCGGCAGGGATGGCGCAGGGATTGCGCAACATGGGGCGGGGCTTGCTGCGACGTAGTTTGAACACGTCGAGCAAGACCCCGGAGTGAGGCAGGGATGGCGCAGGGATGGCGAAGGATGAGGAGGGGCTTGCTGCGACGTCATGTGAACTTTTCCTGCACAGAGCCGGAGTGGGGCCAGATGGAGGTAGGAACGACTCCCTTTTTTGCTCTGTGTGAAAACGTCCCCTGAAAGGCAACAGGAGTGAATCTGGATAACAAGTGTTGGGTGGCATTTGGATGGGAAAAATGAGTCTGGAAAGAGTAGACAATGACAAGAGGTGGCAAAGGAGGCTAAAAAGCAGTTAAAGCCCCAACCTACATGGGCAATAAATTGAGTTGGACCACAGTAGCAGCCTGAAGATGACGATCTTCTAAAGGGCTGGTTTCTCAAGGCCTGATGACTGGGCTGCACTCTAGCATGTATGAAAATAAATGCCATGGCATTGTTGTTGTTGTTGTTATTCTGCTCTTCTCCCCGGACTGGGACTCAGGGCAGCTTACAACATTTAAAAAAAAACACCACAATACAGTTAAAAACATACAAAAATAAAGTTACCCCTCCGTTTATGTGGACTTCAAGTCCGTGTCCCTCACCCATTTGCAGGCAGCAAATGGACGGGGATAAAATGGAGCACACACACTCCCATTCAAGTCTATGGGGCTTGAATATTTGCAGTTATCTGTTTTTGCGGGGGGTCTGGAATGGATCCCCCATGAAAACGTATGGGCAACTGTAGCATATTAAAATAGGATTAAATTACTACAATAATTAAAACAAATTCAATGCTAAAATATCAAATACTTTAAAAAGATTAAAATGCTTAAAATATATTAAAACAATATAACACCCCAGGCCATTCTTTAAAGGCATTCTGTTTTGGATGCCTTTCTGAAGAGGGAGGTTTTCACCCATCAATGGAAGGCCATCAAAGAAGGAGCCATTCTAGTCTCCCTGGGCAGGGAGTTCCAGACCCCCTTTGCAGACAGCACTTTGCGACGTCTTGGAGACAAGGAAGGGGAGGGGCAGTGTCACGCCGGGTGACCCAACCCCTTCCCAAGGAAGTCATCAGAGCACCCACCGTTGCACAAGGTGGGTGCTCCGATGACGTCTTTCCAGCTCAGCATCATAGAATCATAGAGTTGGAAGAGACCACAAGGGCCATCCAGTCCAACCCCCTGGCATGCAGGAACTCCCAATCAAAGCACCCCCGACAGATGGCCATCCAGCTTCTGCTTAAAGACCTCTAAGGAAGGAGACTCCACTACTCTCCAAGGGAGTGTGTTCCACTGTCGAACCACCCTTACTGTCAGGAAGTTCCCCCTAATGTTGAGGTGGAATCTCTTTTCCGGGAGGTTACATCCATTGTTTTGGGTCCTAGTCTCTGGATCAGCAGAAAACAAGCTTGTTCCATCCTCAATATGACATCCCTTCAAATATTTAAACATGGCTATCATATCACCTCTCAGCCTTCTCTTCTCCAGGCTAAACATTCCCAGCTCTCTAAGTCGTTCCTCATAGGGCTTGGTTTCCAGACCCTTCACCCTTCACTGTCCGGACACGCTGAGCTGGAAGAGGCACAAAAGAGCTGCATGGCGGCTCTTCGGGCGCCCCTTTCATGGCTTGTGGCGGTGAAAGGGAGGATCAGGGCCGAGGTGTGGGGCAGCCTCGGCCCCAATCCGCCGCTTCCCAGGCTGGCCCACAGCCACCCATCTGCATCCCCCCAGAGCCTAGGGGCAGCTACAGAAAAGGCCCTCTCTCATGTCCCCACCAACCATGCTTGTGATGGTGGTGGGATGGAGGAAAGGGCCTCCCCTAAGGATCTCAGAGCGCAGGCCAGCTCATATTAATATTCAACCTTGCCTCGACAAGAACCTCCACCTTGAATTTTTTAGACGTAAATACCATCAACAGGTGATAAAGGTGGTAATGGAAAGACAGATAGCCTGGGTATCTTGTTCCGTATCACATTTTTCTAGGTTATCACTGTTTCTTGATTATTTAAGTATTCTTTAAGGAATCCAGCTAGTCTTTTCTCTCTAGAGGTACTCAGTCTCTCCATAATGGCTGCCAGCATGGCTCCATATGTTGGAGTCCATTTTACAGGTTTCTGTAAACAAGTCTAGGGATTTCTCTCCTGTCATATCTTTGATAGACTTTCTGAAACATGTTTTTTTTTAATTTTTGCTTATTATAAGCATCTACAATAATTCTCTTTTATAACCTTATGTTCACAACACTATTTGCAAAAGTAGGGGGAAAGATTTGCAAAAGTAGGGGAAAAGACACAAAGATGATAATTCTCCTCCAAACAGCACATTCTAGACCTGTGCCTGTGCTGTACCCAGGTGGCTTAAGGGAGGGGTTGCCTTTACTGGCACCGGATGGAAGGTAGATTGGCAGGAAGCATCAGAACAGAATGTGCCATGACATATGGGAGTGGAGCCAGAAGGCTTATAAGCCCCGACCACCCACGGGAACTTCCTCTTTGGTTCCAACACTCAACCTACACATAGGCCTCTATTATTGTGCAAACTCTAGCCCAGGGGTAGGCAATCTTTCCCCTTTAAGGGCCAAGGGACTTCAGCTCCCAGAATCCCAGGAGCTATTGGCCAACACGGGACTATTGGCCAACATGGCTGAGGCTTCTGGGAGCTGAAGTCCCTCGGCCCTTAAAGGGGAAAGGTTGCCTACCCCTGCGCCAGTCACGTTTGGGTTTCAGTAGGATTTTCTCCCTTTTACCTATCTTATACTGCATCTAGGGGATTTAGACAATTGCCTTGCAGTGATACAATTAAAGAGGGGTAATGTAGCAGATATTGGAGGGAGAAAGTAGCATTTTTGGTGAACAACACCAGCATACATTTGCTAAAGGGGAGATAATCTGAAACTGTTCCTTTCAGTCATGGGACCTGTCGGTGGGAAAGGAGATACCCTTAAGGTTGGCTTGGGGTGGTGCAATCTCACTTTGTGTTGTGAGACTTAGGGGAAGGGGCTCATTGGGTTTGCCTTCCAACATAGAGCTAGTTTGTAAGACTTATGGGCTAAGCAGACAGGCGGCTGCCCCAGGAAGTTGCGCCGCGGGGCCGAGGTATCCGCACACCTTGGCCCTGCGGCGCAGCTTCGCTGCCTCTGGAAGGAGCGCTAAATTGGCGCTCCTTCCACAAGTCGCCGAAGGTGTGCTGCAGAAGGCTGCCGATGCACCTTCGGCAACTCTTCCGCTGCAGCGGGAGGTCCTCCTCGGAGCGCCGGCCGTGCGGAGGGCCAGCTGCTCCGAGGACGACCTGGGGAAGGGGTTGGGGCACCCACCGTGCGGCTGCCCCTCCTCTTCCCTGCCCCCAAAACGGCTCTTTAAGCCCTCTGCTTCCCCCTTGAGTTGTCATTGGGGCTCTGGTGATTTGCACAGGGGAGGCTGAGAAGGAGGTCAGAGTCTCAGTAGATCCCACACTAGGGACTTTATCACATGGGGGCAAACTGCAGATATCCCAAGCAAATACAGGATTTAAAAGCCGGGAAAAAAAACTACAAAAGTGGGTTGTTTTCAGACATGACAGGGTTAATGGAAACTAGATAAAACCTACTCCTTTTTACTTTCAGGATTTTCCAAAAGGAAAAAGGAGCAGGTTTTGTCTAGTTTCCATTCAGGTTAATGGCATGTTAATGCTCATTAACGCTAATGTCATGTGAAAATCAACCCGCTTTGGGGTTTTGTCTACTTTCTTTTTGGTTAACCCCCGATGTCGTCTGAAAATCTACCCACTTTTGCATGTTTTTTCCAACTTTAAATTTAATTTCTGCATGGGATCTGCCCTCCCCCCCCTTGCAGTTCATGATTTCAACCACATTAAATTAAATAGTTAAAATGAGTGGCCCTAGTCAACCCAATACTGGTGTCTGGTCTCATGTCCATGGTGGATTAGCAATGAAGAATGAACATGCTCAGGAAAAGAAAGAAGTTCAACTGGGGGAAGAGTAGGATACTCTGCTTTGTAGGGGGAAAGGAAGTACTGCAACATGGTATTCCACTTGTTTTATCTAGATTGCTTTGATGTTTTATGATTTTGTAGTAAGGCAGCAGGAAAATAAGAGTACGGCTATTATTACTTACTACAGGAAAACCAGCATTGCAGTACTGTTCTGCGTTCTGACCTCAGGTTGCCACTTGGCTTCAAATTATGTTGCTCCCTGGAAGTGCAAAATTGAGAGAGCTAGGTATTTGAAATGTGGTGAGTAGCTTAAAGACTATTTGTCCTTCCCCGAATTTTAGAATTATTGCCAAATAGGTCATTATTTGGAAGAATCATAAGCTGCCATGACTGAGCACATTCTTTGTACAAGGAAGACCCAGGTTTAGTCCCTGGTGTTTCCAATTAAAAGTATCATCTAACAGCAGGTAACATAAAACATTTCTGTGTAAGACCCAAATCACATCTTATGCTAACTGCATATTGTAGAGCTACTAGTTAACTAAATAAAGGTGTGCAGAGTCCACATTCTCATCAAGACTGAAGCCTATGGGGAAAGGATGTTTTGTCATCTCTCCCTAGCCACAATCAAGACATGAATCCAGGTAGAACAGCTAGTGTGGGCTTTTTAAAAGGGACTGAACCTGGGTCTTCCCTGTGCAAAGAATGTTCTCAGTCACGGCAGCTTATGGTTCTTCCAAATAATGACCTATTTGGCAATAATTCTAGAATTCTGGGAAGGACAAATAGTCTTTAAGCTACTCACCACATTTCAAATACCCAGCTCTCTCCCTTTTGCACTTCCATGGAGTAACCAAAAAGCAACCAAAGCCAGAAAGCAGAACAGTCCTGCAATGCCGGTTTTCCTCCTCTGGTAAGCAATAATAGCAGCATTCTTGTTTTCCTGCTGCCTTACTATATAAATCTAGATAAAACAAGTGAGATACCATCTTGCAGTACTTCCTCTCCCCCTACAAAGAAACTGAGAGAGTGTGACTTGCCCAAGGTCACCCAATGCGTTTACATGCCCACAAACTTTGGTCTCCAGATAGTCCAATGCTCAAACCTTTTCACCACACTGGCTCCATGGAACTAAAACTATTCTGTTGTTTATTTGGGACTGATGTTGGAGACATGCATTACATTTTAACAACACTTTCATTAAACACAGAGTTTTTACAATGTAAGAATGTCACCAACTCTGCTTCTTTTTAATCTAAACAGAGGTTATGAACTTTAACTCTAAACAAATTCTTTCAATATTTGTTTTCAAAAACCAGTAGCATCAGTTTGGTGTGAAAACCAGTATGAAATCTTCTTATAATGTAATTAATAAATATCGAAACAATAACAAAAGAAAGACTAGCTATTCTTTGCCCTTTAGTTCATAGTGGGGTGGTGTTTTTTTACCAAATATGGTAGCACAGCTTTACTGTGCTTATAATGCAGACATGACATATGATGTTTCAAATGGTTAGAGAAAACAGATTTCATCTTTTCTTGCCCATTTCCAGGGTTCTCCCCCTAACACTTCAAATTCTGGCTATGAGTCTTAGACAGATTTATAGAGATTCCCATGTGCTTTTCTCACTACAATAAACACTTTAATAAAGTTCCAAGTGAAAGAACAACATATCAACTCAATAACAATTTGTTGCAGTCACTGCCATTACTTTGGGCCTTTTAAAATATTTTTTAATAAGCCCCAAAGTACAATGCTATTTTGGGGAAAGAATTCTGTGTCAATCTTTAATGTGTTTCAGGGATTATCACATGGGTAACACTGTGGTTGCAAGAGGTTTCTTGTGGAGGGAAGAGAAAAGAGAAAGCCTTCTTGAATCTTTCATATCCAGTTCTCATAAGATCCACAGATCACTGGATCTAATCAGACTTGTAACAAGAATTGGGAATGAGGCCTATAAAAATCTTAAGCAAGTGAAGTCTGAAAAGTAGAACAAATAGGACTGCCTATGGATTTCTTTGCATAGATTTGACTTCAGCCTCCTTTAGGTAGTTCAAGCATCCACATTCATGGTCTGGGGCATTTATAACAAGCATTTACTCCAACTGTCCTGATTTGGCAAGGACAATGCCATTTAATCCTGTGACATCCTGCTTTTTCATCTGCATTTAAAATGTTCCAGTTTCTCTCTCCTCCTCCCACTTTCCCCCTTTGCTCTTGGTTTGTTTCAATTGCTGAAAACTTTGTTCAAGATGCAAAAGGACAGTCAGTCCTCCATATCCACAGATTTATTATCCATAGATTCAAGCATCCATGGTTTTAAAATATTTTTAAAATATATAATTCCAAAAAGCAAACACTGATTTTACCATTTTATACAAAATACTATCTTACTGTACTATTGTATTTAATGGGATTTGAGCATCCATAGATTCTGGTATACATGTGGGGTCCTGCAGCCAAATACCAGCAGATACCAAGGGTCCACTGTAGTTTCCTATTTTCCCTATTTCAAGAGTTTGAAAAACACAGCCTTTAGCCTCTCCCTGCAGCCCTAAAGCAAAGCAAAGCAGCTTCATTTATATACTGCTTCATAACACACTATGGGATGTCTAAGCGGTTTACAACTGTAAGCTCATTGCCCCCCAACAGTTGGGTAATCATTTTAGCGACCTCGGAAGGATGCAGGCCTGAGTCTAGCCTGAGCCCTGGATAGTACTGAACTTGCAACCTTGTGGTCTATGAGTGAGTGGCTGCAGTACAGGCATTTAACCCTAAAACCTGCATTCCCAATGGTGAAGAATCTTGGGAGCTGCAATGAGTTATTTTTCTGTTATTTATAAGAGGAGGCTGCTATTAGTACTAGTGGGATCCTGGGCCCCAGGACCCTGGTATATATTTGCTTATGCCAGATGCTGATACCAAGCATATCCTTAGCTTCATTCTGTCTCCCCCAGTTGGACTATGTAGCTTCTGGTGGAATATGTAGCTCCTAACTTCCTGGGATTTTACTGAACTGGCCTTGTTTGAATGGGATTTATTTTTAAAAAACAAAAAAGGAAGGCAGATTTCTTTAGTGTCTAGGCAGTAAGGGGACTACTTTAGAACATTTTACTTTAGAATAAAGATGACTAACGACCAATCCACACATCAGAAATAATCCAGTTTGACACCAATTTAACTGTCTTGGCTCAATGCTAGGGAATTCTGGGAACTGTAGTTTTGTGAGATATTTAGCTTTCTCTATCAGAGTGCCACAATAAACTACAATTCCCAGGATTCCCTAGCACTGAGCCAGGGCAGTTAAAGTGGTGTCAAACTGGACTATTTATGCAGTGTGGATTGGACCTAAGGTTGGGGTATGGTGGAAGTTTATAAATTATGATCGGGTGAGTGGGAGTGAAAATGGATGGAGTTCTTGTCCTTTGTGTCATAACTTTAGAACTTTGGGTCAGCCAGTGAATTTGGTTGCCCATAGATTTATGACAGAGGACGTTTTCACACTAGACCCACTAAGCCACCTGGAGCCGACCATGCCACTCATTCCGGAATGGCTCCGGCAGCAGCAACTTAATTCCTTTTTAAAAAAGGAATTATCTTGCCGCGGCTGATGCCGGAGGACGTCCGGAGTTAGCGCTGGATCGGCCGGAGTGAGGCCGGACTTGCTGCGACGTGAGTGTGAACACACGGAGCAAGGAGCCAGACTGACGCAGGGATGGCACCGGAAGGGACGGGGTTTGCTGCGACGTGAGTGTGAACACACTGGAAAAGGAGCCGGACTGGGGCCGGAGGGAGGTAGGATTGCGTCCTCCTAAAGCCCTGTGTGAAAACACCCATAGAAAAGAAAGTACTTCTTTCAACACATAATTAACATATGTATCGTATTTTTCGCCATATAAGGCGCTCCGGCATATAAGACGCACCCAATTTTAAAGGAAGAAAATCCAGGAAAAAAGGATTCCTCCCTTTAGCCGGAGGCCGGTTGTTCAATGGGCTGGTGCTGGGATCGGAGAACTTCTCCGATCCCAGCACCAGCCCATTGAACTGAGGTCGCGGGGAGAAGGAGGGCTCCTTCTCCCCGCGGCCTCAGTCTTTCAATGGGCTGGCGCTGGGATCGCTTCGATCCCAGCACCAGCCGATTCAAAGACTGAGGTCGCGGGGGGAAGGAGCCCTCCTTCTCCCCGCGGCCTCAGCCCTTCGCCCTATAAGGCGCACTGACTTCCCCACGCACGTTTTGGGGAAGAAAAAGTGCATGTTATAGGGCGAAAAATACGGTAATTCATTGCCACAAATATAATAATGACAATTGACTCAGATGGCTTTAAGAGGAATTAAACACATTTGTATCTATAAATGCCTGTTAGCTAGGATAGCTAAATAAAACCCCATATCCAGATGTGCTGTGCTGCTAAAACTCTATTCTAACTCCACTTTCCCAGCCAGCAACCCTATGGGATGAGGAAACCTTAAGATCTAGGTTCATATGGTATTGGGACAAGTGATGAGGAAAAATGCAGACCCAAAAGTAGAGCATGAAATATTTCCAGCCTGCCAGGGCCCCTGTTCCCTGAAGGAGAGGAACAAAAAACAACAAGCCATGTATATTTGATATAAAATAAGAGCTTAGATTTATTTAACAATGAGAAGGGAAGTGGGAGAAGAAGCAAAAGGAAGATCCATGTGAATACACAATTTAAAATACATTTCTAAACAACAAAAAGGGGCAGCATGGAGTCCAATAATTATATGATACACTTGTATCTTAATATTTTTCTCTCTGTCTGTGTAGTAGGCTGTGTACCTATGAAGGTAGTCTGTCAGTTAGTTGTAGAACAACTGCTAGTTGCTAACTGTAGGAAATCAGAATGATAGTGGGACTGCAACTTTCTTCTCATTTTCTCTCAAGACTATTCATGAACCAGGATTCCTTTTCTTTGCCTTATCTCCTCAGAACCTATTTTCACTTACACTGTGGACGTTATCACACGCGGGTCTCAAAGCGGCAAGAAAGCGGTATGGAATCAATACAGAACTATACCGGTATAGAACCCACAAGACGGAAATGGCTATCAGACGCAGCTAGCATCATTGCGCAATTAACGAAACTGCGATAGATGTGCTCCTGGGAACCGTATCTGCCGTTCACACACAAGTGAGAAGATCCCTTCCAGAACCCAGCAAAGATGTTCTTGCTGCCCGATCAAAACAGGAAGTACACGTCATAAGATGCTTCCTCACAGAGCCATGGGAAATAGTGCGGGGAACCATGGGTCATGACGGGGAAATGCTCCACGATACGTATCTCGTGATCAGACATACAGCGAAAGCAGTATTATTGTGGTATCATTCCGGTCGCACGATTGCAATTCCCCAAGAAACCGGCATTCAAAAGAACGGGGATGATGCCGCATTGGGACGGGGTTGGGACGGGGTTCTGTGCGACATCGTGTGAACACACGGGGAAAAACCCCGCAATAGGACGGGATTGGGTGTGGATTCTTTCTGCTTTAGGCCCCATGTGATAACGTCCTGTGTCTTTTCCTCCTTCACAAGCTCCTCAAATTCCCCTTTCTACTCCCCTCATCCTAGCTCCTCAGGGTCCAAAAAACTAAATCCTAACATCTACTTGTGGCCATACTGTGCAGATTTACACCATTTTAAGAGAATGAAAACCTGGAAGGGCTGGGGCATTCATGTCCATCTTTTGTATTTTTAAAATGCATAATTGTTATAAACAGCATATTTACTGCTGTTGTAAACAGAACATACTGGTCATAATGGGATTAAGGTTAAGCAAGAATCCAATATAGTTTAAAGCAGAGGTTGGGAATGCATGTGAGCCTCCATATGTTGTTGGACTACAACTCTCATTAGCTCTAGCCAGCATAGTTAATGGTGAGGAACACTGGGAGACACAATACAGCATTTGCAGAGCCACAAGTCACCCAACCTAATGGATCATATAGCAAAAGATAGTGCTGTGTCTGCAGGCAGGTACAGTTATGGAAAGCAGCTTTCTCAGGCTTGCTTGGCACAGGTACAATATAATATTGTGAATGAGAGCTTCCATGGATACTTTCTTACCATAGGAAAAGAAGGAACCAACAGGATTCTAGATAGAAATAATTGTCTCTGGAGATTCTTGCTTAAGGGCAAACTGCTAATAGAACTAGCTCTTGTTTGAGTGGGGAAGGAAAGGACACACATCCAGTTAAACTAGTCATGTTCAAGGAGGAGCTTTAACTAATAGCATTCCTATGGTGTTGAATTATTTCTATATCATGAATCTGGCTTACAGTCCATTTACAAATCTGATTGATGCTTTTATTTATTTTATTCTGAATGCTTTTATAGCGTTGTTCAGTTTTAAAAAAACAGAATGAGATTAATTACAATAATAAAAACAGTAAACTTTCCATGGAGTTTATCACATTCCCTTTTTTGCCCAATCTGGGCATAGGCTGGGGACTTAGGGGAAATGGATTTTATCACACCCAAAACAGTTGGCAAGCCGTTACCATGCCATCACCCAACCACACCTGACCCCAAGCCATGCTGAGCTGGACCATTTTTCAATAACAGAAGCTTTCCAGCTGAGCAAAATCGGCTGGCTCAGTGCAGCTGGGGATGGGCAGTGTTCAGGTGATGGCATGGCGACAGCTTGGCAACTTTAGTTTTTTTGTGGGTTTTTTCGGGCTGTGTGGCCATGTTCTAGAAGAGTTTCTTTCTGACGTTTCACCAGCATCTGTGGCTAGCATCTTCAGAAGATGCTAGCCACAGATGCTGGTGAAACGTCAGAAAGAAACTCTTCTAGAACATGGCCACACAGCCCGAAAAAACCCACAAAAAAACTATGGATGCCGGCCATGAAAGCCTACGACTTCAGCTTGGCAACTGTTTTGAGCATGATAAAATCCATTTCCCCTCATTCACTCGTGTCCCCAGTCAATTCCCAAATCGGGCAAAAAAGGGAATGAGATAAACTTCCAAGTTACAAGATTAAAACAACAGAATCATCAATGCATCACGTCATCTCCCTGTCTTGTCTTTGCATTACCTTTGGACAGTGGTCTCCATAGCTGTAGTATGACAGGAAGCCACACCAATCACCCTACAGGTCTGGATATAAGTAAGCATGATGGAGCCTGTCTGTCGTGGTAAGTGGATAGTGTGAAAGCATGCAGGGGTATGGAGGCAGGGGAAGCACCTTTGCACAGCAGTGCCATCAGGCAGGACTCTGGAGCAGATAGCCAGGCCCATACTCAATAGAGTGAGCATGAAAGACCCCCAGAAGAGAAGGGCTGGCTTACTATCTTAGAATTAAAGCAATATACAGTAATATCCAGAGTCTAACACTGGCTAACTACAAATTACCTTTGCATAGAAGAGAATGGGCAACAGCTACTGGACTGAAGCAAAATATTTTCTAAAACTCTCTGCTTGAAATGACTTTCCTTTTTTAAATGAGTAAAAAGAGGAGTTGGAGAAGGAAGATGGCAGCACTGAGGCACTGCATTTTATATAAAATATTTTATAGAACTCCCTGCTTGAAATGACTTTCCTTTTTAAAATGAGGAAGGAAAAGGAGGAGAGGGTGAAGGAAAATGACAGCACTGAGGCACTGTAACACAGGTTCATGTGTAAAGTGTAGTTAGTTTCTTAGTACCTTTGGGCAGCTCTAGCAAAGCATAGGAAGATGCTTATGAGATCCTGGTCCTGGTACCAGAGTGTTGCACTGTGACCTTACTGCTCAGTTCTCTCTATGATCTTCCAGCCAATGCAATGGATCCTGAGACTGAACTACAAATTGTAATTAAACAGATTGTTGGAACACATGATATAAGCATATAAAGAGAGAATTTAAACATTGTGTACCACAGAAGTGACATGATTTGTCCACATTTATTGCCTCGGATTTACCAGGCTTAACAAAATGCTATTTAAATGGTGTGTGTAAAACTTCATATAGCACACTCAAGGCCAGCAAGGCTCCCCAAGTTGCTTTTCACAAAACCTTTATGATATGAAGGTTTAGTTTAGAAATTCTTGAAAGGAGATGCTGGACATTTTTAAGTGCTTTGCGCTCTTATGGAAAGCTGACTTTATAACAAGTCAGACTGTCCATTCAGCCCAATCTGGTCTAGTCTGATGGAGAATGGCTCTTTCACATTACTTGATACCTGATACTTTTAACTGGAGATACCAAAGATTCATTCTGGGGCCTTATGCATGTAAAATATGTTCTTTGTTACTGTGCTAGAGTCCTAAATGGAACCTTTTATGAATTTCCTCATACTATTGTTTGAGACACCAAAACCAGTGTGTTGTTATGATGGCTACAGCCATAACATGAAAAATAATTCTTTGTTCTATAGCTCCCAGAATCCCCCTGGCAGCATAATGAGTTGCTATGCTATCTGGGAAATTCTGGAAGTTGTAGAACAAAATTTCATTTCTCCTTCCAAGATATTGCTATATAGTTCAGGTTGGAATGTGAGAAACACATTCAAATCTTTGCTCAGTCCCATTGCATACAAATCCATTGAGATCTATGAGTGTGGATACTGAAATCATAGGACTACTTGCATGACCCCAGGGCTGTCACAGGGTGCATTTCTGCTTGAGGTGAAAGGGCAGGCTCCTCCCCTCTACCTGGAAGTGTTGTTAAAACAGGCATCTTGCCTGAGGGCTTTTATCCTGGGGCAGTGTCCGGGAAAGCAGCCAAGTAGCTGATAGCAAGTCCAAACAAACCAGCATGTAAAATGCAAGCAAGCCTCAAAGTGCAGACTTACAAACAAGTCAGAGTCCATAACAAGGTCCGTGGTCAGGCAGGATGCAATACAAAGGCTCAAGCCAAGAGTAAAGTCAGGCAGTCCAGGTCAAGGGTTCCAAAAGAGCAGTGTGATCAGGTCAGGCCGTAGTCCAAAGGTTCAAGCCAAGAAATCAATACCAAATCAGGACGTAAAGTGATTTCTCCAGAGAACTCAGATAGTTTCTGATAAAAGCCCTAGCATCCTTCCCAGCCTTTTATCATCAACCCTCATTAGTGCAGGTGGTCTTGATAAGCTGCCATTTTTCATAAAGCCTCCTCAAATGCCAATGGCATGACCTTTCAGATCTTCTCTGGCTAAAGGAAGGTATTTGATCTTCCTGCATGTCCACTAGTTCTAGAAGGCCCTTCTGTTGGGAGATTTGGCTCCTGGTTGTCTTCTAAAGCCACAGTCTCTGCTGGAGCTCTCAGTACAGAGCTAGGGCCAGGCTCATGTTAAGACTGAGGCTCCAGCTCAGGCTCAGAGTCCTCCCCTGATTCTTCAGCCAGGCTGGGCATGACAGGCAGTAATCTGGAGTGCAACAGGGACCTGTTTTCCTATTGAATCCACATGTAGCTAACACCAGATCAAGAAAAAGCTACTATACAATGACCTTAGGAAGCTTTTGCCAGAACAGTTTATTTGCTCTCTAAGGGGGGAAGCAGACTGGTGGCACGGGGCTTCCCCGGGAAGCTGCGCCGCCCCTGGAAGGAGTGCTAAAATAGTGCTCCTTCCACAAGTCGCTGAAGGTGCACCGCAAAAGGCTGCCAGCGCACCTTCGGCGACTCTTCCGCCACAGAGTGTGTGGACACTGCGGCAGTAAGGCATCCTCGGAGCATCGGACGTGGGAGGGTCCAGCGCTCTGACGATGTCTTGGGGAAGGGGTTGGGGCGCCCACCGTGTGGCTGCCCCTCCCCTTCCTTGCCCCAAAAATGGCACTTTGCGCCGTCTGTTTCCCCCCGAAATAAGAAAATGGAGGACCTATTAAGAAGAATCCCATGAGGCCAGTTTTGGCTAAGAATTCAGAGTGCTTCAGGCTTAACTGGCTGTGTGTTTGCTTATGATTGTTCTGCATTTGGTCAGCCAAATATATGTTCAGATTATACAAGTGTGATGCAATTTCAGTCACAATAGGCAGGGGCAAATAGAGCAAGAGGGAGAACAAGACAGTGGAGGAGAAGTTGGAAGAGCTATCTGATCTACTGAAAGAGCTAGCCACCATCCACCATCCAAGCTACTCTAGTAGAACCCTACCAGACCACAAAGTCCTGATGCTTAATGCCAGGTTAGTGACTGGGAAGAGCTGTATGATCCAAGACTTGACTCTGGGAAAGCATGCTGACCTTGCATGTGTAACCTGACACCTGATTTACTGAAGAGGCAGATGTCTACTTGACCCAGTTATGCCCACCAGGTTTCTGGGTGCAGACAAGATCTGATGGATGGGGCGGAGGAGTTGCAGTGATCTATCATGTGTCCATTTCCCTATTGAGGTACTTTGTCTGACAATTTCCAGGTTTTGAGTGTATACAGCTGGTAATAGTGTAATGAGATAGGATGGGAATTTTGGACAAGACAGAAGTGCTGCTGATTGGTAGAAAAACCAATCTGGGATTGGGATCACAGTATGTCCTGGATGGAGTTGCCCTCCCTGTGAAAGATCAGTTTTGTAGCTTGGCAATGGTTCCATTGAGGCAATACAGAAGCTACTTATCTCACAACTCAACCTGCTACTTTACAAGGTTATTGTGAGGATAATACAATATGCTGCCTTGATCTCCTTGAAGAAAAGCTGGAATGAAAAACAAAACACAAACAAAAAAGATCCTAATTTTGGCCTACATGGTTCCTCTTGTTTCTGTTGGCATCTAGTTTGCTTCAACCTATGGTGACCCTATAAATGAGAGACCTCCAAGAACTCTAGTCATCTATAGCCCTGCTCATGCCTTGCAAACTCAGGTTTGTGGATGCCTTGACTGAATCAATCCACCTATAATGCAGTCTTCCTCTTTTTCTATTGCCTTCCACTTTACTGAGCATTATCACATTTTCCAAGGAGTCATGCTGTGTCCAAAGTACAATAGCCTCTGTTTTATCACTTTGACTTAAAGTAAGAGTTCAATTTTGATTTGCTTTAGGATCCATTTATATTCTATGTTCCACAGAAAAGAGTTTAGCAATAATAACAGAAAAAATGTCCCCTTAAGTAATAAATTCATAGTGAAACATAGTTCACTGGTCCAACATATTTCTGACAAGTGGGAAGCTGCCTTATACTAGCCCAGTATACTAGCCCCGTATCTTGATAATCTAGCCCAGTATTATTTATTTGGACCGAGAGCAGCTTTCCATGGTCCCAGGCACAGGGATTTCACATCATTTGCTAGCTGACTCTTTTAGCTGAGATGTCAGGCAGTGGACCCTTTGCATGACTCTCTGTGACTCTGGTATGGCCACTCTCTTATTACATTGCAAAGAAATTCATATTTCCAAACCATGAATCAAACTGAATTCTAAAGCTTGACTAGACAGCTTGTGAAAGTAATACACATGTCAGCATGTGTCACTGGCCAATTATGTTTTAAAGGTGTTCAAGAACTACAAAGGTGTGTTCCTTTCAGAATTCATGAGCCACACCTTAATTACTTTCATTTAAAAAAAAATCAGCTTAGCTTTTCTCTTTTTCTTTGGGAGAGAAGTACAGAGAGAGAGCTGAGAACTTTCTCTTTTTGGAAAATGTATTACACTCACTTGTTAACAGGTAAGGCAAGTGTCCTACTGTAGTATCTTCTATGAATATA
This sequence comes from Phrynosoma blainvillii, assembly GCA_026167975.1. Taxonomy (NCBI): domain Eukaryota; kingdom Metazoa; phylum Chordata; class Lepidosauria; order Squamata; family Phrynosomatidae; genus Phrynosoma; species Phrynosoma blainvillii. The sequence goes on from JANUYF010000001.1 coordinate 357,107,807, forward strand.
TATTTATGTATTTCTTTTAAAGAAAGTTTCCTAACATATGTATAGAATTTTGCCATTTGGAATTTTTCTTCGATATTAGTATCCACTTAGAATAAAGACGGTTATAAACTTCAGTCTGTAAAATCACATTTTATTTATTACTAAAACCATGATAGGAAAGTATTTTAGAATAAATTGTTGTTTGAAGATGAAAGTTTCCATTTATGTCAACAAAAGTTCTGGGTGAAAATTGAATGAAGAATATGTGACCAAATAAATTAATTCATAAGGATATGTAACTAAATAACTTAATACATAAGAGACTAGAGAGCTCTGTCTTCAAGCAAGAACTAACTGGATTTGAAACAGTTAATTCAAGAATTTAGGGTCCCTTCAACAAATTATTATTCTACTGTATTGCTATACTGCTATTCTACTGTACTGCTACACTGAGACAGTGTGGTGTAGTGGCTTGAGTGTTGGACTGTTACTCTGGAGATCAGGATTGAAATTCCCACTCAGCCATGGAAAGTCACTGGGTGACCTTGGCCAAGTCATAATATCTCAGTCTCAGAGGAAAGTAAAAGCAAACCCCCTGTGGACAAATCTTGCCAAGAAAATCACATGATACTGTTTTATTTTAAATGTTGTTGTTGTGTGCCTTCAAATTATTTCCAACTTATGGTGACCCTTAGGTGAATCTATCACAGGGTTTTTTTGGGACTGAGAGTGTGTGACTCACCTCAAGGTTACTCACTGGGCTTCCATGACCAAGCAGGGAATCAATCCCTGGTTTCCAAAGTCATAGTCCAACTCTCAAATCCTGGGTCTCTAAATAGCAAATAACAAAACATTTTAATTGGAAAGGAGGAAAAAATGAATAGGTTACTAAGATATGGTAATTGTTGGCTACTGGGAATTGCTTATAGTCTTGAATATCAGGATATCATATATTGGTGTTATATATTTAAATTATCTACAAGATAACTTTCAAGCCAACATAGTGTGTATATCCTCATTTAGCACTAGGCCTATTAAGCACAAGGCCATTTACTTTTATGAGATTATTTGGATGACACCCACATTATTTTAATAGAGGTAATGTTCACAATGTCAAAAAATAGATATAATAAAATACAAAGATTTTATTTTTTTTTATTTGAAAAAAATTAATACGGAATTAGGGATTTGCTAAGGTCAGCAGACTATCAGTTCACTTTTTCCAACAGTGTTGTGTTCCCTGGCTATCTTCCAACTAAAAACAGGCACTTGTCTTATACAGACTTAAATCGATTTCTGTGTAAGTCACTTGTGATCTATGGTGATTCCATCAATTACCTTTGCTTAGGGAAGGAATACTTAAGAGATGATAAAACCTAAGTAAAGATGGACATGTATATATATAAAAAAGAGAGTATTCCTCTACTCTAGGAGCTTTGAAATAGGACACTATTCTGCCTTCCCTGTCTGCACAGCTGCCACATTATGAGAAGCTGTCTCTGTGGAGCTTCTGACATACATAGGCCCTATCTACAAATATGGTTCAGCAGTTTGGATAGTTCCTTTAAAATATGGTTCATTTTAAACAGATATGGAGGTTATCATGCTTCATTTCAACTTACTTGGCAAAAAAAAAATCAAGACAAAAGAGAGTGAACTGTTAAACGGAGCTAATTCATCTAGGAAAAAGAGCCTCTGTTTTCCTTTTTACTAGAAAACAAACTGGAGGAAATGGATAGAAAAATAATCTTGATAATTTTAATATGAAATCCTGCAGATAAACAACTAAGATAGCAAGATATAACTGGAGAAAAATATTGCAAGTTCCATGTGAAAGTTCAAAATATGAAAAACAACAGCATAGCTTTAGAGTGATTAACTGCAAATCAAAACATAGCTTTTAGTCATTCATTATAGCACAATATTTTTTCAGAGAACAAATATCTTGTATTAGTAATACTGGAAACAATATATGGGTACCATGGTCATTTCCATGTATAAGTACATAGCAGCCTTTCATGAGGATGAGGATGAAGATGAAAGATTGTAATAGGAAGACATCAAAAACTGAGGTCCAAAACACACTGCAGAAATAATCCAGTTTGAAACCACTTTAACTGCCCTAGCTCAGTGCTAGGGAATACTGGAAACTGTAGTTTATTGTGGCACCAGAGCTCTCTGACAGAGAAGGCTAAATGTCTCACAAAACTACAGTTTCCACAACTCCCTAGCATTGAGCCAGGGCAATTAAAGTGGTCTCAAACTGGATTATTTCTGCAGTGTGTTTTGGACCTGAGACATATTTGCAAAGAGAACTAAAGTTTCTTCTGAGGACGTTATCACACGGGGGAAATCTATAGGTTATCCCACACAAATCCCCCCAAAAAAGTGCACTTACACCTAATGATTTCACACGATGTCACACAGAAACTGACATTAAAGTGGTCACAAAGTGGTGTTATCCGAGATCTTTTTATTTTAGGGGGTTTAGAGAAAATGCATTTGCACTTTTAAAGTAATTGCGCATTTACTGTAGTATGAAATTCAAATTCGCACAAACAAATCTCCTTTAAAGCTTTTTCCCGGTTTTCCCATGGTTCTGTGGGGCTGCTTTTACTTCCTGGTTTGCTTGGGTGACAACATGCCAGGCAGACATGAGCTTCTCCACTTTTCTCTTTCTAAAATTTCCTGTCTGGTAGTTGAGCAAACAGACGCATTTCCCTCAAGCTAAAGAGTGACTGCAGAGTCGAAAAGACAAGGGGGAGGCTGAAGAAGGGAAAAGGTGTCCCATGCCAACAACCCACCATGGATAGGATTGGGTGGGGGTTGTTTTAATTTGTAATCTGCTCTTTGTCCCTATTTTGGAGGGGAAGTGGGACAGAATCCCTGCTCAGCCATGAAACCCACTGGGTGACCTCAGGCATGTCACACTCTCTCAGCCTCAGGGGATGGCAATGGCAAACCCTTTCTGAAGCAACTTGCCAAGAAAACCCCAGGATAGGTTCACTGCTTTAGGGTCGCCCTAAGTCGGAAGCGACTTGAAGGCATACCACAAAGCGGGAGAAAGGGGGACCCCTCCAGTGAGTCAGACCCCAATTTGGGGCGCCTTGCTTCTCAGCCCATCCCAGAGCAAGAGGACCTAGGCTAGCAAGTGGCTGCTCTCCAAGGCAAAAAGGACAACCCCACAGACATCCTCACAGCTGAAGAGGCAGCAGGCTTATTCCCTCGGCAAAAGGTTTGCCCACAGGAGGAGGGAAGGAGGAGGGATGCTGCCCTCTTCTCCATCTGCGTCAGGGGGACCAGAGGTCCTAACCCCAAAGGAAGACTGTCCAGGGGGACAGGACTCAAGAAAAGCATTTTTAAAACACACACACGTAGACATAGAAAATCATGCTTCTTACTCCTGCTCCAAATGGAGGACAGTTTGACATTTCCTCCAGGAGAGGAGAAAAGGTTGAATGAAATGCAGGACCCGCCCTGGAAAAGGAGGAGTCTGGTCAGCCGAAAGCAAAACAAAACATGCCCATTTCTAGTACATTTACAGGTTTTTTAATGTGAGTATGAAAGTTAAAAACGTCTTTTTTCGCTTTTCACTTAATTCCGTTTTTATTCTAATTACGTGAGAAATGCTTTTGCGCAATTTAGCACTATTTTCGCTTTATTTTTGGGGTGCTTTATTTCCACTTTATTATCTCTTTAACCATGAAACTGGCCTCTGTGTGATAACGTCCTGAGTCTGTTGGCATCAGTATGTGAAAGACAAAACTGTAATTTTCTATTTGTAAATTGGCTAAGGGCTCATTCCCACTTGCATTTAAACTGGTTTGCGAGTCACATTGACACCAGGTCACTAAATCGATTCGTACCGATGCATAGTTCCCACTATGGAAGTGAATCATTTCAATAATTCCATGCATTCGTGTCTTTTTTGACATGCTTGTCATTCTCACTAGCTGCTTTTTTTTAAAAAAGTCAAACATTGGGTGGGGGTGGCAATGCCCAACAGCCCCGGTGGAGAGGAAGCCGAGGGAGGGACCCTTCTGCCTTCCTCCCCCTCTTCAGACATCCTCCTTTTCCAGGGCAGGAGAGGGCAGTGGCAAACCTCCTTTGAACAAACCTTGCCAAGTGTGGTGCAATAGTTTTAGTATTGGACTATGATTCTGGACACTAGGATTGGGATAACCGCTCAGCCATGTAAACCCATTGGGTGACCTTGGGCAAGTCACACCGCCTCAGAGGATGGCAATCATGGCAATCCCCCTCTGAAGAAACTTGACAAGAAAACCCCATGACAGAGTCACCATAAGTCAGAAATGACATGAAGGCATACAAGAAAAGAGTGAGTGTGGTATAGTGGTGTGAGTGTTGGACTACGACTGGAGGACAGGGTTCAAATCCCACTGGATAACTTTGGGCAAGTCACACTCTCTCAGCCTCAGGGGAAGGCAAGAGCAAACCTCTCCGGAACAAATCTTCCACCTCCTGCCCTTCTCCCCCTGATTGGGGCGGGGGAGTCCGGGAGGTGCAGTAGGCAGCTGCAGCACTTGAATCAAGTGGGGGGCCTCTACCATCCCGGGTGGCTGGCCCTCCAAGGGTTTGATGACGAGGGCAGTAGGAGGAGAAGAAGCCACAGGAGGAGGAGGAGAGGCAGCAGCCCTGGAGCCCCTAAAGGTCTCATGGTAGCAGAAGCAGAGCTACCCAGAGCATCTGTCAACACCGTGTCCTGCCAGCAATGGCTTTGTTGTTGCTGTGGGGCTGGGCAGGAAGGGCACTGCTGCCAGGCAGGCACAGGAGGCACAGGAGGTACCCCTGGAAGGGGCACTCAACCCTAGAGGGACCCTGCTGCTTAGAGTAACAGGGATGTCAACTCCAGGGGAAGCCGAGGGAGGATCCCACTGAGCAGCCTTGGGGGGAAGGGGGTGGCTGGCAGTGCCTCTCTGGGCAGAGGCCAGCCCTCTTCCATATAGTCCCTCCCCTCCAGTATGATGCGATTCATCTGAATGTCGTTCACACTTGTTGGACACTGTTGCAAATAACTTCTTCAGAAGAACCACTTTTTGATCCGTCTTCAAATAGAGCAATTTTTTGACATTTGCCTCGCTTTAACATGACTTCAATTGAACGCAGTCAGGTCTGAAATGGTTTCAAGTGTGAACAACACACATATAAATCAATCAGCGATTCATAGTGGGAATGAGACCTAAGTGTTATATCTGTGGTATCTGTGCACCAACAGAATCAACAGACACTGCCCATGGGATAGATTCTCCCCTGTGCAGCCTATGTACAGATACCAGATCTGCTCTAAAAGGATAGGGCACAATATAGAGTAGACTTAGGCCCTGTATAAACCAGCCAAAAGGGCCGGCCTAGGGGTGGAGTTGGAGCGTGGCAACTGCATGCCAGCCACCCGGACTCTGCCCCAATGCCGCTGTCATGCCATGTGCCCCACTGCACAGCAGGCAGCATCAGAGCACTCCTTTGGCACAGCATTCAGACATGCTGTGCCAAAGGAATGCGGGAAAGCTGTTGCCATGGTGGCAAGGGCAGCTTTTTGCTGCTCCAAAAAGGAGCAGCATTTGCCAGCTCTTTTTAGAATAGCAAAGTGCCAGATCGGGGCTGTGGCGTACGGTTGCCATGGCCCCAATCCGGCAAGGAAAGTACAGCCCCTTAGTGGCCTACAGGTGGAGAGGAAGGAAAATTCCTCCTCTGGAAGCAGATGTTAACTCTCTGGAGGTAGCCCATGGCCCTGAAAAGAGAGAGAGATAAACATAAGATTTCAACCACTTCTTCAGATAATAGAGCAGACAGGCAGGTGGGTGTAAACTGGCCAGCTTTACCAGTACAATTTCCGTGTAAATGAAAAATAATCAGGGGACACCATTGTCATTAATTTAAATTGCCATTTTATTTGCAATACAAGTTGCAGATGCAGGGGCTCTGATCACACTGGGACCACAAAGTGTTAGCCCCCTTACACATACACACATACACAAAGAGAGACTTCACAAGGCGAAGTCGTAGGTTTTCATGGCCGGCATCCATAGTTTTTTGTGGGTTTTTCGGGCTGTGTGGCTATGTTCTAGAAGGGATTCTTTCTGACTTTTCAGCCAGAAAAATCAGCAGTAGCAGAACACATTATAAACCATCCTGGGCATAAAATGCTGTTTGAAAACACTGAAATTCTGGACCCATGCCAACAACTATCAGGTCAGAATGCACAGGGAAGCCATCGAATCCACAAACACTTGGACAACTTCAACAGGAAAGAAGAAACCCTTAAGGCAAACAAAGTTTGGCTACCAGTCCTGCAAAATAGAAAAATCAGCACTCAGCAAATGTAAATGAGAAAGCACCCAGGGCTTTCCCTGCAGACAATAATCACCAATTAGCCGACACTAATCCTCGTTTGCATATCCCCCCACCCTGAGGCCCTGCCATCAACAACAGAAAAATACACAGTTTACATGGGAATAACTCCTCCCTACCCAGGGCCTCACAGTGTATATATATACCCACTCTCTTCCATTCCAGCATTCTCTGAAGATGCCAGCCACAGATGCTGGTGAAACGTCAGAAATAAACTCTTCTAAAACATGGACACAGCCTGAAAAACCCACAGAAAATTATAGACCTCACAAGGTTTCTACCACCATTGATAGTGTGTATGGTAGGTGTGTACTGTCCACAAAACAGGAGACACAAAAGACTGTAGCAACTATAGGACCATAGGATTAATATCCCACACAAACAAAATTCTGCTCAAAATTCTACAACATAGACTCCAAGCATACATAGAGTGGTGCAAGCAGGATTCAGGAAAGGAAGAGACACTACAGACCGCATTGCAAATATATGATGGCTAATGGAATTGTACCAAGGAATTTTTTAAAAGCATATACTTTTTTTCTATGTAGTACATAGATCATGAAAAACCATGGAAGACTCTTAAAGTCATGGGAGTACCATTACATCTGATAGTCCTAATAAGAAATCTGTACTTAGGACAAGAGGCTACTGTTAAAACCAAATATGACAAAATAGAATGGTTCCCCATTGGCAAAGAGGGCAGACAAGGCTACATTCTATCACCCTACTTGTTCAACCTGTATGCAGAAAATATTATAGGAAGTGTAGGCTTACACTCAGAAGAAAGAGGAGTAAAGATAGGAGAAATAAATATCAACAGCCTAAAATATGCAAATTACACAATACTAATAGCAGAAAACATCACAGACTTGGAACAATTATTAAGGAAGGTCAAGGCAGGCTTACTTTGAACATTAAAAAAAAAGAAAAATAATGACCGCACAGGATCTACATAAATTCAACCTAGACAATGAGGAAATCAAAATAGTAAAAGAGTTTCCCTATCTTGGATCAATTGTTGATCAGAACAGAGACTGCTGTCAAGAAATAAGAAAAAGACTAGGAGTGGGAAGGGCAACAATGAAAGAACTAGACAAGATCCTAAAGAGTAAAGATATACAACTGAGCACCAAAGTTAGAATTGTCCAAGCCATTGTATTCCCCATCACAACATACAGATGTGAGAGCTGGACAGTGAAAAAAAACAGATAAGAAGAAAATCAATTCATTTGACATGTGGTGCTTGAGAAGAGTGTTGAGTATACTGTGGAGAGCCAAAAAGACAAACAAATCAGTTCTTGAACAGATCAAGCCGTAAATCTCTCTGGAAGCCAAGATAATCAAATGAGGCTGGCATACTTTGGCCACATTATGAGAAGGCATGATGCATTAGAGAGGCTGATAATGCTAGGAAAGGTAGAGTTCAGGAAAAACAGAGGAAGACTGCACACAAGATGGATAGACTCCATTAGGTAGGTCACAGGTCTGAACTTGAAAGATCTAAGGAGAGCAGTGAAGGACAGAGGTCTTAGAGATGTTTCATCCACAGAGTCTCCATGAGTCAGGATCAACTCAAGGGCAGTTAACAACAACACCAGCTACTACAGTGGTAGGTAGGATTAGATTAGATAGACAGGCAAACAGGCAGATAGTCAAAAATGTTAAAAGACTTTGAAATGACAATGCTTTCTTTCAGCTTTGTCAGAGGAGTGCAAAGAGCTGAAGAAGAATACAGTAGTGAGGTAAGGAATTGCCTAGCGCTGCTAGGCGGTATGGGCCAGCATCCAGGGCAAACAGATAATTGGTGATATTTAAAGCTTGGAAAATATAATTTGTGGACTGTGGTCATGTGCATTAGATGGTGCAGATGAACCAAGATATTTAAAGTGTTTTAAAGTGCAACTATAGTTATTACATTAGCAATTACAGGTTTAAAGCTTTCTATCTACAGTGTCAAAATAGCCTATACATACAGTATTTGAATGAGCAAGGTTATGGCTCAGTGAAAAAATAAATGCTCAGGAAGTGTCACCAGCTAACTTTTGCCTATGTTGCATGACAGTGGTGATCAAAGTTTTGGCAAGTATTCCAAAAGTCCAAAGTGTGTGATATGGTAATTTACAGACTAGGCAATGACATTCCAAAACTGGAACTCCCATTACTCCTGTGTCGCTCACCCAGTTTTTTCATATGGGAGCAAAACGATCCATTTTATTGGATTATATTCAGTAGAAGAGAATTTACTAGGAGCTCATCTTGGAAGTTAAGCAGGGTCAGCCCTGGTTAGTACATGAATGGGAGACCACCAACAAATACCAGTTATATTCCAGAGAAGGGACTAGCAAAGCCACCCCTGAGTATTCCTTGCCTAAGAAAATGCTATGAAATTAATGGTTACCATAAGTCAACAGGCAACATGAAGGCACACACAAAGCACACTTCATTTTATACCCAGGCATTAAAAATGCTATTTTATTATTTTACCTATACACTGTGAATGCATTGGCTCTGATCTGTGTACTATAATTAGATATACTTCATCCTATTGCTATCTGTGTGACCGAAACACATAAAACACTCATCTGCATTTTGGCCTTTGTGAAAGCCTGCTTGTGTCATGATTTGAGCATTGGCTGGGACTTCCCACTCAGATATGGAAGTTCACCAATTGATCTTGGGCAAGTCACACTTTCTCAGCCTGAGAAGTTGATGGCGAAGCCCCTCTGAATAAATCTTGCCAAGAAAATACCATAATAGGGTTGCCTGAGGGTCACCATGAGTCAGAAATGACTTGAAAGCAAATGTAGCAGCAGCGGCATATCTGTACTGATTTTTATGGCATGTCTTCCTTTTCCTGGAAAAGTTGCTGGGCATCCTCCCACATAATATGAAAAAACATTTAAAGTCTTTAGATTCATAGCCCAACCAATTTGCTGTCAGAAGAGAAAACAATTTAAATATGCCTGACACAAAATTAACATCACACAAATCATATAATATGGGTATCACATTGTATCTCCTTCAGTTCATGTTGACTTAATGAAGGAGACTATTTTACCTAGCACTGTTCATACACTAATCTCTCATTCTCCTTTTTTTTAAAAAAAAAAAATGAGACTGTAGAAGTATTTTCTAATCATACTGAGAAGTATCAACTATGTGCTGCCCCCTTGTGTTTATAGCAACATAACATAACTGTTATTTCATTCTCAAAAAACTGGGAGTAATGATTATATCTGAGCAGATATTTCATTTTTAAAAGCAGAAGATAGATGTGTTCAATTATGCCCATGTTTTATTATCATTCAGTTATTTTCTTCTTCTTTTTTAGAAACAGGAAAAGAATACTTCAAGTTAGCAAAATGTTGTGACGATGAAAATGTCAGTAGAAAATACAAACTGAAATCTAAATACTTAGAACTCATCTCTGTGACCAGCTGACTGAATGGCTGCCAGGTCTTCTGAAGTCAGTATACACTAAGCCATAGGAACTTTGGGGCCAACTGTCTTCCTCTGTTAGCCTAAATACCCTAAAGGTACCGGATCCTTTCTGATCTTGGAAGCTAAGCAGGGTCAGCTCTGTTTAGTACCTGGATGGGAGACTGCCAATGAATGCCATGTGCTGTTGGCTATATTTCAGAGGAAGGAACTGGCAAAAACACCTCTGAGTATGCTTTGCTTAAGAAAAACCTATAAAATCATAAATCAATAGTTGACTTGAAAGGATCCTCTGAGAGTACACAGACTGCAGAAAAATACCCTACCCCACCCCAAACCCTAAAAGAAACAGGAATCCACTTCTGGTTTTGAAAACTATTTTTTTTTAAAAAAAATGTTGAACAGTTGGTGGGGTGGGGAGAGAGAGAGAGACTGTGGACTATTTAAAAGAGGAATAGCAATTGACAACAGTAAGAGGAAGGAAGTGCAGAAATACTCTAAAGACTACATGCAGACCTATGACTGGACTTCTCTTCCCACTGAGTCTCACCCCATGCACACCACCTTTTCAGCATTGTAATGGGACACAGGTGAATTCCACAGCCCATTTCTGCAAAAAAGCAGATGTTTGAGGAGCAGTCTCTCCTCTCTTAGGGGGTCACCTGGTGTGCTCCACATCCCCCCCTTTATACCCTTGATGATGCCATTGACTTCAGATTTACAATTCCCAGAATCCCCTAGATAACATGGTTAGAGGTGATTGAAAAAAGTAACTTTTGCAAGCTGTGCCTCCATACAATTTCCTTCATCTGAATCATCCCTGTTTGAGATGGATTAGTCCTGTTGCAGTAGGAGGATAGATTCAAATATTGTGAGGATCTTCTTTGCTCCTCTCTGCTATTGTTAATTAATGGTTGTTACTGCAGAGTGCAGTATTTTTTTTTTATAAGCCATGTTTATGATGGAAAGGTAAGCTATAGCATTTATTTAAATGCATGCTTATACATACTATTGTCATGATGAAATATAAACTCAAACTCTCAATAGACAAATTGTGCAGTTACTGAAGTAATAAAGATTTTCTTGTGTGCAAAAGAGCATTGCAAGGACTTTCAAGGCCAACCTCATTTTTTAAGTTAATAAATACAGGGTGAGTGATTGTTTAATCAGCATTATAGCAGTATGATTTGTTTAATGAAACAACTGTGTTTCTGAATATACACAATTACATATTTATTTTTGTGATCAGACACTAGATCTGAAAACCAGGAGACAGAAATTCTGTACATAAACATATGTGCATAGATATATTTTAACAAAAGTTAAGCTGCATAAATCCACAAAGCCATTTCTCTAACCTATTGCAACTCAGTACTCATTATCACTGAATATCACTGAATATCACTCAATATCACTCAATATCACTGAATATTAGCCATAAACCTTTCTTCATTGATGGTTCTTATTACATCTGAATATGGGAGAGGAAAGTGGGTAACTTTGTTCAGTAACTGATGATCCTATTAAATAATGTAAAGGCAGTAGGTAACTGAGAGGGAATTTCACCTTCTCTTGAAGAAGGTGGCATATTTCTCTTTATGGAGACATATTTCACTTCAGAAGGCGCATTTGTACCATACTATATATAGCAGTGTACATACCTCCCCTCCTGACAAAATATTTATTTCTAGAAGGAAATTATAAGTATCCAATGCCCCCAATTTATTTACTACTGAGAAAACTCCATTTCATACCAATGTTATCAGTGTCATGGTCATCATACTTTGGTGCCAATGGGTGCTGTAAAATATACCAGAAAATAATAATGTAATAATTACCTTAGACCATCTTTGCCTATCTTTAATCTTCATCCAGGTGAATTTTTTGAGTCAGGTTTGGGATATTTTCTGGCCCCGTGGAAATTTGAATGTGTAGAGGGATACAGTAAGAGGAAGAGGTAACATTACATGACTTGCAATTCCAGAATCCACTAAGGTCTTATTCCCACTTACATTTAAACCGATTTGCAATTCGCCTTCACTCCGTGTCAGTGAATCGGTTCCAAAAGGTCTGTCATTCCCACTATGAAAGTGGATCTTTTCATTATTCCCTTGTAATCGCTTCTTTTTTTGGCATGATTTTTGTTCCCACTAGTTTGTGCCCCTCCAAAATGCATGTCAATCATCTGCGCGTCATCGGTGACACAAACGGCAACACGGTGAAGACAAGGCTGTTCCTCTTTTTTGCAAGGCATCATCAGCCTTGGGGAAAGGGGGAAGGGAATCGGGGGGGGGGGTGTCTTCCTTTTGACCAGCCATCATCAGACTTGGGGAAAGGGGGGGGGGAAATCAGGGGTCTATGTCCTCCTTTTGGTCAACCATCATCACACTTGGGGAAAGTTGAGGGAAAGGGAGGAAAATCACCCATAGGTCACACTGCAAAGCAAAGGCAGCACTGAGAGGAGGGGAAATGGCTGATTTCCCAAAAACTGAGGGAGGGTGGTAAACACCCCTCTGCCAACCCCCTCTGACATTACTCCCGCCTCTCCAGAATGATGTGATTCAGATCTGTAGTTCCCACTTGTTGAACATACTTCTGAATTGGTTATTTTCAAATGAACCTCCAGGAAACTAGTGTCAGAAAAGAGCAGTTTTTTTATGTTTGCCTAGCTTCATCCTGACTGAAACCGAGCTCAGTAGGATCAAAACTGGTTTCAAGTGGGGATGAGGCACATATAACCCAATCAGCAATTCAAGTTAAATGACAGTGGGAATGAGGTCCAAGAATTCCATTACTGTCTTCCTCCCCAATAAGCTGCTGACAAACAAGTTATATCACTTTTGCATCCTGCCATTATGAGTCACTGAAAAATTTTCCATGAGACATTTTTATCCTGATACTTTACATTGGCTGGGACAAACATGGATAACCTTTTGGCTCACAATAGCCACAGTAACATGCAGGGACAGACATAGGGGATGGAACTGCAGTGAATGTGGTTAAAACCAGCTCTCAGCATGATCTGGGCTGGTACTAGACACAACCAAATGGTGGCATCTCCATCATTCCTCAGCACACAAATACAAAGTCTTCCTCTTATTCACACACACACACACACACACACATATATATATATATATATATATCACATAGTCACATATAATGTCATGATTGTGTTATCTGTCTTCCTCCCACTTCCCACACCCCTTACACATATGCATAGTCACTCAGGAGAAATGTCCTCCTTTTGGCCAGCCATCATCATGTGCCACCCTTTCCTCATGCTCCTCCTCTCTCAGACCATTATTTGGTGGTCTGTTGGGAGGGCAGTTTTTGTAGTGAGGGTGTGAAGGGATTATCCTCCCCATATGCCAGTTTCTCCATCACAGCTGTGCTCTTCATAGTGTACCAAATGGACAGCAGCTTGGAGGAATGTGAAATTTGTAGAGGCAATGGTGGTATTTGGTAGATTATGAGTTGCCTATGTGCAGCCTATGGTGAGCTCTTGTATAATGTTCTTTGGTTTTTCTTTCCCTTCTAAGTATGGACTATCATTTAGTGGATGATACTATGTTGCCATCATCCACAACACTTGTATCTGTCAAAGATATTCACTTGTGAAAAATGTGTTCTGTGGGGTAAGCGTTGTCCCAAATTGCTGACCTTACATTTCTATTTACAAATTTGATATCACACAATTATATTATTGTGACATTGTGGCACATCTTTTGTACAAAATACTTTAGGGCCAAACTGAGACACTTGTATTAAGTGAGTCTTAGTGCACAAATAGTCCTTTAGAGCTCCCTGGAACTATGTAAGGGGAGAAGATAGAAAAATACGGGCATAAAATATTTATTATTCCAGCAAATCAATAAAACACTAATCGCTGTTCCAACAACCTTTCCTGAAATGCATATTGTGTATCAATTTACAAGCAAGTGGTGCATCTACAGGCATTGTTTCTAGGAGGAGGCAAAACTTAAATGAACACCCTGATTCTATGGTCTATGCTACCTCTTCATTAACATGACTGTGGCTGGATAGGTGTCAAGGAAACAGCATAGTTCACATCACAAGGAAAACCATATTGTTATCTCATTGTCCTGTGTCTTTTGAATCTCATGTGTCTTTTTGAATAGGAAGCCTTGTTCTTTTGGAAGCCAAAACAATTAGCTACATAGAAAACTTGATGTATATATGCCTTTCTTCTCTTTCTGATTATGACAGGTAGCAAGTAATGTTAAATATTTGTAGGATATGGTTGTAAGTAAAGGCTGAATGGTCTAGAGCAGGGGTAGGCAACCTTTCCCCTTTAAGGGCCGAGGGACTTCAGCTCCCAGAAGCCTCAGCCATGTTGGCCAATAGTCCCATGTTGGCCAATAGCTCCTGGGATTCTGGGAGCTGAAGTCCCTCAGCCCTTAAAGGGGACAGGTTGCCTACCCCTGGTCTAGAGCACTGAATGGTCCAGAGCATTTAGAAGAAATAAGTACTTCTTATTGTGCATCTTTGTTGTGCATCTTTGGAGGACTAAGATGCATGCAAATACTACTAGTTACTCTGAATCAATGGGCCAGGATGATCTTTAAACAGCCAAATCACAATAAAACCTTGTAGAGATTAAGCAGATTGTAAATACCAGGAGGAGGAGAGATATGCAGGTGGATAATTATTTTTTCCCTAAATAACCTGAAAGTAAAAACACTTGATTGCTAAATAAGGAAAGAAGGGACATCACTTGGTAAATTGTATAAGAGATGCAACTTGGTGAGGACCTCCCAGAGGGCTTTTTCCATCGTCGCCCCCTCTTCCTGGAATAAGCTTCCTATAGAGCTCCGCTCCTCTGCTTCTTTAGCCTCTTTTAGGAAAAATTTAAAAACGTATTTATTCCGTCTGGCTTTTCCATCTTAGTAACGGTATCTTTTCTCTATGTACCATTCTGTTGACCCCGGATTGTTTTTACTCCTCCCTGATTTTGTGATTTTTGCTGATTCTTGTTCTCTTGTTGGACTGACTTTTAATCTTTAATTGTATTAATCTTTTTAATTCTCTGTAAGCCGCTTTGATCTATTTTGGAAAAGTGGGGTAAAAATAAAATTTATTATTATTATTATTATTATTATTATTAATCAACCATGACATGATTTCAGGCTGTATCTTGGGTTTGGTCATAGATTATAGTCCACTAGGAATAAACAACATGGTGAGAATGAATATGAGTTTTCTGTTCCAAGACCCTTCAGGAATTGCACAAAAGAAAACTGGAAGTGGATGCAAGTCCCTTTTTGACTTTTGTTTTAAGTGTTTGGTTGTTGTTGTTTTTAATATTAAACATTGTGTGAGAAGGGTCTGCAACATTTGAAAAGTTAATTGCCAAAAGCTGAATTGTCAGGAAAGGTTATTCAGCCCTGCAGTGTTTCATACTTTGCTCACAATGATATTATATCCAGCATTATACAGGCAGACAGACAGATACACCTTGAAACTTGCCATAGGAGATATCCAGGTTTTGGATACAGTAAAAGAACAATAAGTATCTGCAGATCAGTAGGAAACAAAGATGCAGAATGGAAAGGCAAGTATTACCATTTATTTGGCTACCAGCCAGTGCAACTGACAGAGGTTTTTCCTTGGAATTCAGGAGGGATCTTCAGATATGATGATTCATAAGTGTCCTGAGTCACTGTATAGTCATACTTGTGGTCGGTGATTTTGTTACCTTGGGCGTGGCTATGCCTAAAGTCACAATCTTCTTTTGGAAAATTATATGTAAGCCACAGATAGCTAGGGTTGATTACTACTACCTATGCCTCACCCATAGGAAGAAACATGTTGTTGTTGTTTTTAATGATGCTCTTCTGAATTATCTGTCTCATTTCTGTACTTATCTTTTAGGGCCCCTTCTTAACTAACAGCTAAGCTCTGACTTGGATGCTGTAGTTGAAACAAATCTGGTAGATGTAACCATGGCTCATGCCTGCCCTTTAATATTGGCTATCTTTCAATTTGTGCCGCTTGAGGAGGTGGACAGGATCCTTGTCGGGATGAGAGCCTCTCCAAGGATCCAGTTCTTCATTCCTTTAACTTCTTAGCTCCTTAAACAGTCATGTGGGATGGGGGACTGGCCAAGTGAATAAGGGGAATAGTGAATGCCACAGCAAGGCAGGATTCTGTCCTGCCTAAAAGAAATTGTGGTGCGGCTATCCCTGAAAAAATACTTCCTGGCTCTCACTATATTAGACAGTTATTAACCTATCTCCAATACCCACCTTTTGGGGCAAGGTTTTAGAGCATGTCATGGTTTCCCAGCTTCAGGAGTTCCTAGATGAAATGAATTACAGTCATCTCTCCATATTCACGGATTTTTTATTCACAGATTCAAGCATCCACAGCTTAAAAATATGTTTAAAATATATAAATTCCAACAAGCAAACCTTGATTTTGCCATTTTATATAAGGGACATCATTTTACTGTGTCATTGTATTTAATGGGATATGAACATCCACAGATTTTGGTATCCACATGGCATCCCAGAACCAAACCCCAGAGCATAACAAGGGTCCACTGTATCTACATCCATTTCAATCTGGTTTCATTCATAGCTATGGAATGGAGATAGTATTGATCACCTTGGTGCATGATCTATGTTGGGAACTGAAGAGGAAGAGTTTGCCCTTGTTGGTTCTGCTAGACTTCTCAGTGGCATATGATACCATCAACCATGATATACTTCTTTCTGGACTACCTCTCTGGGATACAACCTGAAGGCACTGTTTTATAGATGCTTCATTTCTTTCTGGAGGAGCAAACCTAGAAGGTTGTGCTGGGGGACTCCTGTTCAACACACATTGGTCTGTGTTGTTCCTCGTGCTGTTTAGCATATACATGAAACTGCTGGGAGAGAATGGCCAAGTATCAGTATCACCAGACTGTGGATAACACTCAACTCTTTCCTTACTATCTCACTCCAAGAAAGCTGTCTTAGTACTAAACCAGTGTCTGTTGTCAATAATGGTCTAGATAAGGGCAAAAAAATGAAGCTCAATCGAGACAAGACAGGTGTTCCTGGTCAGTTAGACATTAGATCATGAACTAGGCATTGAAATAATGTTGGATGGGGTTACATTTCCTCTGAAATCTCAGGTTCATAGCTTGAGAATACTCAGACTCATCACTGAATCTGGAGGCCCAGGTGGCTAATGTACAGGGCTCCTGCTGAAATTCCCCTTCTACACAGCCACTGCAGCCCTGTCTCTAATTCACCTGATATCCCAAAGACAAAAAAGTAATAGATAAGTTGGGACAATTTATGTCATTTTTTCTGTTTTGGGTACACTGTTTACAACTAATGAGGTGACCATGTTGTAAACCTTGTAGAACATTCTGCTTTGAAATGTTAAAAGGGAAATATCAGTTGCTATTCCTGACATTTCTATGTACAGTATTCAAACAGTCTGTACAGTATTCAAACGTCTCATAAGTCTGCCATGATATCTGACGCTTATATACTTAGACTATCTATAACTTACATATGTGTAGCTGTAAAAGTTAGTTACTCACTTAAACATCTAGCTGAATCCAGGTTAAAGAAGCTTGGTTATGGTTTGGTGTGATGTCTAAATGGAGAAACCATTGTTTGCAATGTATTTATTTATTTATTGAATTTATGTTCCTGAGATGGGAGCTATGACAGCCAGATTCAAAAATTGGAATCAGAAAGAATGGTTTGAAATAGATTTGTAATCCTTGGTTAGTGATTTCTGAAATGACAAACCATTGTTATGGCCATCACACTACCTACAGTTCTCTGATGAAGAATAAAATGAAAACAGCTCTTAATCATGCTCTACAAACCAGAATTTGGTAGAGTGCCTCCAATGAGCTAATCAAGCTAACCTAATGTATTATAGATTAATATTCTTTAATTTGCTGAATGAATAATTTTGATTGTGTGTGTGTGTGTGTGTGTCACATAAGCATTAGTAACTGCTTCAACAAAGTGACTGCCTCAAAAATAACTAGTTGTGAGCATTAAACTTAATTCATTACAATTCTTGCCCCTTCTGTATATGTGATATTACTTTCCAGAACTTTGGACAGAATGGCATTTCACACTGTACCCATAAATCCAGAAAACTGCTGCTCCTTTTAGTGGGGTTAGGCTTGTTACTCTCTTTCTCTGATCTCAAAACCAGATTTTGGAAATCTTACACTGCAGAGGAAATATTTCAAAAACTTTTGCAAAACATGGTCATCATCAGAAACTTTGTAACAGAAAAATAGTAAGCCGGAACTTAGCAAGAATGAGAGACATGGGCATATACTGGTGAAAGTGTTGCCATAAATGCTATGTGTTTGGGAGTTGTCTTCTCAAAAGCTCTCCAGACACAAAGCTGGGATATTAACTGAATTTATGTATTCTTTTGTAAGCCTGTTATATGTGGTCTATTAATGATTTTTGAGTATGTTCTTAAAATTGAAAAGAGTTGCACCACCTATACCCATGATGGCGAACCTATGGCACGCATGCCACGGGTGAGACACAATGCCATTTCTCCCGGCACAGGTCAGGGAGGAGAAGGAACACGCATGCATGTGCCCATGGTTCCTCCTCCCTTCTATTTCCCAGCCTTCGGCTGTCTCTCCGAGACAGGTGGAAGCTGGAAAATGGCGTTGGGGAGAAGGAGCCATGGGTGCCTCTGGCTCTTTCTCCCTGCCTTCTCCCAGCTTCCAGCTGCCTCTCTGAGACAGCTGGAAGCTTGAGAAAGGGTGCGAATCACAGTCTCAAAACAACCATCATCTGTTTGTTCCTTCGCTTGTCTTATTTGATATGTCATTTTCTCTAAGGGGCTGAGCAGACTGGCCAGGATAGCACTGGCTGAGCTCCTCTGTTCTGGCCCCAGTGACCCACAATCAGCATGCACTCCTTACCTTGCAGTACCATCACTGGTACTTAGAAGCCCCCCATTGGCACATCTGATGTGGTAACAGGGCACCTGGCTGCATCCATGTGACCAGACATCCCATTTCTGTGTCAGATGTTGATTATTAAAGATAAACGAAACCTGTAGATTGACAGGTTTAAAATGTTCAGTTAGCAGTGCCATTGGAAGGACTTGGAAAGGATTTTGGTAGAGCTCTGATTTTAATTACTGCTATCTGCCCAAACCATGGCCTGGAATGGATGGGCCAAATGAAATCACTTCCAGTGACTTTTGAGGCATGCAGATTAGACAATGCATGCCTCCAAAGTAGCCAGATGCTGTGCTGAGGCTACATACTGGTTCTTTGGACTGGAGCAAAAAGGAGTTGGGATAATCCAGATTCTGAAAGCAGCAGTCAGCCCCAGTGAGCACAGCCTACATTAGGAACAGGCCGTGTGGTCAGCAGGGCTTGGATCTGCTTCTGGCCACAGCAGACTTGGGTTTCTCTTTCCTCCCCATCTGCTCCAACTCCATGATAGGATATGTTTTCACTATTTCTTCATATCTAATTTAATTTGTTTCATTATTTTACTGTGATTACATTTCTTTAAATTGTTAAGTTCTGGAGGGATATTTCTCCCTAAACATGTTATTGGTTTGATTTGTGTACCCAAAACTGCTTTATAATATAAAGTTTAGATCAGCCCCAAATCCAGTTACTAGTCCCAAAGAGATTACACTCACTGAAACAATGGAATATTTGTAAATTTCTGTTGATTCAGTGGGTCTACTATTTTTGGGTCTACATTAGCTAAATGTATCCAGTCCAAACTGCCATATTTAGCTGATGTGGTTTTGTTTCTTCTTGTTTCCTGTTTCACTCATTTGAAGTATTGATTTTTTTTTTTTTTTTGGAATAAACAAAATCTGTTAATTTGTCTACTGAATCCCACTCCTATCTTAGAATGATCATATTTATGTCTACCATTAGGCTTTTTGAGCCCTTCAAGTTACTTTTAATTGACTGACTGAATTAATTAATTAATTAATTGAATCATGCCTTCCTTTTAACAAGCACAGAGCAGTTTAAAGAAAGTTTCCAATGGTTTTCTATCAAAGCAAAGTTCATAACATATTAACATTTCTGACATATTACATGTAGGACTGGGTACTCTTCCTTAACATTCACTAGCTCCTGATTATAGCAGAATGGTGACTCTCAGGCAAAATAGCAATAATACTCAAATGTGGCTCAGTACTCTAGTAACAGGATCTGCCTATGATTTGGAAACAGTGTTGCCCTGCATTAGGCAACTTCTGCTCATTTTCACTAATTCTTTCTTTTGGGAAAGAGTTGCTAAGAAGACCCTTTTCTGTAAACAGGATTCATTCATAGATGTTAAGATGCAGCCATAATGTCCCCACATATGTGAGGCCCAGTTGTTGCTTTGTACTCTATTAGAAAGTTAATTACAATGGCTTTTAAATGGTTATTTTAAAAAAAACAATCATATGGAAAGGCCTCCCTAAAATATTTTTATCTAATGAATGGCATATTGTGTCTTTCCATCAGGTCAGGATTTGGGATGAAGAAAAGATCATTGTCTTTGGGAGAGAGGTCAACATTTTGCATCAGCTCACATATGAAGGAATAAAAAGCAGAAAAGCTGGGCTTCAATTTATCACAAATCTAGAACATCACATACTGTACTGTGGCTCTAATAAAGTAAATAATGTGCATTTTTCAAAGTTATCTAAATCCATATTTGCACAGTGAACCATAAAAGTTACAAAGAATTGAATAATGGGTATTAAAAATAAACCAAGGCACATTTACTTCTTTGTGAAGTCTTTGAGGATTAGATTTTGCTTTAAAAGTACCCACATTTTTAAAAGTGCCTGATTTATATATTTATAGAAACTGTCTTTTATATGCAATCATCTCATCTCAACTATCAAGTTCCTTTAGGAAAAGATGGATTTAAATACTCTTGTGAACATGAAAGCATTGGGAACCAACCCTTCTAGATAAAGTGAACTTGACCACTCAAGGTCTATTCTTTTTAATGAACCATTCCATCAAGCATCAGACATCAACAACAGCAGCTAAAAATCATTCTCAGTGCTCCTAATGCTAATTTTGGTATCATTTTCTCCTAGGATACCCTTCTTTGGACTAGTATTCACTAGTATTCACTGGGATAATAAACTTGTGTCTAGGCTGTACCACTTCATATAGCAGATGTATATTCTCTGAAATGTAATGAATCTGCCTCCCAAAATAATTTAGAAATTTAAAAATCTGATTAGCATATCAAGAGGAATATCAAGAAGAGTAACAACTAGTTTTTGGAGACATTGCCCTGTTAATCTGGAGTATTTGTATGCAGTGGGATATTGTAGCACCTTATTAACTATGCAAAAGAAGTTGTACCATATGCTTTCATAGACTAGGTCTACTTCCTCAGATTCAATTCATACATCTGGGGAAGTAGAATCATACATTCATAGAACTGAAAGAGGCCTCAAGGGCCATCCAGTCCAACCCCCTGCCATGCAGGAATACATAATAAAACATCCCTAACAGATGGCCATCCAACCTCTGTTTTAAAATCTCCAAAGAAGGAGACTCCATCACACTCTGAAGGAGTGTGTTCCACTGTCAAACAACTCTTACTGTCACAAAATTCCTCCTAATGTTGAGCTGGAGTCTAGACACTATACTTCTATTGATGCAGTCTAAAATTGCATTGGCCCTTTAAGCTATTGCATCTCACTGTTTACTCATGTTCAACTTGTGGTCTACTAGGACTCCTAGATCCCTTTCACACATAGTCTCATTAAGTCAGGCGTTCCCCATCTATGCATTTTATTTTTCTGCCCTTTTTCTACCTTACATTTCTCTGTGTTGAATTTAATTTTGTTAGCTTTGGCCCAGCTTTCTAATCTATTCAGGTCATTCTGAAATGTTATCCTGTCCTCTGGGGTGTTAGCTATTCCTCCTAATTTGGTGTCATCTGCAAATTTGATAAGCATGCCCCCTATTCTTTCATCCAAATCATTGATAAAGATGTTGAATAGCACTGGGCCCAGGACAGAACCCTGTGAGACCTCACTGGCCACTTCTCTCCAGGATGAAAAGGAGCCATTGTTGAGCACCCTTTGGGTTTGGCTGGTCAACTAATTTCAAATCCATGTAACAGTTACCTTGTCTAGCTCACATTTTACTAGCTTGTTATCCAGAATGTCATGGGGAACCTTGTCAAAGGCCTTACTGAAATCAAGATATGCTATATCCACAGCAGTCCCTTTATCTACCAAGCTGGTAATTCTATCAAAAAAAGAGATCAGATTTGTCTGGCATGATTTGTTTTTGAGAAACCCATGTTGACTTTTAGTGATTATGACATTCCCTTCTAAATGTTCACAGACTCTCTGTTTAATGATATGTTCTAGAATCTTTCCTGTTATTGATGTCAGACTAATTGGACGAATATTCCAACCCTTACCAACTTTCAGCCAAACCTTGTTTCAGGCAGATGGTATTCCACTGTCATCCTTAGTCAATTCACACAGAAATAGCTGGCGACTTTGCTAGGACCACTGAAACTCCCACCTAGCTCACCATCTCCTCTATTCATGTGGCTTTAGGAGTGACAGCAGGGATGTTCTGAGAAGCAGCTAGCAATTCAGGCAACTAATGTGGAGACTTCACTCTTTGGATGGAGATGTATAGACCTAAATAACTTTCCAGGTTCACTTATGGTGGAGTGACTGGCATTCTATCAAGGAGGTTACATACGAAAGGCCCCATGGCTGGCTGTAATCACTCAACTGTAATATTTGCCAACTATGAGAAACATGTGCACCCACGCTCACAGAGACACACACCTTCACAGGTAAATGTTTTTCCCCATACCATTGGGAATATGTATGAAGTATTAAAGCAAGTCAAAATTCAGATTGGCTAATCTTATGTTCATTTCTGTCAATAGCCCAAGGAATAACTGTTTGCTATTTGGATTCATTAGGGCATCACTTTGGCTGGGTGAAAAATAAACTTTTCCTGTATCATCCCTAGAGACAACGGGGAATATTAACATTAATATTTGCTTATCTATTGCACAAGACTGCTAGAAGCATTAAAGTATATTACCATGACCTTGCATATAATTATGAACATTAAAGCTGATATCAAAAATTAATTTTAAACATTTTATAGAATCATAGAGTTGGAAGGGGCCTCACAGGTCATCGAGTCCAAGCTCCTGCTCAAGCTCATGCAGTATCTTCAGATAATGCAACCCCAACAGGTACTTATCAATTCAACTTGGTGCCTGTTTGAAGTGGTAGCCTTTTGCACAATATATGTTGATACTGAGTCTGGACTGGCATGACACCAAACCTAGTAGTTCCTGTCCCAAAGCACAGCCTTTACAAGTTTGGTATGGAATGGAAATGGCATCAATAAGCATAGTAGGTAGGCTAGATACATGTCAATATTTACCTAGTTTGAAATCGGGCAATAGAAATGTGCAAGATTACACACTGCCTAGTTTCAGTGGCCTACAATTTATACTGTTGAATGTTCAAGCATTTCACATAGGGCTCATTTACATGGGCCAAATGAAAATGGTCTCACCCCATCCCCATGTCGACCTGTCTTCATGACGCAGGTCCAGATCCCCAGTTTGAGTGTTCACTGTCTTCATGACATAAGATAGTTGCATACCAAATCTGCCCTATCCCACCCTTAAACCAGTTTTTAAAAACTTACCTTTTGCTTTGGATTTGGCAGGAAAACCCAGAACACTCAATAGCAATGCCAGGTGGCTGTTACCATGTGCATCACTGGTGTGACACCACTTTATTTCTGCAGTGTAGATGCACCCTACGTAGGGGACTTTGCAGTCTAGGAGCAGTCATTGAGAAGGCTCTTTCCTGTGTCCTCACTAAGCATAGATAAGATGGTGGTGGAGCCAACAGAAGTCTATTTGAAACATTACCATATGCATACCATCAGTAGTTTTCGTAATATTTGATAAATGTTTGGCTTTTTTGTGATTTATTTGGCTTCAGTAAGAATGCTGAAGCTGAAGGTGCCAGCATGAAACAATGCACACAGAAGTGGTGTATAGAGAAATATTTTGATAATGTGTTAGTCTTATTCAGTGGTGTCCAAAATCCTCTGGAAATGTTGAGGCTTGTATTGTGAACAGAAAGCTAGAGAGAAACTATCAGCCCTATAAAAATATATTGCACCATTATGGCATTATTCCAGTTTTCTCCAGTTTGCATCTGTGACCAAGATGGTTGAGTGCTTTCATGGCTTGTGCACTCCTGGTAGTGGCTAAAGCAGATGGATCCCTATGAATATCACAACTGAAGTTTTAAATAAGACCTCCCTGCTTGACTTTATTACATGGGTGAGTAAATGCTGTATGTAACACATCTTCTAATGTTCTTGCTAGAACATGAGGGAAAGTTCACGAAGTGCTAATGTGTTTATTAACCATGAGACATACTGCAAAGTGGCTCAACTATTTCTGAAAATTGAGAAGGTTGAGAGAACAGGCAAACTTTGGCTAGATGAAGGAGCAAGTAATCATACAGTGGAAAGAGACAGGAAGACTTTAAATTTTGGTGAAGTGGGCATAAATCAGATTTTTAAAAGAAATCAATATCAATAAATAAATAATCTATTTCTAAGTGGCATTTCACTTTGGAGATATCAACATGAGAACCCTCAAAGCTTTTATCTATAGAGCTTCTTAACAGCATCTCTTAATTATATTTCCCCCGAACAGTCCTTAGTGGCACAATGTACGCATGATCTCGGCTCTCTTAACACAGAGGATGTGGTCCTAACCCCACCTCCTTTCCCTCCTGGGCTACCAGCCTGTGGTTTCCAGTAGCTGCCTCTTTTCCTGCAGCCTGCTGGCACAAATCTGTTAGTGACCTTTACAGAGGAATTCTCCACGCACATGTCAGCTGCTGCTATCATTCAGGGGTACTGTTGCTCTAAAGCCCAAAGTCAGTTCCCCCTGCAAACTGCTTGTTTAAGGTAGACTTGGGTGAATTTATTATATTTATCTGTGGATGTCACTTGCCAAGTTTTATAGATATACAAGAAGGCGCCATCACTACAAGGGATTCCACCACCCCTATCTTTTCACGCTGTTGCAGGCAGCCAAACTAGGATAGGAAGTCTCTGGCATCTGCAGAAGAGCCTTGCATATTTCAGTTAGAAATTACCAATTCCCTACAAAGGGGAGAAGAAAGTATGAAGAAAACCAGGTCTGTGCTTAGAGAATGTCTTTAAAATAGGCACTAACCAGAAAGCCAAAGCTGAGTAGCTGATAAACAAACATAGCCTGAGAAGACCTGGGTTTGGATCCAGCTGCTGCCAAAAAGGTCTGGGATCCCCTTGTGCAAATCATTATCTTGCAGTATAATCTATCTTGCTGAGTTGTTGTGATGGGATAACAATGCCTGAGTGGGGCAGAGAATTCGGTGATGCAGGAAAAGGCAATTTTATTCCAAACAAACCTCAATTTTGATTTATTCATTATTTTGAAATGGGTTTGGGTACAGACATAGCTGCCTTAAGAAAAATACTGGCTACGCAGCCAATATTGAGATCAAACTCATTTATTTTAATTGTAAATACTATGTCTCCTGAGGAACATTTAGGTTGAAATGCATCAGAAATGAGGGAGATTGTCCTTTCCTATTTGCTCCTTAAACAGGTTTGTTTTTTAAAAACAACAACAACAACAACAACAACACTGTTTATATTTTGTAAAGTTATTTGCTCCTCCTTACTGCTTTGATGAAGTGGAATAAATCCATATAGACCAGGGGTAGGCAACCTAAGGCCCGGGGGCCGGATGCGGCCCCCCAAGGACTTTGGACCGGCCCCAGGCCAGTCCTGCCGCCGCCGCCCGCCGTGATAATATTGATTATTGTTGTTATTACTTGTTCTTGGGGTTTTGTTGGCAAAATCTCCACAGGGGGTTTGCCATGGCTTTTCTGGGGCTGAGAGAGTGTGCATGCATATTTTTAAAAAATTTTAATTTTTTTTTAAAAAAAAATATTTATTTATTTATTTATTTTTGGCGCTTCGGCCCCCCCAATTGTCTGAGGGACAACAACCTGGCCCCTGGCTCAAAAAGGTTGCCTACTCCTGATATAGACCATAGTGAAATCCCTGGAGGGAACACCGGATAAAAATATGATAATTAAGAATATGCAGTTGACTACTGTGTGCCCTGTGGCAAAATGAAACTGGGCTACATCCATCAGCGTGTAAGGAGATATCTGCCTACAGAGTGGATGATCCCTTCTTCTCTTCCACTCTGCACCTCTGCATACACTGAAGTCTGCTCAGTACTGTTCCCAATCCTTCCAAGCCGAGGGGATGTGTAGAGAGCTATAGGAGGAAGATTAGTTTACTCTGCTGGTGGATGCTGTTCTGGTAGTGGACAGGTATCATTGGAGGCTATCCTCTAGTACAGGGGTAGGCAACCTAAGGCCTGGGGGCCCGATGCGGCCCCTGAGGCCTCTGGACCAGCCCCAGGCCGGTCCTGCCACCGCCACCGCCTGCCATGATGATATTGATTATTGTTGTTATTACTTGTTCTTGGGGTTTTATTGGCAAAATCTCCACAGGGGTTTTGCCATGGCTTTTCTGGGGCTGAGAGAGTGTGCATGCATATTTTTAATTTTTTTGTTAATTTTTTTATTTTTATTTATATTTATTTATTTATTTTTGGTGCTTCGGCCCCCCAATTGTCTGAGGGACAGCAACCCGGCCCCTGGCTCAAAAAGGTTGCCTACCCCTGCTCTAGTAGAAGGGGCAAAGTGCAGCCACTTGTGAGGCCCAAGGCCTTCAACCTCCCAAGATTCCTCTTTTTCTGGCCAAAAAAGGTGTGTGTTAATCTCTTCCAAAAGTCTCTGAGTAGTAATTTACCTTGTATGTAACCCCCTCCTACTGCACAGTTTAACATTTAAAAACACTTTTTATTCAAAACCAGAAAAGGAATTCTGGGTACTTCATTTCATTTTTTGGACTGCATTTTTGGCAATCCATATGATCCCCTACAGGGTCCAGACCCACTGCTCACCCCTGTCCTGTGACTTTTGGAATAGATGAATATTTGCATCTTAAATTCAGTATCTATTTTCCTTCCCACCGAACATCCACATGAAAATTATGATTGGATAAGATATTGATCCAATACAGATCAGAACTCTACTGTTCACAAATGCCAGGATCTTCACTTTTTTAAAAAAAAATTCAAAGTAGATAAATTATCCTTTAAACAAGTAAAACTGACAATGGGCCTTTGCAGACTACCAGAAATAGTGCAAATTGAATCCACTTTAACTGCTCTGACTCAGTGCTAGGGAATCATGGGAACTGTAGTTTACTGTGGCACCAGAGCTCTCTGACAGAGAAGGCTCAATGTCTCAGAAAAAAATACAATTCCCATCACTCCCTAGCACTGAGCCAGGGCAGTAAAAGTGGACTCAATTTGCACTATTTCTAGCAGTCTGCAAAGGCCCAATGTTGCCCAAGTCTCAACAATATGAAGAGGAAGAAATCTTATTCAAATAGCTTCATCTAAGCTTCTAATTTCCAAGCCTCCAAGCAGCAAGCTAAGCAGAAGGGGGAAAAACAAGCCAGAATGAATACCAGAAGTGTCAGATGCTACATATTTTAAAGGAGGGACACAGGTATGGAAAGTGTGGCCATCAAGATGTTCATAGATTTTAATTCCCAGCATCCCTCACCATTGACTATTCTGACCAGGGCTGGTGGGAGTTGCAGCCCAATAACTCTAAATGGCCAAACATTATTCAACAACATCTAAAGGACCAAATATTATTTCAAAGGATAGCCATTTTAAATAATTGACATTCTTATTCTGAAGAAGTGAATTTTGTTAAACATGATGCATGCCCAGTTTCGATGGCAACATCTAAAAGCAAAGCCATAAATCCATGTGTTTTTCATCTCTTGATTTCTCTGAGGCTGCACGGTTGTGAAATTAAGCCATGGTACTCTACTTGAGGGTGAGTTCTGTTGCTAATTTGAAATATAAGAAATAATGTAACCATATAAGGCATAATTGAGATGCATCACATTTACATATGGACACATTTTGTAACACTGATATTAGAGGCAAAATTTGTGATTGTCAGTGATAGAGGGGAATAAGCCTCTACCCCCCCCCCCCAAAAAATATGAAGAAATATATAGGGTAAAATGTCTGAAGTCTTTCAGAGATTTTCTAGGCTTTCACATCATATGTCCTACTTGACAAGACTGAAAACCCCAACACTACAGTAATGCTTGTTCCTTTTTGTTTTGTTTCTCTTCTTTCCTTTATTGCTTGTAGCATTTTATATGTCATCCATGGTTTCTTCACTCTCCTTTTGTCTGTTGGAACTCCCTGCTATGCTCCATTAGCCATCGTATATTTGCAATGTGATCCCTTGTGCTTCTTCCTTTCCTGAACCCTGCTTGAACCTCTGGGATTTCTCTCTCCATGTGTGGCTGGAGTCTATGTTGTAGATTTTTGAGCACGATTTTGCTTGCGTGGGAGATCAGTGCTATGGTCCTATTGTTGCTGCAGTCTCTTGTGTCTCCCTTTTTGTGGATGGGGATGTATATTGCTTGCTTCCAATCTGCTGGCCATTGTTTTGTTTTCCATATCTGTTGACATCTGTTGGTTAGCAGTAGAGTTGACTCTGTCAATGTGGATTGCAACAATTCTATTGGTATATCATCTGTTCCTGGAGTCTTGTTTTTTGCCATTTCTTCTATTGCAGCTTCCACCTCAGTTTTTAGAATTTGGGGTTCATCTTCATATAGCTCTTCGCTCCATGTATCCTTTATTTTGTCATCTGTTTTGTATAGTTCTTCTGTGTATTGCATCCAACGTCTTTTTATTCCTTCCTGGTCTTGAATTATGTCATTTTTATTATCGTAGAGTGCCCCGGTCCTTGGTTTGAACTTTCCCTTGATTTCTCTAATCTTGTGGAATAGGTCTCTCATTCTTCCCTTTTTGTTGTCATCTTCTATTTCTCTACATTTGTTGTTGTGGTTATTTTCCTTATCTTTGTGCGCTAGCCGTTGTGCTGTTATGTTCATGTTTCTTAGTTTATTTCTATCTCCTTTTTTGTTTTGTTTCTCTTCTTTCCTTTATTGCTTGTAGCATTTTATCTGTCATCCATGGTTTCTTCACTCTCCTTTTGTCTGTTGGAAGTATCTTTATGCATTCTTCTTTTATTATGTCCCTGGCTTCAGACCAAAGCTCTTCCCGTTCACGATCTATTATACTTAGTACTGCAAATCTGTTCCTTATATTGTCAATGAATTCTGTGGAAATGTTGTTTAAATCGTATTTTGGTATGATGACTGGTTTTGTTCTCTTCTTGAGTTTTACTTTTATTTTTGAAATGGTTAGGAGTACAACATATGATTTCAGTGAGTTGGAAGAGAATGACATTTAATGCTTTACCTGAAGCAGCAAAATATACTGGGTTAGATCTGGGCTTTACCTCATCTGCAAACACCTCCATAACTTCAGCAAAGTCTCAGACTCCATCCACACAGCAGAAATAATCCAGTTTGACACCACTTTAACTGCCAGGGCTCAATGCTATGGAATTCTGGGAATTGTAGTTTTGTGAGACATTTTAGCCTTCTCTGTCAGAGAGCTCTGGTGCCACAACAAATTACAATTCCCAGAATTCCATAGCATTGAGCCCTGGCCATTAAAGTGGTGTCAAACTGGATTATTTTTGCAATGCCAACTACAACTATGTTCATTCCCCAATCTCTCTCTCTCTGTGTATATACAGAAATCTGGTTCCTACTGTTAGACCCAGCTAGAGTAAACATACAGTATCAATGGGTTAGTCATGTATTGCTGCACCACTGAACAATTGATGCAATGGCTGCATACTAGTTGGGAAATCTAACAAGATTCAGGCTACACCCAGAAGTGTACATAGGGGGGGAGAAATGAGGGCCTTACCGCTCCAAATGAGAGTTCTGGCCCTAATGAAATTTTTCTTCAGTCTCTGCGTTGCAGGCTGAGAAAATGAAAATGTCTCTCACATTTGCCTTGAATTCTTGTATTTACAGTATTTGAATTCTCTTAATGACTTTCTTCCCCTTTTCTTTGGATGCCTAAACTGTATTTCTATAAGTGCTCAGTGGAGGTTTTAAGTTACTGCAATGGTAAAAATTTGGGGACTGAAGGAAAATTTCTTTGGAGACAGAATTCTTATTTGGGATGCAGTGCCCTCATCGCCCCTCATAGGTATATCCCTGGACACTCATGGCATTTAGTTGCTATTTCTGGATCAAATAGGTTCATTTGACAACAGAAAAATCCTCAACACTTGCTTAAAAGAGCATTCTTCTTCAGTGCCAAGAATACAAGTGTGTGTATGTGTCTTCAACTCACTTGTTGACTTATGGCACTCTTAGACAAGGAATCCTCAGAAGTGATTTGGCCAATTCCTTCTTCTGAAATATAACATGCAACACCTGGTATTCATTGGCAGTCTCTCATCCAAGTACTAAACAGGGCTGACTCTGCTTAGCTCCCCAAATCAAATAGGATCTGGTGGCCTTAGGGTATTTAGGCTTTGAAGAATCCAGGTACACATCATTTAATGAACTAGATGGATATTAGTTGTTCAATATAAAATTTAGTACCAGAGGCAGAAATGGAAATTATAAGAAAAGTGGAAGCAGGTGACAGAAGAAGTCACCCCTAGCTGCTTTGGAAGGTGTCTTCTAGTGGCCTTTAGAAGGCACAAAATATTTTTTGTTTAGTTAGAATCCAAGCTGGAAAGAATAAGGATAGATTCTTATACCACAAAAATGAACAGGCTTTATTTAAAACTAATAATAATAAAGCACACTCTTTATTTAAAACTAATAATAATAAACAACCAGGCCAAGTCAAGCTTGGGTAAGTAAACAAAAAAATATTTTGTACCTTCTTAAGGCCACCAGAAGGCATCTTCCAAAGCATCCAGGAATGACTACTTCTTTCACCAGCCTCCATTTTTTCTTATAATTTCCATTTTGGTGGGTGAACTATGCCCTCGTCTTAAAAAAAAAAAAAAAAAAACATTCTGGG
This sequence comes from Phrynosoma blainvillii, assembly GCA_026167975.1. NCBI lineage: Eukaryota > Metazoa > Chordata > Lepidosauria > Squamata > Phrynosomatidae > Phrynosoma > Phrynosoma blainvillii. Next base: position 357,138,685 of record JANUYF010000001.1, read on the forward strand.
GGAGCAAGTGAGGGAGTAAGCTGGTGAGGCAGGCTAAGCTAATCTCTCCATTTTACTGTTCACACATGCTCCATAAGGGATTGTAGATGCATTTGCTATTTACCTTGCTGGTTATAGGCAGTCAAATCCTGTTAGAGTAGGCTCAGCTAGAGCAGAATCCCATTCTTTCCAGTTTAAGCTTTATTTCATTATCTACTGCAGACACATTGCTACAACCCAACAGTGAAAAATCTCTTTCTCCAGCCCTCCTTCAACATCCTCCCAATGCCAATGAAGCTTTTAAAAAAAAACTCCAGCTAGACAAAGGAGGAGGCAGCCATAAAAAAGGGCTTGTCAGCTTTTGTTAACAGAGTTATTCCTGTAATATCCCAGCCACTCCGTGACATAGGATACTATCAGGATACACCCACATGGAATTTCCAAATAGTTAGATGTAGCTATGAATCTAGAGCTCGGCTACCCACTCATTCAAAGAGCTTCAGTCCTTTCCAATGTCAGTGGACCCACTACCCTAATGACATTACAGTGCAATGGGCTTCACAACAGCACTAAAACAAATGATGGGTAGCCGCCGAAATCAAGGGTGGAAGTTGCCATTTTAGGGCCTTTGCAGACTGCTAGAAATAGTGCAAATTGAGTCCACTTTAACTGCCCTGGCTCAGTGCTAGGGAATCATGGGAATTGTATTTTTTTTTCTGAGACATTGAGCCTTCTCTGTCAGAGAGCTCTGGTACCACAATAAATTACAGTTCCTATGAAGGTTCTTGCTATTACCACCACCCCTATCAATCAGCAGAGCCTCTTGGCTTTCTGAGAGAATTCATTTTGAAAGTGTTCACCTAGCCAAATTACAAGGCGGCATCAGCAGTACCCTTTGTCTAAAGTTGTGGAGGGCTGGTGCTAGGCCTACATACTGCTGCCACACTACCAAATTAATGCAGTTTGACACTGTTTTTACTGTCATGGCTCCATCCTATCAAAGCCTGGGATTTGTAGTTTGCTGTGGCACCTGAGCCCTCTGACAGTGAAGGCTAAATCTCTCACAAAACTACAAATCTCAGAATTCCGTAGCACTGAGCCACTGCAGTTAAAGTAGTATCAACCTGCATTCATTCTGCAGTGTAGACGCAGCCACAGAGTGCAGGCCAGTGAATGCAACATGAAGAATCAACCACAGGAGAAAGGAAGATTGCTATATATATATCCTGCCTTTCTCCCCAACAGGGTATCCTGGAGGAGGCTCTTCTGTACCTTTAACAACTGTGTAGAAGAGGTAATTTCAGCAGGTGTTGTTTGTCAGGAAACCAGGTAACAAGCAACACCTGTTATCTGCTGACAGTCCCTCTTTGACCCAGCCATTAAAGGTACAGGAGCTCTCTCTAGTTTTCACACTGGCAACCCTATACCCAAAACTGGGGTCCAAGGGGGCCATTATTCTCAGCCCCAGACCAGAAAAGGGCTGAGGAAATAAGTAAGCATTCCTAATACACCTGCATATATACATATAGAATTCCTTTCTCCTGTGGTATATATATGTATATATATATATATATATATATATATACACACACACACACACACATAGAATATATATTCATGTGTGTGTGTGTGTGTGTGTATATATATGTGTGTGTGTGTGTGTGCAGATGTGTTAGGAATGCTTATTTATTTCCTCAGCCCAGAGCCTCACCTATTTCCTGGTGAGAGGCAGGGAAGTGTCTCTGCGACCGGTTTGTAACCCCTTGAAGAAGAGTATGTGACGAATAATACATGTATATTCATATATATGTATATATTCATTCCTATTATACCTACACCTACACCCACATCTTCTTCTTCAGGGGCTTACAAACCGGTCTCAGAGACACTTCCCCGCCTCTCACCAGGGAATACGTGAGGCTCTGGGCTTCCCAGGTTGGTAGGAGCCCAGACCCGCCTTCGTCTATTTACTTATGAGTTGTTGCCCAGGAGGACTGGTTTGCATGGGCATGGGCATGGGCTAGGCGGGCGCCTTCCTTGGCACACAGAAAGGGAGAAACAAGCCAGCCTTGGCCCAAGGAAAGGAGGGCTTCCCTCTTCTCCCCCCCCCCCCCCAAAGTGAGGAGAGAAGGAGAGAGAGGGGAAGAGGGAGCCCTGAGGCGGTGTCGACCGAGCCAAGCGCCCAAAGTCTGCAGAGGAGCCTTGCAAAGTGCCGCCAGGGCTCCTCCTCCTCCTCTTCTTCTTCTTCCTCAGCCCTCCCGCAGGGTTTGCCTTGGGACAACAAGAGCCCCCTCCGAGGCTGGGAGAAGCCCAGCAGCCACAAGGGGGCTTGAAGCGAGCGCCTCACTCCCCTTGCCTGCCTGGACGCCTTTGGGGTGTCCTTTTGGGAGAGACCGGCTTGGCTGTTTTAAAGCCCAGTTTCCCCCCCCCCTCCCCGGCTCGCTTTCTTGCTTTCCTTCCTTCTTCCCTTTCTTTCTTTCTTTCTTTTCCTTCCTTCCTCCCTTCTTCCCTTTCTTTCTTTCTTCCCTCCCTTCCCTTTCTTTCTTCCCTTCACTTCCCTTCCTTCCTTCCTTCCTTCCTTCCTTCCTTCCTTCCTTCCTTCCTTTCCTTCCCTTTCTTTCTTTCTTTCTTTGCCAGGTAGTTAGTTCCTCCAGTTCCCCGGAGCAGCATCAGCTTCCAAGCTCTGCTGCGCCAGGCAGAAGGAGGCAACCCCCTGTGTGTGTGGTGTGTGGTGTGTGGTGTGTGTGTGCGGTGCGTACTTCTGCGCCCGGAGGAGGGGGACTCTGTGAGGAAGCAGAGAGATCCAAGCTGGCCCTCCTGGCAAGGTGGGACCCTTCCTCAGCCCCCCAGAGAGTATTATCCAGCCTGCCTTGCCTTTGGCGGACTCTCTGAAGCGCTGGTCCTCCTCCTCAGAAGAAGAAGTGTAGCCTGGAAGGAGCATGTCTGCTCCCTGACAGAGGTGGAGCTCCTTGCCTCCTTGAATGAAACTCCTGGCCAGAGGGAATTTCTCCAAGCATTCCTTCTCCTGCACCCCCTTTTTTGTGTTTTGTTTTGTTTCGCTTTTCCCCGTTCTTCCTCTTCACCTCAGCTTCCCAGACTGGGCTTAAGAGATGGACCAGGATGGCATTGATCTTCACAGAATCTCCCGCCAGCCATGTAAGTGTTGGGTTGGTGTATCGGGGATAGAGTTGTAGGACCTGCACCAAGAGTTGTAGGACCTTGTTGTGGCTGCTGTTGTTGGGTGCCTTCAAGTCGTTTCCGACTTATAGAAACCCTAGGGCGGTGAACCTGTCAGAAGGTTTTCTTGGCAACTTTCTTCAGAAGGGGTTTGCTATTGCCAATCCTCTGAGGCTGAGAGAGTGTGACTTGCCCAAGGTCATCCACTGGTTTTTCATGGCTGAGCAAGGATTTGAACCCTGGCCTCCCAGTGACCTAGTCCAATGCTCAAACCATTACAGCCCTCCAGTCCTCACTAGGATAGATATTTTGATACAAATAAGCAAAGCCTGGCTTAAAGGATAAGCCTGGTGTTGGTTAGTGGCTTCTGAGTCGGTGGGGGGGGGGGGGAACTGTTCAGTATTTTAGTGTGAAATTTAAAGGAGCCATCCAAGGTGCCTATCCTCAAAATATGTTTGGCACTTTTGACACCACCTTTAAAATGTGGACTAAAGCTCCTTGAGTGTTTGAACTAATGCCCAAAGTGGATTCACTGTGCCACTATATGGAAGCAACTAGCCAACTGCCTCTTCAAGAGAGTTTCATAACATTGATATTAAATTGTTTAACTTTATTGATTAAATGGAATTAAATTGAAGATGGGTTTACATGGCCAAGCTTGGATTTGAACTCTAGTATCCAGAGTTGTAGTCCATTGCTCAAACCTCTGCACCACACTGCCTCTTGCAACGGCATTAGGAGACCAAAATGATACTCTTATCAATTAGTCATTCTTTCAGGGACTCAGGTTGTTAAAAACCTGTCCCATCAGACAGAAAGGAGCTCTGTCATAAAACGAATGCCATTGGGTTTTGGTTTTTTTGTTTTGTTTTGTTTTTAAGAAAAGAGATTACAGTATTTCATCATCATAGCAGTGTCGCTGAGATTAAATAGCTAGCTAGCTTCTTTTTTTCCCAGGAAGCTCATCTTTATCCAAGAGCAAAGGCACTTTGGCCTGTGTTGTATGTCCAAACTGCAAAAGAAATTGTCTGTTTCAGAAGATGTTTCTCTGCCTGCAAATACATAGAATATGTACACTATGTTCTATGTGCCACATGAAGTTTGGAATATGCAGCATGCAAATTGCAAAGAGAAGTTACATCCAGTATTACAGAAGTAATTGGAATTAGCGCTGCACATTTGGTGTTGCCACAGTGTTTACTTTTCTAATTAGCAGACCGTTGAATTCATAGTGTTTGAGGTGTCATTTAATGTTTAGAGAGTTGTCTTCGAACTTTATTTGCAATTGTATTCTCTGAAATGTTTAGGGAACTGAACAGAAATCATGGTCTAGGCTTCTTAATGGTATCCATAACACCATGTATGAATATGATACCTGGCATACCTTAGATGGGTAATTTGTTAAAGAACTAAAGAGTATAGGAATTTCATCAACTAACAAGAATGACAACTATATTTTAGGGAGGGGGAGTCAATTTTTACCTGTGAAGATGTTTAAAGAAAAAAGTTTGGAAATGATCTCTAGGCTCTTCTTAGAAGTAACTCAATGGCACCTCTGATGCATTTATGTTTGTAATGAGCCTTTTAGTGCAAATTTACAAGTATGCATGGCTGGGCAACAGATGACATCAGTGGTCCCCATTCTATGGTCCCATTTTCTTTCTCCTTTTGAAGGTGTTGCAGAACTGAGCTGTTGTGCTGAAACGTGCTGAAACACATGACTATCCAGCGGAACTGTATACAAATGAGTAAATTTAGAATGGCACAGTTTATAAATTCCAAGCTTGGTAATCAAAATGCCAAATCTGACTGTTTGCTTCTAAAAATAGTAAGGGGAGTCCTTTTCTTTCCTCCCATCTTCCAAATTCCCATGAAGTACCAGTACCAAAGCTACTTATTAAAATAGCCATATATTGAACTGGAGTAGAGCCCAATTCTAAAAGTAACACTGTATGCTCATCAAATCTCCTGCCAGGCAGAGTGTCTCAGGCCAGGGCAGTGAGATGAGGGACACTTAGGAAAATTAGCCTGACATGAATCAGCTGCACTTTGGTCCAAAAGACTGCTTCTTTGTTAGATGCTGAGTGTTCTCTAGCAACTCACTGTGATCAGTATGAAGAAGCACCAGTTAGCTTCATACTAAAGTTTAATGTGAGGGACAGCTTTTAATTAATTTTTGAAAAATCAGGCTAAACTTAGGAAGCTGATCTATAGAGGGCATTAATCAATTTGAGAGGTCGATGTGTAAATGTACTCAGTGACAGATCATTTACTCATGAAGCATGTTGGAAGTTATTTGTCACTAGTTCTGCTTGATAGACTGAGATATCACTGTATAACTCAAATTGGAACTGGCATTTTTATCTTTTTATTTTATCATGATTTTTAACATTACTGGATAAAATCAAGTGCTCATATCAACATACAGCTGCAAATATGATTTTAATATTTTCTTCACTTGGCCATTTATCTTTCTGTAGATCTACAGATAATCAGGTGGATCCTAAATGCATCATGCATATCCCTCGCACTAATTTCACAAGCAGTAAGAACTACAGATTTTCATTCCTTCCATTATGTGATAGATTGTCAAAGTCAGAACCACACAAGATGCTAATGAATCTGAACTACAGTGGGCCTTGGACTTTGGTTCCAGGATCCACTGTGGGTGCCAAAATCCATGGATGCTCAAGTTCCATTATATACAATACATAATAGTAAAATATATACAATAGTGTGTGTATATATATATATATATATATATATATATATATATATTGCCCCTTATATAAAATGGCAAAATCAAACTTTGTTTTTTGGATTTGTCTGTCTGTGTGTATTTTTGAACAATGACTGGTTGCAGAATCCATGGATATGGAGGGCTGACTGTATACTACCATAACAGGTTAGATATATTATATAACTAATAAAATATGGGCATTTTAAAGGGACTAGTTATGATCATTAATAGAATGACCTCAAATCTTAGACTGCTGGCAGTCAAACTATTATTAAACAACAAAAAGAAGAAAATTCTTCTTTCCAGTTAGTCTGAAAGGTGCCACTGGATTCCTTTATGCTAAAACAGATAGCACTGCTATCTCTTAGAATACAACAGGAGAGACATTATGCACAGTTCATAATGGACAGTACTTTCTCAGAATATTGAAGAGTATTATAGAAAATAGTTACATAGCTAGGTTGGGCCCTTGCTCTGGTTTTCTGTCACTCTGATTGCCTTTCACATTGTGAGTTCCTCTTTATTATGTAGAAATTCTGACTATCTTATTGTGATTACATCAATGCTTGAATTACAGATGGGCAAATGGCCCTAGACTTCTTACTACTTGTGATGAATCTTTTGCTAATGTGTTCTGAAGATACCAAAAAAAAGAGAGAGAGAGAGAGAGAGAGATGCTCTGGCCAAAACTGAAAAATCAGAAGAATAGGCTTTTATACATTTCAGTAAGAACTCCATATAGTTCCACCATAATTCAAATGAATGTTCTTCTGTCTTGTTTTCATAATTCATCCAGTAACCGAGTAAGCAGAATCAATGTGAGTAGGATAATTTTTGCTTGTCCAAAATCAAGAATGTGGTTCTTTAGACAAACATTGTAACAAGCAAATGCCTCTCAAACCATTTTTCTTCCTGTGCAGAAGACTAAAAAAATAACAATATGATTTTGTAGTCTGATTCTGCTTACTTTTAATTATGGAGAGAGTTGACCTCAATACTAGGGATGAGTGAATCTGGACTACAACTTCTCTTGTCCCAAATTAGCTGGCTGGGGTTGATGGACATGTGGAATCCAATGAGATCTATAACAATGCTTCTCAAGCTGTTTAATATGACAGATGAGAAATTTATTCCCACTATGCCGGGGCTGGTACCATATTTGCACTGTGTTATCATAATTGCATAGTTTCCTGGACATTCACTATGGAGCAGACCACTAGCTGATGGCTCACCAGTCTGGCACCAGTCTGGGGACCGCCAGTTTGAATAATGCTGATCAAGAGGGTCACAGGTTCCCCAACCCTACTCAGTACTATCAGCTCTCAAGAGCTATATTCTGAAATACACAAACCTCCTTCCACTATTTAGCAGGTCCCGTGTTAGGCCACTATCTTGCACAGGGGTAGGCAACCTAAGGCCCGGGGGCCGGATGCAGCCTCCCAAGGCCTTTGGACTGGCCCCAGGCTGGTCCTGCCACCGCCGCCGCCACTGCCCCCCACCGCCGCCGCTGCCCACCATGATGATATTGATTATTGTTGTTATTATTTGTTCTTCGGGTTTTCTTGGCAAAATCTCCACAGGGGTTTTGCCATGGCTTTTCTGGGGCTGAGAGAGTGTGCATGCATATATTTTTTAAATTTTTAATTTAAAAAATATTTTTATTTATTTATTTATTTATTTATTTATATATGGTGCTTTGGCCCCCCCCCCCCAATTGACTGAGGGACAGCAACCTAGCCCTCGGCTCAAAAAGGTTGCCTACCCCTGATCTAGCAGGTCCTGTACTCCAGTTCCTTTTTCTTTACTACAGCAGTGGGATTGGAGAAATAGCATTTGGTGGATTTTTTCCAATCTATTCTGTTTTCATAAGGGGACTGGCCACCCACCACTGGCAGCCAGTGTTGGAATATGGTCACCATGAGCCTATCTGAATCACTGGAAGTCTTTCATGAGTTCATAGTTTTGTTAAAGGGAAGAGTAAATATGATGACTGCTCTTGTCATAATCCTTCAAATCCATAGGCATGCTATCCTGTGAGGGAAATCTTACTAGCTCATGTTGATTTCCTTTCTGTTCTCTAATCAGGCTGGAGTACAGCCAGTTGGGGGCAGACCAGAGCTAAGGTTGAAATGGGTAGTATTAATAAATAAGCATGCTTTTCAGAGGTTGTTGCCCCTAGGTAGAAATTTGGAGACAAGTTTAAATACACGTTTTTCTTTTCTTTCTTTCTTTTTTTAAACCATCAGATTTGATTGGCAAATAGAAGTTGATTTGAATGTTCCTTCGATCCACTACTACTTTTCACAGGCACAAAAGGAGAAAAGCTGGCCAATCTTCAACAGTATTCTTTAGGGGTGTTCATAAATTAAGCAAGACTGCCATTCTTTTGATAGATGAAGGTATGAATGAAAAGAGGTTGGCTTTATATATTGAACTTCATGGATGCTGGGATGCAGTGTCAGAGTAATGGTCAGGGCTGGCATACACTGCAGTGTTCTCATGTGCAACATTTTATGTTCCCCATAGCAACCATTTTTAATTATGGAGTAATTAAAATGGAGAGGGTAAAGGCATGGACTTGGGATACTGCTGGGAGTTTAACTCACTGCCTTTCATAGGTTTACTCAGACATTCAGAATCAAGACTATGATCTTGTTGCTGGCATAACTACAGTGGTGTAGGTGGCAGTGGTGGCATAGGTAACAACACAGTGTTGGGTGAAAATGATCATGGGTACTGTAGTATGGAGGACAGGATGTTATAGGAAACACAGGAAATTATCCCTGTCAGGAAATAGAACTTCCCTGAAGGTTTCCAAGGTGCTCAGCATCTCTTTTCCTTCTTTCCCAATGCTATGCCACCCTTAAAAGTGCTGTATGCTGGTATAATGGCGCATTAAGCCAAAATCACCTAAAGGATTCTGGCCCAAGTCCACACCTATGTGTAAACACCTAAGTCTTCAGTAGCTTGGTTCTCAATTAAAAGATAAATCACCTTCTGGCTAGACATTCTTTAAACTGCAGCTGGGAGTTCATATAATGGAATGATATTTCATTGAAAAAGAAACACATGTATATCCTGATCATAGGGGGGTTGCAGACTGCCAGAAATAGTGTGAATTCAGTCCACTTTTAGGGTTAGGGTTAGTGCTAGGGAATCATGGGAACTGTTATTTTTCTGAGACATTGAGCCTTCTCTGTCAGACAACTCTGATGCCACAATAAAATACAGTTCCCATGGTTCCCTAACTCTAACCCTAACCCTAAAAGTGGACTGAATTCACACTATTTCTGGCAGTCTGCAACCCCCCCCCATAGAAAACTAGATGTCAGGAAAAGAGCTGAGTTTTGCTGTGTGTGTATCAGGAATCACAGTGGGTCCAGGAAGACCTTTGCTTCATTGCCCTCCCTCAAGCCCCTGTGGGGCACACCCATCCCTTACTGAGGAAGCTGGAAGTAATCAAAATGGCGCTTTTAATTTTGGGATTTTGAGAGTTGTAGTCCAAAAAGTAATGTTTCCAATCAAACAAATCACCAAGTCTTCCTATTCCTTTATATCATGCAGTACCCCTTCATGATGGGGACTACAGTTTCAATATGGAAATTGGGTACTATTACATTATACAATAGATCTAGTTCTTAGTACAGAACACCTGTAGCTCAGACATGAGATATCTCTTATGTTACTATAAAATAATGTTACATCGGCCTTTTGAAAACATTTTGATCATGTACAACAAAGACGTGAGCGGGAGGTTATTTCCATCCCCATGGGTTCATTTTACTATAAGAAAATAGATTTCATTTGTAGCTGTAGGCAAAAAAGACACTTCAGGCATTCAGAAACCCTGGAAAAGCTATGTGTAGGGAGCAGCCCTTCTTTCATATAGCTGTACAGAGGGACTTTTGGGTAATGTGTTGGCGTGATCTAACAGCAGACTGCCACTGAAAATGGTAGAATTCAGTGGATGTTGAAGTGGCGATTTACATTCGCTGATGTAATGGGATGTTCTCCCTTCCTCTGCCACCCCCATATGCTCCAGAGGGCCCTTCAGTCCTCTGGGGGCAGCTTTGCAGTGTGTGGCACCTGCAGGAGTAAAGGAGAACCCATTCTTTCAGCTGTGCCCATTATGCAGTAGATACACTCCAGAAGTCATATTCAGTTATGTCTCTGATCACAGATCATGGGCTTTGCGAAGCAGTCTGATTGATTTGGCATGGGATCTAATGATATTGCTGATAACAGAAGACTAGTTCATGGTAAACATGAATTTAAGGTTTTGCAGTCCTTGAAGTCCTTCATTTCCCCTCACTTTTCTTTTTAACAAACCTTTTCATGGCAATAAATTATCCCATTCTGAATTAGAACTTTCAGAACAAGCTCATAGCTTTAACTTCTTTATTCCATTTCTGTTGCTATTTCCATCGCAAATTAAAGTGACAAAATATCTCATGCTAATAGTGACAAGAGACTAATAACCACTTTGATATAATTAGGCCTTCTCTGCCATCCCTAAACCTGACAGTCATGCATGTTATTAACTACATATTAATTTGAAATAATAAACTATTCTTATTTGGAGACTGATACATGTTCAACATAACACAACATGTACTTCTGAGGAAGAACTACTGGTAGTGTATTCCTTTCAGACTTTTCATGGAGTTGTTCACAACGAGGCAGGGTTGATTGCCAGCAGGGTTGGAAAACAAACAAGCCCTTGATTGTCAAAGGCCATAGGAATTTGAAATGTGTGTGTGAAATTTGTGCAGGAGTTGGTCAAAATAAATGGTACAGGAAGGTGAGGAATTAGGGGGAAATTACCCTGCAAAGTTTAGAAAGACTTTCAAAAGGTTCTGACCCTTTATAATTTATAAATGGCAAAATTCACTTCCAAGAAGAGGGGAAAACATGGGCCTCATTCCCACTATCATTTAAAGTGAATTGCTGATCGGGTTATATGTGCCTCATCTCCACTTGAAACCAGTTCCGACCCTACTGTGCTTGGTTTCAATCACGATGAAGCGAGACAAAGACAAAAACCCCACTGTTTCCTGACACTAGTTTTTTGGTAGTTCTTTTGAAAAGAATCAATTCCAAAGTGTGTTCAACAAGTGGGAACAACGGATCTGAATCACATCATTCTGGAGGGGAGGGATTAATGGCAGAGGGGTGTTTACCATCCCTCCTCAGTTTTTGGGAAATCAGCCATTCCCCCCCCCACACACACACACACACACATACACACACACTGCCTTTGTGCTTGTGGTGTGACCTATGGACGCATTATAAAAAATTGACAGAATATGCGATCCATTGTATTTGGGTGGCTGAGGGGCAGAGGAAGGCTCAGTTGCTAAAGACGCCCCATTCGGCACCTGGAATGGCCCTATCCTCACTGTGTTGCCACTTGCATCACCAATGATGCACAGATGATTGACATGCATTTTGAAGCAGCGCAAACTAGTGGGAATGACAAACGTGCCAAAAAAGAAGTGATTACAAGGGAATAATGAAAAGATCTGCTTTCAGAGTGGGAACAATGGACCTTTTGGAATTGATTCACTGACATGGATCAAAGGCGAATTGCAAACCAGTTTATGCATAAGTGGGAATGAGCCCATGCTTTCTTGTTTTAAACTGCATCCCTGGAACTAGGACATTTTTTTAAAAAAAAAAATAGTCTTTTGTGACATAGTATTACTGAAAAAAGTAAGATTCATTCATTCATATCCAATTTTATTAATCCCTCAGAAACTTTTTTTTAGTAAACAAAGAAAACTAGGAATAGGGAGAGGACTGAAGTTTGTCACAGTCTTTTTAACAGGTGTCATCAAGAAATGCATTCTGATCAGTGATGTTCTGAAATAGCAAGTTTCCTTTCACGAAAATTTTATCCCACCTCCTTGATATTTTTTCTCAGCCCTTTGTAAAAAAAATGATGTGAAATTGTTTACTTGGTGTCAAAGGCATTGTTGATGAATTGAATCAGAATGTGGATGGATCTTGCATCCCAAGATATACAATCCTCCTTAAAGAAATACTGTGGGATAGATGGTTACCACAGTTTTGATATATATCTGGATGCAGATATCATCCACCTGCAGTACATTACTTTTTGTGGGATAATTTACATGAACATCCCCATCACATTCTTCCCAACTAGTCATATATACATATACACGATTAGAAACAATTAGAGATCAAAGGGGAAGCACTGGTGGCCAATGGAGCATCATGACAAGATAAGAAACATTAGTCTGGATATCTAGCAAATATTCCCTCTTCTGTCCACCCCATTTAGAGGGAAGGCTGTATTAGCCCTGAATAATTACATCACAAAGGCAACTAGATCACCTGTCTGATACAGTTGTATTATCATGTTTTCTCTGTCAGTGCTACTAAAGTATTTGTGTACATCCTGGTATCAGTCCATAGTGAGTTTTCAGAAAGAAAGAAACAGTTATATAAGCTTATTCCACGGTGTTCTCATAATGTACTGGGTACGTAAGGTGAACGGAACAGAATAAATTTTATCACACGGTATGATCCTCATCGAGTTCCCATTCTGTGCTCTGACAGTCCCTAGCCCGTTCCAGCAGGAGAACTGTAAAAATACGTCCTCACTCAGCCAGAAAGAATGCTTACAGACCATTCCAGATGATATGTGTGTGATAATCCTACCTGGTCTCAATCCATCCTCATGTTCTGATTGGCTAAAACAATCTCCTCCCCTCCCATCCTAGAATGTCCACAAACCCAACTCCTCTTGTTGATGCAAGGGGGTGCCACAATTAATTTAAAAATATTTTCTTTTATTTTTATAGATGGAATTGCATCATGTTTACAAGTAAAAAGCAATTAATGCTCACAACCTAAACCTCTCGGTAGCATTCCAAGGCAGACATAGGGGTTTCTGCCATATATTATAAATATTTTTTTTACATACAGCCTTGCCACAACAGTACACATGCGCCAAGGAAGGACAGCTGGGAAACAATCTGAGTAGTACCGGTACAACAGTAAATGCAGTGTGATAACATGTGTTCTTATAAAGTTATCATCACGTTATCACTAGTCTAATGCAGTAACACCCGTTCCCATATCGCAGTCCCTGGCACTGTGATGGAGGGGAGTTGCCACTCCTCCATCAGATATGGCTGCACGTGGTCCCTGATTTCCTAGGACACTGTTATTAAATAACAACTTTCAGGTTAAGAAAGAGGTGAAAGTAAGAGTGTGAAGCAGGAGAATAGCATGGGGTATGGAGATGGGAGTAAGTGAGGCTGGGAACAGTGCTGATAAAGTATACCAAAAACTGAAAGATGAGAATTTCTGTATACCCACCCCTTATAGACAACAATTTTTATAGTGAAATTATACTATGTGAAATTTTGATGATGAATTTGAAAGAAACAACTGCCCTTTCATATTATAATATCAATATATTAAATATAGTCCACATACCCATAGTGATATATATTTTTTAAAAAAAATTAGGATGTTGTTTGAAAGATGTGGAGGAGCTGTGTAATATCAGTGATGACCATCTTGAGAGCTTTCCTTTCCGTAAGACATGGACAAACAATTTAATATAGCATCCCTAATTTTGATTTTCTCATGGGAATCTTGGTGAGTAAATGTCCCAAGCACAGATGTGGGAGCAGTTGCCAATGATCTGGGAAATGGAAACTCTGGCTTTCCACATTAAAAAAACCAAAAAGCAAAAATATCCATCCAGGTCCATGAGAAAAAATGCTGAATCTGTAGTTGTGCAGTACCTTGATGAGAACCAACCAAAATGCCACAAAAGCCTCTGTGTTCTCCGGAATATTTCCTTAGAGTAGAGAGCATAAAAAGCTACATATTGAAAGAGAGCTGTGATGTGGTATAGAGATTGTGAGAATATGTGTGGCACATGGATGATTGGCACTCAAAAGTCACTCTCTCCTGAATATAGCACAAGCTGCTGTAGCACTTTGGACTGTACTTTTAAGAATGCTGTCCTGCATTAACAGACCTCTGAGAAATTACTGCTGCCTACTCTACTTGGGAAAGGCAGCAATTAGGATGTCTGTCTTGGTACTGATAATAAACATGGATCTTTTAGCTAGCACTCTAACAAATGGCTTGTCTTCTATCTTTTAATTATATGGAGTGTGTCTTGAGTACTATACAAATGCTATTGTAAGTGTTAGCAATAATAAAAGAGGAAAGATGACTACGTTTGCATGTCATTTGTTTTTGTCCAGTATGAAACTTCAAAACCACAAAATGTGATTCCTTGAAGGAAAAGGCTTTGATTCAAAGAAAAACATAATTCTTTCCCATTGACCTTCCCCTTAAACAGAAATTAAGCATTATAACTAGAAGAGATGTACTAAAAATTATTTCCTTCTTCTGATAAACAGAGGTTGAACATAAATATATATCATTTTTAGTCTTATTACTTACATTAGGTTGGAATGAGACAGATATGATACTTATATTGCATTGAATCCACACTAAAAGTACAATCCTTTACAATTCAGTGGTTCCCAGGCTTTGGTCTGCCAGATGTTTTGGGCTTCAACCCCCATAATTCCTGACTGTTGGCCAAATTGGCTGGGGCTTCTGGGATCTGAAGTCTGAAACAAATTGAAGGCCAAAGCTTGGGAATCCTGAATCTGTACTTGTGCAGTACCTTGATGAGAACCAACCAAAATGCCACAATAGCATGTTTTTCCTTATGGAAGTAAGGAGTGAAACAGTCACCTCTTCTAAAGATGGGTTGCGGCCACAGCAACCCCAGTCCTCCTTGAAGCCAGCTAAAAAATGAACGTTCCATACTTTTTTGGCTGAGGAAAAGCCAACTTTCCCCACCCCATCGCGGCCCCATATGGCTTCATGATGCTCCAGCAGTGTGTGGCGTGTAAACAGTGCACTGCCAGAACATCATTAAATGGCCCGCAGCTAGGTGGCTTCAAGCCAGCTTCCTGACATCATTAGGAAGTGTGGCATCTAAATGCTGCACACTGATGATGCCCAGAAGCAGGCTTTGGGGGGGCATCTGTTCTGGTCCAAAGTCTCATTATATTTTCAATGTGGCTCAATCAGGAAAAAAAAACTGAGTGTAGGATTGCACCCTGACTAAGGGTGCATCCACATTGCAGAAATAAAGCAGTTTGACACGACTTTAACTGTTGTCATGCTATTCTGTGAAATACTGGGATTTGTAGTTTGGTGAGGCACCAGAATTCTCTGATAGACCAAACCAAACTACAAATCCCAGAATTCCATGATAGTTAAAGTGGTGTCAAACTGCTTTATTTCTGCAGTGTGGATTCGCTCTTAGTTACAGTTAGTTTCCATTATAATCAATTTGAAAAGCAATTAAGTTCTACCAAATTAATGGAATCTGCATGCAGGTTAATGTGGCTTCTATTAACTTTAATGCAAGCATCCTGCCTAGCTTTTCTCCACATACAGTATTTTTTGTCCAAACTTTCTCCCAATATGGGACTGATTTTTGATCCCTGGATCAGTCAAAAGTGGTTGATACTGTGTTGTTCTGTTTCAGAATCATATTAACCTAATCTGATCCAATCTGCAGCTGGTCCAAATTAGCCCAAATCAGACCAATTCACTTTGCTCACCAGATTAAGATGAATTGGTTGCACAACCCAGCTTTGTTTGCTTAGAGTAGTTACTACTCTCATTTTATAGGGACCTAAACAGCTCAGAATCAGGTTGTCTGCAAGGCCACATTCTTTCATATAAATAAACTACTTGGGAGGATTAACTAAAGAGGGAGGGCACTATGCTTGAAAGGGAGGGTACTGTACTTATAGTACCTTGGCCTGATGGAGTTTGTAACTAAGAAGGAGAATATTCTCTGTAGTCAACTCAGGTCCATCATGTGGAATAATCTTCCTACAGAGATCAGGTCGGATACCGGTGCTGGCTGTTTTCTGCCGCCAGTGAAGATTAGTTTGTTTACTCAAGCATTTTTCTGATTGGTTATTCTTGGTCATTCTAATAATTTCATTGACATATTTTACATATAAATTTTGTTTCATTTTATTATTTTATCACTGCTTGCAGTTTTATTATTGATTTTATCATACTTTGTAGATCTGAATATTATAAAAAAAATTGTAAACTGTTCTGAGTGGGGGTTGAATGAAAAGTGGTATGGACATGTCTTGTCTAATTTTTCATTGTCATCCTCTTCCTCATCTTTAGCTTCTCCCTTGAAAATTAAAGTAAGGCTTTGCTGTCAACTCTGGGGTCTTTTGAACTAAGAATCTCAATTTTAACTTCCAGTTCCTTCTGGATAATTTCCTGCTTGAAGCCCAATGACATTTTCTTGAATCTCCTCTTCAATTGCATTCATGTAATATGCCAACTCAGTGCCTGTTGCAGCCTTTTTTCAAGACCAACTTTCTCATTTATCATGTCTCTTGCTGTCAATGTGCCAGATAAACTGACTCTACATAAAACTCCTCCTTGTACACACATTACCTCAGCCTTTCACTGCTGCCATATATTCCAGATATCTCTATAATTTCTAAATATTGATGTATATTTCTTTTTTAAAAAAAAGAAAAAGAGAACTGTAACTGTAAAAGATAATGTAAAATGTAATGCAGGGGTAGGCAACCTTTTTGAGCCGGGGGCCGGTCCCCCGAAGTCGCCCCTTCCAGCGGGCCGAGGGGGGGGGAATGGCGGTGCGCACGCTCAAGCGCGCGCAACCCCAAAGCCATGCACAACCCCCCGTGTGCGCTGCCACTGCGCGCGCTGCCGCAACCACCACCTCGCATGTCGCAGCCACCATTTTGATTTCCCCAATGGCGGCCATGAAGCGTTTGTGCATGCGCAGTACTGCTGCGCATGCACAAACGCTTCGCAGCCGCGCGTCGCCCAAAACGCGCTGCATCGGTGGTGCGTGGCGGTGGCAGGGGTCCACCTGGGCTGGTAAGTGGGGGGCCCTGGGCCGGAACCGGCCCGCGGGCCGTAGGTTGCCAGCCCCTGATGTAATGTGTTTTACTGTAGTATATGACCATGCATGTTATATATTGTTTGAAAACGAAAAAGGGGGAAAAAGAAACTCCTGTTGGGTCCAGGAGTAAAATTTAAAAGATAGAATTTAGTAATACCTGTACTGGGCATCTTTTTAAAAAGAAAAGAAAAAAGTGTGATCTTTTAATTCAAGAGTTATGAAAGATGTAAAAACTTTGCATTTTTCATATAAAAATTTAATATTTTTGTGACTCAATAATGATATTCCACAGTCTGCAGTCTCAAGAAACTCCCATTAAAACCAGAAGAGCTTAGTTGCCCCAACTAAATTGTTGTACTTAAAAGTCATTAAGTTGGCTCATGTTTCCAGAGAAAGATCAAGTTATGCTCCTTTTCATACTTTTCTCAATTTATTGTCTGGTAGAATAGCAGCGTATTTATTTTAAAGTTGCTTAAATTGATTTGGGTCTACCTTGTTCAGGAAGCTAACTTTAGTAATGTCATAATGTCACCAACATAAATTGTTGCCAAGTAATGTCTTAGGGGTTTTTTTGTGTGTTTTTTGGCCCTGCATCCTTCATTGACCATTCAATGGAACACACTCCATCGGAAAGTGATGAGGTCTCCTTCTTTGGAGGTCTTTAAACAGAGGCTGCATGGCCCATTCTCAGGGGTGTGATTGTGAGTTCCTGCATGGCAGGGGGTTGGACTGGATGGCCCTTGGGGGTCTCTTCCAACTATGAGTTCTATAGGGGTGGCAGGAAGAAGAATACACTAGTGTCCAAAGTTTGCACTAACTGTACCCAAATTGTATATTGGGGGGGGGGGAGAAACTGGAGAGAAAATAAGTACAAGTCTGGTACTGATGTATTTTTCTTCCCTTGTTATGTGTGTATATGTGTGTGGGGGGGGGGGGGAATCAAGAACATTTTCCCCAGATTCATTTTCCCACTATGGCCCTCTCTGCCATCATTAGAGTGCCTATGGCCACCATGAATGAGCAGGGAATCAAACCCTGTCATAATTGATTGCTCAAACCACTACACCATGTTGTCCTTTGTAAGGATTTGAAATTGCATTGATAGTAGTAGGATTTCATGGCTGCTTAGTATTATTCAACTTGTTGAACCATTACTGTAGATAAGCAAGGAAGAAATGTTTCTCAGTTATCATTCTACACCTGCTTTTGATGAATCCCATGTTTTAGTTCTGACAAACAGAGTGACTATGAGAGGGGTTGTTTCCCTCCCTTTTTCACCGATGGTCTGTTATGTTCAATATTTTCTGGATCTCAGTCTTAGGAAAAACTCAGTGTGTGTTATTGCTTCTATGCAACTGTGTTTTTGCTCATTGAATGGGGCTTTTCCACATGTTCTTTCACTTGTAATGTGAACTGGATAGTCATTTTTCCTCTGCATAGCCAAGGAATATCCTTCACCTTTTCCTCCAGCTTCTCCCTCTAGCATCCAGATGGTTACCTTCTTTGAAACCATTATTTCTGAGAGTGTGTGCTCAGAGTGTCTAATGGATCTTATTTATGAACCAGGGACCATTTCATACTACACTAGTCCCTACACATTATCTGGGGTTAAGGGCACAGGACCCCCGTGAATGTGGAAACACTGCAAATAACAAAAGAACTGCCAGGAAGGAAAAGGAAAGCAGTTTCTGGGCAACCATTTTGAGTGGAGGAAGAGAGACAGAGACTTGCCTCCAGAATAAGGTATCATCCAGGAGCTCTCTGTAGAGTTAGAAACCCAATTGATTGAGCTTGCTGACAGAGCCTGGTGAAAAGACCAAGAGAACAGGGGCCTTTACATGGGTCTTTACCAGGGGACCTTTTCAGGGAGAAGCCCACAGTCCTGTTTCAGTGCTTACTTAAGATTTCTCAATATGGACACTGAGGGAGTTGCTGCAGTCACCTGCAACACTTGTGGGATGTTTGTCTTCTTGCCAAGAGATGTGGGGAACTTCACTTGCACCAAGTGCAAGTTCGTAGCCTTCCTGGTAGAGAAAGTCAAGCAGTTGGAGGCCCAGGTAGCTACACTTCAGCATATTAGGGAGCAAGAGGTTTTCCTGGACAGAGCAGAATGAACGGTCTTGGATGGGGACCACACAGAGGAAGTTGCTGAGGAGGAGGTCATTTCATACACACAGGAGTTGAACACCTGGAGGAACATCACACGTAGAAGTAGGGAAACCAGGGATCGTTCCAGGAGCTTGCAGCTACAGAATCAATTTGAAGCTCTCGCCTTTATCAAGGATGAAGAGGAAGAGCAGCAGGGACAGTGCAGGGGACCCTAAGAGTACCACAGCAGCAAACAGCCACTGCTAAGCCTCAGAGGAGGTGTGTGGTGATGGTGGGGACTCCTTGTTGAGGGGTACAGAAGAAGTGGTTTGTGGGCCTGACAAGATGTCCCAGGAGGTATGTTGTCTCCCTGATGTAAAAATCCGTGATGTGACAGCGAGGCTGACAAGACTTGTCAAGCCTACTGACCCCTTCCTCTTGGTCCATGTGGGAACCAATGATACAGTCTTCAGAATATCAGAAGGGATTACGAGCCTTTGGGTATGAAGCTGAAAGAGCTGGACGCACAGGTTGTTATCTCATCTCTTCTCCCAGTTGAAGGGCATGGTCCAGGAAGGGAGAGGAAGATAGCAGACGTGAATAACTGGCTCTGTAGATGGTGCCGCCAAGAACAATTTGGATTCTTGGATCATGGGCTGCGGTTCCATGAGGGTGGACTTCTAGCAAGAGATGGGCTGCATCTCACACCAGTTGGCAGAAGCATTTTTGCCAGTAGTCTCAAACATTTGATCAGGAGGGCTTTAAACTGAGTCATGTTGGGGAGGGAGACAGATCTTGGAAGGTAGAAGTACATCATGGGCTGGAGATAATAGTCAAAGTGTTATAGAGGGAACAAGGCAAATCATGCAAGGGCCCAACAGTGGGAGGCAAAAAAACCTCACACAGGTAGCAAGTGGGGAGGACACATGCTCTTAGATGTCTCTACACTAATACACAGAGCATGGGAAATAAACAAGATGAACTTGAACTCCGATATAATAGTCATCACTGAAACCTGGTGGGATGAGTCTCATGATTGGAATGTAGGAATAGAGGGGTATAAACTTTTTAAGAGAAATAGGCCCAACAGGAAAGGAGGAGGAATAGCATTATATGTCAGGGGTGTTTACACCTGTGAAGAGATCCGGGACTTAAATACTGGAAATCAGGTGGAGAGAATCTGGATAAAAATTAAAGGGGAAGGAAACAACAGGGATGTTAGTGTGGGAATCCCACAGACCCTAAAGTCAGACTGAGGAATTGGATAATGCCTTTCTAGAACAGATGACCACACACTCAGAAAGGAGAGATGTAGTAGTGATGGGTGACTTCAACTATCCTGATATTTGCTGGAAGTCAAACTCAACCAATACTTCAAGGTCTAGCAAATTCCTCACTTGCCTTGAAGACAATTTCTTTGTCCAAAAGGTGGAAGAGGCAACAAGAGGACCAGCTATTTTAGATCTGATCCTAACCAACAGGGATGACCTGGTCAATGGGGTGCAATTGGTGGGATCCTTAGGTTGGAGTGATCATGTTCTCCTGGAGTTTCTTATACAGTGGAAAGGAGAAGCTAGGCATAGTCAAACACTCATTCTAGATTTTAGGAGAGCTGATTTCAACAAACTTAGGGAAACACTGGGAGCGATCCCATGGTCAGGAATACTAAAGGAGAAGGGAGCTCAAGATGGATGGGGGTTTCTCAAAAGGGAGATACTGAAGGCACAATCTCAAACTGTTCCAATGAGAAGGACAAATGGGAGATGTCTCAAGAAATCGGGTTGGATGACAAAAGAACTTTCAACTGAACTAAGGGCCTTTGCAGACTGCTTGAAATAGTGCAAGTCCACTGTAACTGCCCTGGCTCAGTGCTAGGGAATCATGGGAATTGTATTTTTTTCTGACACATTGAGCCTTCTATGTCAGAGAGCTCTGGTGCCACAACAAACTACAGTTCCCATGATTCCTTAGCACTAAGTCAGGGCAGTTAAAGTGGACTCAATTTGCACTATTTCTGGTCATCTGCAAAGGCCCTTAGTTTTAAATGGGAAATATATAAGAAATGGAAAAGGGACAAAATCACTAAAGAAATTCAAACAGATAGCTAGCACATGTAGGGATAAAGTCGGGAAAGCCAAAGCACAGAATGAGCTCAGGCTTGCTAGAGGGGTTAAGGACAATAAAAAGGGCTTTTTAGGTATATCCGTAGCAAAAGAAAGAAGGAAATGGTCAGGCCACTGCGCAGAAAAGATGGAGAAATTCTAAGGGGACAGAGAAAAGGCAGAACTACTCAACACCTTCTTTGCTTCAATCTTCTCACAAAAGGAAAAGGGTGTTCAGCTTGAGGAAAATGGAGCAGAGGACACAATAGGGGAAATGCAGCACAGAATAAGTAAAGAGGAAGTACAGGAATACCTGGTTAACTTAAATGAATTTAAGTCTCCAGGACCAGATGAACTACATCCAAGGATGTTAAAAGAACTGCAAATGTCATCTCAAAGCCACTGGTAATATATCTTTGAGAACTCCTGGAGAACAGGAGAAGTTCCAGCAGACCATCTTCAAAAAGGGGAAAAAAGAAAATCTCAACAACTATAGCCCAATTAGTTTGACATCAATATCAGGAAAGATTCTAGAACAGTTCATTAAACAGAGAGTCTGTGAACATTTAGAAGGGAATACCATAATCACTAAAAGTCAACATGGGTTTCTAAAAAACAAGTCATGCCAGACTAATCTGATCTCTTTTTTTTATATAAAATTACCATCTTGTTAGAGGAAGAGAAGGCGGTAGACATAGATAATAATAATTATTGTTGTATTTTACTGTACGTTTTAATTTATAATTGATTTAATAATTTTTAAGGGGGGGAAATTAGATTTTAGAGTTGTATGTATATTTTATTCTTATTAGCCACCTCGATTGATCTCAAAGGGGCGGGATATAAATAAACTTTAATAATAATAATAATAATAATAATAATAATAATAATACAATGCAATACAATCACAGCTCAGAAATCCCAAAACCCACCCATCCCTTAAAAAAGTATTAAACAAAATCATGAATTAAAACATATTTAAAATAAATCTCACGGACAGCAAACAATAGCAGTGACTGCAGCAGAGAGTAGGGGAAGAGAGGGATGGACTAACTCCTGAGGCCAGGATATCTAGTCAGGAAAGGCCTGCTGGATGAGATCCATCTTAACAGATTTTTTAAAGCTGCTTAAGGTAGTAATGTGACAGATCTTGTCCGGCAGGCCGTACCATAATCTGGCAGCGGTTGCTGAGAAGGCCCTCTGGGAGGTTGCAGACACCCTCATTTTTATCAGCTGCAGCAAATTCCTCCCAGGGGACTGAAGTGTGTAGGGTGGATTATATGGGAGGAGGGAGTCCCAAAGATAGGTTGGACCCAATCCATTTAGGGCTTTAAAGGTGATAACCAACACCTTGTACTATGCCCGGAAACTAATAGGCAGCCAGTGAAGTGATTTTAAGACTGGTGTTATATGGTCTCTTCTTGATGTTCCCAAGACCAACCTGGCTGCCATGTTCTGTTCTAATTGAAGTTTCCCGACCAAGCACGAAGGTAGCCCTATGTAGAGCGCATTACAGAAATCAAGACGGGAGGTTACCAGTGTGTGCACCACAGTTTCAAGGTCCCTAACTTCCAAGAAAGGGTGCAGCTGGCATATCAGCTGAAGCTGATAACAGGCACTCCTAGCCATCTCATTTACCTGATTAGTTATCTGAAGCAACAGCTCCAGGAGCAACCCCAGACTGCAAACACAATCCTTCGCAGAGAGTGTGACCCCGTCCAAGACTGGAGGTTATATCCTAATACCTAGTTTCGGGGCCGCTACTGTAAGTACCTCCGTTTTATCTGGATTCAGTCTCAATCTGTTTTTCCTCATCTAGTGCATTACTGTCTTAAGACATTCATTGAGAGGAGAGACACCATCTGAAGTTGAAGCTGAAGACCAAGACATGGAGAAATATATCTAGGTGTCATCAGCATAGTGATAACACCCCACCTCATGATTCCAAATAATCTCTCCTAGCAGCTTCATATATATGTTAAACAGCATCAGGGACAGGATGATGCCTTGAGGGATGCCACAATTAAGCTCTTTCCTTGTAGAGCAACTGTCCCTGAGCAACATCCTCTGGAAACTGCCCAAGAGGAAGGAATGGAACCACTGCAATGCAGTGCCTCCGATTCCTAACCACCTCAGGCAATCCAAGAGGATGTTATGATCTATTGTGTCAAAAGCCACTGAGAGGTCTAGGAGCACCAGCAGGGTCACACTACCCCTGTCAATGCCCAGACGAAGGTCATCAGCCAAGGCAACCATGGCAGTCTCAACTTCAAATCCTGTCCTAAAGCCAGTTTGAAATGGATCTAGATAACTGGTTTCCACCAAGACAGCTTGGAGTTGAAGAGCAACTGCCCTCTTGATCACTTTGCTCAGAAAAGGTATTAAAGAGACTGGGGTATCTTGATTTAGTAAGGCTTTTGACAAGGTCCCCCACAATATTCTTGCAAACAAGATAGTAAAATGTGGGCTAGACAATACAACTGTTAGGTGGATTAGTAACTGGTTGACTGACCAAACCCAAAGGGTGTTCAGCAATGTCTCCTCTTCATCCTGGAAAGAATTGGCCAATGGGATGCCACAGGGTTCTGTCCTGGGCCCAGTGCTATTCAACATCTTTATCAGTGATTTGGATGAATGAATAGGGGGCATGCTTCTCAAATTTGCAGATGACACAAAATTAGGAGGAATAGATAATACCCCAGAATACAGGATAAAACTTCAAAATGACCTTAATAGATTAGAAAGCTGGGCCAAAGCTAAAAAAAATAAAAATGAATTTCAACACAGAGAAATGTAAGGTACTGCACTTAGGGCAAAAAAAAAAAAAATGAAATGCATAAATATAAGATGGGGGACACCTGAATTAACGAGACTACGTGTGAGAGGGATTTAGGAGTCCTAGTAGACCACAAGTTGAACATGAGTCAGCAGTGTGATGCAGTAGCTAAAAAGGCCAATGCAATTTTAGGCTGCATTAATAGAATTATAGTATCTAGATCAAGGGAAGTAATAGTGTTACTGTATTCTGCTTTGGTCAGGCCCCACCTGGAATACTGTGTCCAGTTCTGGGCACAACAATTCAAAAAGAATGTTGAAAAACTGGAGTGTGCCCAGAGGAGGACAACTAAAATGGTGAAGGGTCTGGAAACCATGTCCTATGAGGAACAACTTAGGGAACTGGGTATGTTTAGCCTGGAGAAGAGATGGTTAAGAGGGGATATGATAGCCCTCTTTAAATATTTGAAGGGATGTCATATTGAGGAGGGTGCTAGCTTGTTTTCTGCTGCTCCAAAGACTAGGACTCGGAACAATGGATGCAATCTACAGGAAAAGAGATTCCACCTCAACATTAGAAGGAACTTCCTGACAGTGAAAGCTGTTCGATAGTGGAAAACACTCCCTCGGAGTGTGGTGGAGTCACCTTCTTTGGAGATCTTTAAACAGAGGCTGGATGGCCATCTGTTGGGGATGGTTTGATTTTGAGTTCCTGCATGGCAGGGGGTTGGATTGGATAGCCTTTGTGGTCTCTTCCAACTCTATGATTCTATGATTCTAACTATGTTTTTACCTGAGAGAATACATCTCTAGTGCAACTCTGTGGTCAACATCTGCCAGACCTTGACCATAGAATTGCACTAGAGGAGCTACAAATGCCTAGTGGAGTGTTCTCTCTTGGAATCTCTAGGTCCTTCAGTGTGACTTTTGGTTAAAGTTGATTACAGAGTTGTGCTGTGGGACCAAGATATCCCTAGAGAGAACATATTAATAAAATATGTGAAAAATCAAATACGCAAAAGTGAAAGCCGCAAATGTGAAGGGACGAGTATACACTGTTATACCACTATGATCCCACTTTGATGGGACTTATGACAATACCATTTACACCACCTTGTTGCTTTGTCTGCTGCTCCATATTGGTGGGGCTTTTTTCAAAAAGGGGAGAGCTGTAATTGTGAAATTGTTTAATTATAAAACTACCCCTACCCCCTGCCCAGATCTGGAAGATGAACACAGTCTATGTCACTTCCACAATCCTTTTCTATGCTCTTTCCTGTGAACCAACACTTACCCGGTTCTGCTTTTTAAATATTAATCCTTAAACATTTGTATATTTATTTTTTAAACTTTCCTAAACCCCATGGTTTCTCTGGACATCAATCCTTGATACGGTTACACTGGTATTGAGCTGCTCTCCTTATTTTAAAAAAAGATAATTTAATATAATGCAAAAAAAAAAAAAAAAAAAAGCACAACACAACACAAACATGCTACACTCGTACCTCCACGTTAGCTGGGGTTAGGGGCACAGGACCTGTATGAATGTGGAAAAACCTCAGTTAACTAAAACACCTCTCTAGGAAACTCTAGGTCCTCCAGTGCAACTCTGTAGTCAACATCTGCCCAACACTGATCATAGAATTGTGCTGGAGGAGCTACAAATGCCTGGTGGAGTGTCCTCTCTAGGAATCTCTAGGTCCTTCAGTGGGACTTTTGGTTAAAGTTGACCATAGAGTTGTGCTGGAGGACCTAGAGATTCCTAGAAAGAACATATTAATAAAATCCATGAATAATCAAACCACAAAAGTGGAGGGACAATTGTATACTGGAGAATGGAGAATAACATACAGTGGTTCTCTTGGGGAGCCTAGTGTCCTTCCACCCCAACCACCAGTAGTAGTCTGGGTTTTCCCTGCTGAAGATTTCTGGAGAATCCCTTGAGGAGGAGCAGTGAAACTACAGCCATCCTGTACCCACTATGTTTTCAGTACAGGTTGAGTCTCCCTTATCTGAAATGCCTGGAACCAGAGCTGTTTTGAACCTCAGATTTTTTTGGATTTTGGAATACCTGAATTTGCATATATATATACATTATGAGATAGAGATAGGACTCAAGTCTAAACACAAAATTCATTTATGTTTCATTTGTACTTTATACACATAGCTTGAAGGGAATTGTATACAATGTTCTTAATTAATTTTGTGGATGAAACAAGTTTGGGTACATTGAACCATTGAACCATTGGAAAGCAAAGGTGTCTCTATCACAGTCACTCATGAAAAAAGTTTTGGTTTTTGGAATATTTTAGATTTAATAATAGTAATAATAATAAAATTTATTTATATCCCGCCCCTCTGAGATCAATTGGGGCGACTAACAAAGTTAAAAATACAATACATCCCAACCCTATCCCCACCCCCCTTAAAAAATATTAAATCAGATAGAAATTTCAGAATTCTGAATAAGGGAAACTCAACCTGTATTCCAATGGAGTGGAACAAGACATTTATACCCAAAATGGTTACTAAATCATCAAGGGATGGGGGTCATTAATGGATTATTTCAAGTGAGAATTGAATTGATTTCCAAATGACCCAACAGTGGTATAACACCAGGAGAGACTTAACTTGTGCAGTAAGCTCCAGGGAAAGATGGGACTAATACAGTGCAATTGCTATATGGCAGTGTTGGGCTCCTGGGTTTTTCATGTAGAGGAGATCAAACAGTGAGCACCACTGGGATGAAAATTTAAATCTGTTCTTTGTCCCTGCTGACCCCCATTGACCCCAGACTTTGAAAAACAATAGGATGGTCTTGATTTTTCA
Organism: Phrynosoma blainvillii; assembly: GCA_026167975.1. Taxonomy (NCBI): domain Eukaryota; kingdom Metazoa; phylum Chordata; class Lepidosauria; order Squamata; family Phrynosomatidae; genus Phrynosoma; species Phrynosoma blainvillii. Next base: position 357,165,356 of record JANUYF010000001.1, read on the forward strand.
GGTAAGCCCTGTCCTGAATCATGTTTATCAGTCATATTAGAACAGAGATGATGAATTTTTGCCTGACCCATGCCTTCTTGGCTGGATGTTCTGGGAAGTGAAGTTTTCAACACCCAAAAGGCTGAAGGTTCCCCACAAGATTTAGAATGCCATGACATGTTTGAAAATAGCTATTAGACAGATGGGGCTTGGGAAGATTGGGGCCAAGCTTTTTCAACAGCTTTCTTCTCTGGAGAGAAGATTTTCAACAGGATCAGTGAGCAACTCAGGAAAAAGAGATTAACTCATCCCAAGGAAAATTGGTCCCTTTCTAGTGTACCCATTTCATCTTAGCAAGAAAGCTCCCATAAATTACAGTGAGAGATGCCCTTCTCCCATAAGGCTAATAGCTGACTAGGGACAATTTTTGTCAGGATTATGTCTGAGAGCAAAACATTAAACTCCCCTTTCTATGCATTGCCATCTTGATGAAACCCCCCCTCCCATCCCTGCTATTAAATTAAAAATAAAACTGATATGGTTTCAAGTGGCACATTTAGTTTTGCCCTCATTCATTAGTGGAAATTGCCTTATTGCTTAATATAGCTATTGGCACAGCTTGTTTTACTTGGTCTGAAGAAAGCAAAGGGTTCTCTGGCATTTTAGTGTGCGGCCAAAAAAAAAATGTTTTTGATTTATGGCAAGCAAAATGTTTCTCTGAAGTAATGTTGCCTCCTTTTGTTTGTAATGTTTAAGCCATTTTTCATTCATGTAGTATAGTTAGGCCTGCCAAAAAATGTATCAGATAAATGTCTGTGTTCCCCATTCCATTTTCAGGCATTTAGACTGAAATGTTAGGAGTCTTAAAGAAGGATATGAGTTGAAGTTCAGAATAAAGGAGACAAGAAATACTATTTTCCTGCATTGTTAAAAGTGTTTATTAGAGACATATTGAATGTCTTGTCAGTCAGTACAGTAATTTTTTTTAAAATGCCACTGCTCACACACCCTGCACATGTTTATTATCCATGTGGTGGAGTTTGAGGTCGAGTGTCCTCAAAGTTGCAGGCTGTCTCCCATTGTGTAAACTGTAATGAGAATTAGTACATAAATTGTGTAAGACTCAGTTCACAATACAGTTAATAATCTAGGAGAGAAGGACATACATGCATACAGCTCTTTCCTACTTTCTACTTTAAATGGGCAACTTTAAATCCTGAGGTGCAAACCAGTTCTGAATTCCAAGGCATTTTGCATTCTTAATGGCATTTACTTGCTAAAGTGACAAAAGAGTTATTAACTGTTTTAGACTGATAATTTTGGTGGGGCTTTTTATTTATTTATTTTTTGTATTGGTCACATAGCCAAGCTACTAAAATGTCCATAAAATTTAGACATAATTATTCATAGAAAGACAACATTTTAGTATGGATAAAGGAGAAATCCTTAAGCACATTGCAGACCATACTAAAGAAGTCAGACCTGAAAATAGTGATGTGAAGTTGGTAAGAATCTAATTATTACATGACTCTGATCTAATCTAGAGTTATTCCATTCAAATACACACAGAAATTTAATGGTGAATGGTCCCAAGGGACTATGTTAGAATGGTGGGGCAGAAATAACACATATTGATATTTTTTGCAGTGTAAGGTTTTCCATCCATAATACTTATAGGATTGAGAAACTGATGAAAGTAGAGGAGAGTTAAAAATAATTTGCAGAGATACTGAATTACAAAGTATTTTAATCTTTGCTCCATGAACCAATATATGGCATTGCAGAGCAATCTTCTGCTAACCTACATGTATTAATTTGAACGCATACATACAGCACTTATGTCAGGTTCTAGAGTTTTCTTTATACATTCTTATAAACTTGCATGGTTTCACAGAAGAGCCTCTTACCAAATGTGTCCACCATCACCCCATCCCATGTCATGTTCATGTCATTCAACGGTAACTTCTGAAAAGAGCTTCAGTGTTTTCTGGAGGAGAACCTCTTTACAACACACATGACTGATGAAGGGGACTGAACCTGATCCAGGATATCATAATAGTATGTAACTGAAGAAAATGTCTGTGGGACAGTTTTGTTTTTGTTTTTGTTTTGTTTTTTAATGTTGGACGTGCATACCACTGGCTGAGGACAAAGGTTTATGAGAACTCTTTGAACACAACAGTGAATTACAGAATAATCCACTGGTACGAAATACAGCTATTGAATTCTCTGGAGACATGACTTCTTAGCTGTTTAAAATATTTCCTTAGTATGATAGAAGGCACAACAATCTTATGTGTACAGACCAGGGATTAAAGAAATTTAGATCATCACTCCTAGACGTATATACGGCTTTACTTCATACCCTCTGACCTTGTGTGTCTTGCACGATAAATAAGAATTCTTATCTTTTTCATCCATGCATTCCTTCTGTAGGCTTTCCACAATACAGGTTATCTGGTACGAATGGTATGAACTGTGTCTGCACACTTTAGTCTGGTAAAATCTCCATTTAGGAATTTGTTTTGTATGAGGGAACTGTGTTAATCTTTTCCTCATAAGCACCATAACTTTGGACATGGCTTTACAGCTTACTGTATTTTTATGATGCCTTTTGCAGTGGCATGAGTAGACCATGCTCACTTAATCCACAGTGATTAAAAGGATCACAAAATCCCAGTTCTTATTCCTGTTCATTTCAGTTTTTAGAGATCCATACACATTTTGTTTTTCCCAAAAAAAATATACTATCAGCTCCTGGTACAATCAGAGACTTTTTTTATACGAGCTTCCCAGGTTGGTTTATTTTAACTCAGTATAAAATCAGAAAAAAATAGGAACAAAATCTGGGACTTTTCAATGAGTCAGAAAGAGAGAGAGAAGAAAGGAGATTCAGTTGCTTAGAATTATTATCCTGCTTGTTTTTGTGATTGTTTTGTCCTTACTCCTAAGTGGGGACCGTTTTCAGAGTCTTCACTTGACAGTTCCTATTTATCTAGCTATGATTTTTAAATTTAGTTCAGTATTTGCATGCCACTCTTCTGCTCTGCAGAGAACAGTTTAGTAAGCAGAGAGGAACTATTATTAAAATTCAGTAATCAAGTAGCAATAATTTAAATAAAGCAAACAACCACTTAAAAGCAACAACATGAAGGGGGGGACATGCACAGTCAAGTCCCAAGATGTATAACAAGGGAAAATAACATCAGACAGTCTACAAAGCAAAAGCAGTGAAGTAGATGTTGAGGTCTCAACAGAAAGGAAACAAAATGAGCCTCTTCAGACAAGGAGCCCACAATTTGTCCTACATATTCACCAAAGGTTTTTCTGATTGTAGTTGTAAATGGAACAACACTTCCCCAGAAAATGCCATTGGAATGTTAGCAGTGGCATCATGGTGTGTGTGTGTGCAGTGGTGTGGCCCACACCAGGTGACATCCCAGAAGAGGGGGGACACCTGATTGAGCCTTCCTCCCACCGGGAGAAGAGGTGAGCATGGCCAGCCCTGCTTCCCTATGGCAGCAATGGTTTCCTCACAAGGAGACTGCTGCCACTGTGAGGAGGAAGAAGGCTGAGCATGCCCAGCCCTGCTTCCCTGCAGCAATGGTGGTTTTCTCACAAGGAGGCTGCTGCTGCCATGAGGAAGGGAAAGCTGAGCGGGCCCAGCCCCACTTCCCCACGGTGGTGGCAGCAGGCTCTTTGTGAGGAGGCTGCCACCACTCTGAGCAGGGAGAAGTGTGTCCTTTTAACCATGCCCCCCAGTAGCTCCGCTTCCACATTGGCAGGCACCAGGGGGCATAATGCCACTGAATCATAGACTCATAGTGGATTTCTTGTGTGGTATCCTTATCCAATTGAGTAACCAGACCATTTGGGGCTGCAAGGCATTTAATGTTGCAATATTTGCTTTTATTTGTGCATGTGTGTGTGTTGTGTGCCTTCAAGACATTTTTGACTCATGGTGACCCTAAGGCGAACCCATCATGGGGTTCCTTGGTAAGATTTGTTCAGAGGGGATTTGCCATTGCCTACCCCAGAGGTTGAGATCATCTGACTTGCCCAAGGTCACCCAATGGGTTTCATGGCTGAGCTGGGAATCGAAACCTCGTCTCGACAGTCATAGTCCAATGCTCAAACCACTACACCATGCTTTATTTACACCCCTAAAAAAAACCTTTGCAGACAGATAGAGCATAAGTGGGGACTTACCTTGAAGAATCCTTCTCATGCTCTCATTTCTCTCCATCTTTACTTCTTCCAAGCTTCTCTCCCTCTCTTTGTCCATTTGCTCATGTGTGCACATGTGCTTACATGTGTGCGCGCACACCTCTCTAGCCTTCCCCTTGGCTGAAAGCATGTTGGTCAGTTTCTTGAGGCTTTGATGAGTCTCTTATTCAAACACAGAGAGATTTCCAACTATTTCCTAACTGTTAGCTTCCATCAGCCAGCAGTTCTGGGCTATTAACCATCATTCCTCCCAAGAAAGTAATAGGGAAATATCATGCCCGGAATGCAATGCTGAGAGGCTTCGTCTTACTCTTAAGTTTGTCTACAGCTCCTTATCTGAAAGGAGGAAACATTTTTCAAAAACTTCCGAATGTTTGTAAACTACAGGTAAATAGCATTGTTCATGTCAGTGTAAAAGGTGTGGTTAAACCCTTTGAAATATGTTTGTAGATTCTGTCTTTGATTCTAATGATGGACAGCTTGGAAACAAACTTGGCCAAAATATTTACCGGTAATCATTTGGTATGCTATGCCTGCAGGTAAATGTAGAATGTCTAAGAGAAATGGCTTATTAGTAGGCAAGTTGAATGTCTAACCAGTTTTCTCAGATTTTATGCTGATGTTAGCACAGAAAAAGATCTGGAACATAATTTTACATTAGCTGCCATTATCAATAATGATATTTGGTAAGTGACTGGGCTGAACCTAAGTGCATTTTGCTGTGAAAGCTGAGTCAAAAAGTCCTTCATTTAGAAAACAATGTAAGCAAAAGATTTGTTTCCAGTTGAAAGATTGGACTGGATTTTTTTTTAATTCCACTATACTTTGGCAAAATGTTTTATTCCAGAGTTACAGAGTAGCAGCAGAAATTAGGATAGCACAATGACAGGAGAGGCATATGCATATGTTGAACTGTTGTCAATGAAGAATAAATAGGGATTATTTGCATTTGCTGGTAGATGACTGCACTTAATTACTGGTGGTCTGCTCTACACATTCTTCACAACAGTACTGAAGATTCTCCACTTCTGTCCATGACTTTCAATTGGCACATTTGGAATATTCTTTTAGTTCCAAAACCAAATTACCACATTGGCAATAGTAAAATGCTATCATTGCTTATGATGTGATACACTGAACAAATGTAAGGCTGCAGAAATGTTTTGCCAACATTCTCAAAAATTTCATCAGGAGGCTTTAAACTGATTTATGGGGGATGGGGTGGGGGAGAGAGTATTCTGGAGGTTAGCAGTTCATCAAGGGCTGGAGATAATGGCCAAACAGTTACAGAGAGAACAAGGCAAATAGTGAAAGTAGTCCAAGTTAAAACAGTAGAAAGCATTAAAATGCAGGGTTTAAAAAACAATTAAACAATTTAACAATTTAAAACATTACATTCTTAAAATTTAAAGTATAACAGTGATGTGTGTGAAAATCAACCCACTTTTGTGGGTTTCCCCCAGCTTTTAAATCCCGTTTCTGCATAGGATTTCCCTCAAATGATAAGGTCCAAAACCAGCAAGGGGGAATGGGCCTAGGTGTCTCTACACTAATGCACAGAGCATGGGAAATAAGATAAACTCCCAGCACAGCAAAGCAAATACGATATAATAGTCATCACTGAAACCTGGTGGGATGAATCTCATGATTGAAATGAGGTAATAGAAGGGTATAATCTTTTTAAGAAAAATAGGCCAAACAGGAAAGGAGGAGGAGTAGCATTATATGTCAGGGATGTTTACACCTGTGTGGAGAAGACAATGAAATGCTAACAGGGGACAGAGAAAAGACAAAACTACTCAATATCTACTTTGCTTTAGTCTTCTCACAAAAGGAAAGGGATGCTCAACCTGAAGAACATGGAATAGATGTTGCATTAGGGGAAGATACCTGGTTAATCTACAAATGAATTCAAGTCTGTAGGGCCAGATGAACTACATCCAATGATATTAAAAGAGCTGGCAAATGTAATCTCAGAACCACTGGCAATAATATTTGAGAATTCCTGCAGAACAGAAGTTCCACCGAACTGGAGGAGGGCAAATGTTATCCCTATCTTCAAAAAGGGGAAGAAAGGAGTCCCAAACAATTATTGCCCTGTTAGCCTGGCATCAATACCAAGAAAGATTCTAGAGCAGATAATTAAACAAGAAGTTTGTAAGCATTTAGAAAGAAGTGCCATAGCTGCAAAAAGTCAACATGGGTTTCTGAGAACCAAGTCATGCCAGATTAATCTTATCTCCTTTTTTGATAAAATTACAGCTTGGTAGATGGAGGGAATGCTGTGGAGATAGCATATCCTGATTTCAGTAAGGCTTTCAACAAGGTCCCCCACAATATTCTTGTGAACAAGCTAGTTATATGTGGGCTAAACAATGCAACTGTTAGGTGGATATGTAATTGGCTGACTGGCCGAACCCAAAGGGTGCTCAGCAATGGCTCCTCTTCATCCTGGAGGAAAGTGACGAGTAGGTTGCCACAGGGTTCTGTCCTGGGCCTAGTGCTCTTCAACATCTTTATCAATGACTTGGATGAAGTAATAGAGGGCATGCTTATCAAATTTGCAGATTACACCAAATTAAGAGGAGTAGCTAATACCCCAGGGGAGAAGATCAGTCAAAATGACCTGAATAGATTAGAAAGCTGGGGCAAAACTAACAAAATGAATTTCAACAGGGAGAAATGAAAGTACCGGTACTGCACTGGGAGGGGGGGCGGATGAAATCACTGATATAGGATGAGGGACACCTGGCTTGACAACAGTATGTGTGAAAAGGATCTCGGAATCCTGGTAGACCACAAACTGGACATTAGTCAACAGTGTGATGTGGCAGCTAAAAAAGCCAATGCAATTCTAGGCTGCATCAATAGAAGTATACTGTATAGGTTTTTAAACTGAGGTTGGATGGCCATCTGTTGGGGTTGCTTTGATTGTGTATTCCTGCATAGCAGGGGATTGGACTGGATGGCCCTTAAGGTCTCTTCCAGATCTATGATTCTATGCAATTCACTTACTAGGAATAAGGCGCACTGAAAATAGTGGGACTTGCATCTGAATAATATGTTCAGAGTTATGCTATGAAACTCCATTCCAGAAGTGATGGCATAGTCAAGGTACACAATTCCAGGCCTGCAGTCCATTCCAGTTAATTTAGCAATCAGTGGAAATTCCTCAGTTGTCCTTTTTTGGGAGGCATCGAGTCTTTCTCTGCATATATTTACCAGCTGAATAGCTTAAAATTGAAATGCCCTCATAAATTACTGTACTGATTTTTAGTACAGTGATCTACATAAAGGGGTTATAGTTATTTTATTTTAAAGCCAGACAATTTGGCTTTATTAGGATCTGGAGAGTTTCTCTTTGCATAAATCTATCCATAGTGTACCTTAAAATTCAGATCCTCTCATAAATTATTGTACTGACTATTTAGTGCAGTAACAGTAAGAATCATAGTATTCATACTTATACTAGCAGCAGCAAGAATTCACTGATCAAATGCCATTTTGAGTTTTATTTTTTCTAGAAGTGATACGCTCACAATCTAATTCAGAAGGTCTATTGCAATAGGCACCCATGCTTTCTGTATATGTCCACACACATTTAGAATGAATATATGGAAAGTATGTAGTATGCAGATAACAGGAGACCAATATGAGGCAAGGGAGTTTCTACATTTTAGCAAAAACCTAGGGGCTGTACAGATGGCCCCTAAGGGGCAACTCCATGCCTCCCCTGGAAGCATCAGATCAGGGCCGCAGCAACCGCACACCGCAGCCCTAATCCGGCACTTTGCCACTCCTTTTTGGAGCAGCAAAATGCCACTCTTGCCACCACAGTGGCAGCTCTTCTGAGCTCGTTTGGTGCAGTGTGTTTAAATGCTGTGCCAAGGGAGCACCCTGACACCACCTGCCATCTGTTTGGGCAGGCAGCATGACGATGACATAGGGGCAGACTCGGAGTAGCCGATGTGCGGTCGCCATGCCTTGACTCCACCCCCAGGCTGGCTCTTTATGCCAGTCTGTATAGCCCCTTCGTTACCTCTATTGTTTCAGTAGTGATAAAATCCCAAATCCACAGGGAAGCAATCAATACCTATCAATACTGACAACAATTCCACAAAAATGTGCAAGCCTTTCAGTTTTTCTCAACTCTTTATCAGGGCAAATGCTAAAAAATTAGGGAGGAGCAAAAGAAAAAAAATCCCCTTCCAATTTTTTTGTTGTTGTTGTTTTGTTAGACCTATTAAGCCATTGAGATCTTCAAATAAAATCACTCCAAAGCTGGAGATTGCAAGCTTGCAGGCAAATAAGCATGTGAGTATTTTATATAAGATTAAGCAAAGCCCACTGGAATGAGGACAGTGTGGTGAGCTGAGTTTAATTATTGGCTGTCTACTGTATACATTCAACTATAAGTCAACTTCATGTTTAAGTCAAGGGCAGGTCATACCAAAACATTATGGATTTTGATATGACTCATGTATAAGCCAAGAATAATATTTAGGGGCATGTACCAAAGGATCTAAAGGATGAAGCAAAGGAAAACAATGCCAAAGAATTTACACAATTCCAGCAGGCACAACTGTTTGCGCTCATACTAAAGGCTGGATGGATAAGAGAGTAAGGGCCTAAGCAGACTGCCAGAAATAGTGCACATTAAATTGAGGCACTGCCCTGGCTCAGTGCTAGGGAATCATGGGAACTGTAATTTATTGTGGCACCAGAGCTCTCTGACAGAGAAGGCTCAATGTCTCACAAAAAAAAAAAAATACAATAATGTGATTCCCTAGCACTGAGCCAGGGCAGTGCCTCAATTTAATGTGCACTATTTCTGGCAGTCTGCTTAGGCCTTAAGTCAGTGCTTCTAGGACAGATTACACTCTTGCTTTTTACCAGGGGATGGTTCCTTTTTTATATATGAGTTAAAGTACAGTACTTACGTTGACCCACGGATAAGTCATCTCGGGTTTTGGGGCTTGATTTTTTTACTAAAATTTCTTGACTTATACATGATATGTACAGTAATTGTCTTGGTTCAATTGGGCTCTGCTTGAAATCATGTAATACGTGCATATTTTTCTGGGACTGTCAAGCCTGCAGTATCTCTCTTGGGACTGAGTTTAATCACAAGCCCACCATACTATCTTAATCCTGGCATTTTGGTAATAAATAAGTCCATCTGCCAAGAAACTAGATGGTGGGTGGATAAGTAATTCATTCTAGTAAGCAAGACTGGGGGGCATATGCAACGAAGGGAGGTTGTAATGCAACAGCCAATTGCAGCTGTTAGAAGAACCTTATATATGTCTTTGAAAGTAAAAGTAGGGGGGATTTCTAAGTGAGGGATGTCTCTTGGTGCACTTGTGGGAAGGGACTGCCTTCTAGTGTGTACTGCTGCACCTCTCCATAGGTAGACCAGGACTCCTGGAGTCTGAAGGTCCTGGGGAGGACCCAGTCCACCTGGCCACAGATAGCAAGGAAGATGTCTGGGATGCTGTCAGCACACAATGGCAAGAATCTGCAGAATAATGCCTGGATCCCTTTTGCAGTTGGAAACAAGGCAGTAGACCAGAATGACTTGGGACATGGGCATTCCTTTTGGTTGCCCTACTCCACCAGCCATCAGCGGCAGGTGACCAAAACCTTTTTCTTCCACAGCAAACCGATCTACTCCTGGAGGACCACTGGCTGGAGAGGGTGAGGGGAGAGTGCCAGGCAGCCTGGGGATGACAGTGTGATTTACCACACTGGGGTGACACCAACCTTAGTGATGCCACTGTTAAAGAGTCCATGCTCCATTGGTCTGAATTGTGATGTGCCCTTCTGCATTGATTCATTCATTTAATGTATGTCCCACCTTTCATCCAGTTTGAAACCAATTCTCCCCACCTGAGTCCAGTAGGATGCCATTCAGAACTATAGAACACAAACTTACATTGGAGTAAAGCTGACTGAAAGTGAGCCTTACTTCTGAGCAGATATGTAAAACACTGTAAGGACCAAATCCAATCATAGTCTCAGCTAGAGTAGATTCATTGAATCAACAAGTATACCCACTGAATACTTGTGTGAGCATTCCCTTTTTCAAGCTTCTATTGATTCAATAGAATCAATTCAATAGAATCAATTCCCTACTATTCAAGTTGAGGCTACCTACTGAATTTAGCCCTAAGTGTTTTAAAATAGTAATTTTTATTATGTATCTAAATAAAATAGAAATCCATTTGAACATTCTTGATTAGAAGTAAGGCCTACTACCCACTATGCCTATGACAGATTGACTGGCTGCTAGATGAGACTTGACCAAGTCCAGCCCAAAATGGTAGACCCCAAGAAGCAAGGAAATTAAGTGGCTTCTTTCAACTTTTCTGACTGACATTATATTCACCTCAATGGCATGGGTGAACAATCGTTGATGTCATGGTTATTTGTGTTATTTTCATGATTATTAGCCCATGTACCCTCCCAGAAATCGTTTGTTTGAGCTCAATATTATCATTTTAGTTTAAACTCTGCTGCTTGTTCATTGTTATCTTAGAATCACACCGAACACCTCATATTCATATTAAGATTGAATTTGTTCTTCCTGTGTTATTTACTGATCTTTTTATTCTCTTGAAATATTTTATTGTTCCTCTCAGTTTGCATTCATTGAGGTGACTGACAACATTATAAAAGTAATAGACATACTATAATTATAGAAACAACAAAATACTAAAATGGTCTCAGTAAACAGATAAATAAAATGGACTTAGTAGGTGTGTATGTACATATGTGCCTTCAAGTCACTTGTTGACATGAATTTCATAGGGTTTTCTTGGGGAAGGAATAATCAGAGGTGTTTTAGCCAGTTCCTTTTTCTGCAATATAGCCTACAGTATTTGGCATTCATTGGCAGTCTCACATCCAAGCTCTGACCAAGGTCAGATGCAGTCTGGTGCCTTTAGGTATTTAGGCCCTGGACTGGGTAGGTAGCCCACATTTAACAGCAATAAAATAAAATAATACCATTGTATTCTAGAAAAGAGGTTATACAGGGAGGAAAGCCTGGACCTGTTGCAATGAGAGTGGGTGTCTATTAAGTTGTCGAAGAGTTCCAAAGATGAGGACCCACAACTGGGAGAGAATCTACACTAAACCATTATAGCAGTTCAATCCAATTTTAACTGCCATGGCTCTAACTTGTGAAATCCTACAATTTGTACTTTGGTGAAGTAGTAAAATTCTCTGTGAGGTACCTCTAGCAGGGTAGTTCAGGAGAATGGAACTACAGTTTCCAGGATTCTATTGTATAGAACCATTATGTTTAAAGTGGTAACAAACTGTTGTAACTCTGAGAAAGTCCCACTATTTGTTACCATTGAGTGGACCTCAGAATGTGTGAGTACTCATCTAGCATATCAGCCACATTAGCGCTCTCTCTCTCTCTCTCTCTCTCTTTTGCTAGATATATGCCCCCTTTTTCATAGGGCTCACCTATAAGAGAGACAAGTTTAGGATCCTGAGGTTTTTATTTCATGTCAGGACAACTTCATCATATATTTCTATTTCCCCATTAAAGATTTTTAATTCAATATTTTGTTCCATGTATCTTCAGACAGTGCTGCCATTTTCCATGCTTTCCCCGTCTGTCTCCACAGTTGTTTCCACATTTACCATCTTTTTCTAGGTCTTACTTTGAAGTCTAATGTTTTCTTTTTAAAAGAAACAGAGATAAAGCAGTGACACCAGTACAAGAAGAATATGCATGTTAATATAAACAGGGGAGTAAAGGTTTGTAGTCTATCCGGAACATGAATAAAGTCTGGAACAATTTCATTATTTTTAATACATCTGTTTTCCTCTTTGGCCCTAATGAGCTCTTTGAAAAGAAACTAAGAAAACCAAGCATTTACAGGGATGAGATTAATGAGAAAAAACAATGTATGTATGTGTGTATGAGATGTACAGAAGGAGAGATAAGTAACAAAACTACAGGAACAGAGATAAGTAACAAAACTACAGGAACAGAGATAGATATATACAAGCGGGACCTGCAACAAAAACCTTGATTTGGAAGTGATCCTGTTCAGGGTTCCAGACAGCTAGCCATGCCTTTTATGGAATACTCTATGTTATTCCCATTCACCCATCTTCACCCCATTCTGGTTGACTTTAAAAGATTGGCTGATAATCCTTGTGAGTTTTCTGTTAGTGTATATGACGTGTTATATGTTACTTTGAGTATGCACCTATATGATGTGGTGACTAATTATGGGAAAGTATGCAGACAGTGCAGAAATGTGTCTGTGATTCATCTTTCCAGTGCCATGACTGGAAAAATGTATTATTGGATGAACCTAGAACAATTTTTGGCATATATGTACAACAATGCACAATATGCACAATACAATATACCCTGTGTTGAATTGTCCCGTCAAATCTTGCGGTAAGTTACATAAGGCAATTTTTCTTATTTAACAGCCTGGGCTTGGGGATCAGTTTTAGGAAAGATTATGGTTACGTGTAAATTTATCCAGTATTTGGTTACAAGGCAAGAAGTCCATTTTCATCTCCTGTTAATGCTTGCATAACCTCCTCCGCCCAGCTCTCTAATAGTGTTGTCAATAACTTGGATTTCACTTTGGAGCCAATGTATATGTTGAGTCATGCATGCCAAAATCTAACAAAATTGGTAGGATTGGTTTACAACACAATACAGATGGGTCTCAATAAATGTCTGGGTTGGATTCCTGGACTCCTGGTGTAAATTGAAAATGACATAAATGTGGGGGAGCCAGCTCCATTGACCGGGGGAATGCATTCCAATGGAGTTGAAGTTGCTACAAAGGAAATGATTTTACTCAACCCACCACCAGTTTTAAAGAGGTTTAAAGCATAAAGCATCCAGCTTTACCTTTTCCATGCATAAGAAGTGTGCAGACATTTTCCAGAGGGCTGAGTTGAGCTGGCTTGTCATTAGACAACAGTTCCTCTTTAGAGAAGCACACAGGCAGATAGCAACTAGTACGAATTGTATTCTTCTTCTACTTTGCATTCTCCACCAGGCTTGCCAGGTAAAGAAAGAAAGAGAAGTGGCCCATCTTCTGCTCTGTCTTCTGCCACAGGTGTAAAGGGCACACAGGAGGAGAGGCAGCACACCTCCTGCAGTACCCTCTCCAGCAGCTTTGCCAAGATAAAAAGGAAATGTTTACCCCTCCCCCCCCAACACACACACACCTAAGAAAGCAGAAGAAATCACTTCCATTTCCAGCTCTTCCTTCTAAGTAGGCAAAGAAAACCCCTCCCTTCCAGCAATGGCAATACTGTAATTGCTTTCTTCCCTTCCCAACTTCCTCAATCTAGGAAGATTAAAGAAAACCACTCCAGTCATTTTTTCCTGTTGCTCAGAACTCTTACACCAAAACTCTATAAACAGCTTCACTCCCTTACCTTATCTTCATTCTCTCACCCTTCCCTGCTTGCTCTCCTGCTTTGTTCAGCTGCACAGACATTTTGGGAGAACTGTGCATGGTGGCAGAAACATTCTATGTAGAAATCTAGTTGGTGGGAATGGTCCGTCTATCTTGAAGGTCAAGAGTCAATCTAAGTGAACAGCATGATCCCAGCCTCCAGCTATGATGGTCAGGTTGGAGGAAAGGGTGGTAAATGGACATAAATCAGACATTAGGGATGGAAATACACAAAAATCAGTGGCAGAACATTTCAATCTCCCTGGGCATTCCATCTCAGACTTCAGAACAGTGGTCCTTGAACAAAAGAACTACAAAGGTAGATTGGAAAGAGAAACATCAGAATTGGAATTCATCCATAAAGATAATTATCTTGTAGCAAGATAATCATTTTAAGGAATTTGGAGGGACATCCTAGTCGTTCCAGGATCTGCCACAGACCTTTTCTACTCACAGTGTCGAAGGCTTTAGTGAGGTCAACAAATGTTACATAGAGTCCCTCGTTCTGCTCTCTACATTTCTCTTGCAGTTGTCTAAGGGCAAATACCATATCTGTAGTTCTCCTATTGGCTCTGAAGCCACATTGGCTTTCAGGAAGAAGTTCTTCTGCAATAGCAGAAACTAATCTGTTCAAGCGTATCCTGGCAAGGATTTTTCCAGCAATAGAGAGTAGTGTTATACCACAGTAGTTTGAGCAATCGGATTTTGCTCCTTTTTTCTTGTACAGGGTGATGATGACTGCATCTCAGAGATCTGATGGCAGTTCCCCTTCTCCCCAGAAACTCACAAGGAGTTCATGAAATTTAGCATGGAGTACATGACCTCCGTGTTTCCAAGCTTCAAGTGGGATTCCATCAATCCCAGCTGCCTTGCCATTTTATCTGCTGTATGGCCTTAAGGGTCTCTTCCAATTTGTTTTTCATCGTTTTTTGTATCATATGTTGGATGGCTAAACCTTGGACTACTTGGTTAGCACTGAAGAGACTTTGAAAATGTTCAGCCCATCGATTCAGGATGGAGGCTTTATCAGTAATTAGTGTTTGTCCATCTGTACTGTATAAGGAGCTTTGGGCCTGATAGGTAGATCCAAACACTGCTTTAAGAGCTTCGTAAAATCCTCTAAGATCACCCAGATCTGCACAGCGTTGTGTCTTTTCTGCTATATTGATCCACCACTTGTTCTGAATGTCTCGGAATTTTTGTTGAAGTTTACTACATGTGAGACAGAAAGTTACTTTTCTTACATGGCAAGTTGGCTGGGCAAGGTATGCTTGGTGAGCAGTTCTCTTCTTTGCCAACAGCTGGGCAAGGTATGCTTGGTGAGCAGTTCTCTTCTTTGCCAACAGCTCCTGAATCTCTTGGTTGTTTTCATCAAACCAGTCTTGATTTTTCTTGTGGGAGAACCCGAGGGATTCTTCCGCAGACTGAAGAATACTGTTTCTGATATGTTGCTAAAGCACTGTGGAAGAAGGATCTGTAGGGTAGTCTTCGAGTTTTGTTTGCAGATTTACTTGGAAGTTGTTTCTCATGGTAGCTTGTTGAAGATTGTTGACTTGGAGTCTCCTCTTTAAGATGCCACCCCTCTTAGATTTGAGTTTAAGATGAAGATTTAGTTTACATCTTACGAGGCGATGATCTGTTTGGCATTCTGCACTGGGCAGCTTGCATAGTTGGGGCATATATACTGAAGAGAACAAAATGTGGGAGGCATAAGGAAATAATGCAATCAGAGTGACCTGTTGGCAAGGTTTCGAGTTTGGAGGCAATGGAGTTTTTAATCATAAAGCCTATCCTGAAAGATGTTTTACAGTTTTGAGTTTGCCAGACTAGTAAAGTGGGTAGCCGGTGCCGTGTTCTTTAAGGCTGCCTTCCTCATGGAGATGAACTTCACTAAGAGCAGCAATGTCAATATTAAGTTGTACTAGTTCATGGGCTATTAGAGCAGAGCAACACTCAGGACGTCCACTATCTGCAGAGTCTTACATGGTTCTGATGTTCCAGCATGCAAGCATCAGTCTATTTACACCTTTGGAGGTGGGTGTGTGCCTTTGTTTCTTTGTCTTTGTTCGACCGCATCAGAAGATGCCCATGGGCCGTGGCTAGCCAACCAGGTAGATGGGGATGATCTTTCATTAGGCCACCTTTTCTAGGCCCCTCTCCATGTGGAGCAAGCAGTGCTCTCCTTAAAAAAGGCTGCTTGATCATTCAGGATGCTGCCAAACAAAACTATCATCTCCCAGGTCAGCCTCAAGCGACCAAAGTCCCGAACCACCTGCATGCAGGGTTGGGTCTGCAGCTTCCAGTGCATCTTTACACCTGCCATTTCATCCCTCGCCTGTCGCTACAGGGCTTTTCCGGCAATTTGATTTATCCTTCAAGCCTGTGCAATGGATTTTTCTAGTGGAGCACAGCATGCACAGAACTGGCCTCACCCAAAGGTTCATCTGCTATGGCCTTGCATGCATGGATGGTGGCAACGAAGTCCTCGGGTCGTAGGTTTGGTTAGAGTTTCCTTCTCTTAGATGGTTGACCTTACAGGGTTAGACGAGCACCATCCGCCTGGGTTTGGGATTATAGTTTTCCTTCTCCTAGGATGGTTGCCATAAGGCTAGAGAGCCCATCCTGCCCTTTGACGCTCTTTGCCAGACCCTTCGGTTTTGACCAGTCTAGCATGGGAGGCCCTACCGGTGGCTGTTATGCCACCGCTAGCATAGCTCAAAACTTCATTAGGATGTGCAAGCCTCTCCCCCACGACAAGGGGGGGACTTGCTACTTCATTTCCATACACAAAAATTTTTGAATTTGAATTGACATTCTCACATACCAGTGACAAATATATGTCTGTCCCTGGTTTCCACGCCACTAAATGCATCTGAGGAAGTAAACTCAATTCTACAAAAGCTCATGCTGCCAACTTCTTTATTTCAGTTAATCTTAAAGGTGCTACAAGATCTCCCTACTAGTTTTGGTTTGGCCTTCTAGTTAGTATGACTTGTATGCAGTGGGAGCATTTTCCACTTTTGAGATGTGTCTCCATGTTTTGAGTTATGGTTGAGTGCTCTGGATGAACCTTAGTGTTAAAGGTTATGTGGGGATGGTTATTGGCTGATGAATGAGAATTTTGTATATAAAAATTTGAAAATTTTGCACAACAAACTCTTATATGAAGTTTGCTTTCTAATTTTTCTGCTTTGATGCAATGGCTAGCAACACAGAAAGTCTTTTTGTTGCTGTTTCTAAATACCATTTCTCTGTTGGGTTCACATGGATTCCTTTGGACTGAAGTAGATGTGCATGTACTGAGCTGTTTGCTCATCACAGCTATTTCATTTATAACTTTTTTCCTTCTTTTTAAAAACTGAAGTGTTTTGTTTTTTTTAAAAAAAATCTCTATGCTTTGGTAACCTCTTGTAGGAGCTTCATAGTAGAATTCTCCCAGTTGAACTCAGTCCCATGAGGGATTTCAAAGACCTGCCCCCTCCCCACAACTCTCTTCTTTGGCACAGCTTTTCTTTTAATTATAGTCATCTGCATAATCTTCCCATGGCCAGATTCTTCAGTTTGCCAGATATGTTGAACAACTAAAACAGAGAGAACCATGGGGCAATCAATAAATGTGATTATCAATATTTTCACAGCATACAAAATTAACTGTAAGGAACCATTACTATAAGAAGTGATGATAGTCACCTTCGTAGGTCACAGCTGTATGTCATGCTTTATAATGGCTGCCTCTTTTTGGAGTCAAAATGCCATACTAATGGGCCCCTGGTCCAATTAAAGAAGACAGTTCTCATGTTTTAATTAACAAATAAGTGTTGTACAGGAGTTCATACTGCATGCTGAGCTACCTAGTCTTAGCTTCTTTTTCCATACTTCACCTGATTCATCTTGCATTGTTAGGTACATTTCACATGGCTCTGTTGGTTAGGCTGAATAAACTTTGAATGGTCTTGTTTATGCAACTCTTAAATATACCACAATTTACTATGAATGCATATCTCCTATTTAATGTCCAGATGTTATGTTCATTCCACAAATGAAATTCCATGAAGTTAGCAGGTAAATGACTAGTCTATTGGATTGGTACAGAAATGCAGGGATTGAAGATTTCTGTGATCAGAGGCTTTGTTAAGTTCAGGAGATAGGACTGAATTAAAACAAAATTGGTTAGGGACCCTGGATAAACTATTTGAGAAGCATGGATTTAGAAGCCTAAATATTTGGTATGATATGCAAGTATATCCTGAAAAGACAAAGAAATTTGTACATAGTTTTGTCATTCTGCATGTCTTAAATAAAAATTCTGAACGAGATTTAAATTTATCCTGGACAAGGTCACTGCTTGTATTAGACAGTTCTTTGGGGTATTTTTTTTAAAATTATCCATCTGTATTACACAATTGTATTATAATATGCCTGCTAGTGGCTGATCAGTGTTACTTATGTATTTATGGATAACTGCTTCAGGCACATTAATCAGAAATTTAAATTTTGGATGAAACAATCCCATTTTTATTTACATTTACCAGCCCTTGTTTACTTTAGTCATCATGTAGAAGGAAGAAAAATCTAAGGAGTCTGGTTTTAGTGTAAGTCTTTCCTCTTTTATAATCCAGGTAAACAAAAGACTGTAATCTGGAGGGACTCAAAATTTGGTGGTGGAAAGCAATGTTCTTTCCTTCAGCAAATAAATCAGCTCACTGCACAATGCTTTGGCTTTATATGAATATAGAAGGATGTATATACTAAGGATAAGCATACCTATCAACAGAGGAAAATCACTGACAGATCTTAAGTATGTCCTATGTACAAGTAACGTTTCTTTGCTGACAGGCCTGTCACATTTGTTCATTAATAACTGTTGACAAGAGGCAGGCCTTATGACAGCCTTTTTGGTAGTTTATTTTAAGGGAGATAGTTTAATTTTCTTTTACTCTTTTATGGTTACTTTATCATTTTTTAAACAAAGAAAATATTCTGCTTCTAAGGAGGGTTGCATTTGGATGGGTCTGGAGAAAGTAACTGGTTATATCAGAGGGGATGTAAGCAAAGGATAAAGAGGACAGCTGGATTATATCGATGGTATTCAGTTCTTTGACCATAGAGGAAGTTCCTGAAACTCCATGGCTTATGTGTTCATGACACTTAGTGAAACAAATGAGAGCAGCATGTACTCTATAATTGTGGGTCCTGACTCTGTACCCTGGAATGCATATTAGACTGTTAGGTTATATATGTGCTGTTTAAAGAAAAGACATTCACTTTAACACTTGTACCAAATGTTTTTTCTGTATCCAGGGCTCATCCAAGAATTTGCTGCCTGAGGCCAAAAACAAATAACACTTCCCCAACCCCAGGTTAAGGTGCATAATAACCAAAGCTGGCCAAGCGGATACATATGGCAGAAAAATCCCACAAGTACTCCATTCCCACCCATGGCAGTAAAAATACAATACAGGGTGAATCTCCCTCATCTAGAATACCAAAATCCAAAATTGTTCACATGGGTGGTTGAGATAGTAACACCTTTGCTTTCTGATGGTTCACAAAAGTTTTGTTTCATGCACAATATTATTAAAAACATTGTGTACAAAATTACCTTCAAGCACATTTAAACTTGTGTCCCATTTCCAAGATATCTCATTATGTATATGCAAATATTCAAAATTCTGAAAAACTCTGAAATGCAAAACACTTCTGGTCCAATGCATTTCGGATAAGGGAGAATCAACCTTTAATAACAAACTAAATATGTAGCAGTATGCACCTTTTGAGACTAACTGTGTGAAACTTTTGTAGACTTGGGCTTGGCATAGTGGTTTGAGTGTGGACCAGGGGTAGGCAACCTTTCCCCTTTAAGGGCTGAGGGACTTCAGCTCCCAGAATCCCAGGAGCTATTGGCCAACATGGGACTATTGGCCAACATGGCTGAGGCTTCTGGGAGCTGAAGTCCCTCGGCCCTTAAAGGGGAAAGGTTGCCTACCCCTGGTGTGGACTATGACTCTGGAGACCAGGGTTTGATTCCCAGCTTGGCCATGAAACCCACTGGGAGACTTTGGGCAATTCAAATGCTCTCGCCTCAGGGGAAGGCAATGGCAAACTCCTCTGAATAAATCTTGCTAAGAAGGCCCCATGATAGGGCCACCTTCGGGTCACAATAAGTCAGAAAGGACTTGAAGGCACACAACAACAACAACAACAACAACAACCGTCCTCAGATGCATAGTGAGTCCATGCATCTGAGAAACTATACCAAATCTACAAAAACTTATGCTACAACTTCTTTTGCACAGTTAGTCTCAAAGGTGCTATAAGATCCCTTTGCATACTGATATTCCAGATGTCTCTGAGTTCTAAATATGTAACAGTAAATATGAAATGACTGCCTCAGCTTACCTCATGGTAGGACTGACTGTTCTCATTGGCTGATCAAATTACTTTAATCCAGAAATTTTTGATACTGCATCACAGTACATTCACTCACAAGTTCCTCTTCCTATTATGTCCACTCCCTGGCCTATACACACTTGGGGTGAAAATGGAAAATGATTAGGGTTGAAAACTTAAATCAAGCAATTAATTGTACCAATTAATCAAGATGGGTAGCATGAAGTGTAAAAGAAAGAGTAAAGAAAATAAAATGACAAGATTTTTAAATAACAAAGTGTTGATAGAACTAAAATAAATTCCATAACTATTACTCAACATGAGATTAATTTAAAAAAACCTGCCAAAAATAAGAAGAGCAGGGTTATATCCTCTCAGAGGAACAGTCATGTTCTTATTATAGAAATACCATATATTTTAAAAGAAAAATATCAGAAACATGTAGAGTGTTCAGATAGTGATTGTAGACTAAATAGAATAGACAAGTAATTAAAATTAAACTGAAATGCAAATTAAACACTAGGCAAGGAGGATGTGAAATGACAGAACTATCACTGGATAGTAAAAGATAAAGACAGATGGTGTACATTGCCCAGAAAGGATCAGCCGAACATCAGAAAGGCTATGCCAAAAGTTCCCTGCTACAGGTTTGTAGAAGTTGCCTCCTGAGAAAGAAAGCCCCAGGAAGAAATCTGCAGGTAAGGATGCAAGTAGTCTCACCTGTTTTTTCCCCCCTAGATGTTCAAGTTCAGGCAGCCCTCAGCCAATAAGAATGTCTAGGTTGTTGAAAAAACAGGATAGCTTTTTACCTAGAGTTTTATTTGCTTTTTAATTAATTTATGTTTTATTTGTTCCTATCTTCTCCTCAGAGATGGGGAAGCTTGCAAAGGCAATTTACAAAGATTTGTATTCATGCTAAAGAATCACTTACAATTTCAGCAGTTCCATAGAAGTAGAATTCAGAGACATCACCATGTTAGCCTGGAATATCATTATGCAAAGGGATCTTGTAGCTTTGAGACTAACTGAGCCCATGCATCCGAGGAACTAGACCAAATCTGTGAAAGCTTATGCCACAACTTCTTTCACTTAGCCCATGCATCTGAAAAAGTAAAGAATGGAGCAGATGGGCAGGAAAAAGCAGCTCGATCATGCCTTTTTCCAAAGTGGGTCAAAACTCTGCTGCCTACACAGCCCACTCCCAAGGCAAGCCAAATACACATAGGCTGACCGCATGCTGTGCCGCTGGGTAATTTATTTTTGTTTTCTCCCCACCATACATGTGCACCATCACACAAATACACCAGCTGTGACCTCCAAGTAACTCTCATTTCCACCCAGATGTCATCCATTTGCATGCTTATGCTACAACTTCATTCACACAGGCTCAAAGGTGCTACAAGTCTCAGCACTTGTTCAGTAGGTGGGATAGCTGCACTCAAGAGTATTTAGGGAATCCTCATGGCACATCCTCTTGATATGAAGAAAAGCTCCACCTCTCCAGGTACCTGCAGATGTTCACCCTGGAACAGCACATAACAATATCTCAGATGCTACTTCCCTCTACCTTTCCCAGCATTATTGTCTTTTCCAGTGAGTCCTCCCTTCTCATGATGTGTCCGAAGTACGACAGCCTCAGTTTCATTGTCTTGGCTTCCAGGGAGATTTCCGGCTTGATCTGCTCTAAGACCCATTTGTTTGTCCTTTTGGCTGTCCATGGGATCCTCAACACTCTTCTCCAGCACCACATCTGAAATGCATTGATTTTCTCCCTGTCATGTTTCTTAACTGTCCAGCTCTCACATCCATATGGTAATAGGGAATACAGTGGCTTGTACAGTTGTCCCTCCCAATTTGTGAGGGATCCGTTGTGGATCCCCTGCAAAAATGGTGGCTCGCAAACATTTGAGCCCCATTGAAACTAATTATTTACTTAAAACCCATTTTAAGTATAGCCATTTGTCCCTCCCCGTGAAGAGTGAGACCGCAGACTCGAAGTCCATGAATGGGAAGGGACAACTGTATTATTCTAACTTTTGTGCTCAGTTGTATATCTTTGCATTTTAGAATCTTTTCTAGTTCTTTCATAGCCACCCTCCCCATTCTTAATCTTCCTCTGATTTCCTGGTTGCAGTCCCCATTTCTATCAATGTTTGATCCCAGGTATGAGAATTATTTTACTTATTTCTTCATTGCCTAGGTTGAATTTGTGAAGGTCCTCGGTTGTCATTATTTTTGTTTTCTTTATGTTCAACATTAAGCATGCCTTTGCACTTTATTCTTTGATCTTAGTAGATGTTCCAGTTCTGTGAGGTTTTCTGCTAGTACTGTGGTGTCATCTGCATATCTTAGATTGTTGGTATTCCTTCCTCCTATTTTCACTCCTCCCTCTTCTATTTGCAAGCCTGCTTTTCTTATAATATATTCTTCATACAAGTTGAACAGATAGGGTGATAGGATAGGGCCTTGTCTGACCCCTTTGCAATTGGGAACCATTTTTGTTTCTCTGTGTTCTGTCTGACAGTAGCCTCTTGTCCTGAGTACAGATTCCTCATTAGGATTATCAGATGTGTTGGCACTCCCATGTCTTTAAGGAAGTTCCATAGCCTTTCATGATCTATGCAGTCGAAGGCTTTCTAAGGACGTTATCACACGGGGAGTCGCGGGAAGAAAGTGGAAATAAACGGGATGAGCGGAAGACTTTAATTTACGGGATTTGTCCCATTCCGCCTCGTCTGATAACTAAATTCGAATTTAAAAGGGGTTAATTCGAACAAAAACCTGATCTTTTCAAATCCTCAAAAATCCCGAAAATGAAAAGATCAGGTTTTCGTTCGAATTAACCCCCTTTTAAATTCGAATTTAGTTATCAGACGAGGCAGAATGGGACAAATCCCGTAAATTAAAGACTTCGCTCATGCCCGTTTATTTCCACTTTCTCCCCATGACTCCCCGTGTGATAACGTCCATATAGTCTATAAAGCACATGCTGATTTTCTTTTGGAATTCCCTGGTGCACTCCATTAGCCACTGTATGTTTGCAATGTGGTCCCTAGTGCCTCTTCCTTTCCTGAACCCTGCTTGGACCTCGGTACCAGAATGCAGCTCTTAAAATTTAGAATTGACATAATGTGTATAATTTCCTTTAGATTTCTGTGGTACCTTATTGTAAAAAAAAAAAAAAATCTCCAAACAATAATGTCTTTCAGTAGATATGGGGTTGCAAACCATAATACAGATTCACATGGCTATCAGTCCTGTTAATGTGGTGAGGAAAATTATAAGTTACCCTTTTCACTATGCACATTAAATATGATAGAAGGGTCCCCACAGATACACACTTTTTTAAAAGGAATAATTGCACAGATTTGGCTTAGGCACATATAACTTTACACAAAATCTCCTCATGTTAACTTATGTTCATGGTATCTGTTCATCTCCACTCTTTCCACTGCTTGGAAAAATAACTTTTTCAGACTGCAACTTCTGTGAGTCCCCAGCCAATATGTCCAGTGGTCATGCTGGCTAAGAGATTCTATGCATTGCAGTACAAAAAAGGTTCATTTACCAGCTCTGTTTCCACCGTACAAATTGGATGAACAGGAGGGGGAAATATGTGTGACTGTCTCTGTGCCTAACGGCACTTAAACCCAATGGAGGTCAGTGATGTCCTTCAAAGTTACACATATATATAATAAATCCTTTGTTAATGAATCAGGACTTGAAATGTCTCTATGTGATATTGCCAGTGGAATCCTTTATTTGAATGCAAGGGATCTCTGAAACAAGAGGCCAGAGCTGAGAGCATCAAACAGGAAAGGAGAATCTGTCACATGTACCTGGGCATACTGCCATTGATCTATCCACATACATTTCAGCCATGATACTTTGCAGACAGCTGTTGCCCACCAGTGCTGCTTAAGTTTTCACTGGAGAGGGGGAAACTGTAGGCCTCCCACTTTCAATGTGTGCCAGTGTCACAAGAGCTAAAACTAAGAAGCAATTATGTCCAATCATTCCTTTAACCTGTAATCCATTGTAACAAGTGTCATTTTTTTTACTATTAGTTCTATGGCAACTAAATCCCAACAATTGAATCCATTTTCTGTTATGGTGACTGCAAAGCTGTGAGAAAAGAGATATTAGTAGTGCCTGTCAGATGCCAAAGTCCAAAAAATGGAGACACAAGAAGAAACCACCTGCTACCCAGCTACATTCTATGCCAGGGGATAAGCTAAGTTTACAGCATATGTTTAGGACTATTACAGAGCCTTCAAGCCAAGCTAAATTTTCAAGGTGATCCAAACAAAAAAGAAGAAAGAAATGCTTAGGTAATGACAGCATAAAATGTTCTGAGCGGGTATTTAAAATTTCCAAGAAGTGATAGCAAGAAAAATGGGTGCATATAAAACATTGTGTAGTTGTTTGCACTAACTAACACTAGATCTGTAATGCAACTAACACAAGACCTGACTCATTATTTTGATGATACATCTTGTATATTTGCATTTCTCAAATTCTGAAAGTTTTGCAGAGGCAAAGCTGATTATTACTGTGGAGGAAAAAAAATGAAATACTTCAGCAGACTTATGGCTGTTGCTGGACCTTGAGCCATAGCAACATAAGAGGCAGACTAATTCTTGATCTATTTACTGATCTAGCTGATTCAGTATTGTCAGCACTGATAGGCAGAAACTCCTCCAAGTGTCCAAGTTCTTTTTTGAAATGTGAATTTGGGACATTTTTGAATACAAAGCATACTTTCTAAAATTGAGCTACAGCCATTCCAGTTATCCATGAAAACAATTCTTGATTTCATTTTCAAGACATGGGCATTTTTACATAGATTATGTTTTATTGTTTGTGAGCCACCTTGGCTACTTTGTGAGCCATTGCAAGAAAGGCAGCACATAAATGGAATAGATAGACACATGCACAAAATAATGAGGGGGGGGGGTTGAGTGAAATCTACCATGATTATACTGTATACTACACTGGTATATTTAGTAGAAGAATGACATTACAGTGGGCCCTCCACATTCACTGGGGTTAGGGGTGCATGACCTCTGTGGAATTGGAATAACTACAAATAAAAAACCACTATTTTTTTTAACCTGAGAGAACACCTCTGTAGGAATCTGTAGGTACTCTAGCACAAACCAGAAAGTGACCATAGAATCATGCTGGAGGACCTATAAATCCCTAGAGAAGTGTTTTCTCTAGGAGTCTCTAGGTCCTCCAGCACAACTCTATGACCAAGCACCTGTGATTTTTTCGCTCACAACCAGCTCTCATTGTTTAGAATGTTTCCCCTTATATTTAGTCAAAATCTGCTTCTTTCCAGTTTTTATCTATTGGGTTTAGTCCTGCCACATGTAGCAACAAAGAAAACAGCTCGGCTCCAGCTGTTATATATTTCAAGACCACTAGCATGTCTCCTCTTAATCTCTTTTCCAGGGTAAACATGATCAGATTTTTCAGTTGCTTCTTAGGTTACAGATCCTTCACAATTCTGATTAGCAATCTCTAGATGTACATTAATTTATTTGTCTTTCTTTAATGTGGTGTCCACAACTGGATCCATCTTGAATGTGAGATGGTTCCTCTTTTCCTGCTGCATTTTCCTATGGCAGTATACCTTATCAACCATTATTATCTTTTCCAGTGAGTCGTCTTTTCATGATGCGTCCAAATTACACCAGTCTCATTTTATGGGTCTGCATGATCTGAGCAGAGCTGTTGATGACAACAGGGAAACTTGGAGGTCTATCATTCATAGGGTTGCCATAAATCAAAATTGGCTTGATAGCAACTAACAACAAACAACAAGCTCTTGCCAGGGTTTTCCTGGCAGGATTTGTTCAGAAAGGCTTTTCCGTTGCCCTCCCCTGAGGCTGAGAGAGCATGACTTGCCCAAGGTCACCCAGTGGTTTTTCATGGCTCAGTGAAGATGTGACCCCTGGTCTCTCAGAATCCTTGTCCAACCACTAAACCATACTGGTTCTTCATATACTACTAATGGTTCATATTTAATATTAAGATTCCTAAACTTTTTCACATGTAATGTTGCTGCCAAGATCTTTTCTCTCCCTCTGCCTGACATCATTTCATATATATGTACAGGTATGTATATGTATATTATATACCTAAATATAAGACTTATCCTTATCTCTGTAGAATTTCATCTCATTAGTTTCATCCCAGTGGTCCAGCATGTCAAATTCTTTTTGAATACTGCAAAGAATAGGCCCTATGAACAAACCATACAACTTTTCACTACAGACCTTCCTCAAGTTTGATGTAAGCCATTAATGATCACTAATAGGATATGGTTCTAGATCTTTCTAATAGTAATATAATCCAACTGACCTGCTGCCTTCATGTCAAAAATGATATAATGGTAAACTTGTCAAATACTGTGCTGAAATCAAGATACACTGTGTGGACACCAACCCTATAACCTACTAGAAGAAAGCAAGGAAATAAGTTATCTTGCCTGACTTACTAAATCCATTCTTGTTCCACTTCCTAGTAATCAATGCATTCTTTTCTATATGCTCACAGAGCCACTGCTTAACAATAATTTTGCTCACTATTAACATCAGGTTGACTGGAATTTCCCATTTCTCCACTTGCAGACTATATGTCTTCTAGCATATCATTCATTTTCAAAGATATCTCAAAGATTATATCCAACAAGCTCTTTCATCATCCTAGGATTTACCGTAGTTCATCTGGATTTGGAGACTTGAACTTCTAGCTGAGTGTTCTCATTTCTGCAGGATCAGAAATCCCTCCTTATATCATTTGTGCAACTAAGCCCAACCTGAACACAAATTCCATCTTTTATAATTTGTGCAGAATGTTGGAGAAGACTGAGGCAAGACTTGAAGTTGGTTCTCACTGTCATCTGTTAAGGCTTCACTATCCTCTTTAAGCAGTGGATTTGTGCACTTCTTGTTATTTTTGTGCTTGGTGTAGCCTTTTTGTTGTTTTTACTGTCTTCTGCAAGCCTAGGGCCTTTGCAGACTGCCAGAAATAGTGCACATTTAATTGAGGCATTGCCCTGGCTCAGTGCTAGGGAATCATGGGAACTGTATTTTTTTCTGGGACATTGAGCCTTCTCTGTCAGAGAGCTCTGGTGCCACAATAAATTACAGTTCCCATGATTCCCTAGCACTGAGCCAGGGCAATGCCTCAATTTAATGTGCACTATTTCTGGCAGCCTGCAAAGGCCCCTAGTCTTCCAGACACTATCTATCCAAGTGTGGGTAATGTGTCTCTCCTTTTATCTTCTGCATATTTTTCATAGATTTTACATCTAAATGGCTGTGTTTATTCAGAGATTTAATGAACATTCTAGTTTAACATTTTCTGGGTGTGTTTTTTTTTTTTTTTTTTTTTTTGCCTTTAATGACTTCTGCAAATGCACAAAACTATATGATCCTATACAGAAGGACTCAATAGTAATAATCCTAAAACCAAGATATTTTTTTCTGTATGAAGTCTTAATTCTTTGAAAGATACCACAGCTGAACTCATGTTTCTATGTCTAAACCAGGGATGGAAAAAGTGCAGTCTCCACCATTTATTTTACAGAGAACCCGACTCACCACTGACAATACATGTTTTAAAATGGTGTAAGTATTTTCTCCCCACTTCTTCCACAGAATCCCATAGACATCTAATTTTCAACCAAGATCAAACCAGAAGAAACATGGAATCACTTCTAGATCAGCTGAAACACTTCTGGATCAGTTGAAATGTCTGTGCAGCTTGCCGGGGGAGATAATGTTCAAAATTGGCCCACAACCCAGTACAGTTGCCCTCCCCTGCACTGAATAATTTTGCTATTTATTTGCTGTTGTACAAATATTAGCAAGCCTACCAGGATGAAGTTCAGAAAATGCTGGCGACATTAGGATCTTCAAATGTGAATGTTCTCTCTCTGCTATTTTGTTCTTGCAACATTTTTAAACAGACCCCCTTAAACTGAAAACAAATACAGAGGTAGCCTCAGACACAGTGTGAAAAAATGGATCAGTGGTCTGTTCTAAATTGAAAGGAACTGAATAATCAGACATTTATTATTTATTGTCTCCAAATAACCGGCAAACTTTATAGTACTGTTTTTTAAAAAATTGCGTCCTTGCTTTGTTTTCTTCTGTGCCTTTGAATTTAGTCTAAAGGACATATGTATTCCAAGTTTAAGTATATTAAAAGGAGAAAGAATCTTGTGGTTCCTTAAAGAGTAGCATGTTTTATTTGTCTTAAGCTTTCATGGTCTGCAATATGGGCTGCATTCCACATAACTGTAATGCCAGATAAAACTTGTTAGTCTTTAAGGTGCTACAAGACTCCTTGTTGTTATTTTTTCTGTAACAGACTAATGCAGAAGTTGTTTTAAAATGAAGACTGCCTCCTGCTGCAGTTTATTTGACAACATGCTCACCATGGATAAGGTCCCAGATTTAATTCCTGCTGTCTCCTGTTACAGCATCTGAGGTATTGAAGCTGGAGATTTGCTGCTGTTGATCAGAGTAGCCCATGTTTGGCTACAGAGACCCATGGTGTGTCAATATAAAGCAGCTAATGTATATAATATTTTAATATTGGATCATCCAGCTTTGTTCTGAGAGCCATATTGTTGGTAAATCGTCTGTCCTGCTGTTTCACCTAAAAGGTAGGCTAAATGCACTGCAGCATTCAGAACCTGCATGGAGATAGTCTTGGCAGCTGCTTGACAGTGTTGGGATTTTCAGAATGTAGAGAGGTTTCTTTGCGTCTTGTGGGTCAAATGATAAGAATAAAATAGAGGAAGCAGCAACTTATCTGAAGATTCAGTGAGTAAAAGCAGAGATCAAAAGAGGAGCAAGAATGAGGGTGAAGCAGCAGTGGCAGCTTCTAGAGAGGTAAAAGTTGTTGGGGATACAGAGAAATGGAAGAGTATCAATAATTACAGCAATTGTGATTTTCCAGCTATGTGGGAATCATAGGCAGCAACTGTACTTGCTGTTATAATTAAATCATGTTACAAAAAGCAATTTCAAGAGAGTTCTTCATTTGTATCCAAATATTTTATGCACTTACAAGAAACAAGTTCTCATAAAATTTTCATATCACTCTTAGGGTTTTGAGGTAAAAAGTTGTAGGAATGGAAAATCCACATGTAGTCCATAAATTAGGCGTAGTCATAGTGCAGCAATGTAATCAAACCTACAAAGGTGTCTAGCTCTCAAATGTTTTCTGTCTTGCAAATCAATAGCAAGAAAATAAAATAGATCAAACACTTTTCTGGCTAATGACAGCATCTCTACCTGGTTACCTTAGCATGATTCTGCTCTCTAGAAGTGATCTGATGACAGTGACTGTTGACAATCCTTACTATATATTTAAAGAAAAGGAATTCCTTGAAAGTTGACTTTTATAAACTGCATCCATCTTAGCATCACAAAAACATTTCATATTCAAAGAAACATTTGTGTGTATGTCTCTCTTTGTTAGAAGGTGACTTACAATGGAGAGCAGCACAATTGCCAAGAATGGAACATTGCCATTATATTTTTAGGCTATCCTCCTTTTTTCTATACAACCAGAAGTTCAGAACATTTTAGAGTATGCACCTAAAGAAAAAATAAGGGCCATGGTATCATGATCTTGGCAACTGTAAGTTGTCATAACTATTTGTATTAGTAAAAATGAACATAGACAGTTAATTGCACAAGATAAATCAATCTAATACCGTCTTCTAGTCTTCTTCTTCATTTTTAGTATCCATATATTGGTGATTCCTATGTAGTCTTGAAACCATAGTACTAATTCTCATACCACAGAGATGGTTGGGTATTACAGTATAGAGAACCTGGGTCATAACATGAATAAAACTATAATTGTAAGATACTCACATACAGTAATAAGTGTGTGTATGTTTGTGTGTGTGTAGTCCTTGAAGAAGTAGCTGAACTGCTTCCATTGTGACCCTTTGATTTTATATGAATTTTGAAGTTTCACTTGAACACATTTTACTTTCATGGATAAAATTCAGAAAATTTGGCTTGTCAAGAAGGCATGGATGTTCACAGCTTTTCTACTTCTGTTTACTCCTTCCTTCCTTCCTTCTACTGCTGAGCTGGCATAAAATGCAACTTATTGGGAGAGCTATTAATAGTGATAATTATGCCTTGGGACTAGAACCCTTAATGGAAGTTCTTTCTAAAGAGACAAGATCCAGGAAATACCCCTTCTTCTTTAATCATAGGGATACTCAGTTAATGTTAATGAATGACTGGGTTTGTCTGGCAGTCATCCATAACTTCTATTTCATGGAAAAGAAGGCATTTGAGAAGCAAGTTATGCATGTCTAATCTATCTTTTAAATTCAAAGATATAGCCATGTTAGTCTGTAGAATCAGTACATAGAGAGATCTTGTAGCACCTTTGAGATTAACTGAAAGAAATAAATTGGCAATATGAGCTTTCCTAGACTTCAGTCTACTTCTCAGATTCATTTGGTGGAGTGGAGGTCAGGCACAAATATATATATATATATATATATATATATATATATATATAATGAATTTAAACATTACTCTCTTTACCATCTCATCATTTCCATAACTGTGTACATTCTGTGAAGCACAATGTGACTTTGAAGTACACTCTTAAGAGCCATAGTAGATGGAGAGGTGACAGTGATCTTGGAAAATGCACCATCAGCTAGACATCTGTGGAAGGAGCATACAGTATTTCGTGGATGGAGGATTATGAATGTCAGGGGATACCACCCATACAATTTCAAGCCCAAGATTAAAATTATACAACTTTACAACTTGCTATCTTGATAATTGTACAATTTTACAACTTGAAATTGTACAACCTGATATCCTAAAAAAACAACAACACACACACCACTCACTTCTTAAATGGAAGCCATTTTGTCACATATCACAAATTGCCCCAGTTAAAAAAAAATTAAGGTGGGATGTATCAGTGCTGTTACCCCTAGCTGAATCCCTTAAACCAGTTGTGATGCTCACTCAACTCAATTTACTTTTCTTGTGACTTCCAGTCTGTTTCTGAAACTGCTTCACTCTTGTATGAATGTAAGAGGTGTACTTTAACTATGCTGTAAAATACTTTGACTGTTAGTAGCATGGATATTCAATCAAGCTGCAGACAAGCTTTTACTAAAATAATAACAGAACTTTATTTAGAAGTTGTTTTAAACAATAGCTACTTAGTTATAGGTGAATAAGACATTTGTTACCTCATGTATTTGTGTTACTTGTTTCACTTGAGAGTTTTACTTTCTTAGTTTCAACTTTGTTACAATGATAGTTTCCTTTACATTACTTTCATCAGAGGATAAGAGTTACTGTTACCCAGGACCCTCACACAGTCCTTCTTCTGGATTACTTTCCTTGAACCTAATTAATGAACCTGCCACTATGGTTATCTATATCCCTCTGGATATCTCTTCACTATTACTCTCTCACTTAGAGTTCTTCACAGGGATTAAGTCCCTCACTTCTGGACTTTAACACTCAGTTTCTATCTAGAAACCTCACAATAACTGTCCCTCTCTGGAATCCTCACTGTAACTGCCCCTCTCATATCTTCCCTGTAACCTCTCTGCTCTTAACTCAACCCTGTCTGATCCAACAGTCACCAACCCACTATTTTTCACCTCCAGCCTTAAATTTGATTGGCTGTCACCAGCTCTCATTCTATTGTCTGCGGCTAGGGCTTGTACAGTTCTGCCTTCTCTCCACACCAGTGATGGCAAACATTTTAGGGACCAAGTGCCCAAACTAAAAGGCCTTCCGGCACGGGGCAGTTCTTCTGCTCTCTGGGGGTGGGATTTCTGGGGGTGGGACCTCTTCCCTCTGCCCTCCCAAGCCTTCATCTGCCTCTCCAGAGACAGTTAAAGGCCCAGGGATGAAGGAGGAGGAACAGGTGAACACCTTTTCCTTCTCTTCCTCTGCGCTGTTGCCTCTCTGGAGGCAGCTGAAGGCCAGGGATGGTGCAGGTTCCTCCTCCTCCCCACCATCCATGTGCCTTCCTCCTCCTCCCCACCCTCTGCATGCTGGGGAAAATGGCTTCATGTGCCTTCTATGGCACACATGCTTTAGATTAGCCATCACAGCCTTAAACAGTATAAAGAGAAAAGTAACTACAGTGCATAGGTTTCTGGAGGCCAGGAGAACACGATGAGCTCTACTCAATGTTAACTGTTTATGATTCATGGAGGGCCTTTTCACAGATGGCAGCTTAACTTTAGAGTTCCCTTTCTTAAGAGATCCATTTTCCTCCATCCTCCTGTATCTTAGGCACCAGATCAAAGCATTTATTTGCATAAGCTTTCAGGAAATAAATAAGAATTGTATTTTATTTTATTGTTTGCTAGTCAAGTTGTCTTTATTTTATTGTATTTTATCAGACATTTGTACAATCATAAATGTGTGCTTTTATTCGTGCTTTATTTGGACCTCTAGTTGTTTTGTGCTCTCATGAGAATATAAATTTAATCAAGATTAAAAGCAAATAGCAGAAGCTTCTGAATTTCTCCTTATAGCTGAATTGTTGGAGAAGTAAAAGAGAGGAAGGGAAGAGCTGTCATGCCCAACAGTCATTCATGCATTAGCATAAACTACAATTTATCATTGTCTAAACACAGCCTAGGTATTC
Organism: Phrynosoma blainvillii; assembly: GCA_026167975.1. Lineage (NCBI taxonomy): Eukaryota > Metazoa > Chordata > Lepidosauria > Squamata > Phrynosomatidae > Phrynosoma > Phrynosoma blainvillii. The sequence continues at coordinate 357,198,091 of JANUYF010000001.1, forward strand.
AGCCAGAAATGCTCTTCACTCCTAGAGCAGCTTTCAGATCAATAACAGTAAGAAAGTCTCTGTTCTCAAGGTTCCATTATATATGGGATGACTCCCATGACTGAAATATAACAATTCAATGATATAACGTATTCACAGCTAATGGATGTGGCAAAAAAGGAGGGAAATAGCTATCAAAACAAAGTCAGTTGTACAGAAACCCCTAAGAGTGATCAGAGTGGACCAATTGAGAGCATTTGAGTAAAAATAAACAGATAAAGAAATAAATGCAACATTGTGGTAGGTGTTTACTACAAGCCATCAAACCAAGAAGGGGAAACAGATGATGCTTTATATAGAAACAAATCTCAGAAAACCCAAAGATGCAAGAATTAGTAGTTATGCAGGAATTCAATTACCCTAATATCTGCTGGGATATGATCTCTTCTAAAGATGGACTCTCCAACCAATTCCTGATGTCCCCTGAAGATAATTTCTTGGTTCACAAGGTAGAGGAAGAAACAAGGGGGTTGGCAGTCCTGAACTTGTAATGCTAGAATCTGCAGTTGTGGGGCAGAACAGTTGTGGGACTGGCCAAAAAAGAATATAGTTAAACATGAACCTTAGAATTGAGGAAAGCTGATTTTAACAAGTCCATGGAATTATGAGGTGTAATTCCATGGCTAAAGAGAAAAGGCATCCAACAAGGGAATTCTTGAAGATTGTAAAAAGCACAATCACGAACAGTCCATGAAAGAAGAAAAAATGGAAACATCTGGAAAAGCCAATGTGGATACACAGCAAACTCAAGAAGGAAGTGAAATAAAAAATAGAATGTATAAAGAATTCAAGGAAGGATAAATCTCCAATGAAGAATACCAGTCCAAGCTTGCAGGAATGGTATAAAGAAAGCTAAAGCTCAAAATGAGCTGAGACCGACTAGGCTAGCAAAAGGTAACAAGAATGTTTTTTTCAGATACATTCAAGGCAAAAAATGGCCAAGGTGACAGCAGGGCTACTGTTCAATAATGATGGCAAAATGCTAATAAAACACTAAACGCGGTTAAGGAAAGAAGAGAAGCAAAATAAAAGGGAGACATGAATAAACTCAGAACCATGAATGCAACAGTACAATAACTAGTGCAAAAAGATAAAGACATCTACTACAATGATCAATGAAAATAAATAGAAGACAACAACAAAAAGGTAAGAATGAGAGACTTATTGCACAAGATCTGGGAAATCAAAGGGAAGGTCAAACTAAGGACCAGGATGCTCTATGACAATAAAAATAACATAATTCAAGACTAGGGAGGAATAAAAAGACACGATGCAATACACAGAAGAATTATATAAAAGAGATGACAACATGAAGGACACATGGAATGAAGAGCCATATTAGGTTGAGCCCAAAATTCTAAAAATTGTTTGATATACAATGTATATCTTTACTCTTTTATACTTTATATTGTACATCTTTACTCTTTAGAATCTTCTCTAATTCTTTCATAGCTGCCCTCCCCATTCTTAATCTTTTTTTGCAGTCCCTGCTCTGATGTTTGATTCCCCCCCCCAGTATTTTGATTGTTTCCCAAAATTAGACAGAAAAATGTAACATATTTCATATCCATATAAACATCATATATTTCCCCATTTTCCACATTTTTAAACCCCCTTCCTCCCTCCCTTCCTGTGGTACAATAACAATTGAAAAAAACAATAATGCTAGGAAAGGTGGAGAGAAGTAGAAAGAGAGGAAGGCCACATGCTAGATAAATGGAATGTATTCCACCGTTATGAGTTTACAGGAACTAAGCCAGGGAGTCTTGAAAATGTCTCATCCCCATGGTCGCCATGGGTCGAGATCAACTCGAGGGAGGTTAACAATACCAACAACTAAACAAAACATATGAGGAAAGGTTAAAGGAGCTGAGTATGTTCAGTTTGGTGAAGAGAAGGCTGAGTGGTGACATGATTGCGCTCTTTAAATACCTCAAGGGTTGTCACAGAGAGGAAGAGGCAGACCTGTTCTCTGCTGCCCTAGTGGGTAGAGCTAGGCCAAATAGTTTTAAGTTACAGGAGAGTATATTTCAATTGAATATTAGAAGGAAATTCTTGACAGTGAGAGCAGTGGGGTTGGACTAAATTGTCCATGAGGCCCCTTCCAATTCTGTAATTATATAACTCTCTCTATAGTTTTAAAGGCACAAAAGGAAAAGATCATGAGGAATGAAAAGGAAAGCAGAAACACTCAAGCAGCAATTCTTTATGTTATATGGTTCTTAAAATAATAAGATGTAATAGAGAGACAGTTGTTGTAACAGAGCCAAAAAAAATTGTTGGTCTTCAGCTAAACTAATGGAATGGCCCTTTTTCCTGTCTCCCCCTCTGTTACATCCTGATGGAATGGATTCCAGACAACTCTTGATGTAGAGGAAAAGGCCACTGATTGATAGTGGTCCTATTTCCTCCTCTGTTCATCCTACAGCCTAAAGTACACAACAAAGAAATGAGATCTTGTTTTACTGTTACAGACTGGAACATCATGTGCAGAAGTTGTTTGTTTTTTAAACACATTCTGGGAATAAGAATGCTTTGTGTCAGTCTTCCACATGGGGCCAGTAAATATATACTCCATTGATTATACAGATCTTGAGGTCTGAATTACTTCCTTGCAGCTTGCCTAATACTAAATTAATTTGAAGTGAAGCATTTCCTTCATTGAGTATAAGCTTGTATTATTGAAATATTTACATTTCACATCTTTTCTGCTAACCATAACAAACCAGTTTTATGGTTCCTTGCCTGTTATGCTGATATGTTTGTTCTATATTATGTCACACATTGCCAAGGCTCATGACACTAGGGGCCCAGGTAAACATAGTGACAGATGGGCGATTGTTTAAAATTGCACAATATAATTGACTCATCTGAACAGAGTTCCAACCCATTCCCATACTGATTTATATTAACAGTCCTGCAGGACCTTAAAGATGAACACATTTTATAATGGTATAGTCTTAGGTGAACTACAGCCCACTTCATCAAATCTGGGCTGTAGTCAATGTTTTAGAGGGCCAGTATGGCACAGTGGTTTGAGTGTTGGACTAGGACATTGGGAGACCAACTATGGAAACCCACTGTGTGACCTTGGGCAAGTCACACTTTCTCAGCCTCTTGCAAAGGCAAACTCCCTCTGAACAACTCTTGCCAGGAAAGCCCTGTGATAGGGTCACCTTAGGGTCACCTTAAGTCAGAAATGATGTGGAGGCACACAGCAACAACACAGTTCCACAAGACTATTTATTCTGTGTTTGCTGTAATAGACTAATAGAGCCAAATCCTTCACAATAATCTAAATTAGTTACTTACATTTAAACATAAAATTTATAAGTGCAATTATTGGGAAATCCTTTATTTTTATTTCTTGATTTGTTTGTTTATTTATTTATTTGATTTCTGTGCCACCTTTCTCCCAAAAAGGGACCCAAGGTGGCTCACAAATAAAAATTCTAATGAACATATTACAATAAAACAATTAAAAATATCAACTAAAAACAATATAAAATTACAAACATTAAAACCACAATAAAACCACAATACCCACCCCATATAACAAAAGCCCCATATAAAAGCCATCCCATGATTACACATTAAAAGCCTGCCTAAATAATACCATTTTTGCTTGCAGATCAAAGGCAAGCATGGAGGGGGCCAGCCTTGCTTCTCATGGAAGGGCATTCCAGAGGGCAGGAGCAGCCACTAGGAAGGTTCTCTCTCTTGTCCTCACCATGTGAGCCTGTGATGATAGAGAGACTGAGAGAAAGCCTCCTCCTGAGGCTCTTGGGGCTCCAGTAGGTTCATATGGGGAAATACGGTCTCTCAATTAGTCTGGACCTTTTAAACAATTTCTTCTTTATGTAGCTACTTCCTTTGAACAGAATCTTTCTCCCCTCCTTCTGCCAAGATATACTGTAATTTTGCTCTATAAACCATTTTATGCAAGTGCTGGAAAGTGTGACGTCTTCCATGTAAGAGTGCAAATGTGGACATTAGAGAATTTCTTTGTAATGCATATTTACTTTTAACATCATCGTGTGTGCACAGTATTCACAGTCTGTTTCTTGGCCAAGTAGAGGGATTTGTAATATATAATTTAAGCAGATACCTGCTTGCTGTGATCCAGCATGCAGTAGTTTTCACACATAAGAAAAGATAGCAAATGCCATCTTTAACAGTGTGAATTCATCAGCCCAATCAGTTCTAAAAAGGTACATATTTATTTGACCAATTTATCCATCTTCTTGCAAACTGTTTAAATCTTGCTCCCACCCTTGCATTTCCCCCCATTGTTCTCTAACAGCATTGCTGTCAACCTATTTGACTGTAAACATTGTGTTTCTATTGTAGAATTATTATTATGCATAGATACATCTGTGCTATTGCTGTACAGGTAAGCAGTTGTGTGGGAGTTTTAAACTTCATTGTATTGCCTTATGATTATGCTATTTATTTGTGCTATGATTAGAAATTCAGTTCACTCAGCTGCTAAGTACAGCTTGCAAGAACCCATTGGTCCCTATAGCCCTGAGACACAGAATCCTTTCTTGCACTGCTAATTAACTAAGCCATTCTCAGGCAGGAACTTGGGAAAAGTATACAGGTGCTCAGTACCGAGCCAGGGGAGCATAATGCAAAGCTGACAGGAGGGACTTACAAAGGGGTGGAAAGACAAAAGACAAGGGGCAGGTGCAGACTGGAACCAGACATGTTCCAGCTGGAGAGTGTTGTGACACCTGAGAGAATGGATATGAGGTGCAAAGAAAGGCTTTAAACTAATCTGTTCCTTTTCCCTTTAGACACGGATGGTTCATTTAATGGGGTGGAGTTTCTGCCAGAGGATTTTGGGGATGCTCCTCATGAGACAACAATGAGGGTGAATGAGAAATATTCCACTTTACCTGCTGAGGAGAAAGGGATCCACATTATCAACATCAGAGCTATTGAAGATATAGGATATGTTCGCACAGAAAGTACGGTGAGTAGAAATGCTAAAAACCTCCACACCCTCTTTGTTGCCATATGTGAGCTTCACCTGTGTTCTCAGTACCTTTATAGTCCATGGTTGTGGTTATGTGCCCCACTGTATGCCAATCCTTCCACAGACAAAGCTGTTTTGAAGACTAGACACTTTATTTTATTTTATTTTTAAAAAAAGCTTTCCAAAATGTTTTCCCCACAGCTTTTACCTTCTTTGAATTTTCAAAATAATAGTAAAGTTGTTTTAAAACATTTGTATTTATGACAAATTATCCTTATGGGTTTGTTTCCAATGTTATCTGAGAATAAAATAGCAGTATTTTTTCATATGTGTACAGTACATACTTACATTGTATCTAATGCAGAATTAGGCATCTGATGATGCAGCTTTCCTTGATACAGATATGTGATGGAGGGATTTACCTATTATTTTCTTCCTATTATACAGTTTCTGTTCTCTCTCCACTAAAAGAGAGAGAGAGAGAAGGAAAGAAAGAGAAAAGATAGAACATATTAAGGTGCAGAGTGCATTATCAATTTCCAAGGAGGGAACTATGTTAGTGTTTTCTGGGACAAAAATCAAACTTTCTGGAATTTAAGAAACTAATTAATTTATTATGGCAGAATTTATTTGTGGACCAAAGTCAATTTGATTAATTATTATCCTAAATTAAATGGATATCTCAAAGTTGTTAAGTTTTAACCTGAATTAAATGTCTTTGTATTTGTGTCTATGCATGTAGTAAGGTCAGAGTGGAATGAAGAGTTAAAATAACAAGTTCAAACTTAAAAGTATATAAACAAGGCCATTCATAAAGGAATATTGTTAGTAACACAAAATCCTGTCATTGGTAAGCTGATTGAAAACATTAGATAAAGATTGAAAACATTAAAGAGCTAAAATGATAACACTGGGACTCAGTTTTTTGTTGTTGAACCGTGAAGTAGAAATAGGTAATTATTTTCCTGTTATAGATTATTTTAATTGATGTTTTCCTGTAAATTAGTAGAACTCAAGGTTTTTAAAGTATGGATTTTATTAATTAAAAACAGAATTATGTTTCTGAAACACGTTTCTTGGGATTATACCCTTTTTCAGGCTTATTGAGATATTTCTGTGTTGGAATGACAGTCTTAGACTATTTTTTAAAACAAACAAACAAAACAAAAAACAACACCATCTGCTTATAAACCTTAACTGAACAGGTTTTCCAGCTAGCACAAGGCATAATGGCATAGAACTAGTGTGGAAATATGTGTCATATCACAATTCGTTCTTTGAAATAATACAATTACCTGTCATTCCTGTGATAGGTAGTGGGTCTCCACATGCCCAGGATTTATGTGTGCAGGTCGTGCATTAGCACCGTGAGCCACAGCCCCACACTAGCAACATAATATCCCGAGTAATCATGTCCAAGTGTTTAAAAAGTATAAATGAGTACAAAGCAGATGAAGTTCGTTGTTAAAAATTGTTTTATCATGAAAATCAGTGGAAATTAAAATAAATGAAAAATGTGTTAGTTTCCCAATGTGTCATTGGGGTTAGAGTTGAAACACTGTGAAACAGCATGTACTGGCCACAAAAGGCTTACAAGAAAGAAAGAGGAGTAAAAGAGGTCAAATTGATGGATTCAGAAACATTTGTAAAGATCACAGAAAGGTTACAGAGCCAAGAGAAGAAACAGAGGAAAAGAAATAGAATAAATAAGTGAAACTGACAGCTGACTCACTGAAAAACTTTGCTTAGTTTAGATGACAGGCTGTTTCTTTATACCTGTTTCTATTGGCTGTGAGACAGAGACCCTTTGTCCCATCAATCTCAAATTTGTTAGGTCTCATCTTTTGGACAGAGATTAGAGTAAATGAAATGTTAAGCAGTCTGAATTAAGAACAAAGAAATCACAAGGAGGAGAGACATACAATTGGGTGTCCCTTCGCAGTCACTGGGACCTTTGTAAAATTATTTGATTTTAAAATGAAAATCCTTACTCCTGTCTTTCTCAGATGTGACAGATCTGATGTTTTTAAAACTCTATGAATTACATCTCTCCACATTATGTATCTCTCCACATTTAGTCACTTCAGCTAAGACTTGTGCACTAGAATTTATTAAAAGCTCTTTGCAAAGAAACACTTTGCAAATCAGGAGGCTGTGACGTCTTTGAGAAATGGCACAAAAAGTAACATGGGGGGTTCATCTCAGAGGGAAGCATCTGTTTTTTATACTACAGTCAAATTTATAGAAAAGTGGTCTCTGGAGAAAGACCACACATGCAAACTTGGACGCATCAATAACTTTCTTTCCTCTTACAGTCTAATAAAGGAATCATTCTGAGTACTTTGTTTAATTAAGAAAAAGTGGGTTTATATATGAAGATCCCGATCTGGAACATCAATAATAGATCTTAACCACCCACTCCAGCCAAGTCCTACTAATATACCATTTCTGTGGTGCAACTTTGGTGGTCTGTAGATGTCAGTCTAATGAATTTGACAACTCTCTGAGAGTATGAGCTCACACAAAATTCTGTGCTTCAATATTCGATAGGCTGTGTTCCTCTCAAGATACAGGTGTGTGCCCAGTGACTTGTTTTCTGATAGTATAAGAATAAAAACAAATACAGATAAAATTATTGTGAAATACTGCAGATGGTTCAGGAATAGAGTCCAGCTACTTTTGTCGTACTTGCACAATTAATGTCCTTTACTTTTATGCCATGAGAGATATGTCTCCTTATTGCATTTGTTAGTAAGTCCAAAGTTCCATGGAAGGAATCTTGCCATTTTGTCTCCTGATAATTAAAGCAACAGGGGCTTAGAAGAGAGGCACACAATGTACTACTTTCCCGTGATCTTGAAATTTCCAACAGTGTGGGTGGGTGGGTGCTTTCAAGTCACATGTTGACTTACTGTGATCATATGAATTTCATAAGATTTTCTTAGGTAAGGAATGATCAGAAGTAGTTGTATAAGTTTCTTCCTCTGAAATATAACCTACAGCACCTGGAATTTGTTGACATTCTCCCATCCAAGTCCTAACCAGGGATGATCCTGCTTAGCCTCCAAGATCAGGCAGGCAGACCGGGTGCCTTTAGGGTGTTTAGGCCTCACTTCCAATATTATCGAATGACTTACAGCAGTGACCACACAGTCAGAAAAGCTGGACAAAATATTCCCACAGACAGACAGACAGAGAAACAGAGATTGACCAGAATCTCTCAACACAAGTACCAGTTTGGGGAGAAAGATAGGATTGATTGATTGTTCCATTTGATTGACTGATTATATAATATCTATATCTGCCTAATGTCAAAGAATCTCAAGGTGGTAATAACATAAATTTAAGATATTTAAAATAGTTAAAAATAATTTGAGTCCAGAAACTTATTACCGGTAAATTAGATGACAGTTTAAAAGATTTTAAAATCAGTTATGTAGATAAAAATTATTAGACTCGAGAAGCTTTAGTAACAAGCTGTGTTTTACTTGGAACCAGAATGAAGTCAGTGCAGTGAGGCCTACAAAGCAAGAACATTCAACAATCAAGGCACCACAGCTAAGAAGACCTTCCTCCAAATACTTCAACAGTGTATTGCTCCCACTCTAGGAACACAGAGTAGTACACCTCCAGCAGACTTTATTCCTCAAACAGGCATATGTAGGAAGAAGTGCTAGTCCCAAGCCATTTAGAACTTTACATGTTTCCACAAGCACATTCACAGCCAGAGTAATTCCTTTAAAGCTCCTTTTATATTATGTATTTCTGTAAGATGCTCCAGCTACCAATCTAGCTGCTGCAGTTCACATTACCTGGTTCTGAGCTGTCTTCAGAATCTACTTCATACAGTGCATGTTGCAGTAGTCTAATCAGGATGTTACTAACACATAAACTACTGTGGTTGGGTTATCCCTGTCCAGGAAAGGCTGTGGGCTATACTAAACTTATCCTGGGCACTCTGAGTCATGAAGTCCAGATGAATCCTGAAAGACAGCTTTAGGAGCATAACCAGACTATGCATCTAATCTCTTGGGAATGCAGCTTCATCCAGAACAAATTGCTTACCCAGTTCTCAGACCTGAGAACCACCATCCAGAAAACCTTTTGCCTTACTGGGATTCAGCTTCAGTTTGGTGTCATTCACCCAACAAATTTCAGTATCCTGGCATTATCCAATAGATGCACAGCCCCAGATGAGTCTGGTTTCAGACCTGGGTGTTGCAGACTCAGTTTCCCCAACTGACAATCTACTGTAGATGGAAGACAGGAGGAGTACTGTCCTGTTGATTCAGATGGGCAAAGAGTTGGACATTCACTCTTTGAAATCAACTCTGTAGATAGGAGCAGAACCACCATGACATGGTGCCTCCTACTCTCATCCTACAGAACCAGTCCAGTAAGATACAATTAACAATTATCAGAACTTTTTACTTATTGGTTTTATTTATTTATTATATCAATCAAAATAAGTAAACAATTACACTTCCACAATCTTGTACTAGTCTTTGGAATGACATTGTATCATAGACTTAACTACTTCAAATAATCTGGTCTAAATTATTATCTTTATATGTTGATGCAATAGTAATACATGGCTTAATTGTTTGATTAGTGATTGTTCCAGTTACATATATATATTATTTATTAACAATCAACAGATCAGACATATAGATAAACATCAGACATAACAGATACATTTTGTGTTTTGATTTTTTGTATAGTGTGATGGTATACTGTTTACATCACATTTTTTTTAAAAAAATCTCAGAGATCTAGGGAAATGAACAGGGCAGCACTCCCCATTCCTTTCATTTAGAATAAGTCACCAATCAGAGCAACTAAGGCAATTGCAGCATCGCACCCTGGTCTGAAAACAAGACTGAAATGTGTCCAGATAATCTGTTAACTCTGATGTTCCTAGATTCAACACAGGGATATAAAGCAGATTGATGTTGTTGTTATGATAACTTCTACTTTTCTTCACATTTCCAGAAAACTGCATTTGCATTTTCTGAGCACAGATTCCCATCCTCTGGGTGATTCTAATGCCTAATTACTTCTTCATCTAAAACAGGTTTGGAGAACCTCTATTACTGAAGGTCTCCCAACCTTTCACAGGCCCTGCCACTCTATTCTGCTTTGGTGAGGCCCCACCTGGAATACTGTGTCCATTTCTGGGCACAATTCAAAAAGGATGTTGACAAGCGAGAGCATGTCCAGAGGATGGCAACCAAAATGGTGAAGGGTCTGGAAACCATGCCCTATGAGGAGAGACTTAGGGAGCTGGGTATGTTCAGCCTGGAGAAGAGACAGTTAAGAAATGATATGATGGCCCAGTATAAGTATTTGAAGGGGTGTCATATTGAGGATGGAGCAAGTTTGTTTCCTGCTGCTCCAGAGATAGGACACAGAGCAATGGATTCAAGCTACAGGAAAAGAGATGCCACCTAAACATTAGGAGAAACTTCCTGACAGTAAGAACTGTTTGACAGTGGAATAAACTCCCTCGGAGAGTGGTGGGAGTCCCCTTTTTTGGAGGTCTTTAAACAGAGGCTGGATAGCCATCTGTCGGGAATGCTTTGAGTGTGAGTCTTATATGGCAGGGGCTTAGACTGGATGGCCCTTGTGATCTATTCAACTCTATGATTCTGTGATTCTCCACATATTCTTATCTCCAGTCATCAGCCAATTGGAATTAAGATTTTTTTGTCTTGCTATCTGTTGAGATAATGATGGACAGGTAAAATTAATTATCTCTGCAATTTACTTAGGAAAGATAATGTGTCTTCCTTGCCTAAGGGAAGGAGCCTCTCTGTTCTGGACAGTGAAAAAAATCTGATTATGTTTGACTGGGGAAAAACAAGAAGGAGCCTTTCTCAGTACTGGGCAAGGAAAACATCACTACTGAGTTGAAAAGCTAATGGGGAGGGACTCAGAAGAGTGTAAGTGGTTTGGATGGTGGGAGGTGTTGGGGTGTACGCTTGTGTGTGGATGCTGGGTGGAATGGTCTTATGTGCGTGAATGATGTGTGAGAGTGTGGGTGACATATGGGTTCTGGACACACCCAGTTTGAACACTGGCCATGCTAACATCTAGTACATTGCCCATTAAATGTGTCTCAGGGATGACATGCCTTTTAGATCTTCACATCTGCCCTAAAGGAATCTTGAAATTGGAAGAAACTATGCTCTTTTTTCTTACCTATGATGTCATATGAGCATCCCAGTTTACTCCTCACTAAAAACTTGGTTGATCCGCACTACATTGCTTTTGATAGAACATGATTCACAAACAAATGTAGCTTTTTATCTAGAAATGAACTTTCTAAGAGAATATTCACATTTTAGTTGATATATCAACTTTTTGCTGCTAATAAGTTGTATTAAATTTGGGCAGGGGATGCATTTTCATTTTAATGTTGCATGAGAAAAATCATGAAAAGAGCAAAAAATTTGAACTTTAGTCTGCTCCTGGTCACATTCCATTGGCCTTTTTGGCTGAGCTGCATGACCAGCTGGCTTCTTTCAGTCTCTGTTAAAACTGATCTCTTTTTCAGATGATACAGAGAAGTGACAAATGTTTGAATATAATATTAATCTGTTTGTCAGTAGTAAAGCAGATGTCTTTGGTGGAGACCAGCTGATGATCTCGGCACTTTTAAATCATGGAGAGCAAGAGCATACACAGACTGGTATAAATGTTCAGGCTAATCTACACAAGTATTTCTGAGTTGGAAAAGTCAAGTAATTATTTTCAGGATATAGTAACTTGAGACTGTAACCTACAGGGGTGAAATCACAAAGACCAGAGAGTGTACTGTATTAAAAGCATGAGGAAAGTCATTTTGTATTGATCTGTTTACCACAAATGCTTTTTTAAAAACTATCTTGAGGGAGAGTGGATAGATGGATTTATGACCACTGAATCCTGTCTCTGATCAACCAACATTTCAAGTATTTGATATGATTGATAATATTTCTGCCTTATCTGAAAAGGAATATTTCATACTTAACTATATGCAGTGGTTCTTAACCATTTTTCAGCTCAAAGAAACAATTAAAGCTTCTTACTTTTCTTCCATTTACAGCTATTAAATTCATTCTCACAAGATCCAGATGCCAATTGCAAATATGGACTTTATTTTAGAGATGGGAAAAGGAAAGTGGATTATATCCTGGTTTACCACTACAAGAAGTCCTCTTTCAGCAGAACATTTACCCGCCGCATCCACTTCAATGATTTGGCACCCCGGAGCATCAAACAAGAGCAGCCACTTCCTGGCAAAGGAGGGCAGACTAACATGGATGAAAGTGAACCACACATGGATTACCATGAAGATGACAAGAGGTTCCGCAGAGAAGAGTATGAATGCAATCTTATGCAAGCTGGTCTTGAGCTGGAGAGAGATGAAGATGTAATTACTCCTTCTTTATAATTAGCTGCATAAAAAAATATTGGGTCTATAGTAAGACATTAAACTGGGGTCTGAAACTTTCATAAGTTTCTGTATGAATGAAACATGGGTTTGTTTGTTTTAGTTTCACATAACATAAACCTGTTTCATGTATGTCCCTTATGTGTATGTTTTATATATAGCCCTCCAGGAGTGAGCTGTTTTGTTGCACGTACATTCTTCACTATATGGAGAGTTTTTTGTATGAGCTGAAAAACATGCATTCACAAGTGAGAACATTCTAATTCTGCAGTACGATTCTTTTGTGGTAGGCACATCAGATGCTCAGGTGATCTTTGAGTATAAATGTGTATGTGCCACTCTTGGTTCATACAAACTGTGCTACAAGTCTTGTTGCAGAAATCCTACTTTATGTGAAGCATAAATACGGAAACAATGTGAGCTGTAGTGTTTAGTGTTTTTTATGCAATTTAATATCTGGATTACCAGGTCAGCAGTAGCAATGTTATTAAAGGTGGCAAGATACATAAAATGTACAGCTGAAAGGGTATACCAGTATATGAGGGGGTATCGTAAAGTTTTAATTATCACCTTTAAAAAAATTGACAGAAAATTTGTTTCGGTTTATAGTTGTTAACTTTTCTCTACATAGTCACCATCCAGATTTACACATTTTTCCCAGCATTTCTTGACCCTCTGAATAGCATTATTGTAGAAGTCTGCAGATTGAGCCTTAAACCACTCTTCCACCTCATGAATGACATCATTTGTGTTGTCAAATCAGTGACCCTGCAATGTATTTTTCATTTCTGGAAACAAGAAAAAGTCACTTGGTGCGAGGTCGGGAGAATAGGGCAAATACTGCAAGATCTCAAAGCCACATGCCCTTGCTTTGTTAACTGCAACTTGACATGAATGAGCTAGTGCGTTGTCAGCTAGGACACGAATGCCTCTGGAGAGCATACCATAGTGTTTCTTTTTCAGAGCATCTCACAACTTGTCCAGAAGATTGCTGTAGCATGTGCTAGTAATGGCATGTCCTTTTGCAAGGTAATCTGTGAAAATGACTCCACGACAGTCCCAAAACACTAAGAGCATGACCTTCCCTGCTGACTTTTCCACCTTTGCCTTTTTGGGGTGAAGGGAATTGGCATGCTTCCACTCCATGCTCATGGTTTTGGTCTCTGGATCATACTGATAGATCCATCCATGGTTACCAGATGACCAAAAAAAAAATCCTCTTCATCCTGTCCCAATAGCGCCAACATCTGTCTTGAAAGGTCATGCTGTGTTTGTTTCTGGAAAGGGGTTAGCAAATGTGGAACCCAGTGTGCAGAAACCTCAGACATGTGCAGTTTGTCATGATTAATTTTCCACACACTACCATAACTAAGACCAGTTTCAATCATGAACATTTGGGTAATTGCTCATCTGTCTTCCAGGATTAAATGCTCCACTTTCTTCACCATGGCCACATCATCCATCAATGATGGACTTCCAGGTCTTGGCTTGTCTGTGAGGGACATGTGACCAGTTTGGAAATTCCTTTTCCATTTCACAATAGTGTTATGAGATGGGCAATCATTTCCTTAAACTGCCATCATCTCATCATGAATTTTCTGGGCACTGTTATACTTCAGTTTCAATTTCAATTTAATTTATTCGGTCCTTGACCAGTACAAAAAATGTTAAAATACATAAAAATATATAAAATATATAAAATGTCTAAAATATAATATATATATATATATATATATATATATAGACCAAGAGAGCAATGGACAAACTAAGAATAAACTATAAATACAATGACTAACCAAATCTTCCTACACAATTGTGAGATGTTCATTTATCAATTTATCAATTTATCAATTGAGGTCGCAATTTACAAACAATGTAGCGAAATTTGGCCACCATATGAGATACTGTAAGGTCATTGTTGTCTAAAAGAAGACGTAAATAAAAAGTGCCAGATTTGCCTGGGAATTTACTCAATAGTGGGCTGATCAATTGATGTCGAGCATCCCTATAAAATTGACAGTAAAGGAGAACATGCTCATTGGTTTCAACATTGCCCAAACCACATGGACAGAAACGAAAATCAAAGGGTATTTTTTTAAATCTGCCTTCGAGCATGGCCGTGGGCATCACATTAAAGCGAGCCAGCGTTAGGGCCCTCCTAAACTTCGGAAGAGTAACATGGAATAGATAAGGAGCTTATTATACTTCAAATGCAGGAACTTTATCACACTGCAAGCCTCAATCTTCTCCATCTTACACTTGGTCACTTCTGGCACAACCTGTAACAAAAATAAAGGACACAAAGAGCTGATTTTCTCAACATCATGCACTTAGGGACCAATGATGACACTGACAAAATTTCATCAATATACCATAATAACATCTGGGTCATAATTATACTTTACGATATCCTCTAGTATTTTTCATTTTAAGAAACAGAATTCTAGATGGAGGTATTCTCGCCCTTTAAAAAAAAAAAAAAGGAAACTGTGTTTGCAGATTTCCTGTAGTCCTTTTCAGGACTTTTTCCCCCCCAAAAGATGGATGTGAATATAAAGTCATGTGTCTTTCCCTTAATCCCAATTCTATGTCCATGTTGTGTGTGTGCATGCATGCGCGTGTGCCTTCAAGTCACCTGTTAACTTATGGCAACCTCATGAATTTCCTAGGATTTTTTAGGCAAGGAATCCTCAGAAGTAGTTTTATCAGTTGTTTCCTCTGAAATATAGCCTACAGCACTTGGCATTAATTGATTTCTCCCTTCCAATTCCTAACCAGAGTTGACCCTGATTAGCTTCCAAGATCAGATGGTGCCTTTCAGGTATTTGGGTACTAAAATCTTGTGTCCATTAGGACACAATTGCAATCCCTAAAACAGTGCCTACATAAAGCTTAATTAGAACAGCATTGGGGGATCAACAGTCTTCAAGCCATGTTTAGCCTATAAAACCTCATCCCCATTCCCACCTTTTCACCTAGAAGCACCTTGAAATGGCAATTTCCAAAGACAACTTGCCAGCCCCTCATCCTTTCCCATCAGAAAACATGAGGGACTAGTAAAGCCAGCTCAATTGGGAACTTGTCCATCAAGGTGCCTTAGGTGACACTGGTTCTCAGTGGAGCATTTCTACCACAGAGCTGAGTAGCCTGAGTAGAGAACCTAGCAGAGAAGGTGAGGTTTAAACTTCCCTTACCCATGATTCCTTTGTTGCGCCTATACACTATTCAAAGCAGTTTCAGACAGATGAGGGACAGCAGGAAAGGGGATTGTGGAGTTCTCCTGCAGATATGACCAAACTCATTTTTTTATTTCATACTACTCTTCCATTTGGAGAAATATTCATATTACAGTTGTTAGGTCTTGCTTCTCTAATGTATACCAACTGGGTAGTAAAAGCTAGAATTTTACTGGAAGGGGTGACTGGAGCTCACTGGAGAAAATGTAATTATTCTAGGAGCAGATGAAAATATCTGGAAGGCAGACAGGCAATTGATCTACATTCCTGCTAGCAGTTCTCCTCCTAGAAGGGGGGGGGAAAGGATGGTTTATTAGGGATCATCTAACTCCTAAGGGTCATGAGGAGAAATTAAGATGAGTTAGCAAAGATTAAAGCTTATTCTGACAATGCAAAGAGATGGAAGGAAGCACTACTATTTCAGGTTCTCTTTAGCAACATGTTAAAGCCTAGGTTTTGCATGTCTGCCATCAGACCATGGGAGTTGCTTTTGTGCAAATTGATCCCGAAATAAATAAATAAATACGGTAAATAAATAAAATGATAGCATGACTATAACTTTTAAAACATTTTCCTTTAGAACTGGCATTAAAAAGGTGCTACGTCCAAAGGAGACATCCATACAAATTATGGATGTGATTATAGGTTTCAAACATTACAGTTGTACAGCAATATGAATTCACCTTAATCCATAGACTAGAAGTGGAAAGCTGCAGCAGGTGCCCTTGAGACCTTCAGAGGAACACAGACTGCCCCCCCAAAAAAAAACTGCTAGAGGGTGGCTACAAGGCCATTTCTGATTTTAGAGACTATCGCACTACACCAGGGGTTGGCAACCTTTTTGTTGGTGGGGCCGGTTGCTCTGCCCCCCAATCATTGGCGGGCCAAAGGGGGGGGGGGAAATGGCGCAAGCATGCGCAATGCAGGGCGCCATTTTGGAAAGCAAAATGGTGCCGGCGTCATGCGCATGTGCACGTGCTGGCGCCATTCCAAAATGGAGCCTGCCGTCGTGCGTGAGCAGGGGCGCCATTTTGGAAATGGCACCCTGCATTGCGCGCGCAACGGCGACAACAACGACGGTGGCAGGACTGGCTACGGGCCAGTTCCAAGGCCTCCACAGGCCATAGGTTGCCGACCCCTGCTCTACACTCTTAAAACAGGGCTAGGTTGCTTTAACTGCTGTTGCTGCCTCCTTGCATTCTGGAACTTGTAGTTTAGGAAGTGGCATTTCAAATATTCAGTCAGAGAGCCTTTAAGCCTCACTGAACTACAAACCCCAAAAGGCAACAGGAGACAGTTAAAATGACCTTGCCCCATTTTAAGAGTGTGATGTGATAAAGGTTAAAGCAGGGGTAGGCAACCTTTTTGAGCCAGGAGCTGGGTTGCTGTCCCTCAGACAATTGGGGGGGGCTGATGCACAATAAATAAATAAATAAATAAATAAATAAATAAAAATTAAAAAAAAATTTAAAATTTAAAAATATACGCATGCATACTCTCTCAGCCCCAGAAAAGCCATGGCAAAACCCCTGTGGAGATTTTGCCAAGAAAACCCCAAGAACAAGTAATAACAATAATCAATATCATCATGGCGGGTGGCGGCGGTAGGACTGGCCTGGGGCTGGTCCAAAGGCCTCGGGGGGCCGCATCCGGCCCCCAGGCCTTAAGTTGCCTACCCCTGGGTTAAAGGGTGATAGGATAGCCCTGTTTGAAAAATTGGTATTTTTTTTATTTTATTTTATTTTGTGTTAAAACAGTAAAGTGGGATCCTGCAGCTCTTCTAAAATGTGAATTGCCATTCCTGGATAGGAAACACAATTTACCTCCTTTTTGGCTTAAAAAAGAGCTGTCTATAGCATTTGGAGGGGCCATGAGTCAAATGCAGCCCTGAGGCCACCTTTTGCGCATCCCTGCATATTTATGAGCAGGATATTGTCAAAAGATCTGCATGGTAGAAGAGATAGATAGGTGGGGGATATATGGGGTATGTTTCCAAGACAAACCAGTGGAGATATTTCCCACGGAAGTATATTTTGACCTCCTCAGTATTATCCCCCAAAGGGATATGTCCCTTTCTGCCAGTGGCCTCTTACAAGAGTAGTCATGCAAGGGTGAAGATGAGTAACAGAAAAACAAAAGCCACATTAACTGAAATGAGAGAAAAGCCTGCAGTTTCACACAAAGATCCCAGTACTCTAATCCCAGTGGAGTTCTTTGTTGACACTCACACTCGTGCAAGCTTTCTCTACAGATCTGGGGATATTCATGCTTAATCTTGCCAGGTCCACTTCCTTTCCCTCAGGACCCCTACTGTGCTTGGGTAGCCATAGGTCTTATCCTCAGTTGCACTTTTCTGCTCCTCCTTTAGCTTGTTCACGCCTTACATAAACTTTCAGAATATAATGAGAACTAAGGCCAATTCACTTAACCAAACCTACTCTAAGAAGCAAGGGATTGAGTGTGTAGCAAAATTGTTGGTTTATTCACATGTTCAATCCAAATTTACTGTGCTGGAAGTGGACTATTGCCCAGTGTTCAACATCAGAATCTCTCTCTCTCTCTCTCTCTCTCTCTCTCTCTCTCAAACTCACTTTATAGGCATGGATTCAAAATTAAAATCAAAGAAAATGCTGAAGTGTGGCCTATATTCCATCATCAGTTGAGATAATTCTGTATGCTTTCTTTTAAACCTGGGTGCATCTACCTTTCTAAATGACAAATTCTTTAGGCTGGAGCCATGATAGCGAAGGGTATCAAACTGACATAATAGTGTAAAGCAGATATATATTTTATAATCGAAGTCAAAAACTCTACCTAGTCAGAAAAAGAGTTGTTCATTACTTACCTCAGTTCCTTCCATGTAGCATACATGAAACCAATGATCCTTTATTGGGAGGCAGAGGGATAGATAGAATTTTGCATGTATCTCTTTGACTTGCCTACTCCACCAGTAAGTGATATTACTGACCAGCAATATTTGCTTTCATATCTGAAGATTGCTGAATGAGGATTATATTCTACATGCTTTTATGCTGTGTGGATCACATCCAAGAAGGCAATTCATATAGTGTGTTGCTTCTGCTGGATCTCTTGGTAGCTGTCACCAGCTTTTGATATCAGTGACCTCAGTATCCTTCTGGGCCATCTCTTTGATGGTGTTTGAAAACACTGCTTTACATTGACTCAGTTCCCTTCTTGGAGGACTGAGCTCAGAAAGTGATCCTAGGAAATTCTTGCTTGCGATATGCAGGATTCCAGACTATCGTTTGTACTATTGAACATATACATAACACTACTGGGAGAGATTTTTTGGGGCTTAAGGGCATGATACTACTAGTATACTGATAAAACCTGTCTTTTGCTCCTTTCGTCCCAAATCCAAAAAAGCTTTTTCAGTTGGGTTTTTAAAATTGTTTTTAATTCAATAAGTAGTTTACATACTTCTTAACAATAAGGTTTTGTACATTTTAACCTATAGGTGTTTGCTATCTATGCCTGTTTAATTTTTCTAAACTGCCTTGAGTCCAGTTTTGGAGAAAAGGCAGGATTGTTTATTTATTTATTTATTTTATATCTCAGTTTTCCCCTGAAACAACTTATAAATTAAAACAACACATAGCTAATACGATACAATTCTATATGTACTTTTTTGTTGTTGTGCGCTTTCAAGTCATTTTCGACTTATGTCAACCCTAAGCGAACCCTGTTGCAAAGTTTTCTTGGCATGTTTCTTCAAAAAGGATTTGCCATTGCCATCCTCTGAGGCTGGGAGAATGTGACTTGTCCAAGGTCACCTAGCAGGATTGAAACCCTGCTCCCCAGAGTCAATGCCTGGGGGTAAATCTTATGGAAAACTGTCCATAAATATTACTTCCAAATCAGCATTCACACAGTTCTGCCACTAATGTGCTAAAAGTGGCTATTACCTATGTGAAAATTATATTTTGTATAAATGATAAATAGAAGGAAGAGACCTACTTCTACATAAACCCCATCTGAGATTGCATGGCAACATTACGTTGATCATGCTACATGTGGAGGATTAGTGTGTAGTGTTCCTCTGACAAGCATAATAACCTGTGGTTGAGACAGATTGTCCTTCTGTTTCTCATTTTTATTCAATATAGTTTTTACATTGGTAATAGCCTTTATTACCACACTGGCAGCAGAACGGCGTAAATGCTTATTTGGAAGTACCAGTGAGACCTTGTTATCTGCTGGAGTTTGGATCCAGGATAACAAAATCTGTAGATGCTCAAGTTCCATCAAATATAATGGCAGAGCAAAATGGTGTCTCTCATATAAAATGGAAAATCAAGGTTTGCTATTTGGAATTTATACTTTTTTAAATATTTTCAAGCTGTGGATATTTGAATCCATGGATAAAAAAAATCTGTGGATAAGGAGGGCTGACTGTAATACCAACTATGCTCCATGAGATTTAATTCCAGGCAAGTGTCTATAGGATTTTGATTTTAGACTGCAGTCCTCCACCCATTTACCTGGGAGTAGCCCTGTGCAGATAAACTTGTATACAGTTGCTACAAATTTAGGCACTTGCCTAGAAATAAATTTTATTAAATAAGGTGGGGTTATGTCCAAGTAAATATGCATCCGTTTGCACTGACTATCCAGTAATGCAAAGTATTACGATGTTCACAGAGATGTTCACAGAGAAATGAATCAAGTCTTGATGTAAGGCACAGGGGTTTTGTTGCAGTCAGTTGCTTGGCTGGCATGGAGAGTACTGTGACTTACAGGTGATGTTAATATTGGTTTAAAGTAGTAGCTTGTTTCAAAAAATGCATATATTGTTGATTAAATTTTCCTCCATGAAGTAAGCTAATACATGTTTTTGAAGCTATGCTGTATTGAATATTGGCAGCTATTTATGTCCCTTGAGTAAACTACTTCTAGTAAGCAGGTGCACATGGGGTGACAGGATGAAAACAGGCTTTTATGCTTGTGTAAACTAGTACAGCAGCAACAGCATTAAAACAAAGGGCTGAGAAGAAGTGGTTACAACCTTTGAAGGTGGTATTACTAGACCGTTTGTCTGAAAAGCATTTCAAAACTGAAGTCTAAATTTATAGCATTGTTTGGTGACATAGGCTCTTAAGCCACTGACTCTTATCATTTCAATATATAAGCAAAATGAACACCACAGTAGAGCATGCTTTGGAAAACCCAGATTTATATTAGAGAATTAATCAAATATTAACGCTTCTATCCTGCAGATGAGACCTGGAATTGAAGACACTAGTGAACCTGAGCTGAATAAAGTGATATTCCAATGACAATGAATGTGGCTGCTGTGAAGTAAATGAGTAATGAATTGCAGCCAATTTTTTTTCTGGACAAGTGTCACCTTATCTTCCAGTCTTTACCTGGGAGACATAGCTAGGGTTACTAACTGTTTATAATGGAATTATTTAAATTCAAAATTAAATTACTTCATTTAGAATTATCTTCAATTTAATTCCATTTAATCATTAAAGTGAAACAATTTAATGTCAATGTTATGTCCTCAAACTTTCTTGAGGAGGCAGTCGGCTAGTTGCTTCCATATAGTGACACATTGAATCCAATTTGGGCATTAGTTCAAACATTCAAGGAACATTAGTCCACATTTTAAAGGAGGTGTCAAAAGTGGCAAACATATTTTGAGGATAGGTACCTTGCATGGCTCCTTTAAATTTCACACTGAACAGTTTTACCTCCTCACTGATCCAGAAGCCACTAATCACTACCAGGCTTATCCTTTAAATCAGGGTTTGCTTATTTATATCAAAAGATCTATTGTGGTGAGAGCCAGAGTAGTGTAATGGTTTGAACATTGGACTAGGTCACTCAGAGGCCAGGGTTCAAATCCTGAGTCAGCCATGGAAATCCACTGGATGACCTTGGGAAAGTCACACCCTCTCAGCCTCAGAGGATGACAATAGCAAAACCCCTCTGAAGAAATTTTCCAAGAAAACCCTATGATAGATTCACCTTAGGGTCAGCATAAATCGAAAACAATTTGAAGGCACACAACAACAACAGGTGTATCCTGGCATGGGTACTTATTCATTGCACTATTATCTTTATCTTATTCTCCCTACATTCATTATTTTCACCCCAAATATAATATCAACTGTATTGTTGTTTTTAATGGTCAGGGGGAGAATGTGAAATTGAATGAGCTTGTGTTTCATTTGTTTTAAGCTAAATCTTTCTCCCTCTTTAAATGTTGTAGACAAAGATACTTGGGCTTGGATTTGTAAAAATTCACGCACCCTGGAATGTATTGTGCCGAGAAGCAGAATTTATGAAACTGAAAATGCCTACAAAAAAGGTTAGTTTCAGCTTTTCTTCTGACACAGAAACATAACATAGGACCTTATCACATGGGGGAAATCCTGTCTAGAAACAGGATTTAAAAGATGGGGAAAAGCCACAAAAGCAGGTAGATTTCCTCACACATTGCTTTTAAAGTGTGTTTAACCCGAAAGGAAAGTAGTCAAAAGCCACTCCTTTTCACTTTTGGGATTTTTCAAAAGTAAAAAGAAGTGGCTTTTGACTACTTTCCATTCAGGTTAAGCAAACCTTAAAAGCGACATCTGAAAATCTACCCACTTTTGTGGGTTTTTTCCTATTTAAAACCCCGTTTCTTCACGGGATTTCCCCATGTGATAAAGTCCATAGACTTGCTTTTCAAAGAATTTTTTAAAAGTTGACTGATTTTCACAACCTCTGCATAAACAAGTTTGATCTGTATGTAAAAGAAGCAGAACAATTTACTGACTAGTTTGTAAAAATTACTGTAGAATTTATAGTGTACTAGGTATGTGTGACCTATGAATGCTGTCAAATGTAAATACAAGTGTATATTAACTGAAAGTGTTGTACAGTATGCCTTGAGATGCTGACAAAGATGGCTGGTACCATTCTGTAGTTGCTTAGTATAAATATTGCTAGTATATCCCATTAATCATGTCCATGGTGTTTTACCTGTGTGACACTGCAGCTGTTTTCTCTTTCAAAAGAGTGCTTGTTACTTTTCCTGGCCTGCCTCAGTGCTAATGGGGCACCATTGACTATCTGATAACCAGTTGCAGAACACTCGATTCCATGCTGTATCCAGATGCAGAGCTTGAAATGTGACTTTTAAATAAAATTAATATAAAGACATAGCTTTAAAAGGGAATGAGAAAAATGGAAAGATTGGCCCAGAGATAAGAAAGTTAAAATTAAAACGTCAAAACATTTAATTAAATTGTATTTAAATTGAAAGGCTGACATTTTAATAATTAAGTTAATTTTCTACTGACATTTAAATTTACATTATATTGATATACTAAAAGCCAGAATAAATGTGGGAAATTCCTTCCATTATTTCTCTTCTCCAACCATTTTTCACAGAAGGACTGTTCTGGTAAGGTAGGGACTAATATTTGCCTCTGTATCCCTTGCCGGGCTGCATCACTCCATTTTGATTCAAAACCTAGTCTGCATCTGCACTGCAGAAATAATCCAGTTTGACACTACTGCAATGGCTAGATGTTATGGAATTATGAGGATTATAGTTTGTCATGGCACCAGAGCTCTCTGACAGAGAAGGCTAAATGTCTCACAAAACTACAGTTCTCAGAATTCCATAGCAATGAACCATGGCAGTTAAAGTGGCATCAAACTGGATTACTTCTACAGAGCAGATGAATCCACAGAAATTTCCCAAAGGCGGATTCGCTTCTGCAGTCCCTTTATTTTCAGCCAGTTTCCACTGATTTCCTCCCAGTTTTGTTTTTGTTGTGTTGTTTTTTGTTTTTCTGTTTGTTTGATATTTGAATAATGGCATGTGTTGTCATGTTGTGATGCAGTTTTAATCTATTTTGACATCTTAAGGTCTTTTTCCCAACTAAAAAAAAAATTAAATTGGTGAAGTCCAGGGGCTTCAGAGGACTGCGGGGGGATTTACAGAATACATAAAAGGTTTGGTGCTGCACATACCTCATCTCTGGCCTTCTTGCTCAAACATACCAGAATATTTGGAAAACAAACATTGCCTGTCCCAGTAGTATTTCTGCCCTGCACACCGAAAATATGTTATCTGTCCTGCCTTCTCTCCATGAGAATTTAACTTTGCTGGCCTATTGTGAAATTCTTTTGTCTTAGATACATGGTATAAGTCTGCAGTTCTATGAGGGGAAACTTTAAAGTAGCCAACTGGCAATGGGTTGGATCCAGACTTGGTGATACCATTGAAATCCATGGGATAATGGAATCTGAATTTCTGCCTTATATCCCATGGTTTTCAGTAGATCTGCTCCAAGTATCACTAAATTTGGATCCAGACTAGTATGAGTAACATTTCTCCATGCTAGTACCGGATTCCCAGCCAACTTACTAGACGCCCTGCTGTGGTGGTATAATTATATGTCTTCTTGCTATGACAACCCCACAGAGCATGTTCATAGGCTTCAGGATGCTTTTGTTGCAGGACTGGGACATAGAATCAGCACAGGAAAAAGGTTCTTAGCTCTCTTTATGTTCAGTACACTGTATAGCAATGGTTTCTATATTCTCATGTGAATGCTCAAATAAGAGTAGAGTGGTCTCTGTGCCCTTTGGGATGCATATTGCCTATTACCACCAGCAACATTATGGCAAGGTCATGACTGAATGTAGAGAAGTGTATATTTCTTTATTCATGTGAACAGGCATCTGTCTATGCCCAACATTAGCCAAGGATAAAGGGATAAGTAGTATCCATTCTTAAATTCCAAATGAATATTTGAATTATCATTATAAAAATGACAGCATGTTGTCACCAGAGAACATGATTATATGATGAATGTGAAGCTTCTGAGCGATATATCTGTACCTGTTCAGGGTACAAAACTGAGAAATAGATCAATATTTAATGTCACACTAAGTGCAAACCCCAGACTCTGCAGGGAAATGTCTTTAATGGAATGAGAGACAGCCTAAAAGTGCAAAGTAATTTATTGCAAGTAAAACTAAAATTATACTTTCAGTTTGAATTTCTTATTAGTAGCTGATCCAGTCCTATTTTTCATGTTACTTATTTTAGTTATGTTTCAAAAATTTTTAAATAGCCTGCCTATTATGCTTAAGAGTCTTGAATTATAGAGAGAGAGAATTGGAAGAGATCTGATCTTGCCCAGTCTCCTACACTGCTGGTTCAGTGCTCCTTGTTTAAAAATAGATGGTAACAGGAACAACAAGGGTGCTCTAAGCAGGACTATGTATAGCATGCCATATAAACTCTGTAATCTGTATACATTCTGATTTACACATTTCCTTACATAGCATAATTCCTTCTGCAGTAGTTCTATGTACAAAATTCATGCTGCTGCTACTACTACTAAAGAGGAGAAGAAAGGAAGCATTCATGCACTGAGGCCCAACCCTTGTCAATCAACCAGATAATCCCCTGGTTCTGAGATTTCTCTAGGCATTGTTCACATACATGTACGTTGCAGTGCAACCCTGAGAACTAGAAACATTTTTAGTGAGATGATTTCTGAAATTGGTTTGCTCGAAGTATCAGTTTATTCATTCCTAGAAGTCTACCCTCTTTATGAGGTCTTTTTTTTTTTTTTACATTATAGATTAACAGCATAGAGTACAAGCATGTAAACATAGTGTAAAATCACTTTTGAAGTGAACATACGCACTTTATTTCACTGGAATTTTGCAAAGAAGGGGGCTTTGATTGCCTGAAGCTTCTGAGGTGACCCACATATGCACTGCATAGCACACCTACAGTTGCATATGTGTGCAGTTCAAATATGGTGGGACATGCTAATGTTTCTCTGAGTTATATCTTCTGAATCTTGCCTAATAGCTACTAATACCTACATTGCTGGACTAGCAGTGACAAAGATGTTGGAGTTGAAATGTCCACATCATTATTACTTGCATCTAGTAGAGCCTTGGTGAAGCATTGAGTGCTAGAACTAAACATTCATTAACCCATTAACCTGCCTCCTGAGGAAACATACATGATCACAGTAAATGAGAACAGCATGGCTGAAAGGCAATACACCTAGGAGTAGGGTGGGTCAATGACCCATGATCTGGGCCTGTCCTATAATGCTTCATTTCCTATAATTGATTAAGGGGACTCCAAAAGAGGGCATGCAGGCCTCATTTACTCCTACAGTGGTTCAAGTCCAG
Organism: Phrynosoma blainvillii; assembly: GCA_026167975.1. NCBI lineage: Eukaryota > Metazoa > Chordata > Lepidosauria > Squamata > Phrynosomatidae > Phrynosoma > Phrynosoma blainvillii. Next base: position 357,223,967 of record JANUYF010000001.1, read on the forward strand.
TGCCAAAGAAAACACCACTGTGACAAAGAAAGAGGGTTTAAATACTGGAAACCTATGTGAGCTTCTATGCATTTTCTAATCCAGGAAAAGAAGGCTAACAAAGGAAGCTACCACAGGAAAAGTAGGCAATAGAGAGACTAGGGGAGCATACATGTTTTCCCCAAGTGATCTAGAGTGAAGTTTTCAGGCTCTTCTCTTGGTCCCACACATGTTTGATGGAACACGGAAGAAAGCCTTATTGGTAGCATTATAAGTCCCTGCCTTAAGAGGCTAGCATGGCACTTTTCTTTCTGTTGGCAAGTGTAAAGTTTTCTGTTCCAACAGGTTTTTAGGAACTAACTGCTAGGGCTTCTTATGTGTTTTATGAATGAGTTTGTAGGGTAGTTGTTCTTTTTTAACTGTATTTGTTTTAATATTTGTAGGCCACCTTCAGTCCTGGTATTGAAGAAAAAGTGGGCTATAAATGAAAAAAAAATCCTCCACCTCCCCTGGAGTATGACCTGGAACTGAGTCAACTTTCTGTGAATTGTTCATTTGTACTGGATATATTTTATCTGTTTTTTAGCACAGAATATTGGTAACCTGGTTTTGAACATATACATGTATCTTGTACTGAATCAAACCAATTGGTAACTCTAGCCCCAAATTTTGGCAGGCTACAGCTCTCTAGTGCCAGGAAAAAGATCTTTTCTACTATCCGCATCTTGGTATGCTGAGGATTGAGTGTGGGACCACAAGCACACAAAGGGCATGTGCTCAGTTGTGGGTCTCCTTTCTATATTACAATTCCCTTTGCAGATCTTTTTTTTTCCCTTTTCTTTCTTTCATTTGAATAGTGTTTTGTTCTTGAAACCTTAGCATGTTTTGCATATGATGGGAAAACATAAAGCCTTGTTTGTTTGTTTTTTGGTCCTCAGATGTATCAAATTCATCAACCACATGGCCTTTTGAAAAAAATCAATTCTGTAATTCAGAAAATAACAGAGCCCATCCAACCTAAAGTGGCAGAACACAAGCATCAGACAGTGAAACGCCTCTCCTATCCTTTCTCCAGGGAGAAACAACACTTGTAAGTCAAAGTTCATCATCTTTATTCAATGTCATTTTTAGCAGAATTGCCTCTGGGAATACCATTAGAGGCTAAATCATAGGACTATTAATAGATATATGCATGCCAGTGTTTTGATACAACTAAAATTGTCTTCCCCCGCCCCTCAGGATCTTCTCTGGCTCAGAAAAGAGCTTTTTCTAATGAATTTTCCTAAGAATATACAGCAGAATCCTATACATATCTCTTTGGAAACAAGTTTTATTGAGTTCAATGGGGCTTATTCCCAAGTATAGGATTGCAATCTGTCCAGTTCTATTTTAGAGTAAGTTTCAATAAACCCATTCAGATTTACTTTTAGACAGTTTACTACAGGGCCAGTATGATACAATAGTTTGAGAGTTGGATTAGGACTCTGGGAGACCATAATTCAAATCCCCACTCAGCCATGGGTACCCACTGTTGGTCTTGGCCAAATCACACTCTCTCAGCCTCAGAAGAACACAATAGAAAACTTCCTCTGAATAAATCTTGCCAAGACAACCCTGTGCTGGAAACTGCACAGAACACATTTGCCCATTGTAAAACAAATCTAATGTCAGCCCTCAGAGATGAAATGGGGAGTGTACCCCAATAAATACTTCAGGCACTTATTTAGAATAGAAGAGACCACAACATTTATTGAAACAGCTGAAAAAAGGTTGGCTTGGTATGGAGCCAGATAACAATATCAAGCAACCTGACTGTTGACCGATAGTAGACCACTGTCCTACAATTGCTCGAGGGAGTAAGGCCTAACAGAGACCAGGATTTCACATGGGTGTAAGCCACTGTTTGGTTCCCTTGTCACTGAGGCCATGACTTACCCACCCATTCACCCTGAGCTGGGGGCACCCCAGCATCCTCTTCCTGAGGTTCCCTTAAGAGGACGCCCTTTCCCCATGGGGGGATAGACACTCAAGCCACTTAATCCAGCCCCATACCTACCCTGCCAATGACAAATTAATTGAGGAGCTGATCAACTGTCCTTAATCCAACCCCAAATCCATACTAACAGAGGGGAAGGAAAGTGGGGGAGCTGCCCCAAAGCCAACTGGTGGATCTGGCCCATGTTGATGTTCTTAAGCTGGACATGTGGACCAGACTGAAAACTTCCTCAATCAGGACAGCTTGCTAAGCCACACCTCCTCTATCAGCCAATCTGTCTCCTGATTGGCTGCTGATTCCCATGGCTCAGGAGCTCATAAAGATCACAGAGGTTCCTGGGATAGACTGACTGGTACCCAGGGACATTTTCCTCATTGAGTGCTCCTGCCCTCTGCTTCTCATGTGTAAATGGGGTGAGCCTGGTATCCATTATTGTACCTCTTTGAAATTGACTAATTCAAATTTCATGGGCCTTAAAAATAAAGACTGCAATGCAATTGTTAATCTCAATCAGCATAAACTAACTGATTGTACCAGTGGAGCTTACATAAGTATGGATTCAGCCTTTTCCCATTGAGCCACTAGATCTACTCTAGTTGGGATTAATAAATAGATTTAAGGCAGGGATTTTGATTTATTCTGTAGTTATTCTTTTTCTGAACTAAAATCTAAAAACAATTGGATTTTATACTACATGCTCACCTCTGAAAATTGCTCCACACAAGAAAGGTCCAAATGTGAGTTCTTTCTCTCCTGTGACCGATGCCTACTACAGCAAACCAGAAACATAGATATATAGTTTCCATATTCACTGTTGGCATGGAAGAGCACTCTGCAATGATCTAGGATAATTGACACAGTCTGGAGCGAACATCATTGTGTCTGTAGTTACAAATGAAAAATATCACAGAGAGTTTCAAGGAAGGGTAACTCTGCCAATTTTTTACTTTCATCATGCTGAGAACCTTTGTTAGAACAACAACGAAAACCGGTTTTATGGCATGTTAGAAACTAATTATTTGTCAAGAGTGTTTGTCCTTAATACTATAGTTGACTGTTCTAGCTCTTTTTATCATATATGGGGTTTTGGCTGTTTTTAAAGAACTCTTTTAGTTTGTTTCTAAATGGTATGCATGTGCATATGGATTTAATGTGCTAAAAAAATCTGTTCTGTTTTGCCTAGTGAGATGATAATAATAATAATAATAATAAATTTTATTTGTAACCCGCCCCTCTGCTCAGCAATCGGGGCGGCGTACATCAATTAAAATATTACAGTTAAAATCCACATTCTTGCCCTTCACCCACTACCCTCCCCCCTTAAAACAGTATTAAACATAATAGAGTTAAAAACAGACATATAACTAAAATAAGTAATAAAAGATAAAACAAAATGCCACTCTCGGTAGAGAGACCAGATAAGTGGCTCAGCTGTGCATATCCCTGTACAGAGTTATTCTGGGAAGGCCTGCCGGAAGAGCTCCGTCTTAATTGCTTTCTTAAAAGTGGTAAGAGACGTAATAAGGCGTATCTGATCCGGCAGGCCATTCCACAGTTTAGGGGCAACGACTGAAAATGCCCTTAGGGAAGTCTGCCCTTAGGGAAAATGCCCTTAGGGAAGATGAGAGGTGGTATGTATGTATGTATTCTTTAACTAAATATAAAATAAATAATATTGGAGGAGCAGGCAACAGGTACTATGCACTATCAAGGAAACCACGAATGTTAATTCTTTACCCAGTGCAGCCAGTGAGTGAATGAACATTAGGTTTGCTTACCAAAGGGCTTGGAATTTTGAGGCTTTTAAAGGCTGTTGCCTAGAAACCATTGTTAAAAATCAAGTAGGAAATATTTGACTGGAAAATATTTTAAATTTATACTGCTAATCACTGATACATTTTTACTTTTTAATGTTTTAACAGATTTGACCTCTCTGACAGAGACTCCTTTTTTGACAGTAAAACTAGAAGTACCATAGTAAGTATCATGAAATAATACTTAGGATTAGAGAGAGAGAGAAAGAAAATTATATTCTGTAGGTATTTCTCTTTACTAGTCTGGTATTCCTCTTTAGAAATATATATCCAGGCTTCTTGTTACCACTCTAGCAACTTGTATACATGCCGATTTATACCAACACATACACACTTTCAGTGTGGGCTTTGCTACATTGTGGTACACCAAAAAGAATTTGGAAGGAAAAGCAATAGTGTGTGTACCTCTATCTGTGTGCAAAACATAACAAAGGAAAGTATATAATTATTTATGAGTTTAGGTTAGAAGATTTACTCAGGGGGGAAAGTTACAGCAGTTGGTCAGCCTTCTGCTTTTAATTTACCATTTAAAAATTTCCCTAGTAGTCTTCCAGCATTTATTTTAAAATCTCAATTACATATAAATTAGGAGCATTCATTTAGTTTTCTCGGGTAAAGTATTTTCTTCCACAATTTCTTATCTTAGAACTGTGGTGAATATTTTACGATCTTCCAGGGCCTCATAATGATGGGGGTAGAAGTGGTTTTATTGTAGCCATGGGCCTGTAGAAAGGCTACAATGTTGTTGTTGTAATTTGATTTATCAGGGAACATGCATACTTTGATTCTTCTAGCTTCTATATAGTCTACATTTGACTGGAATGTTGATGTGGTGAAAATGATCTAGGGCAGAAGGCTATCTGTATAAGTCACTGCTGATGAACATCCAGCTTGTGGCAGTCCCTCTTTGTTAGCTGATATAAAAGAAAACAAAGGTCTCTAAATAATTTCACTGCCTTACTGCAGTCCTTCCAACCTCCTGCCTGCCCTAATCTACCTTTAGCAATCCATTCCCCAACTCCAGCTACTGTCATAATTTCTGCCAACAAATCCTCCATTTGGTCAAAGAGTGACCTCAGCATCTATTTCCCTGAGATTCCATGACTATTCCACTTCATCTTCTTACTCTCCCACTGGACTCACTACAGTTTCTCATATCTATTTTTTCCTTTTCTGCCGCCAACCTATAGAAAACTGAAATATTATTATATATTAACTCATTTATTTGTCTCTTTACACATTATGTTGTGAGGAGGGGCAATATATATATATACAACACAATATCTCTCAACTGAAAACCAGCATGATGTAGTGTTTGAGCTTTGATGTGACTCTGGAGACTAGGGTTGCAATCCCTGCTCTGCCATGGAAACCAACTGGGTGACTTTGGGCAAGTCACACTGTCTCAACCATTCAGAGGATGGCAAAAGCAATCTCCCTCTGAACAAATCTTGCCATGAAAATCCTATGATAGGGTTGCCTTAGGGCTTCCATACATCAAAAACAACCTGAAGTCACCCAACAATCACCTCTCAGCTAAATATAGTTAAAGTTAAATATGTAGAGCTTCTTTTAAAAGCAATGCTTGTCAGAATTAACTGAAGGCCATTAATAGATCATTAATCTTTCATGAAATAAAATTATTTCTATTTAAATTTTAACCTTACTTGCAAACCCTGTCCTAAAATACTGTTTATTGGGTGGCATCGAAATCTATTAAAGAAATGAATGCATTAATAAATCTCATGTGAATTACAAGTATTTCTTTTGATTCCATGTTATCCATTAATGTCACTTCCTATCACCTTTTAAAGAGAGACAGCAGAAAAACATGTATTTGGGGGTAGTACAGGGTTCTGTGGTCCCTGTGGGAGGTATTTTTCCATGTTTTCACATATTTGGGGAGCTTTTTCAATGCTTTGGGGACAGAAATTGCCTGAAAATCATGCCAAAAATTGGTATGGGAAGTTGGGGGCCTTTGGGGACTTGCTGTGCACTTCAGAGGCTGAAAAACTGAATTCAGTAGCTGCATTCGTCCGCTGTATTCATGCACGCTGTGGACCACACCATGCCCAGTTTATTTAAAACAAACTTAAAAATACCAAAAATGGTTCCAGAGCAATATTATGAGAGAAGTTTTAAATGTTACTCATTATGCTGAAGTGTGAAATATGTTCACATTACCTGTCATTAACATTACATTTTCAAAGCAACAAAATTGGTCATGTCATTGCCGCAGAAGTACTATGATACAAATTGTTACTTGTAACAAGTTATTCCTCTCTGGGGCTTATTCAAATAGAAAGGAACCATATGGTTTTAGACTCCTTTAATTGGTTTTGACCTTCACTTCAGAAGGCAAAGAACCACAAACATATGAATAAATAATGAATTTCAAGGTTGATGGAAGAGGATTGCAAGTGGTCTCTTCCTATTCAGGGTGCCCTATTCCTGTTGGCTATCACAGGTAGATATTTATGCTGGGCACAATTGATAATTGTGGGTAATTAAACTGTATTTTGTGCCAAATTGTTTTGTATGCTTTTAGTATATTTAAATTATTTTTATTTCTTCAAATTGTTTTCATGTTGTTAAACTGATTGTATTTAACCCAGAGATCCCATATATATATATATATGTGTGTGTGTGTGTGTGTGTGTGTGTGTGTGTGTGTGAATGCATGTGTGTGTGTGTAGGAAATTTTTAAAAATGAACACAGTACACAGAAGAGTTATACAATGTGAAAGGCTGAATGACACATGGCAAGAAGAAACTTACAAAGATGAATCCCAGATTTTGGAAGGCAAAGTGAAATCCACTCTCAAAGCAATTGGAAAGAACAAATCACCTGGAACAGATGACATACCAGTAGAATTGCTACAATCCAGAGACAGAATCAAGCTTAGTTTTAACTAAAATCTGCCCACAAATATGGAAAACAAAGCAGTTGCCCACAGATTGGAAGTGATTGTTATATATCCATAAAAAAGGAGATTCAAAAAATTGCAGCAATTACAGAACCATTGCACTAATTCTCCATACAAGCCAAATCATGCTCAGAATTCTCCAGCAAAGACTCCTACCATATCCTAGAGTTATAAACTGGATTAAGGAAAGAAAAAGGCAAACATATGGTGGATAATGGAACACACCTAGGAATTCCAGAAGAAAATTGGCATGTGCTTTATTGATGACAGCAAAGCCTTTGACTGCATAGATAATGAAAATCTATGGTTTGTGTTAAGAGGAATGGGAGTGCCACAACATCTGATTGTCCTGATGCATAACCTGTACTCATGACAAGAGGCTGCTTGCTGTCAGAACAGAATATGGAGAAACAGAATGGTTCCCAATCAGCAAAGGGATCAGGCATGGCTGCATACTATCAACCTTTCCATTCAACATGTATTTAGAAAACATCGTACACAATACTGGCTTAGACTCAGAGGCAGGACAAGTGAAAATAGGAGGAAGGAATATTAACAACCTAATATATGCAGATGACACAATACTACTAGCAGGAACAAACAAAGACCTGGAGCAATTATTTAAGAAGGTTAAGAAGGAAAGTGCCAAGGTTGGATTAATGCTGAACATTAAGAAAAAGCACACAAAAATAATAACCACAGAAGATCTACAAAAATTTACCATAAACAACAAGAAAATTGAAATAGTCAAAGAGTTCCCATACCTTCATTCAAATATTGATCAGAACAAAGACTGTGGTCAAGAAATCAGAAGAAAACTAGGATTGGGAAGGGCAACTATGAAAGAACTGTACATGACTATAAAGTGTAAAGACATAACTCTGATCACTAAAGTGAGTCATTACATTCCTTCTCACCTTTGCAGATGTGAAAGCTGGACAGTCAAAAAAGCCAATAGGAAGAAAAAAAACTCAATTGAGATGTGGTGCTCGAGAAAAGTACTGAGAAAACAATGGATGGCTAAGAAGATAAAACAAATGGGTTCTAGAACAGATGAAGCTAGGACATTCTCTGGAAGCCAAGATGACTAAATTGAGGCTGTCATACTTTGGCCACGTCATGAGGAAAAATATGTCATTAGAAAAGATAATGATGTTAGGAAAGAAAAGAGAGGAATACCACATGCCAGATGTTTAGACTGAATCAGTGAAGACATGGGCATGGGCCTACTGGATCTGAGTAGAGAGTTTGTGGACATGGGATCTTGGAAATGTCTCATCCACAGGGTCTCCATGTGTTGCAGTCATTCAAGAGGAGTTAACAGCAACAAATATATCATATATATTAGTAAGTAACCTAACATTTGCAATTATTGTTCTGTGCTTTCAAGTTGTTTCAAACTTATAGTGATCCTAAGGTGACCCTATCACAGGATTTTCTTAGCTAGATTTGTTCAGAGGGGCTTTTGCCTTCTTTGGAAGCTGAGTGTGTGTGACTCGCCAACGTCACCCAGCATGTTTCCATGGCAGAGCCAGGAATTGATCCCTGATCTACAATCATACTCCAGTTCTCAAACCACTATGCCACATTGTCCCTCAACATTTGATACACAGCAATAATTTTATTTCCTGCTTAAATTATGAATACCTTATGTTGAGCAAAATGGTTTATCAAAACTGTAGGAGTTGAACCTCACCCCTCACCCTTTATCTTTCACTGTTTTGTTTTAATGTCAATTTAGGAAACATTAAGTTGCAATATAGTAGTGGATTGTAATGGCTTTTCTTCTGCCTCAGATATGTCCCTTGACCCTTTGCCTCGTTTTTACCCCCAATACACTTTTCTATTAAAGAATTAAGATTGAGGTCCCCAAGTGTCCACTCCTATATGTGTGTTATTATTTGTAGCATGTTATTTGTGCAAAGTATTATTCTAAGTTCATTCAAGCCACATCTTTTTTGGAAACAAGAATAAAAATAATCTTTTTTTTTTTACAAGCAGATGTTACTTTTGTAACAACAAGGTTGGTACACAGATCGTTACAGTATTTACTGCACTTCATTGGTTACAAATTATTCCTTTAGGCAGTTCCCTCACTGAATTTCTTTCAATTCTAAAACTAGTTCCTGCTTCTTTTAAATTACTTTTTGTTTCAAAGAAATACTTCTTGTAATTTCATGTTTATTTTGCTTTATTTTCTATAGGTATATGAAATATTAAAAAGGACTACATGCACCAAAGCCAAATACAGCATGGGTAAGAAAATTTATGTAGACTTCAATTCAGCATCTTTTCCTAATCCTAGGAGTTTATCATACTGGGGTGGGGTGGGGAATTGGGGGTTAAACAGGCATTTTCCTGGAACAGTTGCACATTCGTGGTGAAGATTTTCACACACATCATAATTAGAGAGGACTTATCCTGGGAAGAACCAGAAATGCTCCAGCAACAAATCATTCATGGGATTTCCCGTGAATGATTTGTTGCTGGAGCATTCCTGGTTCTTCCTGGGATAAGCCTTCTCTAATCACGTTGTCATGTGAAAATCTTAGCTGCAGTCACGCAACTGTTCCAGGGAAATGCCTGTTTAAACCCCTGATTTCTTCATGTGATAAACTCCATAGTGTTCTGAACTTTAAAATGGAAGACTGAGGGCCTCGGCAGACGGGAGGCCGTGGGCCGCCCTGGGAAGGTGCGCCGCGGGACCAAGGCATCCTCATGCCTCGGTCCCGGTCGGTGCCCCAAGAAAGGAGCGCTAAAATAGCACTACTTTCATATGTCGCTGAAAGTGTGCCACAAAAGCTTGCGGCGCACTTTCGGCGACCCTTCTGCCGCAGCGTGTCCAGCCGCTGCGGCAGGAGGTTGTCTTCGGAGCGCCAGCTGTGCGGAGGGCCGGCGGCTCCAAGGACGACCTCGGGAGGAGGAAGAGGCACCGAGCGTACGGCTGCCCCTCCCCTTCCTTGCGCCGAGGATGGCTTTATTAGCCGTCTGCCGAGGCCGAGTGTGTTTTATAGTAATTATGTACTATTTAAATAATTTGTGTACTTAATTATTTCTTTCCTTCCCCCACTGCTGTTGATCTCTCTGTTTATGCAAAGGACCTGTCAGCCTCCACATGTTATTGGTGACAGCTCCCATCATCCTTGGGCATGCTGGCTGGGGTTTATTAGATTTGGAATCCAACAGCATCCAAAGCATTTCAGGTTCTCCACTCCAGAGTCAGGGCATCATTCTACTATGGGTAGATGTAATTCGCTACAATCTTTAGATACACTTCTGTCATCTGTCAAAACAAGGCATGATCACTGCAGACAGTCATGTACTTGGAATGTACTTGGAACTAAATCTTACTGTGTTGAGCAGGACATACTCCCTTGAAAGAGTGTTTGCAACTATAATTCAGTGTGTGTTTTACATTACACTATTGTAATCAAAGCTTTTATTTTCTGGCAAGCCATTTGCCCACAGAGAATTGAATGCAAGTGTGGGAAACTGGATTACTTTTGTGCATGTGCAAATATTGGCACAGGGACTAATTAACTATCTTTCAAATAATGAAAGACAAATTAAACTGTATTTATTTATCAGTTCTTGGCTTATAGTAGGCCATGTGATCAGCATCTGCCACATTGCACATATACATTTTGTTGGCTCTCTTCTATGCCCTGCTGGCATGCAGCAACAAAAACAAAAACTAGGCCCACTAGAGAAGTCAACTATCAGTACTATCTGCAGTCCTTGACCTCAACAGTAGCTATTAACACAGCAGAGTGCAGAAGCACAAACTCAGTTAGTAGTATTTGGCTGTATTGCACTGACCATCTTTGAATGTTGCACAGACAGTAGTTTTCTTCCAAAGTTCTTGGAAGCTTTTATCTCCAGTTGCAATATATATATATATATATATATATATATACAAGGTATTTACAACAGAATCTACAACTTCTATCTGCTATACAATCCACTTCAACAACCCACTCTCCCTAAACCACTATCCTCAACCCACCAACTCCTCTTCAACGCACACCTACTCTGGCTTTTAGAGTATTTATATACAGTGGTAATGACTAATGGTTGAAACCTGGTGTTACATCTCAATTACAGCCATACAAACTATTTTACACTGTCTTAAAGGGACATTGTTCCCAACACATTTTCTTTCTTTCATTTGTTCATTCTGTCATTTATAACCTGACTTACAGCCCTTAACAGGATTCTTCCTATGGAAGACTACAAACTTAAAAAGTACAAATACAGTAAAAACAGAGCACTTTAGGAACTTGTGCCACAAAAACATGATGCAATTGCAATTTTTTTAAAAAAAATCTCAGACCTCATCAAATATCTGGTATGATTTTTTAAAAAAATGTGTAAGAGCACATGTGCATCTGTTCTAAGGATAATCATGTGGGACACAGTCTAGAGTTTTGTTAAAAGTTGAGTGGCTTTTCTCAAACCTTAAGACTTTAGAATCATGAAATTTCTGTATACAAAGCTATTCCTTCAGTGGTATGTGTCAGAGAATATTGTTACAGGAAATATCTAGAAGCTTGAACAGGTATGCATAATGTTATGCTTGTGGGGAGCTAACATTTTGTGTGTCCTTCTTCCTTTACACTGTACTTGGTGGCTGCATGCAATCATTTTAGAAATCTGTTTGATCTTGTAAGCTACCAAAAAATAAGTGTGGAATGGGCCAAGAGCTTTTGTAATCGTGTTAGAAAGCTGTGGGTTTCTATTCCATGATTTAGATTCAAGATTCAGAGTTTCATTTCCCCTACTTGTGTTAGATCTGTAATTCATAGCATTTACAAAGCCCTTTGCCACTTTCAGTTCAAACTGACCTAACAGCTACAGCTACATTAACAGAGAAAGTGGTCTGATTAATTGTTTATTTCTTCTATCAAATGTGGATGTGGGAAAAGCACTGGCCTTCAGAATTTGGGTTTTTTAAAAAAATGTTTAGGTGTTCTGTACAAAGATGTAAATTTATGTAATTCCATCTGGTACTGTATTCTATATAACTGTGAGAGATACCATATATATTTGTGTATATGTTGACTGTTACCCACACAAATGTAAGGATGGAAAAGCCTGTACCACTAGTAGCAGTCTATCTGTAATAAGCTGGGAAAATTTGGCTTGGCTTGTGAGGGGGGTAACATCAGGATCAAAAGCACCAACCATACCAGTACTCACAGATGAAAACTATACCAGAAGCACCAACTATACCAGTACTCATTGATGAAGACTCCAGACATGAGTAGACTATTTTACTTTTATTTGGGGAAAATATGAAAGAACACACATACAAGATAGACTCACCATATGACACCCAACATACAAAACTAACCAAAATAAAAAAGCAAAGAAAACCATTTTTGGTTGGATTGAGGGGTAATATCTACCTATCTTGAAGTATGGCCCACCAGAAAACAGGAGTGACTCAGACCAAGAGTTGGGAGGCAATGGAAGTACTTCAGACAAGAGTCTGAGGGCAACAGCCATCAGCAAAGCAGGGAAATCAATTATGTCAAAGATGCTAGGTTTTCCTGGTCATATTTATACCTTAAAACTAGCTTCAGGCCAAAGTGATTTCATGGGAAACAAAGAGTTGATAATCCTTTGGATGGACCAAGACGGTTCCTGAAGTGGTGGCTTGCTTTCATATTCAAAATATGAAAGAGGCTAATTTGATTGATAGTAGCTTCATTAACTTCACAACACCCCAACAAGATCTGGAGTACCCCAAAATGAGTGGACAGGAAGGATTTTTGGGAATACAACAGAGGATGAAAGGCAATTGGGTCTTGTTTGATCTAGTTGCCAGAACTCATCTTTTGATATTCGGTTTCTGTAAGAAATGCAGAACAGGGGGGGGGGGGTGTCCTCTGTCAGCCCTTTCACCTATTGTTTTCAGCCTTCCATGTGTCCAGTGTCTACATGCTATATTCACAATACTGTATCTTCCAGTGCAGGCTGCCAGAAATAGTGCAAATTAAGTCTACTTTAACTGTCCTGACTCAGTGCCAGGGAATCATGGGAACTATAGTTTATTGTGGCACCAGAGGTCTCTGACAGAGAAGGATCAATGTCTCAGAAAAAAATACAATTCCCATGATTCCCTAGCACTGAGCCAGGGCAGTTAAAGGGGACTCAATTTGCACTATTTCTAGCAGTCTGCAAAGGCCCTCAGTCTCTGCAGCCCATGCTGGCCTCCAGCAATTTGATATAAAAGTAGAGGTGGATCATTGGAATATCAGGGCACTTATGTGATGACCCCATGTATAAGTTGAAGGCATGTTTGGGGACCAAAATTATGGATTTTGATATGACCCATGTATAAGCTGAGGATAAAACTTAGAGACATGTAACAAAGGATGTAAAGGAAGAAGCAAAAGGAAAACAATGCAGAAGAACGTACAAAATTCCAGTAGGGATAATGAGTAGTGCTCATCCTAAAGCCTTGATGGATGAGGACAAAACTAAATAGTGGCTGTGTGATGTGTGGGAGAGGTAACCAGGCCTGGCAGGGCTAAGAAAATGTGCACATGTTTAAAAGGATGTAACTGCAAAGTGAAGAAAATATACATTGTGTTAGCAGTGATTACAGCCTCTTAATGTGATGACTTTGCCTGATTTTAACCCAGAAAAGCTGACAAAAATGCAAAAATGTCTTATTTAAATACTTCTAAGACCGATTCTTCATTGCTAAAATAACATCACTGGAAACACCTTCTCTAAGTAGAGTGGCAAAGGGCAAGAGCCTTAGTCCACCCTAGAAGAACCAAAAAGAAGCATTGACCCCTTCTACTCTCTTGGTGCTCCTTTGAGGGAAAACACCAAAGAGCAGTCACCAGCATTTTCTTACCCTGGCCAGAAATGGTGCCATGGTGGAGAGGGTAGAAGGGGGTCGGTGCTTCATTTAGGTTCTCCTGGGTGGACTAAGCTCTTGCCTTTCTCCACTCTACTTAGAGAAGGGTGTGGTTCATTTTTTAGATAGGAGTTAAGGTACAGTACTTACATTGACCTACATATACTTAGCCCAGGTTTCTTGAGTCGATTTTTTTACTAAAATTCCTAGGCTTATCCGTAATTATAGACAGTATATCAAAGTTTGCCAGCGGGATCAACAGTAACAGAAAAGGGAATAGTTTTTTCATGAGGAGATGGAAAAGTCTTCACTTTGAGGTTATTCTACCTTTAAACACTCCAGTATTCTAAAAATATACCTGGCTATGAAGTGAGTTTCCAAGAAGTCACTACCCTCAAATCTGACTTCAGACACTTAGAGGCTTCTCAGTTTTCAGGGGATTGCTTTTCATACTCAGAGTGGTCATCATATTGGGCAGTCATGGTTCCAGTCGATGAGCTGACAGCATCAACAAGAAGGAACAGCAGGAACATGTGGTTTAATGAAGTGCTTTTTTCATTTTGGGGGAGAAGGGGCTTTGGCACATTTTTTTTTCACATTTGGAATGGCACAATGCTGGCACTTAGCTCAAAAAACACTGATCAAGACATCTGACGTGCGGGACTGGCAGGGGTATTTTCTCCTGTGTTCCAGAGGAAAATAACAAAATATTTGTGCCCACTGACTACACCTGTTCCTTTCTCTTCTGGAAACTCACTGCAAATTAGCAGCCAGTGTACCAGCGCAAGTCCCTGGACCATTGGTTTGATTGGATCACTCTTTGGCATTAGTCAAACCAATTGTCAAGATACTGTTTTGTAGGTTCAACCTTCTAATCCATAACAGAATGCTTAGTAATTTGTTTGCTTCCCCTGGGTACCATGGGGATAGGGTGAAGGGGAACCTTTATGAAAATAGTTCATGATGTTTGACAAATGAGCATTGCTGCCATTTCTGTCTGTCTTTATAGGATGATACAAACTTATGATGAACTGAGAGCTTTTAGAAATTGCACAGGTGGTCTTTGGCATTTTATAAGCTCAGACTGTATTTGCTCTCTAGCACCTTAAACAAAATAGTATACCAGTAGCACTAAGTCAATAAAAGTGATTATAGGCTTTTCTTAGTGCCAAGTCATTGCCTATATCTTCAGTACTATAAACAAATATTTGAAGAATACTTCCTTGACTGAAGGAATTCACTGAAGTAGCTACTTTACTGTTAACAATAAACTCTGTGTGTGTGTGTGTGTGTACACACACATGTGTGCATGTTGACTCCCCTGTATGTTACAATCTTTTAAATAGAAAGTTTGTAAAGAACAAGCTAGGGGATGCAATGTTTTTTTAACTGAATTGTTTGAAGAACTTTTTATCTTTTTAATTGTATTTTATTATTTTATTGGATGATGGGTTTAAATATTGCAAATAGTTTAATTCTATTTTAATGCTCATGTTTTTATCTTTTAATTGTATTATTCTTTTGAATTGTGAGCTACGTTGAGTACCAATTTATAAGATGGTTGTTATTATTATTATTATTATTATTATTATTATTATTATTCAGTGAGTCCTCACTATTGGCATGTATCCAGTCTGTGAATTTGAAATGCAGATCACCACACACAATATTATTCAGTGTCAGTGGTGTGAATGCACGTGCATTAAACATGTGTGTTCAAATCACTGCCATTGAATAATATGGAGTACAGTTGCCTGTGGGTTTTTTTAGCATTGGTGGGGGGACACATGGAACTGAACCCCTGCTGATATGGAGGGCCACTTATTTAGAGAAAATAAGTCATCTGAGGTCTGACCAAGAAAGGCTGACCACTTCATGCTCAGGCCCATATAGGCCTGCCAAGTCTTACATGAAGCTTTGTGGGATGTGTGGTCCTCTGAGACTTTGTCGGGACCTGCATGAAGTCCCATAATGGCAATGCTATTGCAAGACATTGTCTGGACCTGCATAACTAAGAGTAGCCCAAAGAAACATTGGCTGGCCTTGGAAGAGACTCAGCACAACACAGGACTTTATCACACAGGGAAAATCGGGTTTAAAGAGTCATTATCCTGGGAAAGTCACGCAATCGCAGAAATCCTGTAAATGATTTGTTGCTGGTTATTCCTGGGATAAGTCCTCTTTGATTGCAATGTGTGTGAAAATCTTCACTGCGATCGCATGACTTTCCCAGGATAATATCTCTTTAAAAGGTAAAGGTAGTCCCTTGACATGAATGTCTAGTCGTAACTGACTGTAGTAGTGGTGCTCATCTCCATTACTAAGCCAAAGAGCCAGCATTGTCCAAAGATGACTCAAGTGGTCAACCCCCGATTTTCCACTGTGTCATAAACTCCTAAGACTCTTTTTGTATGGAATGGGATGGCATGCTAGTATCAACTCAAAATAGACCTTGTTGGAACAGCAACAGACAACAGCCTGCAGTCTGTCGCTTAGGGATATTCTGCATTCAAAAGACTTATTAACAGAATAACTTGAGGAGTGGTGTAGAGTGGATTGTTTATGTTAATGAACTTGCAGGGGGAGGACTAAAAACATTTATTCTACCATAGACTACACTGTATCATGCTTCATAATGTACTGTTTAAAAAAAAAATCCCATCCCATGCTTTGTTATCATGTCAATATTCATACTGCTTTTTTCAAAATGGTTTTACTGACAAGATCGCAGCCAGTATTGAAGACAAAGTAACAGAATAATCAAGCATGTTTTCTTAGGTAATATGACCCTTTCAAAGTTAGTCAGGTATCCCATATCTGGACTTAGCTATATTAATGCCAGCAGCTGTGATGAAAAACACATCTAAGAATCAAATACTGCAGGCTGCAAGCATCTGTAACTAAGCAGTCACTGGAATTCTGTTGGAAGCTAAAATTTCTAAGTACATTCTTCACTCACTGCAAAATCCCATTTATACTTACAGCATCTCCCAATATGTATACTCTGTCATTCAATTCCCAAATTAGAGATAATGTCCATTAGGAAATATAATACACTCTTCAAATTTATGTTAGGAGATAACATACACTCTCCAGTTAGTCTGACATCAATACCAGGAAAGATTCTAGAGCAGATCATTAAACAGAGTCTGTGAACATTTAAAAGGGAATGCCATAATCACAAAAAGCCAACATGGGTTTCAGATAAACATGTCATGCCAGACAAATCTGATGTCTTTTATATATATATAGAATTACCAGCTTGGTAGATGAAGGGGATGCTGTGGATATAGCATATCTTGATTTCAGTAAGGCCTTTGACAAGGTTCCCCATGATATTCTGGATAACTAGCTAGTAAAATGTGGGCTAGACAAGGTAACTGTTACATGGATTTGTAATTGGTTGACCAGCCAAACCCAAAGGGTGCTCAACAATGGCTCCTTTTCATCCTGGAGAGAAGTGACCAGTGAGGTGGCACAAGGTTCAGTCCTGGGCCCAGTGCTATTCAACGTTTTTATCAATGACTTGGATGAATTAATAGGGGGCATACATATGAAATTTCCAGATGACACCAAATTAGGAGGAGTAGCTAATACCCCAGAGGACAGGATGAAAATTCAAAATGACCGTAATAGATTAGAAAGCTGGGCCAAAGCTAACAAAAAGAAATTCAACACAGAGAAATGTAAGGTACTGCACTTAGGGCAGAAAAATGAAATTCATAGATATAAAATGGGGGACAAATGGTTTAATGAGATTACGTGTGAAAGGGATCTAGGAGTCCTAGTAGACCAGAAGTTGAACATGAATACTGTGTCCAGTTCTAGGCATCACAATTCAAAAAGGATGTTGAGAAACTAGAGCGTGTGCAAAGGAGGGCAACTAAAATGGTGAAGGGCCTGGAACCCAAGCCCTATGAGGAACGACCTAGGGAGCTGGGGATGTTTAGCCTGGAGAAGAGAAAGCTGAGAGGTGATAGATAGCCATGTTTAAATATGTGAAGGGATGTCATATTGAGGAGGGAACAAGCTTGTTTTCTGCTGCTCCGGAGAGTAGGACCTGAAACAACGGATGCAAGCTACAGGAAAAGAGATTCCACCTCAACATTAGGAGGAACTTCCCTACAGTAAGGGCTGTTCGACAGTGGAACACTCTCCTTTGGAGAGTGGTGGAGTCTCCTTCTTTGGAGATCTTTAAACAGAGGTTGGATGGCTGCCTGTCGAGGATGCTTTGATTTTTGAGTTCCTGCATGGCAGGGGTTTGGACTGGATGGCCCTTGTGGTCTCTCTTCCAACTCTATGATTCTATGATTCAATGAAATTTCCCATCACACAAGCAATTGTAACTGCTCAATCATATAACTAATAGACAAATGTGTAAACAGGGCAAGGAGAGGGAAGAAAGAAGGAAACTACACTTTTAAATAAAAGACGAAAATGTGATAAATATGGTAAGTATTATGCAAGGACTTTTCAAAGACTTTCCAAACAGCTTCTCTAATCAAACTGAAATCTGATTTTAAAACTCTTTGTGTGAAAGTATGTGTGGGTGTGGGTCTGTGTGGGTGTGCATATCAGAGTGTATAAAAATTATTTTGGGACTACAATCTCCAGAATTCCCATGGGGGAATCTGGGAGGTTTGATTTTTTATTTTATTTTTACAAAAATAACATTTCCAAGCTTTGGTGTTTATTGTCCTAAGTGGGTCATTCCCAGCTGAATTCTCTTTCTTACATCTTCTCCTTTTGCTACACTTCCAAATCTCTGGGCCTGCTTTTCATATCCAAATGGAAACATCAGGGTATATAATTTATTGCAATGACTAATTTTGAGTTGTTGGCTTTCAGCTCTTGACTCTGAAATGTATTAGTTCTTCTGAATCTCCACAAGTTTCCATTTCTTAAATCATATTTAACAATCGATATAGTGAAAAGGCATAGTGACAAATGAAGTGGTTCAGGATTCATTATCTAACAAAATTACTGATTTTTGAGGGGGAAATCTCCACAATTGAAAGGCAGGCTTACTTGTACAGATTCACTCTTGAAAGTGTAAATAGATTGCTGTTGCTTTCCCCCCCAGGTATCACCAGCCTGCTTGCCAATGGCGTTTACAGTGCTGCATATCCATTGCATGATGTAAGTGGACTTGGAATATATTTTATGTTGCTACAAGCTGATACCAAGAATGTGCTAAGTATGAATGACACCATCCAAAACATCTTCAGTGTTTCATGGAATTGGTATCCTGTTTTATTTTTATATTACTTTTAGCCATTTCTTCAAGAACATGCCTGCCAACTTTTACAGGTCTTTACGCAAAAGATAACTTCCTTTTGTTTTGTATAAAATAGAGTTGTAAAAATGACTCACCAAATGACTGACTCAGCAAATAACTGTACTCTTGACCTTCTGCTACCAAGGACACTGGGGCTGTTAAGATATATATTTATATCTGTGGCACCATCTAGCTGGTTTCCTAATCTAAATCTCCTAGACATCCTCCAAACAAATGCAATGAATGTTCATGGTGGTGTGGAGAGTTTCTACCAGAGAGGTGGATTAGTTATATATTCTAATCGTTGTAGCCTGAAACACAGTAATAAATTAAATCATATTTATATTTTTGCAAGCATGGCCAGCTAGTTGACACTTTATATTTATAGAAAACTACACAAAGGCTACTGACATTTTAAATATGTAGAAGTATAATTAATTAATTTATTGATTGATTATAATTAAATATAATCAATCCTTCTAGTATGCATGATAGTACTGGTGTTGGATGATTATGATAATGGTAACTGCATCAATAGGTTAATAATCAATAAAGATGCATCAGCTCAAGTGGTTAAGATGCTGACTCTGTTGATTGCAAGACTGGCAGGTTGGCAGTTCGAGGTCCAGGTGTTGCATGATGGGGTGAGCTCCTGTCACTAATCCTAGTTTCTGCCAACCTAGCAGTTCGAAAGCATGCAAATGCAAGTACATAAATAGATACCATTTTGGTGGGAAGGTAAACAACATTCTGTGCAATCTTGCTGGCCACATGATCACAGAGTAGTCTCTGACAACGCTGGCTCTTTGGCTTAGCAATGGAGATGAGCACTGCCCCCTATGGTTGGGCACAACTTGACAACCTTGTCAACAGGGAATACCTTTACCTTTTTAACCACATTAATAACAGCAATGATATTTTTATATGAATATGATGAGTTTGTTAAGTGATATTTTAAAGAAGCAATTATTAACACTAAAGCCTAAATCATATATTCTTATTAATGAGTGGAAGATAGTTCTACACAATAGGGCTGAATCTGGCCCACTAATTTAGGCTGTTCTCAAATCTATAAAAGTAGGGCTGGAAATCAGTTGTTCTTGAACTGTAGCTCCCAGCATTCTTCACCATTAGTCATATTGGCTATCAGTGATGGAAATTCCAGTCCAACAACTTCTGGAGGGCCATACAATTCCCATCTCTGTATTAAAGCAATGCATTTCAAACTATTGGATATTTTCTTAATTTGGAATATTACCTCAGATCTTTGTTTTGCTTTGTTTTGTTTTCCACAAACATTTACAATACATTGATATAGACCCTGTTTACCAGTTCATTCTCTAACAAAGTGGTTCCCAAACTTTTTGGGCCCACTGCCCCTTTTCCTCTTGGGTGACAACCCTAGTGCCCCCCAATATTGATTTACTGATATTAGGTCTAATGTTCTTATGCAAATTTAAAACAATCAATCTTAGTTGCTGCTCCTTTTGAGAGCAGCAACCAAGCAGCTGACTGATCAGTGACTGGGAAGCCTCTCACCTGTGCCAACCTTACAATAAAGGCCAGCACAGGTGAGAGGTTTCTCAGTCACTGCTTGACTGGCTGCTTGGTTGCAGCTTCCTTTGGTCTCCATGGTCTCCCTCAAAGCAGCAACTGAGCAGTTGGCTGAGCAGTGATCAAAACGCACCCTCACCCATCCCAGCCTTGTGGCAAAGGTCAGCATGGGCAAGAAGCTTCTTGGTCACTGCTTGGCTAGCTGCTCAGTTGTTGCTCCCATGACCAGATACAAAGGGAGAAGCTTTTCCCCAGAGAGGAAGGACTCTCAATTTTTCTTTATCAGGGCAGAGAGGGGCACAGCTGGTGTGTGTATAGTAGGTCTACAGAGGCCACATGCTCTGGACTGGAGACTGGAATGAACAGAGAAAGAGCGATATTTTAACTACAGGAGTTGCTCTTGGAAGGACTCTTTCCAAGAATCAACCCCAGATAATTTCTCCCCTTCCTTTCCCAGAGACATGTCTTCCCTACAAACAAACATTGCTTCTTCTGCTACCTGTTCTCTCAGCCTGTCTGATGAAAGAAAACACAGTTCCAACCTGCCAGCCAAGTCCCGGAAAAGCTCACAAAGCTTGAGGAGGGTCTCAAATCTGAAGGGTCCTTTTTGCTGCCACTTCTTCCCCCCTGCCACATGGTCTAATTCCTTGCTTCAGTCTGTTAGTCTGTCCCAAAATGGTGCCATTCCAAGCCACAGAAATTATGCCCTGTGTCCAAGCCTCACAAGAGTTTCCTGCCACTAATAGTGAAACATGCAGCTATGAAAGTGAACTCATGCAGGCAGGTGAAGAGCAGGAGACACCACCACAAAAAGTGAGGCTTCATGGTGGTTTTAAGGGATCCTGGAAAAAAGTGTCATGCAACCCTCATTCCCACCATGGTCCTAAAGGTCATTGTTTACCCTTGCCTTCCTTGCACATCAATATTTAAACTGAAGCCCCCTGCTGCCCCATTTTTCCCTCTCTGCCCCCTTGCTGCCCCCCTCACTGCCCCCCTAGATCATTCCACCACCCTCCCCCCAGGGGGTGTATTGCTCACTTTAGGAATCAGTGCTTTAGCAGGTTCTTTTCTGATTTTGCATATCAAGCCTATGCCATTTACTGTCAAACTGTCAAACATCAGCTCATATTAACTGATAAAGTAGGCTCTTGCCTGCAAAAACCAAGGAGGTGATTTCCACCATTACCACAAACTGACCATGCTCAGCCAAAAGATTAGGGAACAAAATTCACTGAATAGAATATTTTATTTAGTCCTAAGCTTGTGAGTCATACTGTCAGCATTCTATGGGAAAACTCCAGCTCAGACATTGCATACAACATGAATTATGTGAAGTTTTACACCACTATTTTCTTTCCTTATCTAAAGCAGCCACCCAGTGGGAGACCAACACCTGAGGGGAGGGGTGGGATGAAGCATATTCACCTCTTCTGCTCTGTCCTTTTTCTAACACCTGATCATCCTTCCTCCAGATGTTTTCATTTTCAGAGTCATGGGAGGGCCACCATAGGAAGAAAGGCAGTCCCTTTTCACCAGCCCAGCTGTATGTGTCTAACCCTTGTTCCAGCCCCATCTGCAGTAAGCATACCACTTTTGGATATTAACTGTTGAATGATACTAGTTTTCTCTTTTTTAAAATAGGGTGACTACGAAGGTGAACACATTGAGCCCAACGACAGAAAAGTAAGTTGATACAGTAGGATTCAGCATGTTCTCAGAAGTAAAATCATAGAGTTGGAAGAAACCACAAGGGCCATCCAGTTCAACCCCTTGCCATGCAGAAATTCTCAATCAAAGCACCCCTGACAGATGGCCTTCCATCCACTGTTTAAAAACCTCCAAAGAAGGAGACTTCACCACTCTCCGAGGAAGTGTGTTCTACTGTCAAACAGCTCTCACTGTCAGGAAGTTCCTCCTAATGTTGAGGTGGAATCTCTTTTCCTGTAGTTTGCATCCATTGTTCCAGGTCCTGTTCTCTGGAGCAGCAGAAAAAAAGTTTGCTCCCTCCTCAATATGACATCCCTTCAAATATTTAAACAGGGCTGTCATATCACCTCTTAACCGTCTCTTCTCCACACTAAACATACCCAGCTCCTTAAGTCGTTCCTCATAGGGCATGGTTTCCAGACCCTTCACCATTTTAGTGAAGTATCTCCAAGTCTCCTGTTAGGATGTGGATACTTGCCAGGATTTTATGAAAAAGCAGTCAGTGCCATTTAGAAATTTGTTTTTGAATATTACATTAACTGTAGCAGAAAACACAATATAGATTCATGCCAAATCTCAGGGTCAGCCAAGCCACCCAAGTGAATGCATAAGGTGGCAAGTGAGAGAGGAAGCAGTGTTCTGGCAGTACGTTCCAACATCATGGCATAGGAGTAGCTTGGACATATAACATTACTCATTGGAAGTAATACCCATTGAAATTAGTGGGATTTCCAGCTGGGAAGACAGGGAGCCAGTGTGGTGTAGCAGATTGAGCACTGTAGTGGTTTGAGAGTTAGACTACGACTTTGGAGACCAAGGTTTGAATCCCCACTCGGCCATGGAAAGCCACTGGGTGGCCTTGGCCAAGTCACATTCTCTCAACCTCAGGAAGGCACAGGTAAACCCCCTCTGAACAAATCTTGCCAAGAAAAGACCATGATAGGCTTGCCTTCAAGTCACCATAAATTGGAAATAATTGCCTGCACACAGCAACAATGAAAGAAGAGACAGGATGGTGCTTAGCAATCCCAGCAAACACAGCCTGAGTCCAAATACTTGGAAACATATAATAGGATTGAATTATAGTAGTGCCTTCTGAGCTGCCAGAATGAACATAGAAAGCATTCTAGCAATCAGAAAATTGGCTAAATGTAGAATTTATTTTACATAAATAAACACTAATGATATCAGGGAGTTGTATAACTAAGGTCCAAAACACACTGCAAAAATAATACAGTTTCAGACCACTTTTAACTGTCCTGGCTCAATGCTAGGGAATTCTGGGAACTGTAGTTTTGTGAGACTTCTCTGTCAGAGAGCTCTGGTCCCACAATAAACTACAGTTCCAGGGATTCCCTAGCATTGAGCCAGGGCAGTTAAAGCAGTCTCAAACTGGATTATTTCTGCAGTGTGTTTTGGGTCTAAGTTTCAGATTGGTTTGTATGATTAACCAAGTTTGTGTAAATAACCCCTGATATGATCCTTGAAATCACTTGGTATTACTCTAAGAAGTTCCAGTAAAGGAACAAAGTGTCTTTTAGGCTGAAGTCCAGAACATACTGGCTTTTCACAATTACATAAGATCATCACAAAGTGTTTATCATTGGTCTGGAAACATCCCAACCCTTATTAATCCATTTTGTGCCTCCATAATAAAAAAAAACTAGATTGAATTATAGTTGCTCCTGTTTATTAATACTTTTTGTTGCTATAAGCCCCTTTGAGGCACATACCCCATAGCTAAGGTATTTTGTCTGCTTTTAAGCAGAGTGGTGTAAAAAGAGCACTGTGAAATTAAAATATCCATTTTGGACTTCATGTTCAGTATATCATACAAATGTACCCATATAATCTTGACTTGGTGCCTTCCAGATTTATTTTTACTTATTTATTTTACTAAAAAAAATCTTCCACTATCTATCATGAGAACTTCTGGCAGTGTAATTATGGGGTGGGGGTGGGGGTGATGATGATTGATGATGATGATGATGATGATGAAACTATTATGGTGAGTGGAATTATGGGAGCTGTAGTTCAATACTTCTTGAGGGCACCAAGCTGGAAAATAGTTGCTGTAAGGAGTTTGGGTTGGAAACGCAAGATACTTGGTGTTAAGATGTTCATCTCTATGGATTTAATTAAATACTTGGCTGTGGTTCAATGAGTGTGTTAAAACCAATTTCAATAATTTGAAGGGGGGATCTGGAAATAGGATAGAACTGTTTTTCTAGAAAGGACAATTGTGAATATTTTCAGTAGCCAACAATTTACCAAGAACAAACAGGTTTATTTTGTCATATTGTTATGCTGGGATGAAAGAGAGAATATGGTATGTTTGTTTTGGTTACAGGCCTTTAAACAGTAGATATAACAAAGTCGTCATCCAAAACAAACAGTATAGACAATATTAAAGGTTAACACAACAAAGAGCTAAAGTAAGATGTAGTCTTCTGGGTAACTGCACATATCCTAATTATATAACTTATTTATTTATTTTTTTGTTATAGACTGTATGATAAAAGAGTACTGTCTTTCAAAGGAAAAAGAAATTTGCAAAGGGTTGCAGTTTCCTTTCAGCTGAGAGGAAAATAATTTTACTCTGGGCTTCCTATAATAAATGCATGCCTGGAACACATATGTAAGAGTTTTGGTTTCTCTCAGACCACAGGAGCAGTCTTTCAAGGTTTGAAATACCCATAAATCTAGTAACCATTATACAGAAGGAAGTCTATTGAACCTAACCCATGCAAAGACCTTTCTAAATTTAGGGAAAGTTAGCTGAGTAAGATACTCAGTTATGTTTGATGGAGAACATTTCCTTTGAGCTGGCATTTAAGTGTTCTGCCTGTAGCAGACCAGGGGCAACGTAAGGGTGGTGCTGGGAAAGCAGACCACACCAGGTGACACCCTAAAATAGGGTGACACCACTGCTCCCCAAACATCTGCCTTTTGGCAGAAATGGGCTGTGGCATTTGCCTGCATCCCTTTAAAATGCTGAAAAGATAATGTGAGGGGAGCAAGGCTCAGTGGAAACAGAAAGGAGAGACCCCAGGCTTAATTTTTTTTAATTTTTAAAAACTTTTAATTGTTTTAAAATTTCTTTGAAAAAACAACATCCTACCATATTTTCAGTTTAAGTACTTGAAACAATGTACATGTAAATCCATTTAGGCTGTAAGTATGGTATTGTAATTTAATGGTATAATTTTTAATTTTGCTAGCTATTTTTGTCAGAACTATTGCCATTTTTTGTTGTTGTTGTTAACTGCCCTCGAGTCGATTTCAACTCATGGCGACCCTATGGATGAGACATCTCCAAGACCCTCTGTCCTCTACTGCTCTACTTAATTGCTGCAACCCCTTAATACCCGTGACCTCCTTAATACAATCCATGTGGTCTTCCTCTCTTCCTGCTTCCCTCCACCTTTCCCAGAATTATTGTTTTTCCCAGAGAGTCCTCCCTTCTCATAATGTGTCTGAAGTACGATAATCTCAGTTTGGTCATTTTGGCTTCCAGGGAGGTTTCTGGTTTGATCTGCTCTAGGACCATTTGTTCTTCCTTTTGGCTGTCCATGAAATCCTCAGCATTCTCCTCCAGCACCACATCTCAAATGAATTTATTTTCTTCCTATCATCTTTCTTAACTGTCCAGCTCTCACATCCATACATGGTAATAGGGAATACGATGGCTTGTATGATTCTAGCTTTTGTGCTGAGTTGTATATCTTTGCATTTCTAGTTCTTTCATAGCCACCCTCCCCATTCTTAATCTTCTGAGTTCCTGACTGCAGTCCCCATTACTATCAATGTTTGATCTGGGGTATGGGAATTCTTTTACTATTTCTATTTCTTCATTGTCTAGGTTGAACTTGTGCAGGTTCTCAGTGGTCATTCTTTTTGTTTTCTTTATGTTCAACATTAATAATAATAATAATAATAATATAAAATTTATTTATATTTTCCCTTCTCTCCCTACGGATCGAGGCGGGAGCACAAAGATAAAATGTACAACACTGTACAATAATACAATATGTAGAACATGATAATAAAAACGACAACAATAAAAAGCAATAAAAACAATAATAAAACAGCAAATAATCAGTATAAAGACTGCGAGGCAGATCTATGTCATAGTGGTAGTCAAATTCTCACCCGGGAGGTCCATATGAGATGATAATATTTTATCTTATTATTCAGTTAGGGAGATCAGGTGGATAGGCCCACTGGAAGAGCTCCATCTTGAGTGCCTTCTTAAAGGCCTCTGGCGTAGAGATAAGATGGATCTCTTCCAGCAGGCTGTTCCATAGCTTAGGGGCCGCAGCTGTGAACGATCTTTGGGAAGATGATGTTAGCTTGGTTTTACAATAATTTAATAAATTCTTCCCTGATGTTCTGAGAGTGTGGGGCGGATTGTATGGGGAGAGGCGTTCCTTCAAGTAACTTGGACCCAAGCCATGTAGGGCTTTATAGGTAATGATCAACACTTTGTATTGTGCCCAAAGCTAATCGGCAGCCAGTGTAGAGCTTTTAGTACAGGAGTAATATGGTCTGTTCTAGATGATCCGGAGACCAACCTGACTGCTGCATTTTGAACCAGTTGAAGCTTCCGAACTTAGTACAAAGGTAGCCCCATGTAGAGCGCATTACAGAAATCCAAACAAGAAATTACCAGGGCAAGTACTACTGCTTCAAGGTCCCTTTGGTCCAGGTAGGGGCACAGTTGGTGAATCAACTGAAGTTGGTTCCAAGCCATCGCATCTACTTGAGATGATAACTGTAGTGATGAGTCCAGGAGTATGCCCAAACTGCATACTTTGTTCTTTAAGGGAAGTGTGACCCCATCCAGGACTGGATGACAAAACTCCCTTCCCGGGCCAGGGGTACCTATTGTGAGTACCTCTGTTTTCTCTGGATTCAGTTTGAGTTTGTTTTCCCTCATCCAGCCCACTACCGACCCAAGGCAGGCATCCAGAGGAGCGACACCATCCTTAGTCAACGCAGTAGAGACATAGAGAAATAGAGTTGGGTGTCATCAGCATATTGATAACCCCGTGCCTCATATCTCCGGATGATCTCTCCCAGCGGCTTCATGTAAATGTTAAATAGCATGGGGGACAGTATGGCACCCTGCAGGATGCCAGATGGCAGCTCCCTTTCTGAAGAGCAACTATCCCCCAGCCTCACCATCTGGGATCTGCCCAAGAGGTAGGACGGAAGCCACTGCAGCGCAGTGCCCCCAATACCTAACTCCCTCAGGTGTCCCATAAGGATACCATGGTCTATGGTATTGAATGCTGCTGAGATGTCCAAGAGCACCAACAGGGTCACACTTCCCCAGACGGAGGTCATCGACTAAGGCGACCATGGCATTCTCAACTCCGTATCCTACCCTGAAGCCAGTTTGAAATGAGTCCAGATAATCAGCTTCATTCAAGACTGCCTGGAGTTGGAAGGCAACTGCTCTCTCGATCACTTTGCCCAAGAATGGTAATAAGGAGACCAGTCTATAATTATTTCTTACCAGGGGGTCAAGGGAGGGCTTTTTGAGGGGCGGTTTAACTATCGCTCATTTTAGGCTCGATGAAAATTTGCCCTCCTTGAGAGATGTATTAATGATAAGCTGCAGTAGTGATTTTACTGCATCTCCTCCCTGGGCTGTCAACCATGATGGGCAAGGATCGAGAGGGCATGTTGTCCTCCCAACACATCCAAGAAGCTTGTCCACTTCATCGGTATTTACAAACTCAAATCAATCCAGTTTAATACAGTCCACAGAGTCCCTGGATGTCTCTCTTATTGGTTCTGTTATAATGCCCGCATGTAGATTGACCCTTATCTGAGAGATTTTATCTATTAAAAAAATCATTGAAAGCGTCACAGCAGGCTTTAGTTGGTTCCAATAATGAGTTCAGGGTGGGAAGCAATTGTGTTAATTCTTTTACCATCCTGAACAGCTCTGCTGGACAAGACTTTACAGATGCAATACGTGCAGCATAGAAAGATTTCTTTGCTGCATCTATTGCCACCCCGTAAGAATCCAAATGGTTTCTTAGGAGTGTCTTAGAATCTGGGGTTTATCTTCATATGGTTCTTCGTTCCATGTGTCCTTACATTCAGTGATATACAGGAATTATGATTTACAAGTAACACTAGTACAAAAAAAATTACTAAGTATTCTGTATGGTGTGATATGGGAGGGGATCAGTGGGAGGATGACACTATGAGTTACTGCACTGAGTGACACCAACCCTAGCTACGCCACTATATCTGACAGCAATTGGGTAGCCAGGTTTTGGCTCTAAAGGGCTTTGCAGACAGCAAGATAAGCTAGGAGCAATCTCTGATTTGGTTCTTAGCTTCCATGCACTTTATGACTGTCCATCATGATCAAATGTAAGTAACCTATTTCTACATCACACTCTCAAACTCTGCCTTGGTGGAGCCTCCTTTGGCGGTTTTAAAACAGAGACTGGATAGCCATCTGTTGGCATTGCTTTGATTGTGTATTTCTGCCCAGCAGGGGCTTGGACTGGATGGCCCTTGTGGTCTCTTCCAACTCTATGATTCTGTGATTGCACTGATAAAACCAGGAGATGTGTGGTGAAGCTGCATCAGAGTGTGGTCATGATGGCAAAAGTTGTTAATGAGGAAGAACACACAAGCTAGGAGAGACTGCAACAGCTTGCCTTTGCCTTCTCCTCTTGAGATGGATAAGATATCACATCCTCTTCTCCTATCCCCAGGATGAATAAATTGAGTGCAAACTGATTTTTGGACTTTGAACTTAATTTGCACCAATTGAGATAAGCTGGGGACAAAGAGGAAAAAGTGGAAGGAGGTGAGAGAAACTGGAACATTTGAAAAACAACTGGGAAATGGGATGACAGTATCAGGACAGTTGGAATGTATGATAACTTCAGCAAAAATAGTGCAGAGTCAAAATGTTAGTCCTATATGTATCCCAAGAGAAGTAACTAAGAGTAAATAAACCAAACTACAATGTTGCTGAAGAGACATACCTAGGAACCTCAAGGAGTATCCTCTCCTCCCATATAACATGAAGAGCTGTAGCTCCACATCCCACTGATTTGGAACAACATGCAGCCCATGTTGGGTGACATGTTTGAAACCATACAAATATACCCTAAAACAATCTTCCTTTACCTGATGTCTTCAAGATTTATTTTTATGGTTCATAAAGTAATTCAGCAATATCTCCACTTGACAGCAAATGTCCCAAGATCTTGGTTAAGATTCTTGACCTTAAATGCATGTAAAGACAAGAAGAATCCACCTTGAAAATACATTTCTCTCATTTTGCCAACTTAGTTTTATATGGTGTAATTTTATGAGTGAATTTATACTAAAAGTGGAATTTATTTCATATGGCTAAGATCTTAGTCACAGTTTTTTAAAAAAAATAAAATCACATTGTACATCTACTCTTTGTTCAGATGTGTATCTTATAGATAGGAGAATAATATTAGTTTCGGAGAGGCAGCATGGCATGTTTTGGCATTGGACTACGATTCTGGAAACCAGAGTTCAAATCCTTGCTCAACTGTGGAAATCCACTGGGTGAATTTGGGCAAGTCACACTGTCTCAGCCTCAGAGGGTGGAAATGGCAAACCCCTTCTGAAGAAACTTACCAAGACCACCCCATGATAGGTTTGCATAAGTTGGAAGCGCCTTGAAGGCACACAACAAATGATAGTTTGGTGACTACAAATAGGTTTTTTCTGGCTCACCCATGCTAATGGTTCAAAGAACATACATTCTCCAGGTCTATTAAAAGCCTTTCTGGTATATACACTGCTACAAATCATAGTTTCAAGGCCTCAGTTACTTCCCCCCACCTTTTCCGTCTGTCTGTAATCTTCTTGAAGACTAATACAGTCAGTCAAAAACTTTCAGTCAATTACTTTATTTATATCTCACCTTTTTCCCAAAAGTGGGACTCAAGGCAGCTACAAGAAGATATCAGTAAGCCAAACCACCAAGTGTGTTCAATACTTAATGCAAATGGCATGTACTTGTTGATTAAAGAAAATAAAAACCCCAAGATGGTGACTAAAGATGAAGATGGTGTGAATTCTGTGGAAAGGTGTGCAAGGAAGGAACTATTTGCTTGTGGTCTTCACTTTCATTTCAAATTCTTTTTAATAGCTCCTGTGTGAGGAATGGGCAAGCTATGGAGTCTTTTATAAGTACCAACCTATTGACCTAGTGAGGTAAGGAGAATTTGAAACTTAAAAGTACTAAATCACATGTTAAATCCAGGATATTATTCTGTCTGCTGCTACTACTACTACTACTACTACTACTTATTATTATTATTATTATTATTATTATTTATATCCTGTCTCTCTGTAAAATACAACTGAGGCGGCTTACAAGATAAAGCAAACAATTCCATCCCCCAATAGCCCACCCCCCTAAAATGCAATTAAACAGACAAAATATAAAAACATAAAAATTACAAATCACAAATAATATGAGTTAGCTACAGCAGAAATCAGGGACAGGCATAATTATTTTTGGTGGCCAGTTACCTACTCAGCAAAGGCCTGCTGGAAGAGATCCATCTTAACAGCTTTTTTAAAGCTGTTTAAGGTGCTCAAGTGACAGAACTCATCCAACAGGCCATTCCAAAGTCTGGAAGTGATAGCCGAAAAGGTCCTCTGAGTAGTTTCAGATAATCTAGGTTACAAGATGGGTTACAATTTATTTTATGGGTTACAATAAATTTTTCCCGGAGGACCTGAGTGCGCAGGGTGAATTATACGGAAGGAGGCGGTCCTGAAGATAGGTTGGACCGAAGCCATTTAGGGCTTTAAAGATAATAACCAACACCTTGTACTGCACCCGGAAACTGATAGGCAACCAGTGAAGCGATCTTAGAATAGGTGTTATATGGTCTCTTCTGGTTTTACCTGAGACCAGCCTGGCTGCCATATTCTGTACCAATTGAAGTTTCTGAACTAGGCACAAGGGTAGCCCCATGTAGAGTGCATTGCAGAAATCGAGATGAGAGGTTACCAGTGCATGTACCATGGTTTTGAGGTTCCTGACCTCCAGGAAAGGACACAGTTGCCGTATCAGCCAAAGCTGATAACAGATGCTCCTGACCACCGCACTCACCTGATTTGTCATCTGAAGTTACAGATCTAGGAGCACCCCCAGACTGAGAACATAGTCCTTTGATGAGAGTATGACCCCATCCAGGACTGGAAATTGTGTCCCAATACCTGGGTTCAGGGTCGTTACCGTTAGTACCTCCATTTTGCCTGGATTCAGTTTCAATCTGTTTTTCCTCATCCAGTCCATTACCACTTTAAAGCATTCACTGAAAGGGGAGATGCCATCTGAAGTCAAAGCTATAGACCGAGACATGGAGAAATATATCTGGGTGTCATCAGTGTACTGATAACACCCTGCCCCATGTCTCTGGATGATCTTTCCCAGTGGTTTTATATATATGTTAAATAGCATCGAGGACAGGATGGTGCCCTGAGTGATACCACAATTAAGCTCCTTTTTCACTGAGCAACTGTCCCCGAGCATCACCCTCTGGAATCTGCCCAAGATTGCAATGCAATGCCTCCAATTCCTAATTCTCTCAGGCGTTCCATGAGGATGTCATGATCTATCGTGTCAAAGGCTGCTGAGAGGTCCAGTAGCACCAGGGTCACACTACCCCTGTCGATGCCCAGATGAAGGTCATCAGCTAAAGCAACCATGGCAGTCTCCACTCCATAACCTGTCCTAAAGCCAGTTTGAAATGGATCCAGATAATCAGTTTCCTCCAAGACAGCTTGGAGCTTGTTTGTATATGTATATGTAATAGTTGAGAACTACAACTATCTGGAAAATCATTTAAACATGCCACAAAAAGCTTCCTCTTTGTTTTGATCTGATAAGTTTTATATTTTCTGTCTGGTTATTGTGATTTCCCTTCTGACTATGAAAAAATGTCATCTGGAGGTTTGAAGTCAAAAGTCATGGTCTAAAAGAATGCATTAGCTCAGAAGGCAAGTCCAGATTGCCCAAGTCATATGGCAATCCTCTGAGTATATGTTGGTTTTCCAACCAATAGTGTTCCTGAACTGGGGCCAAAAAATGTTTACATTGAAGTATTTTTGTTTGTTTAGCTTTCTTTGCCTAAGAAAACTTTAGAAATCTAGGGAGTTGCCATAAGTCGACATGCAACTTTACACATCTGAAAACACACGCACACATTATAAATACAGTACATGAATCTTAGAGAATAACAGGGTCAGATCAAGAACACTTTAACATGAACCTTATCATTTCAGTATCCCATACTCCAGTGGTTTCTAAGTCTTCAAAACTGAGTTCTCTCTTTCAGTATTCACTAGATTCTCCCCCTCCCATTCCACAAATATGGCAGCCTAATTCACTATATCTGCCAAGATTATTTTCCAAGTAATTGGTTTTCTGTCACTGTGAAAACCTCTCACTGGATATGGGGTCAGACAATTTCATGATCTTCATATTTCATTCATTTTGGAATGGTTCGTACAGCATGCATTAAACATTTTGCAATAACCACTTTACCCATTCATTGCAGTGCCCAGCCTGTTTTTTTGGTTTAAGAAGGTATTTCTTCTCTCTAAACTACTACAAGTTGAGTCTCCTTTATCCAAAATGCTTTATCCAAAATGACCAGGTGTTTGGGATTTGGGATTTTTTTAAAATTTTGGAATAGCTGTATTTGCATATACATACATAATGAGATATTTTAGGGATGGGACACAAATCTAAATACAAAATTCCTTTATGTTTCATATACACCTTATAGACACAGCCTGAAGGCAATTGTATACAATATTTTTAATAATTTTGATCATGAAACAAAGCTTTGTACACTGAAACATCAAGAAGCAAAAATGTCACTGTTACAGTCATCCATGAAAAAAGTTTTGGTTTTTGAAGTATTGCACATTTCAAAATTCCAGACAAGGGAGACTGAACCTTTACTTCATTCATTTATTTACACATTAATTTATGCAAAATAAAATAAGATTTTTGTTAAAGGTTATTTGCTTAGAATATTTCCTGCTTTTTGAAATAGGAGACACGAAACACCAAATGTGGTGAAATATGATTGATGCAAAATATATTTGCCTTCAAACTGGGATGCCAAAGAGGTCAACAATTATGATCCTAGTTTGTGGTCAAACCATGATTTGGTAAACCATGTTTTGCTGTGTTCAAATACAAATTGTGTTTTTTTTCCAGCAACAATAAACAGAAGCTTCTATTTTATTTGTCTTGCACATGTAGAGGAATGGAAGAGATTGATAGAGCAGGTTAGCCTGAGACCCATGATAATTATTTAACAGTAAACTACAGATTGTCAGTACTTGAAAACTGAGGCAAAGTGAAGAGATTTCCATTTGACAGTTCTGTGGAAACAGAAGGGCAAAGCTGCTTGATAAGCAGGAATGGAGAACTGACTTGGTGTGTTCAAGTCTGGATCGAATCCAAGCAACATGCAAAGAAGAATTCTTGAGGGGAAGATGCATTCCAGCTAATCAACAGGGCTTATTTTCTCTTCCATCTTCAACCCTGCTGTGTAATTCATAACTTTAGCTGTGATAAATTTTAAGGAGTAGTAAACATGACACAGTGATTTCTTCCTTTGATGTATTTCAGAAAATACTTTGGTGAAAAGATTGGACTGTATTTTGCCTGGCTTGGAGTTTATACACAAATGCTTATTCCAGCTTCCATTGTGGGGATCATCGTGTTCTTGTATGGCTGTGCAACAGTGGATGAGAATATACCAAGGTAACATACATAGACCCAGGTCTCCATGCTTGATGTAGTCAAAACTTCCTTATGCTCTTTCATGACAAGGGGAATTTTCAGTGTGCTCAAAATGATGCTAACTTTAACACAGAAGACAGTGAGTTTTATTTATTTTATTCCGCCATCCTGTTATATGTCCCATAATACAAAATTCAGAATATGACATATCACATGAAGGTTGTCCTGGAGATTTCTTCATGTGTTAGCTGACACAGATGTTCCATGCACCCCAAACCAGCAATCTTTTGTCATAGTTAGTGGTGCTATAAAAATTAGCTTTCTGCATAAAAGAGGCAAAGTTACCAGCCTTCCTAACACATAATATTGCTTAATGAATATTTATTTGAAGAGAGATGTTCCACTCCTGAGCTTTCAACTGCACAAGAAAGTCACTAGTAGCTAGGCTAGCTATATGCTTCTAAACTTCAGCAGCATACAGATATTAAATATGAACTCTGGCCACCGTTTCTATGCATGAAACTAGTTAGGTCACCCCACAGTTTTTTGAACATAAGCATACCTGGATTGTGGCCAGATGCCCATCAGTGTAAACAAAATGCATCACTAGGCACAGAATATGTTTATCTCCAGATAATCCTATGTGAATTTTGAGTGTTATTTCTCACATCCTATGTGGTTTACATTGTTAAATTCATTGTACACGTAACAGATAAACATGAAAATAATTTTCTACCAAAATATATGAATATGTATACTGTCATTAGAGCTTTAAAAGTAATTTTTTAAGTAGCCAGCAAAGGTCATTGTTAATGTAGACAGGCATATAACTCAAATATTGCACATCTATGACATGTGTGACATGTATGTATGACACAGTGGCTCAAGTGGTTAAGACGCTGACTCTGTTGATTACAAGATGAGCAGGTTGGCAGTTCAAGGTCCAGGTGATGCATGATGGGGTGAGCTTCCATCACTAGTCCCAGCTTCTGCCAACCTAGCAGTTTGAAAGCATGCAGATGCAAGTAGATAAATAGGTACCACTTCGGTGAGAAGGTAAACAGTGTTCTGTGCAATCATGCTAGCCACATGATCACAGAGTAGTCTCTGACAATGCTGGTTCTTTGGCTTAGTAACAGAGATGAGTACTGCCCCTACAGTCGGACATGACTTGAGAACCTTGTCAACGGGGAATACCTTTACCTTTACCTTATGATATTTCTACCAATAAAGTATTATGCTAGATAACATCTGCCACAATCATAATTAGTTTACTGTATCCCATGATTTATGTCAAGAATAAAGCTGAAAAGTTTGCTAGGAGTAAGTTTCATGGCTGGCATCCTATTATTTAGTCCCAGCTAGACCTATTCAGTCTCTTTTGAATGGTGAGTTCACATGAAAATAAATCACACTGATTCACTGGATTTATTCTGGTCAGGACAAATAACAGGATTTAGGTCATTGAATCTGCAGGGCTTACTTCTGAATAGATACATATATGTTTTCATAGGATGCAACACCAATAATGTGATACCTTTTACTCTCTCCATTTAAGGAGCAGTTCTGTTAGACCTGAAGCCTCTCAGTCTTGAAAGCATGCTACAAACAGATGTTGTTCAATAAGAAGATATCAGTTTACCTGCTTTACGTCTCTCACGGGTCCTAGTTCTCTAGTTCCTTGTGGTAGCTTTTTAAAGCTTAGAAATGTTTAATTGAAAATAGATCAATACAGACTACAGGAAGTACAAGAAATCTAATAATATATGTTAGTCAAGTGCTACGATAGTAACATAATTGTGGTTTGTAGGAAATACTTGTTTTTATTCAGCATTATATTTCCTTTTTTTAGCTGGCTGAAACATATTTGTAGACTTACAGAATGAAATATTAAATATATCTTGCAAAGGTTATACCAAAGAGGTTAAGGAATGGCAAAATAAAAAAAAACCCTTCAGTATAAACATTCCACTGCTGGAATTAGTTTTCTAATGTCTATCAACATTAGCTCCAAACAGCTCCAAACAGTCTATCTGCAGGCCAGTTCTGTAACCACACTGTAGCATCTTCCATATATTAATAATGTAAAATGGACTGTGCAATTAAAATGCAGTTTCACATTTGGTCTGCTTTATTTCACATGGTTCACAAGGTCTACTTGTGAAATGTAGTCATTGAACATGGACATCTGAGAATGAGAATCCTTTGTAGGCTTCTACAGGAGTGAGAACTCAGATTATGCAAGGAGAGGGGGAATGGAATGAAGTGTCCAGAATCCTGAGCATTAGGACTCCACATGTTTTGATGCAGTTTCTACCATTCTCTAGTACAGTGATGGTGAACATTTTAGAGACCGAGTGCCTGGATGGCAACCCAAAACCCACTTATTTATCGCAAAGTGCCATGTCTCTCTGGCTTTCTAGTAACAAACTCTAGCAAACTCTGTGCTGAGCAATAGCGTGCGTGCCCGCAGAGAGGGCTCTGGGTGCCACTACTGACACACATGCCATAGGTTCACCACCACTGCTCTAGTACTAAGCATTACAGTTGAAGAAGAATGTTGACAGCTGGAAAGTATTCAAGAGAGAGTTTGATAGAGTTCCAAAAGACAAAGCAAATGAAGAAAGCCTTAAGCAACTGTTCTGCTTAACCTAGATTTTAAAAGTGGGTGATTTGTTTGCATTCTGGATATATATTTTTAAAGGATGTGGAAAGGAAAATTTCTTTACCTTATCAGCTGAGCAAACAAGATATATTTTAAAATATTTATTTTCTACCTTTATATCCTACCTTTTCTCCAAGAAGCTCAGAACTCCTGAGCATCATGCATCTGCTTGCATGATTTTAAGAAGACTTTTAGTATACTATTCTATGTTATTTCATTATGTTAATAAATTTACTTATTTTTTAGTTATCGTACTGTTTTTGAAATGTCTAAGCTCCTTTGTAAGGAACTATTCCAAATATTTTTTTAAAAAAAATGAAAGAATAAGCCATTTTAAAATATCCATAAAATGGCCTAAAGATGAAATTAAATTCATAGAAACTGATTTGCCCAATCCTGCCCTGTGATCCTGATGTCAATATTAACTTATCCAAGTTGATTGTTGAACACTTTTTTTGAGTTATGTGCCTTCAGGTAGACAACTTATAGTGAGTTTTCCATTGGCTACCTCTAAGGCTAAGAAAGTAGGACTTCCCAAGGTCACCTAGTGGATTTCCATGACTGAGCAGAGATTCAAACCCTACTCTCCTGGTGTAGTTAAACCATTAGGAAGTTAAATTAATTATAATCATTTCTTCTTTTAGAAAAGCATGTCTATTCTGGATAATAATACGTTCCTTCCACTTCTACAATTATGCAATTTTACAAAAGTTGTGTGAAACAGAAAAGGTTGGAGAATAATCACCTATTGTTCAGCTGGAAATTTAAACATTTTAAAAGTTTGCTCACAATGTTGTGTATGTTTGGTTTGTCATAATACAGCTATTTGCTGATGGTGTATTTTGGATTTTTATTAGAGACTAAGAGGGGATGCAGACTGCCAGAAATAGTGCAAATTGAGTCCACTTTTAGGGTTAGGGTTAGTGCTAGGGAATCATGGGAATTGTTTTTTTTCTGAGACATTGAGCCTTCTCTGTCAGAGAGCTCTGGTGCCACAATAAAATACAGTTCCCATGATCCCCTAACTCTAACCCTAACCCTAAAACTGGACTCAATTTGCACTATTTCTGGCAGTCTGCAACCCCCCTAAGCTCCAGTGAAAGCAGTAGAACTTCTGAGCAAACATGCATAGGATTATTGCAATTGCAGATTACCCTTTAGGCAGTTTCAGAAAAAGGCTAAGGTGTGCTTTCTTTTCCTCATGCCCATGTAGATGTTTATGTACACAAACAGTTTTTCCCCCATGAAGAGATAAAAATCAATTTGGAGACAAATTCCATTGCACTTGGCTAAGCTGCCTTGGCCCAATGATTTACTATAATTCCTGGGAAGAGGCAAGTTCTGGAGTTAGGGACTGAGGTCTCATACAGATGTAATATCTTAAGCATTAGTAAAATAGATTGCAGTTGTGATAGGTTACAGTAGTGCCCATGCTTTCTTAGAGCATGACATTATAACTAAAGATTTGAAAATAGTTACTTTTCTATATTCATGTTGGCAGGAGAATTCTGTGGCTTTACCCCTTCCCCATAACTTTTCCAAGCTCTGTAACTGCACACACTGTACTAAACATGAATATGTTAGCCAGGATTAAGTTCATTTGGTGTTGTCTTCACATCTGACTCAGAATGTGGTTTCATACTTTGTAACTGAGAGCTGTTATTGTTAATATTAACTATGGATGATAGTGTACCAGTAGTTAATGCTGAGGAAGTTAAAAGCCTGCTCCCTATTAATTAATTGTGGTCAAGAGAGTTTTAACATTTATGTTGGGCTTGTATAGCTGTATGATATAAAACTATCTCAGGAAATCTGAGTAAATGGATTTTAATATAACCCTGTTCTGCAGCCGGTCTTTAAGAAGGAAGCATGATATCTACAAGACTTTTAAATCTAAAACATTAGTATTGTACATTTTGACCAAGAGTCTATCTGAGAATCTGAAGTGGAAAATTATGAAAATACATTATTATCAATAAGTCCAATAGATATGCATAGCATATATGCAAATCCAGACTGATGCAAAAGTCTCAGATTTTGTTCCTGTTCTTTTTTATTTGATCCATGCTGGGGAGCTGGTGTAAAATGTCTCTGACTGGATCACCAAAATAAAATTGGAAAAAACAGGAACAAAAATCTGGGATTTTCTGGTCTTTTTAATCTGTCTGGATGCCCCCTAAATTACATAGATCAGGGCAGCACAAGATAAAGATAAATTTGAACATTGTGATGTATTCACTATATTTACTGTTTGCTTTCCCTCAGCATGGAGATGTGTGACCAGAGAAACAATATCACCATGTGCCCCTTATGTGACAGAACATGTAGCTATTGGAAATTGAGCTCTGCTTGTGCCACATCTCGGGCAAGTCATCTCTTTGATAACCCAGCAACTGTCTTCTTCTCAGTCTTCATGGCTCTTTGGGGTAAGAATGGCTGCATGACTTTGGTTGGCTTGAGACTTGATGGTGGTTTTCAGTTTGCTTACATGCAGAAAACAAATTGAGAGGATAAATCAGTATTTTTATAATTCATCAGTTAATTATCTGTAGTCCTTTTTCCCCTCCCTTTCTTCTCCCATAAAACTGTCACACTTTTTATTTATGTTCTGAACTGAAGGTTAAAAATACAGAAAGCTGCTTGGATGAATATAAAATGAAGCACTTGTCATAAAACTGCTGCATGGCATGTATAGATAGCATTAAGGGAATTGCTGGCTTGCCAACAAAATCTATTTGCAGGCTTGGCTTCCAAATTAGACCACTGGAGGAGAGATTTATTGAGGAGGTGTTTTTTTTTTTCCTTAGAGAAGTGGTCTTTAACTTTTCTGAACAAAGCAAGAGTGAATAATGACCAAGCTTCTAAGTGCATTAACATTATCAATAGAATACTGTTTGTACCTCTCAAGGTGTCCTTTTTATTTTTGAGGGGCATCCCACATTTCCAAACACCTCCTGTGAAATGCTGTAGCGATTTAGAACCAAGCACTAAGTGGACTACAAAAAACAAAGAAAAAAAACTTACATCTTACTTCAGAATAAAAAAAAAAAAGAGTTTTCTTAACACTACAACATGATATAGGTTAAAGGTCCTGAAAATGTACTAGGGATCCATTTCCATGCATAAACACAAATGCACCACCAAGAAGGGATACAAGATGTCTGTACATAATTAGATTCACTTGTATTTATTCCAAAGCTATCAGTGGATGTGAGTATGAGAGTCAGTATGTTTCTGTATGCCTGTTGCTGAAACACAAACATTGGAGTTCTGTTGACCTCATGTTCTGCTTATGAGCTACCCATAAGCATCCAGTTGGCCACTGTGAGAACAAAATGTTAGAATAAGTAGACCTTTGGTCTTTGGGCCATTCAGCTGGATATTGTATTTAATGCAGTTTGTATGCAGCATGTCCCCACAGCTACCATTACTTAGGTAAGTTTCAGTCATTGTATCCTGAGGATAGGGCAGAAAGCCTAAAGAAGTTCACGTGACCTGATTTGCCTAGATACCATCTAAGCAAGAGAGAACCTTTATTATATATAGGGTAGTATTGGATAGAATGCAAGGCAAATCTTTCCTCTCATGCTTGATCTCAGTACAAGCATTCATGAGAGTCCTCAAATCCTATAATATATATTCCATGAAGTTTGGGGATGGTAAATCTCACAAAACATGATCTGCAACTTTTGTGAGACAGGATTCGGGCAGCCCTGTATATTCTGGTTCATTGATGTCAAGTGAGGGAGCTGCTGTCCACATTTGGGCAACTAGGAAGCCAAGTCAGCTGCTGACAACTGGAAAGCGAAACGCTGAAAGTTTTCAGACCATCACACTCCATATGGAGAGATGGACAATGTACAGGGGTGGAAGTAACCTACTGCTCTCCTGACATTTATTTGAACTGGGGAGCAGCGTGCATGAATAGGCCTATAGAGAATAGAGTAATCAGCAAATAGAACCACAAATCAGAAACATCCCACACCCACTGCCTCCATTGCTGCCTATATACCGCTGAACTTTTTTTTAACATTCACCATTACTTCCTAGAATTTTTATTTTAAAAGATAACATTGTAGTTTGCTACCATAATGGGATGGCAAATTGCTAAATGCACAATAGTCAATGGAATAATCAATATCATAATTAATTGTCATAGAATCATAAAATCATAGAGTTGGAAGAGAGACCACCCAGTCCAAAACCCTTCCATTAAGGAAACCAAAATCAAAGCATCCCCAACAGATGGCCATCCAGCCTCTGTTTAAAGACCTCCAAAGAAAGAGACTCCACCACTCTCTGAGGGAGTGTGTTCCACTGCAGAACAGCTCTCACTGTCAGGAAGTTCCTCCTAATGTTGAGGTGGAATCTCTTTTCCTGTAGCTTGCATCCATTGTTCCGGGTCCTGTTCTCTGGGGTAGCAGAAAACAAGCTTGCTCCCTCCTCAATATGACATCCCTTCAAATATTTAAACAAGACTATCATATCACCTCTTAACTGTCTCTTCTCGAGGCTAAACATACCCAGCTCCTTAAGTCGTTCCTCATAGGGTATGGTTTCCAGACCCTTCACCATTTTAGTTGTCCTCCTCTGGACATGCTCCAGTTTTTCAACATCCTTTTTGAATTGTGGTGTCCAGAACTGGACACAGTATTCCAGGTGGGGGCTGACCAAAGCAGAATACAGTAGCACTATTACTTCCCTTGATCTAGATACTATACTTCTATTGATGCCGCCTAAAACCACATTAGCCTTTTTAGCTACCGCAACACACTGTTGACTCATGTTCAACTTGTCGTCTACTAGGACTCCTAGATCCCTTTCACACGTAATTTCATTAAGCCAGGTGTCCCCATTTTATATCTATGAATTTCATTTTTATTTTATTTTTTGTCCTAAGTGCAGTACCTTACATTTCTCTGTGTTGAAATTCATTTTATTAGTTTTGGCCCAGCTTTGTAATCTATTAAGGTCATTTTGAATTTTCATTCTGTCCTCTGGGGTATGAGCTATCCCTCCTAATTTGGTGTCATCTGCAAATTTGATTAGTATGCCCCTTATTCTTTTACACAAGTCATTGATAAAGATGTTGAATAGCACTGGCCCAGGACAGAACCCTGTGGCACCCAACTGGTCACTTCTCTCCAGGATGAAGACGAGCCATTGCTGAGCACCCTTTGGGTTCGGTCAGTCAACCAGTTACTAATCCACCTAACAGTTGTATTGTCTAGCCCACATTTTACTATCTTGTTTGCAAGAATATCACGGGGGACCTTGTCAAAAACCTTACTGAAATTGAGATATGTGAGGTCTACTACATTCCCTTCATCTAGCAAGCTGGTAATTTTATCAAAAAAAGAGAACAGATTAGTCTGGCATGACTTGTTTTTGAGAAACCCATGTTGACTTTTAGTGATTATGGTATTCCCTTCTAAATGTTCACAGACTCACTGTTTAATGATCTGCTCTAAAATCTTTCTCAGAATTATGTCAGACTAACTGGACGATAGTTGTTGGGATCCTCTTTTTTCCCCTTTTTGAAAATGGAGACAATGTTTGCCCTCCTCCAGTCTGCTGAGACTTCTGTTCTCCAGGAGTTCTCAAAGATTATTGCCAGTGGCTCTGAGATTAAATTTGCCAGTTCTTTTAATATCCTTGGATGTAGTTCATCTGGTCCTGGAGACTTAAATTCATTTAGATTAACCAGGTATTCCTGTACTACCTCTTTACTTATTCTGTGCTGCATTTCATCTATTGTGTCCTCTGCTCCATTTTCCTTTTGTGAGAACACCCTTTTCCTTTTGTGAGAAGACTGAAGCAACGAAGGTGTTGAGTAGTTCTACCTTTTCTTCTGTCCCCTGTTAGAATTTCTCCATCATCTCTGTGCAGTGGCCCTACCATTTCCTCTTCCTTTCTTTTACTATGGACATACCCCAAAAAAACTATTTTTATTGTTCTTATCCCCTCTAGCAACCCTGAGCTCATTCTGTGCTTTGGCTTTCCTTTTTACCCCTACATGTGCTAGCTATTTGTTTTAATTTTGCGCCTTTTCCATTTCTTATACATCTCTGGTTTAAAACTTAGTTCAGTTGAAAGTTCTTTTGTCATCCACCCCGGGTTCTTGAGACACCTCCCATTTTCCTTCTCATTGGAACAATTTGAGATTGTTCTCCCTTTTGAGAAACCCCCATCCATCTTGAACTCCCTTCTCTTTTAGTATTCCTGACCACGGGATCACTCCCAGTGTTTCCCTAAGTTTATTGAAATCAGCTCTCCTAATGTCTAGAATGAGTGTATGACTATGCCTAGCTTCTCCTTTCTATACAAGCTTCTATACAAGAAATTCCAGGAGAATATGATCACTCCCACCAAAGGATCCCACCATTTGCACCCCATTTACCAGGTCATCCCTGTTGGTTAGGATCAGATCTAAAATAGCTGATCACCTTGTTGCCTCTTCCACCTTTTGGACAATGAAATTGTCTTTAAGGCAAGTGAGTAATTTGCCAGACCTTGAAGTATTTGCTGAGTTTCACTTCCATCAAATATCAGGATAGTTGTAGTCACCCATCACTTCTACATCTCTCCTTTCTGAGTGCATAACCATTTGTTCTAGAAATGTATCATCCAATTCCTCAGTCTGACTTGAGGTTCTGTATAGACTGCCACAATAACATCCCTGTTGTTTCCTTCCCCTTTAATTTTTATCCAGATGCTCTCCACCTGATTTCCAGGATTTAAGTCCTGGATCTCTTCACAGGTGTAAACATATAATGCTATTTCTCCTCCTTTCCTGTCTGGCCTATTTCTCTTAAAAAGGTTAGACCCCTCTATTCCTATATTCCAATCATGAGACTCATCCCACCAAGTTTCAATGATGCCTATTATATCATATTTGCTTTGTTGTACTAGGAGTTCAAGTTCATCTTGTTTATTTCCGATGCTCTGTGCATTAGTGTAGAGACATCTAAGAGAACAGGTCCTCCCCACTTGCTACCTGTGTGAGGTTTTTTGCCTAACACTGTTGGGCCCTTGCATCATTTGCCTTGTTCCCTCTATTACACTTTTGACTATTATCTCCAGCCCATGATGTAATCCTGCCTTCCAAGATACCTTCCAAAGTACTGTCTCCCTCCCCCACATGACTCAGTTTAAAGCCCTCCTGATCAAATATTTGAGACTATTGGCAAAAATGCTTCTGCCAACTGGTGTGAGATGCAGCCCATCTCTTGCCAGAAGTCCACCCTCATGCAATCACAGCTTATGACCAAAGAATCCAAATCATTCTTGGTGGCACCATATACGTAGCTAGTTTTTCATATCTGCTATTTCCTCTCTCTTCCTGGACTGTGCCCTTCAACTGGGAGAAGAGATAAGATAACAGCCTGTGCATCCAGCTCTTTCAGCTTCCTACCCAAAGCCTCATAATCCCTTCTGATATTCTGAAGGCTATGCCTTGCAGTATCATTGGTTCCCCCATGGACCAAGAGGAAGGGATAATGGTCAGTAGGCTTGACAAGTCTTGTCAGCCTCACTGTCACATCATGGATTTTTGCCCCAGGAGACAACACACCTCCTGGCATATCTTGCCAGGCCCACAAACCATTGCTTCTGTACCCCTCAACAAGGAAACCACCACCACCACCACCACACCTCCTCTGAGGCTTAGCAGTGGCTGTTCTCTGTAGTGGTACTCTCAGGGTC
Source organism: Phrynosoma blainvillii (assembly GCA_026167975.1). Classification (NCBI taxonomy): domain Eukaryota; kingdom Metazoa; phylum Chordata; class Lepidosauria; order Squamata; family Phrynosomatidae; genus Phrynosoma; species Phrynosoma blainvillii. The sequence continues at coordinate 357,268,259 of JANUYF010000001.1, forward strand.
CCCTGCACTGTCCCTGAGGACTGCCCCTGCTGTTCTTCCTCTTCATCCTTGATAAGGGAGAGAGCTTCAAATCAATTCTGTAGCTGCAAGCTCCCAGAACGATCCCTGATTTCCCTACTTCTGTGTGTGACGTTCCTCCAGCTGTCTACCTCCTGTGTGTGTGAAGTGACCTCTTCCCCAACAACTTCATCTGTGTGGTCCCCTTCCAAGACCATTCATTCCACTCTGTCCAGGAAAACCTCTTGCTTCCTAATATGCTGAAGTGTAGCTACCCGGGCCTCCAGCTGCTGGATTTTCTCTTCCAGGAGGGCTACCAACTTGCACTTGGTGCAGGTGAAGTTCCCCACATCTCTTGGCAAGAACATCCCACATGTGTTGCAGGCGACTGCAGCAGATCCCTCAGTGTCCATATTGAGAAATCTTAAGTAAGCACTGAAACAGGACTGTGGGCTTCTCCCTCAAAAAGTCCGCCAGTAAAGACCCATGTAACGGACCCCTGTTGGCTTGGCCTTTTCACCAGGCTCTGTCAGCAAGCTCAATCAACTGGGTTTATAACTCTATAGAGAGCTCCTGGATGCTACCTAATCTGAAGGCAAATCGTTGTATTTGTTAGTTCAATATGATAGGCCATATCATTAATCTATTTGTATAAATATAAATGTATACATCATAAAGTATGCATTGGAGCTTTATTTATTAATAATGAGTGGCAGATAATTAATTGATTGATTGATGTCCCATTTTTTCAATAATTAATAGATCCCTTTAAAATACATTTCAGAGCATTTAAATCTATTTTATGTATATGGAGCCAAAAAATGGGGTGTGGTGGCTTGGTGGTTAAGACACCAGTTGTGATGATTGCAAGATCAGTGCCACATGATGGGATGAGCTCCTGTCACTAGTCCCAGCTTCTGCCAAACAAGCAGTTCAAAAGCATGCAAATGCAAGTAGATAAATAGGTACCACTTCAGTGGGAAGGTCACAGCATTCAGTGCAGTCATGCTGGTCGCATGACCAATGGAGTAGTCCTCGGAGAACGCTAGCCCTTTGGCTTAGTAATGGAGATGAACACCACCCCCTACAGTCAGTTATGATTAGATACTCATGTCAAGGGAAAACCTTTACCTTTACCTTTAGCAAATTTATATGTATTTTCAACCGTGAGCCCTCACCTCAAAAGTATGGCCCTCAAGCACGTGGCAACGCTGAAGAATGACCACCAACTGCATAGCTGTTGCCCACCCTCCACTTTAGTAGGAGAAGGAAAGAGTGTGAACCCATCCTGCCTTTCTTGTTTCCTGTATTTTCTGCTCTCACTTACAGAATAGTGCTTATTTGGCCATGTAGTACCCAAAACCAAATGCAGAAGAATAAAAACAGTCTTTACACACTTTTGTCCCTCTTATGTATATATTTAATTTCTACCCTGCCTTTCCCCAAAATGTGACCCAAAGGGGATCTTATCTTTTACAACATTCTCAAATATAGTCTAAACCTGTGGGTGGCATCCTGTTAATGTCACTCTGCAGTGGAAAAGGGTATGGGGTGGTTTTCAGCAGTTCCCCCTCCCTCTACACTCAGTACTCCAGAAAGTTACAGGAAAGTATAAGGAAGTGGTACAGAGCAGTGTTTCTTAAACTGTCTGATGGGGAGGTACCTGGTATGGGAGTTCTCCAGTGTGCCATAAACTGACATAATATTTGGGCACATTCACTGTTTCTTTTTTCCCTGGAAACTTTCCACAAACCAGCAGACATTAGCTTGCAGACCAGCACCTGTCCACAGATCTTTACTTTGAGTAGCACTGGTGTGGAGGACTGTAGAAGGAAGATAAAATTGCTGAAAGGGTGCCACACATACTTATCATACCACAAGTTTCAGGATTGGGGCAGGAGCAGAGCATAAGTAGCTTTCTTAATGGCAGCCAGTCAGTTTATTCTTCCATGGGTCTATGTTGCTTTACACAGCCCCCAGGGAAGTGGGAATTACCAGCCAATGATTTTAAACTGAGGTTTGGATTCATTGGCTGGTGTGTCTGGCCAGACTGACCAGATAGGGCTTCTCCTTGGTCAGTTGTTGGGCAGGGAATGTTATTCCTCTGCTCGCATGAATGTCCAGAAGTTTCTTATCAATGATGAGATATCAGTTGGAAGTCATTCCTATGATTTGCAAGAGAGGCTGTAGAGTTGCTTCCAAAGGCCAAAGGAAGAAAGTGCATGTTTCTGTTTTCCCATAAGCATGAAACCACAGTGTACTTCAGCTCCCTACAGTCTGCCTTTTGCCAGGAGTTCCAGTATATAGTCAGGCATAATTTCAGAGCTGTCAGGCCCCACATTCCTCATCCCTGCTCTAATAGGCCTTAAAATGTTAAATAAAGATATAAGCATTTTAAGGGAAAGTTTAACATGTGATGTAGCCTTCTCATGCTGTTCATGTTTTCACTCTCAGTGTTTGCATACATACAATCACAGGTATGATTTCCAAATATGTTCTTTATATCTTAATGGTAGAGCACATGTTTTGCACACAATATGTCCCAGGTTGAACTCCTAGTATCTTCAGGTTAGGAAAAACTACTTTTTGTCTCAGGGAATTCACTGGTAGGCAATATAGACATTATGGGGCTGAATCAACCTTAAGTTAATATACAGCAGCCTTCACATATGTCAAGAAACAACTCTGAACAACTTTCATTATAACCCCTTACAATGAGGTTTAATATTATCTTCTATATATATGCATGAAATCTCCCACAGAAAGAGTGTTTCCCCCTCTTGTATGGTCATGTCTTTTAATGTCCCACAAAGTGCTAGAAGAAATCTAAGATTAGACTAGAAAAGAAAATACAGTATGACCCCCATATCCTCGAGACTCATACCCATGGTTTCACTTAAACACATCTGAAAAAATGCTCTCTGTAGACATTTTCTAGGTCCTCTGGCATGATTCTGTGATATGCTTCCAGCAGAAGTTGACCAGAGAGAGTCATACTGGAAGGACCCTGAAAATGCCTAGAGAGGTGTTCTCTCTAGGAATACCCAGGTCCTCCAACATGACTCTATGGCCAACTTCCTTAAGGAGTCATTCATTTCAATAGGTTTTGCTATTATTTGCAGTTTCATGTTTCCACAATAAGCCTGGGAATATCTCCACCACAGACATGGGGGCCATACTGTACTTTGATTTATTAAGTGTCTGGAGAGAAAAGTCAGCACAATTACTGTAAACAGTACTAGCAAGAATAGTTCTAGCCAACCAACCCAATCTCCTCTTCTTAGCTGAGGTACCTGAGTTCAGCACATGGGTTCCCCACACTCACCTTATTCTTCACTAAATCATCACTTTTCATAAGCTGTAATTCTAACATACATCTGCATATTTTTCTTAATAAGAATGGAACAGGGTCTATGTGTTTCATAATAGTAGACTGAAATGTTGAGTGAGTGAATTTAGATTTAATTTTATAGTGCAGTCAGCAGTGGGGAAGCCAAGAAGGAAGGAAGATGAATTCAAGAGAAGCAACCTATGCCACTGAAGGAGATGATTTGTTATCACGTAGAGTGGTTTGTTATATTACATGTATTGAGAAATGTGATGTATAAGCCAAAGCAGAATGTCATGTCTTTAAATAGCCTTATCCTCTCATCCAAGCAATTAAATATGCCTTTTCTGTTCTTCAGCTCCCATCTACACAGACTTTTCCATATAGATTTTCAAGTCACTTAGTCTATCCTCTAGCTACATTGTACATTGCTTGCTGGTATGCATTAAGCCTTTGTTGTTGTTTTTATTTTATTTAAACGACATGGTTTGGGTTTTTCTTTACTTTTTTGTCCTTTGACTGTTCTATGTTTTTTTAAAAAACAGACAAATAAGGATATTCTTTTTGAGGGAACAAACCAACTCATTTGAAATGTAATGCTAAAAGAGAGTTTTGTAGATGTCACTGACAAAAAGACATATAAATGGGTCTTAAGGTAAATAAAGCCTGAACTCTTACTAGAAGCCAAAATAACTAAACAGAGGCTTTTGAGATAACATGACTCATTGCAAAAGGCAATAATGCTCATTAAAGTAAAAGGAAGAAAGGAGGAAGACTGCAACGTCAGTGGATTTATTCAGTAAAGGAAGTCACAGCCCTGAGCTTGCAAGACCAGAGTAGGGCTGTTTATGACCAGAGCTCATGGAATTCATGGTAGTTCATTGGACTGCCATAAATTGAAACCAATGTATATAAAATAACACTGAAAAATATTAATGAAATTCCCGCCTTTGCAGGTCTTGATTTAGTTCAGTCAGCATTCATTTCAAGACTCAGGAGAGATGCAAGCCAAGATTCTATTTACTGCCAGTAGAGTGGAAAGCCGTGCCAACATACTTATGCAGGGTTCTATAATTGAAAACTGTCAAAGGGAGGGACAGAGGCAGTTTTCCTGACAGTAGTACAGCAGGCAGTGAGAGGTTTCTCAGTGTACCCTACAGGCCATTCAGTGACCATCTTGGCTTGTTGGGAGAAAGTTCTGCTTGGGCAACAGAACAACATGTAAGCCAGGCTATTGCACCACTGGGTAAACAGAGTATTACCCATTATCTGACAAATCAAGACTTGTACGCACAGGCCAAAAGGCCCATATTCCCTCTGGCCTCACATGATGGCACAGGCCATTAGACTACAGATACTCTGATTTGAACTACCTCTTCTTTTTTATCCTTGCCCAGTCCACCTTCACTTTCTTTCCTATCTCTTCAACCTTAAACTCACCCAATCCCCCATTCCCTTTTGCCCTTCCTTCCACACAATCTCCTCTTCCATCTTCCGAAGCTTGGAATGAATGAGTTAAAGTAGAATAGTAATATAAACACAGTTTCCTGTGGTGGGGTTGTACAAAAGAGTAACCAAGTTGTCAAAAATAATAATGTTGTCAAAAATAATGTCATGAATGGTAACAAAGTTACTTAGGGCCTGTACAGACTGCCAGAAATAATCCAGTTTGAGGCCACTTTAATTGCCCTAGCTCAATGCTAGGGAATCATGGGCATTGTAGTTTTTTCTGAGACATTGAGCCTTCTCTCCCAGAGAGCTCTGGTGCCACAATAAACTACAGTTCCCATGATTCTCTAGCACTGAGCCAGGGCATTTAAGTGGCCTCAGGCAGATTATTTCTGGCAGTCTGTACAGGACCATTGTTGGTGTAACAAGTAACATTTTTGTTAATGTTTAAATATTACTTTTCAGAGGGCCTTTAAAATGGTTTTAGAGGCACTTTGATATTTTTTTCAAGTTTTACATGTTTTTCCTTTAAACAGACCATGGTATTTAAGGTGTGAAACAGCATACCTGTTGCCATGGGTAAGTGAGCATGGAAGCAAGAGTACAGATGAAACAGATCAGTGGCAAAACTTAAGTGCACAGTTTGCTTTAGGTTGACCATTCCAACCTGGCACTTTCCAGATATATTGGACTACAGATACCACTGTTAAGTCAACAAGAAAAAATGCTACTTATTGGTAATGGTGTAAACCAGATCATTGTATGGTGTTTCTTTTCCTCTCAATCCTATGGTTTGTAATGACAATGGCTATCACAGAGATAACTTCAGGCACTTGAAAGTTTCTGATCCAATGTTATCATGTACAGATTAGATTTCCAAGTTTACTGGCAGTTAACAAAATGTTAATGACTAACTTTTCGACTAACATTCCAGCCCCTGCCCTCTTCTTCTTGTCATCCTGCTTTGTCTTCACATATTTTCTGTAATGGCTGGCCATGAAAAGGCTACTGGGTTCCTACTTCTACAGACATAGGAAGCTGCATTGTAGTAACTTTGTCTGTCTGGCCTAATATTGTCTGTTTTGACTGGCAGCTGTCAGTGTGGAGGCCCATTTTCCCCCACCAATTACTTCATTCTTTTAACTGGAAATGCCAGGGATTTGACTCAAGATATCCTGCATATAAAGCTGATGTCCTGCCTTTGAGCTGGAGCCGTCCCTGACAGGTCTTCAGGGCTTGTGTCTATGTTCTGCTTTCTAATGCCAAGGGCAGTATGACAGCACAAGGGCATCATACATGCACAACCTTCAGTCTCTGGTGGTTTCAAACTAAAAGAGATGTATGCTTCAGAGGTTCCCCTCAGGGTTTCTTGTTTTGATGCCATTCATGTTTGCAAGATTTGAGGAGGGGGTGATATAATCCTTGTATTATTTTTTAGGGTGATACTCTCAGTAGGATTTCTGGTAGCAAAAGAGAAGCAAATAAGTTTTGGTTTTGTTTGTTTTTTTCATTTTCCATAATTGTCACTCTATATATGCACACCACATTCAGCAGGTATGCATAATGCCAGAAGAGCTATCAGCAAGTTACAGAAAGTCAATAGAGCTATTTTATTATATTGCATTACAGTCACCCCTCCATTCTCATACACTTAAAGTCCATGGTTTTGCATATTCACGGAGGGCCGACCTCTGTTAAAGTCAGTGGGGTGTGCCCCATTCAAGCCTATAGGACTTGAATATTGGCGAATCTCTGTTTTCACGGGGGGGGGAAGGTCCAGAATGGATCCCCACAAAAACGGAGGGCTGACTGTATATATAATTATGATGTCGGTTTGTGAGGAGCATTTACAGTTTACACACCAGAGACACAGAATAGATTAACAAAACTGAATAAAACAAGTATCGAAATGATTAATGCTAAAAACAGTTGGAAAATTCCCATAGTTGCTACATAATTAGCTAGTCCCTCCCATTTTTCTGATCCTCAGAGGTTTACTGAAGATCACAGAACAGCTTGTTGATCACATCTGTTAGTAGTCACTTCAGAGTTGTTCTCATGGGATTAGTTTTTCTCAGTACACTTTCTTCTTTCACAATCACTTATTTACCAGCTTATTTGTTCCCAGGATTCAAATTAATGTCCCCAAGGACTCCCACAAGCTTGGTGGCCGATAGAGTGGTGTACACATCACCATTTAAAAGAGAATCATTAAATATTTTCTGCAACTGGAATTTTTCTGCAACTGGGACTTGCAGATGTGCAAATATCTGGTGCCTAATCCATGTTTGGAATTTCTAATAACTTGCCTTTGTCAAATCTGTAAATTGAACTCAATATTTCTTTCAGATTGCCTGTGTTCCAATTTTAATTCTCTTCAGAATCATTAGGATTTATCTTTAAACAAGGTAGAAATTAATGTGCTGTATGAGTCAGGCTAGCTTGAAAACTGTAACAAACTATAAGTGATGGAAGTAGCCTTTAGCCTAAGTATTATTATTATTTTAAAACCACCCAGCTGCTACATTCATGGAACACTGGAAGAGAAAACAGATGCGTCTGAACTATAGATGGGACCTGACTGGGTTTGAAGAAGAAGAAGTAAGTTGATTTTGTTGCATACTATTTCACTGGACGTTAACATTGTTGAATGATCTTTCATTTCCAGTTGTTTGCCCATTGGAAAGGAAAATCCTGCACATAATCAGGTTTGGGAAGGGTGTGTTAGCAGTCTGTCTTGTTACCATGGAAGCATAATATCAGAACTACAGAATGACAGTCACACCCTGGCATGTAGACATAAAAATGATTCAGTTCACAAATGATCCATTTAATGTAAAAAGCATATTAAGTGAGCACACTAAAAGGATTGGGGAAAACATGTAAGAAAAAACTGGATAATTATTCAGTTTTGAGAATAAGACCTAAATCCTACTAGTAGTCAGAACTAGAGTAAACTCAATCAGTTCTTGAATACAGTATCAACAATTAGGAAAATCCCATTGATTTTATGTTTTTACTCTCATTGGGACTTCTAGTGGAATTCAGGCCAAATACTTCTGTAAATGCAGAGCTGGCAAGTAGTCAAATTGTACTTGCTGTATGAGTCTAAAATGCCTGAAATATAGCTTGTATCCAGCATATGAAAGAGACAAGTCATCAATTATGTGCCAAATGTTAGAAAATGCTGGCATATTTTTAAAATAAATAAATAAAGGAAAGGACAGATTTTTTCTTTTTAGTTGGTTCTCTTTTTTGAAATAATTTTGAAAACTATATAAGGAATACATCAAATATCCTTTTAATTTTGGTGATAAGCTTTTATTTCTACCATTACTTAATGGGCTTGAAAAACAGAATTTCATTGAGTGAGTGTGTTACACTTTAGTTCAAGGTGTTCAACCAAAAGTATTACTTTTAAAAATGAAAAGGAGCGCAAAAGAACATTCTTCTTTGATGAGCTGAAAAAGCAAAGAACTGCACCAAATTCAGAATGCAGTTACATACATTTCTAAAAGGGACTTTTTGGATTTCCGTTTCAGTGCTTTAATCAAAGCCTGTTACAGTTTGGAAAGGTGTGTGATTGAAAGGCTTCTCCCTTTTCTGCCATATTTTTCCCCAGGTTTATTTTTGGAAGACTCCATCACGGTGCTCACGTTGCTTATTATAAAAACATTTTAAAAGAACCCATGAATAGAGTTACTAGAGAAGAGAGAGGCTACTTAATCATTTCCCTCAAGCAATTTTCTTCTCTTTAACAATTGCAAATTTTGTGAATCTCCTAGCTTTTCCCTTGGTTTTCTTTTCTTTCTTTAATTTAGTTTTAAGTGTGGCCTAAATCTAAAAGCTATTTGCAATAGACCCATTGAATCAGCTACTGAATGGTAGGTCAACAATTAGTCCCATTAATTCAAAGGGTTTTCTCTAGTTAGGACTAGCAGTTGGATTTAGCTCTTATGTACTCTGTCTCATCATCATCAGAAAACATATCTTTGTTGTTGTTAACTGCCTTCGTGTCAATCTCAACCCATGGCAACCCTATGGATGAGACATCTACTGGCCCCCCTTTCCACTATAATTTAAAATATCAGGAAGGAGTCAGTCTTCCTGCAGTGAGGGTTTACTTCAACCATTGGGATATAGACTACTGGCAGATATGACAGTGAGCTGTAGACTTGTGTGATTTAGCATATGCAATCTGACTTCATTAACTGCCTAAGATTCAACTAATCATGAATTAATTACATTGCATACATTGGCATATAAATAAACACAGTACATACTTCTGAAGCAAAAACTTTGTTTTTGAAAATGCCAGTGTATGTTGTAGAGCAGGCATCATCTTAAAAGGGGCATTCTGTATTTGAAGGAAAGAATAGGAATGACATTGTCCACCTTTTACTTAAACTGCCACCTGCAGTTTTAAGTATTTTTATCAGTAGGAACATTTTCATCAATCAGCCATTTCTTAATGGATTACTGTAACTCATTCATTCATTCATTTTAAAATAGCAACAATAATGTCTTCTGCCCCTGGTCTCAGAAAGTTTGCAATGGCATATAACTTTATTTGATCACCATGCTAACATAAACCACATATCTAGGACTGAGCTCTAACATAATAATACTAGGATGTTTTTATGGATACCTCAGGACAACAGGTCTTTTATTTTTGGACCCTTGTTGATAGCTTACAACATGAAAGTGGGAAGGATTAACTGTATCCTTCCAGTGGCAAATATCTTTCAGGGTTATGTTCGGTGTTCTCTGCAATGATAAGAGCATATGACCTGAGTTAACTGCTGTTAATAGAATGTGTTTTATTTTTCACTTAACACACTCCAGTCCTGTTAATTCAGTCCTATGAGCAAAGCACTTAAGCATGCATTTAAATCCCATTGAAGACTAGAAGTGGCTTAATAGTATGAGACAATATCCCTGGGAACCTCTCTGGGGGCAAATCCCATTGCAGTGATTTACTGATATGCAGGAGTACTGCTAGTCAGCTGTTCCTTCCTGTAGTTATTAATTTCAGTGAGGGTTGTAAATGAGGGAATTGTGTATCACATATGGCTTTGAGAATTTTGTACTACTTATTCCAGGATCTTGATACAATAATATGTTTTCTGCTGTGGAATCAGTTCATGTACAAATTAAGACTGTTTCTCCAAAGATACAGCTATATTTCTTCTAATTCCCACATCTGCATACACATTAAAAAAATCGTTGTATCCCATGTGCAATTTTTCCAGCAGTAAAGTAATTTTAATTTTTGTTTTTTTGTGTTTTTTATGGTTTCCTGAAGGAAGCAGTCAAGGTTTGGAATTTAATTTTTTTTAATTTCTCTACCTTTTTATCTATCTAATGGTGAAAATGCCTTTTGATCTCACCTCATTCTTTTTTCCTAACATCTGATTTCCTTTAGAGATTCCACTGCAATTGTTCTCTCTTCCTTTACATATATCCCTGTGATGGGACTTTTTCATATCCATTCCCATCTCCAACCAATGCATTTTTGAAGGTACTTTCTGAATCCTTTGGCTGTCTCATTCCTTCAATTTCTGATTATTTTCCACATGTTTTTCCAGTGTGTTTTGATTATCTGAAATGTAATTTTGAGGGAAACAAATATCAGGTTAATATATAGCAAGATATTTATTTAAGTTGTCCAACATATGATTCCCATCCCCAAATTATGTGTGATATATTCTGTAATGTTAGCTGATATGGCTTGCCTGTGGTGCTTGGAATGAAATATTTTACTTTTAACCAATTGTAAGGTTTCAAATCAGCACAGTCTGTGATCTGAAGCCATTTGTAGCTTTAAAATAGTGGTTATTCCTGGTTTAATTTGCAGTTCCCCATCCCAGTGATATAACATGACTGCTGTGCCATACTGGAGACATAATCATTGTCCAGCACAGGAACATCTCACTATCAGTGCAAGCACATCAGATCTACAAAATCCAGAGCAATCCTAACTCAAAGATGCACCAGCTGTCATCAGTTAGAATTGGGCACAGTCTTCTTCTGCCAGCAGAAATGCCCTTCTCCCAGCTGATTTCAGAGATCAGCTAGAAGAACTATTTTCCTGGCTAGGAGCTACTGGCAAAAGGGACCCAAAAGGGGCAGAGAAGGTGAAGGATTAGCTAAATTGTGCCAGATCCAGACTTCTTCCAGCCAGGGACACAGTCATAATGTCAGCATAATGTTAGGTGTAGGCAAACATAGTCCTAAATCATTTCCCTCAATCTTAGGCTGCGACTAGTCTCAATTCAGCACAACTTCAATTAGCCTATCAACTCAGCTGTCCCTTGGCCATCTTGGCTACTTCACATTGTGCTCTTGAGCCTTTAGCTGCAATGGAATACAGCTACAATGGTATTTGAAGCAAATATTAGTGACATGAGGAAGAGTAAAATCATAGAATAAGTTGATTTAAATCTCTTGTGATGCAGTTTAATGGGTACACAAAGGATTACATGCTCATTTGCATAAATGACTTACTTTCAGGATCATCCAAGGGCTGAGTATGAAGCAAAAGTATTAGAAAAATCACTAAGGAAAGAATACAGAAATAAAGAGGTAATGTGTGTTTTTAAACCTATAATTCGATAATGTGTGTTTTAAATCTATATTTAAATTTAATGGTGTGTGTTTTAATCTATATTTAAGGGTTCCCCATTTGTAATAATAATACAATACAATAACAACCAGTTCCTTCCCTATTACCTACATTCCTCTTACCGTACCTTAACCATGTACTAAGAAAAAAACATAGTCAACTCAGAGAAGAAAACATCCAGACATAAAACAGGAAAGGAAGGACAAGATGAAGAGGGGGAAAGTACTAACAACCTGGATCCTTTGTGGTAATACAGGTGTGGGTTCAATGCAGGTATAGTGACCATGTCAATTGTTTTAGGTTTCCAGTAATGTCATAAAGAATTAAATCCTTGTTCACTGCTTGCTCTAAGAAGCAAGTCTCAAGATGTTCAAGATTTTCCCAAGGACATTTATAGAATTTTAGACTAAATGTCTGGAACTGCATGCTGTACAGATAATGTCTTCAAAGCCAGTGCAATTGTGGTGGCCTTGGTGTAGAAATAGCAGGGCAAATCTTTTAAAAACTGTAAAATTGACCCTCACCTAGACAATGTGACATTACCTATATAACATTTATTGGGGGAACACAGACTCATTTTGCAGCACAGAACTTGGCAATTACTATATAAAATGGAGAAATAACCATGTTAGTCTGGAACACCAGTATGCAAAGAGATCTTGTAGCATCTTGGAGACTAACAATATCTTTTGCAAAGTTAGTCTCCAAGGTGCTATAAGGTCCCTTTGCATTCTATATTAAACAATCATTCTGAACGATAGACAGAAACACATCTTGTGACACTGAATTCCATAAACTAATTGCACACAATTTCCTGGCTTACATTTGCATTAGGCCATGTCTCTCAAAGATAGTGCTTTGATCAATCAGATCCACCAGTTGGTTGCAATCATAACTAAAGCATGAGTAGTAATAATTTTTTAATAAATAAATAAATAAATAAATAAATAAATAAAAAATTGGGTAGCTCAGCAAAGGACATTCCTTAAATCTTGATTTCATAAATTGTCAAAAATTAAAACAGGGATTAATTCATTCTTTGAGCTCCTACAAATGCCTTTAGAAAATTGGTATACAACTATGTAGTTCTATATAATATTTAGAAAATGGATATGCAACACATTACATTTCCACACATTTGCAGTAAATTTGCAGGGTTGCAGTAAATCGGAAATTACTTGAAGGCACCTAACAAGAAGATTAGGCTGGAAGCAGATATTCCTGATAAGAAAGACGTAGGCTGGAGAGACAGAGATGGGTGTATCCAGAAGCTTATATAAAAACAGAGCAGTTTCCCCTTGTTTGTGAAGTTGAAGACTTTCACGGCTGGCATCCATAGTTTTTTGTGGGTTGGCGGGGGGCTATATGTTCTAGAAAAGTTTATTCCTAATGTTTTGCCAGCATCTGTGGCTGGCATCTTCAGAGAATGCTGGCATGGAAGTGAGTGATATATATATATACACACACACATACATACACACACACACACACTGTGTGACCCTTAGTTGAGAGGATGTGATTTGCATGGCTATCTGTGTATTGTTCTGTTGTTAAATGGCAGAGAGAGAGGGAGGATATGCAAGAAGGCATGGTCAAGAATTTCAGAAATGTTGCACTCAGCGAAGAACAGGAGAGGCCCTCTCACAGCCGCAGAAGTTTACCACATACCATGCAGCTGCAGACAAGTCTACATAGGGACCACAAAATGCAGTGTTCAAACATGAATCAAAGAACACAAGAGACACTGCAGACTGGGCCAGCCAGAAAAATCAGCAGTAGCAGAACACATGGGCATTAAATGCTATTAGAAAACACTGAAATTATGAACCATGTCAAAAACTATCAGGTTAGAATGCACAGGGAAGCCATTGAAATCCACAAACACCTGGACAACTTCAACAGGAAAGAAGTAACCCTGAAAATAAACAAAGTTTGGTTACCAGTCCTGAAAAACACCAAAATCAAGACTCATTACATGCAAATGAACTTCACCCAGGGGCAGGGGTTTTCCCAGCAGACAATGGACCACTAATTAAATAGACACTAATCCTTCTCACATATCCTCCCACCCTGAGGCCTTGCCATTCAACAACAGAATAATACACAAATAGACATACAAATCACATCCTCTCAACCAAGAGTCACACAGTATATATATATACCCCACTCACTTCCATGCCAGCATTCTGTGAAGATGCTAGCCACAGGTGCTGGTGAAACATCAGGAATAAACTGTTCTAGAATACGGCCACATAGCCTGAAAAAAAACACAAAAAATGATTTCCCTTGTTTATTTAAATACTGCATCCTCAAGATAAGATTCCCAAAGAAAAACATTGACAAATTACATATTCATTAATTTGTAGGAATTAAAAATATGTAAGATAAAATTATTAATGCCTATTTAGTTCCATTTATTTTAGGTTGCACACATGCAAGACTTCCCACCTTTAAACAGTGAGTCTGTAGATACACCAAAAGGAAAAAGCACACTGAAATAATTGATTCAAAATATCTTACTGAACTTTGATCAGTGTGAATTGGGAACAATTATTTCTCTGATAATGGCTCCTTGAATTTTATAGTTACTTGCAAGCTTAATCTTTCTTTCAAGATCCCTTTTTCTCATGTATCTGAGGAAGTAGGCTCAAGTCTACGAAACTTCATGCTACTATCTTCTTTCTTTCAGTTAGTCTCAAAGTGCTACAAGATCCCTTTGCATACTGATTTTTCCAGACTAACACTGCTATGTCTTTGCATTCAAGGTCCCCTCATGTCAGGTTTGCAGATAATTCACCTAAGTGTAAAGGTTTGTCTGCTGTTAGTGAGATAATTCCAGTGATGCAAACCAATGAATGCACATAGTATTTTGATAGTAAGGTGTTAAAATACATGAGCATGGTTTTAAGATAGCTTAATATTAGTGTACTACTTTCTTAAATCCAAAATGGACACCCATCCAAACTGGTTTATAGTACTGTTTTACTAATCTTTAGCTTTTAAATTTTATATGGAAATAAAGGACATACCTCACTTGGGCCCTTCTGTGTCCCAGTATCTTTAGACTCCATTGAAATGAAAGTTCTGCTTTAGAACTAGAAGCCCTTGGAGTGATTCTGGTATGCTAAAACTTGTTTCCCTCCATGTGATGCAAGTCTGTCAAAATTTCATAGTATCCCCCAATGTGCACTATAAATGTGTAGATATGGCACTGAAAAATTAATTGCTGCTGAATTTGTGAAAGCTAGAAGAAATGAGATAAACACATTGTATTAGAAGAGCTTTGTTCTGATACCTGAAGATCTTTGAGAATGTTACACAGGGACAGAAATGATGATAGACCTGGGCATACACTTGGGCATTCAAGAAATAATTAGCATGACCCCACTAGAATTGCCCTTGGGTAACTTAGCAAGTCACGTATAATAGGATAGATCCTCTTACAGATTAGTAAAATTTGGGTCCAATAGCAAACAGTTGGTTATACCAAGTGTGAAATATGAAAATCTATACAAAGACCTCCCAAAGGACCTCTCCAGATTGGATAAAGGGGTGACAAAATGATTTATTATATGTAGTTAAAATGCAATGATACATAGTAAAGAAGAAAAAACAACCTTAACTACATATATAGTTATCTCCCAGGCAGATTATGGATTTCTTCACTGGTTGTTTTGGATTTTACCATATCAGATCATTTCCTTGCAAACATTGGCTAGCTCACTACTCATCAAACAATCGTTTTATTTTATTCTACCTTTCCCCCAAGATGGGACTCAAGACAACAACAGAATTTTAAAAATCCCTGGTTTGAAATCACTACCGAATTACTTAAATATCTCTAATTCTCCCAGAACAAAGCCCTTCAAGACTTCACTTCTTCCTTCTATTTGAAGGAGAAATCAGACTTTTACTTATTTACCATATTGTGAAAATTTAGGGTAATATGAATCCCATTTTTTATATTCCCTTGCACTATTGTTGTTGTTTTGCCAATTAATAACATACATTTCCTTGTGGTTTTATTTTATATATTCTCCCTTTGAGTAATTCACTTCACATCAGAAGATACAATGTTGGTCCATAACAAGTAACAGGCAGCTTTTACTTATTTTTAAGTTATAGTGTGTCCATGTTCTGCTGAGGATATTGATTTATTTACCTGTTCAAGTCAATGCTTTGTAACGACCATATTGCATGATCCTTTTCTGTTTTCCTTCAAATGCCATCAGAAGGGCCAGCAATTGCCAGAAGAGGCAGCAAACAAATGGCAACAAAGAGTTAAGAGAGTCATGGCTGGGGTGAAATTGGTACATTTCATTCAAATTTGTGCAAACTTTCTGAATTATGAATAACTATAGAAAGCACAAATGGATCCCCCCCCCCAATTCCGTCTGTTTGTTTCTAATATTCACACATATGCCTTCTTCTTCTCCCTCTTCCCCTTCCTTCAGCACTCTTGTTGAGACTGGTTTTTGCCTTTGTTTGGAATGGCACTGCATGGTTAATCCTTACATATTAACTAGTGTGCTCCTTTTGAAATGGTGCACGTGCCATCTGCCTGATGGAGTTGCCTGCTGTCCCTGCCCCCACCCCAACAACATGCATGTTTTATGCATGTAACATTACATGCTTGTATTTTGAGTGGCCTTCTGTAATTATGTACATGACATGACATTATTAATGTTTTCAGTTTGCAGATAAAATTATCTTAATTACAGTGTATCGAAATTAAAATAGCGATAACTCACTGGACCCCAAAAACAAACAAACTAATACTATCTAGTATTTACATTACCATATCTAAACTTAGGGTTGCTGCCTAAAGCTTTAAAAATCCTGGCACATCAGGACATTCCCATTCTCTTTTGCTACCAGTCTCTTCCCCACTCCATTCCTTACTAGCTGCAAGGGGCAGCTCATTTTCTGCTCATTTAAGAGAAGAGGATGGAGGAAGGGAATCAGAAGATGAGCAAAATGACAAATATAATGGTTGTAATCTATCCTTTTGCATCAGAATATTTAAAGAGTTCTGATTTTATTCTAGAAAAGTATTATCAAAACAGAGAAGACCACCAGTTTCCTAAATTTTCCTATACTCATAAAAATAACTACTGTTCCTGTTCCTTGGAACAAGGAGGGAAAGGAACAAAAATTGGTACATGCAACATTAAGACCCTATAAATGATTTATTTACTCTCACTGTAATTCATCTATTCCTCTGATCAATGGCTTGGATATAAAAGGAAGCTTTCAGATAGTGTTACAATAGCTTTTTAATATAAATATATAAAAACACCTTGAAAAACAATGTAAATAGAGTAGAGGGAGTGAAGAATGGCTACAGTATTTAAATTAAATTGAGATAAATATCCCTTGACAGTCCCATAAAATATTTGTTTCCTAAAACTGCCTGGCCTCTAGTGTTTGCATCCAATAGTACCCATGGCATCTGCTAACAACACAGATCCCTCCTACAGTCCTCATGTCCCCTGCTCCTCCAAAAATACTCTGGATCATTGGGGACAAGTGGAACAGATTACAGGAGGCTTTAAAGAGGAAGAAGGGAAAGAAAATTCTTGTTGCACAGATGGATATCCTCTCACATAATGTTGGATATAACCCTTGGACTGATACATAGATTAGCTGTGATTTACTGACTCCCTATATAATGCTGTAGCTCAGTGGGAATCACTGAACTGATTTTGCACTGTTCTGATATCTACCTCCTTTAAAATGTTTGCTTCCATTCCTTGACTTCGCACTACTATCGAGTTATGCATTTGATTGCTTTCCTACACTTCAGTGTTTGGATGACAAGCACAAATTAAACAAACTGTTTAGCCACCGCTTATGGCTATAATGAATTGCAGTCTTATTGTGTATTCTTCTTTTCTTTCTTTAGACTGAAAAAGAAAAATTGACCTGGAAAGATCGTTTTCCAGCATACTTGACAAATTTTGTGAGCATAATTTTCATGGTAAGCATTATCTAATAAATATTTAAAATTAATTGCACTGGCATATTTCACAAGAATGAGAAAAGCTTCTATAAGATGTTAAGCAAGAAGAAAAATTTCTCCTGACCTCTCATTTCCTTATTGGCATTTATTTGAATTGGTGCAGGAATCAGAATATTTGTTAAGTTTTTTAAATAATAATAATAATAATCAAAATAATTTCAATTAATGCATCACAGGCACAAACTTTATGCTCATTTACAGATGTGGTTAGTGATCAGTAAGTATATTCCTTATTTTGTGTGTATCTGTGTAGTTTCCCCTTCCCTTGCAGTACTTCTCCCATGGGAATCAGGTGTTGTTTTTTCTCCCTTCTTTGACTTGTATATTATTTCACTTCTGCTGTGTAAATTCCTCTCTTTGTTTTGCCAAAATTATATGGAAGGAATTGAAACAAACTTTTTTTTGCCCCCAAAAGCTCCTCCCAAAGCCTTTAAACCAGTAACTGACCACACTGAGAGGAACAATGTGGGCTTCAGTTCTTTGCATTACACAGGTGATCACTTGTGGACCCAATTAACAGCCATCATTTAATGATACTTCCTTGGCAATCCAAAATTCCTCTATATTGTTTGTTCATTTAAAATATTTATACCCCACCCTTCATAATCAAAGCTTCAGGGTAGTGTAGAAAATTATTTAACACAACATTTAAAATACAGTACAAAATGCTCAATAAATATTTATAAGCCTTAGTAAGCTAAATACTAAGATCAGCAAATGCTTGGCCAGATTGGTAAATTTTTAACTGGTACCAAAACACCAACAGGGTTGGCCTTGTCATACTGCGGCAAGCAGATAATTCCAAAGCTGAAGAACTACAAGAGGAAAACCCATTCTCCTGGTTGCCTTCCAATGCACATGTACTGGCAGTGGAACAAACAGGAGTCATTAACCTGTAGATCTTATGGGTAAGCTGATATGGGAGAAGGTACTGACCTCAGTAATCTTGCTCTCAATTGTTAAGGGACTTATATTTAAGAGCATCGCTTTGAACCTGACTGTGCAGTATATTGACAGGTTGTACAGTTTTTAGCAAAGGTGTAACATCTCATGATAGGCTGGCCCACTCAGCAATCTAATCCCTTCATTCTGTAGCAGCTTCAGGGAAGCCCCACACAGAGCACATTCCAAGAATCCAGTTATGGTCAGACTACCCATGTCTAGGAACAACTGTAGCTGGTGTAACAATCAAAGTTGGTTAAAAGTACTCCTAGTCCCTGAATACATCTAAGCATACATTGACAAATATAGTTCAAAGAATACCCCAAGATTACAAGTCTACGGTCTTCAGGGGAGTACAACCCTATCCAGACTAAGAAGTCTGGGGACCAATTCAACTTCATCTTATTGGCCTACATGCAGACAATCTCCCACCACCAACTAACAGAGGTGGTCCAGGAGGATGCCATAAAGAAAGGTATCAAATGCCACTGGTGGATCAACAAAATTCGACAAGGTTGCTCTCCTGCTCTCCCATATCTCTCTCTTGATAACAGTTATCCATTAGGATGATCAATGCTGATTCTGTCCTAAAGCGGATCCCTAAACAGTTGGAATCATACTATACAATGTGCTGCTTTTGGGAAGCTTAACACTGAGCTGCTGTCACACTTTTGGCTACCTCACCACTAAAGAGGTAATTTGTGACCAGGTGGTAGTTATCATACACCTCCAAGTCTTGGGTTGCCTTTTTAGCAGTAGTTGCACCACTGCCTCAGGGATAGCAGGGGACATTGCACAAAAATGTCTTTCTCACATTCTTGCCCCATCTAATCAAAAGTATGTGACTGGCTAAGTTGCTACAAGCTGTTTGTCCATATTGTCCAGAATCCTGTTGGTGTTTCCCTATGAGAATGATTGGACATTTTCATCTGATGGCCAGCATCTGCATTCAATTCAAGATCACAGAAGTGGAGTTGTGCATACAGTGCCATTACGCATTCTCAATAAATGCACATCCATTTGCTTCTGCTCGTTTGGTTGCACATTCAGTTGCTCAGCATTCCCATTCAATACAAGGGTTATGTAGCATAATAATTGCAAAACTCTGCATATGGAGGTTTATGTTGCACAATCCCAATGTAGGATCTCTGATAACTCAAAATCCCGAAAAGCTGAAACTGACCCTGTAAACCAGAAAACATTTGGATACCTTAGCCAGACTTACAACAACACTCATATCAAGATCATTGCATAGACAACTTACTTTATCTTCAGAAGTGCTTTTCCAGTTAATCATGTTGGAATGCCATCATTTCCAGTACCCCATTTTCCAGAGCAGCTGCTTTGAATCATAGGAAACAACTTGAAGATGCAATGGAGACAGTGAATTTAAGCTGCCTTTGCTGGCTTCAGTGTCACATGAGAGGTGTGATTATGTGTTTGGACATCCTTACCCAGAGCCTTCTGTCATTTGCTCTCCATTATTTATTATTTTATTTAGTTTAGAATGGTTTTGTACTTCTTTTCATTCTTTACACAAAACCATACACACTTCTTCACAAACTAACAATGCATACACAAATATCCAGGCTGTTTTATTATCTGCAACTTCCAAGAATTCCAGGGAGAAACATGACCTTCCCTGGACAGGACAGGGCACTCTAGAGAGACTGTGTCAGTTTCCCATCACATCTTGTTATTACACAGTGGGACTAGAGAATCAGCAGAAGCATTAGTTCTGTCTACTGGAAACTAACCCAGCACTTTCATAAATCATTAAGATACCAAAATTCTCTGAGGATAGACTATAGTAATTGATATTGTACATTATGGGAACTGTCACCATGATACTAAACCTCACAAGGAAGTGATCTGATCAGGTAAGTGGGGTTATTCATATCACAAGTGTCTCCAGATTATCATCACATGTTGAGACAAGGGCAAAATCAACAGTGTGGCCTGCTCCATATGTTTGGCCAGTGATAACCTGAGATTGACCCTATGATCATCAGGGAGGCAATGAATTTCCAACCTAGCCTTAGCATCCACTTTAATTTGTAGGCATTTGCACTCCAGTCCAGTCACTGAGCCACAGCTCTCTGTCCAAAATATAATCATTGCAGAACCAGATGATAAAAACAGATTTTTAAACATGCAGAACATCCTCTCTGCCCCAGTTCTCACCTGGATGAAAATCCAGTCCATCTGCCCTACCTGACTCATTCAGGTGTGTTATTGCCAAGGATCTCTGCCTCTCATTCATATACAACCCTTACAGCTACAACATCTTTTGTTTTGTTTCATTTTCTTATCATCTTAAGATGGGCACATAGCAGCACTCATGTCTTAAATTTAGGACTAGTTCACACTGAGAGCCAGTTTGAGCACTGGACAAAGTCTCTGGAGACCAGGATTCAAATCCCCACTCAGCTATGGAAACTCACTGGGTGACCTTAGGCAAGTCACACTCTCTCAGCTTCACAGGGAGGCAAAGGCAACACCTCCTGAACAAATCATGCCAATAAAACCCTGTGATAGGTTCACCATAGGGCTGCCATAAGTTGGAAACGACTTGAACACATACAACAACAAGATTCACACTATGTGGAGGGAGTAAGTATAGTGAAGGAGCTACCACTGAGACTGCAGCTGGAGAATGCTTAAATTTATATCCATCTAAAGTGGCACTTTCTCAGGTGGAGGGATGGAACACCAGGGAAAATATGTGACCAACAAAATTCTTGAAGTACTACAATATAATAGTAGTAGTAATAGTAGCAGCAGCAGCAATAGTAGTGGTAGTAATAGACCTTCAGTCAAGAAGCCCTGGTGGCACAATGGTTAAATGCTGGTACTGTAGCCACAAGGTTGTGAGTTCAATCCTAGTCAGGGGTTCCAGGGTCCACTCAGTCTTTCATCCTTTTGAAGGTCATTAAAATGAGTGCCCAGCTTGTTGGGGGCAATTAGCTTACAGATTGTAAACCACCTAGGGAGTGCTGAGTGCACTGGTAAGTGGTATAGAAATGTACATGCTATTGCTGTGCTATTGGTAAGATGGAATTATTATGCTGGTGTATTTTGCTGAAATGTACCTCCTTATGATCTAGTTGTGGCCATCTTTTTTAAAAAAAATGAAAAATAGGTATCTTTGTAAAAAAAAAACTGTCTTTTTAAAAATGTTTGTTTCTTTACAGATTGGGCTGACATTTGCTATTGTTTTTGGAGTTATCATTTACCGAATCTCCACTGCAGCAGCTTTAGCCATCAGTGCCTCTCCTGGTGGTCGGTCTAATATTAGAGTAACTGTCACTGCAACTGCAGTGATTATTAATCTTGTGGTGATAATAATCTTGGATGAAGTATATGGCTGCATAGCCAGATGGCTGACCCAGATTGGTAGGTACAAATTTTCAAGTTACTTGACTTAAAGATCTGGTTTAATTGGATGACCTGTCCAAAGAGCATAATTAACTTTGGCCATCCAATCAAAATTACACAGAAGTCAACCTCTAGCCAAGAATATAAAAGGATCACTTGATATTATTACATTAACATCATTCAATAACTAAAATTGCTTTAATTATAAGTAGAGACATTTACTTATATTAATTAAGAGTACCCTGTAGAATCAAAGCTTTTTCAAAAGTTAAGTAACATAATTCATCTTCATTTCCAGTTATTGCTTGTTTCATGTTGAATACAAATCAAGAACTGAAAAATAGACATGTCAAGCATTTCTGAGCATAAGCTTATTGTAGCATCATCTAATAGAGAAAGAGTTTTTTTTCTCAGATATTTATCTGATGAGCTGACCAGACTGATATTTCAGATGGATGTAATCCACATTATTAACTACTGCAAAGCATGTCATCATCCAAAGAGTAGCTGAGTTTTAGTCTGCTATCGGAAAAACACTGGGGATTATTTCATTAGCTTCACTGCCAGGATAGACCCGGGATGTAACTTTCTTAAGGCAGATCTTACTGCAATCACCCATCGCTGGGCAGTATGCAGCCCGTATGCAACCTGGGATTCTCTGGGTTTGTCCTGCATCTTTTCACAAACAGAAAAATTCCATTCTTGAAAAGCTGCGAGAGAAGCACAGGTTGCAGACGGGCTGCATACTGCCCAGCGATGGGTGAATGCGATAAGATCCACCTTAAGAAAGTTACATCCCAGGACTATCTCAGCAGCTAACCTAATGTATAATCTCCAATGTTGCAGCACTTAAAAGATTAACTAAGGGGGGAAGCAGACGGGCGGCCATGGGCTGCCCCGGGAAGCTGCGCCGCCGGGCCGAGGTATCCCCACACCTCGGCCCCGCGGCGCAGCTTCGCTGCCCCTGGAAGGAGCACTAAATTGGCACTCCTTCCACAAGTCGCCGAAGGTGCACCGCAAAAGGCTGCCGGCACACCTTCTGTGACTTTTCCGCTGCAGCGTGTATGGATGCTGCAACGGGAGGTCCTCCTCGGAGCGCCGGCCATGCGGAGGGCAGGCTGCCCCTCCCCTTCCCTGCCCCAAAACGACTCTTTAAGCCGTCTGCTTCCCCCCTAAATTTATTTGGCATAAGCTTTTGTAAACTGCATCTGATGAAGTGGTGTATGGGTTAGAATGTTGGGGTTTTGGGAGATCCAGATACTAGTCACTACTGAACCATGACTTTAGTTCTTACCTGTCAGCCTCATCTATACAGGATTGTTGCAAGGGGAAAGTGACATGGAAAGATCTCTAAGCTTGTTGGAGGAAAGGCAGAGTATAAATGTTTCTAGTAAATATATAAAGTGGGTTGCAGGCCACAAAAGCTTATTCCAAATCAAAGTTATTAGTCTTTAAGGCACCATAAGGATCTTTGTTATTTTATCCATAATCATGTTACTAGAGGGCAGTGGGAAGAAAATATGGCAAGTTTGCAAGCCACTTTTCTGTCCCTCGGACGCTTCAGGGACCACTGCAAAAAAATGGAGAAGGGACAGAGCATGTGGTAGGACCTAAGTCCACTTCTCCTTTCTCTTTGATTTATTTAAAAAGTGATTCACAATGCCTGTATGGTTCCATAGGATGGAATTCCTTTTCTTTCTTTCCTCCTCCTTGTCCTCTATTCTCTCTCTCTCTCTCTCTCTCTCTCTCTCTCTCTCTCTCTGCCAGAAATAGGACAATCTGCAGGGCATATTTTGGTCCCCAAAACAGCCTTGAGGACCCTAGGACTGTGTTTTTTCCATCCATATTAGAGGGCTTTGCTAGGAGCTATGGTTTTCAAGTTCCATTTTCACTGTGAATATATGTCATTCATATCCAAGAAATATAAACCATGAATCCATTATACAAAACATGTTTCTAGTAAGCGACTATCAGTATTCTATAGTACATTGTGTAGTTCATGTAGATATCAAAAGGGACCAACATTTACTCTTAAAATGGCAACTGCTCAGAAAGTTATACATGGAATATATCTTTTCTATATTACACATTAATAGCAGTTTGATACCATTTACAATTCTCACAACTCCCTTCTATGGAAACCTGGGATTTGCAGTTTGGTGACATACTTAGAATTCTCTCCTAAAGAGGTCTAGTGTCCTCCCTTGAAATATACACCAGAACTCTATGGTAGAGAATTCTAAGTACCATACCAAAACTAGAAATCTCAGGATAGATTTAAGATGCAACTATGATAATTAAAGTGGCATCAAAGTAATACAGTATAATTGTGTTATCTTACAAAAACTGAGATACTTAAATAGATAATTAATGCAAGCATATTGTGCCCACTTATGAAACAGTCCTACCAATGAAATGCTTCCCTCCCTTATTTACATCCCTGTTCAAATGCTAACCTCCTGTCTTCACTTAGTTGTTTATTGTTATTGTTCAAGCCATTTCCAACATATATCTACCCTGAGGCAGAGCTATCATGTGGTTTTCTTGGCGAGATTTGTTTGGGGGGGGGGGGGGGTTGGCTTTGCCTTCCTCTGAGACTGAAAGAATGTGACTTGCCCAAGGACATCTAGTGGGTTTCTATGGCTGAGTGGAAATTAAAATCCTAGTCTGCAGAGTTGTTGTCCAGCACTCAAACCACTGCACCATGCTAGCTCTCAATACTAGCAGCAAAAGTAACATTCGGTTCTAGACATTCCAGGTGGAGTAAGCTAGCATTTCCTGTTTGTCACTATATTATTCACAAAATAATGTGTGGAATACAAAGATGCCTTTTCCAATAGAGGCATTAAAAAAACACCACCCTGCTAGATGCTCTGGAATTTGTTACTCCATGACTGTTGTGTAAGTAGTGTCCCTAAATGGTATAAGATGTGCAATGGCAACAGAGAAGTGCTGGAACAGTAGCACTAATAGACATTCCTCCATCAGCACCAGATTGGCATTAAAACTCTAAGCCCAACTCAGCCATTTGTAAGATCCAGATATAGGTTCTATATATATCATTTACCTTGTCCTAGCCAGTGTTATCTTATCTTCCAGAGATATGGGAGCTTAGCAGTTTGATCTCCTCATAAACATCTCTGGTAATGATCAATGTGGCTATTATACAGAAGTACTTGTTCACATTAGTAGGGGTATGGTAACTGATTTAAACTGAACAAGCATTTAATTCAGTAATTTAACCAGAACAGGCACATTGTTGAAAACAGACATATATAAACAGACTATTGAGAAACAAATATATAAATATCCTTCTCTCATGATCTTTCAGTTTCATCAGTATATATGTTTTGTATAATATATTAGTTTTCACTATTTCCTCTTTAATTTTGTGGGACCATCTTTTCTTCCACATCAAACTTGAAATACACAATGCTTTTCATTAAAGGGACATGGGAAGTCATGCTCTAGCATGTACAGGAATTTTGAATGCAGCTTTCAAGCATATTTACAGTAATCTTCTTTATATCAGAGGTTCCAAAAACAGACAAGAGCTTTGAAGAACGTCTTATCTTCAAGGCCTTCCTTTTGAAATTTGTCAATGCCTACACTCCCATTTTCTACGTTGCTTTCTTCAAGGGTCGGTGAGTTGCATAAGAAGTGAATGAAATATTTAGCTATTGCTTCAACCTCAGTCTTTGTTTTGGTAAAATGGTCAGGGAGCAACAATTGCTCAAACTGTGGCACTAGAGAGGACTCATATGGTGTTATTAGTTATTATGTTTTAGTTGGAAACACTTTTCCTACACAGAAGAAAACAACTGTCTTATAATATAGTTGTATAGAATTCAAGTCTATGGCATGGAAGACAAGGAACATATTTATGTACTGGAACAAAAAGCTCCATCCATAGCTCCTATTAATTAATGTTTATGCTTCTTAAAAATATTATATGGGGAGTAGGGGTGGAATACTTGTGGCTGTGCATGCTGAGCTGCAAATTCCATTATCCTTTGAAATAGCCAGTGGTGAGGAATGATGGGAGCTACAGTCCAATGACAGAGGGCCACATGGACCAATAAATTGGAGGAATATACATAACTACTTGCTTTCTTATTTACAATCATTTGCTGTTTGTTTCTAACACTTAACTATAGCCTCATAAGCATGTAATCTATTTTTTTTTTCTTAAACATAAAGTATCAGGATTTTGTAGGATTCTTCCACAAGGATTCTTCCACAAGCATGGAAAATAATAAAAACCTGGCTTACTGTTGTGCACTCTGGATCTGCACATTGATTGCTCCTGAAACTCAGAAACTCAGTCACCAATTAGCACAGTGCAGAAAGCAGCATTAGAGCAGGGAAATGGTGGGGCCAAGTTACACATATGGAATCTTCCGGATTTACCCACCAAATTCTTTATACCTTTGCATTCTTTGTATTTAACATTAATAAACCAGATCAGAGTTGCTTCTTGAAAGAGATATGAATGACATTTTGTGTTTTGAAAATGAAAAAAAAAAAATCAACCCCCGTGGCCCAGATCTGTTTTGCTTTATTTCTTTATTTCCTATAAGATAACAAATTATTCAATTATTGTAATTGTAATCTACAATGTTACTTTTGGATGCAGCAGGAAAGTTTCAGGAAGAATATGAAAGTATATACCTGTAGGATACATAGGCCAAAATTCTAATTGTTGTTTTCAAACTGTCTCAGATTTGTTGGAAGGCCAGGACAATACGTCTACATTTTTCATTCTTTTCGAATGGAAGAGGTAACTGCAATTTATGTTATGCATGATTATTTCTCACCTAGAAAAGATCTATGAAAATTAAGGAAAGTTATATGGAAGCACCTTGTTTATCTATTTATTCATTTTCTCTTTTAGTGTGCTCCTGGTGGTTGCCTAATGGAACTATGCATACAGCTTAGTATTATTATGTTGGGCAAACAGTTGATTCAGAATAATCTTTTTGAAATTGGCATCCCGTAAGTAGCAAAGCTATGAAAACACGTTGATGATCTTTTTATAAATGCTTGTACATCACCACAATAAAGGAATAATATTTTCTTACTTGACATCAAGAGTGAATTCAAGGTTATGCCACTGATACTGTAAAATGCCATGAATTAAGCTATACTCTTATATCATTTTCAGTAATGATGATTATTTCACCATTTATGTTGCTTTTCATACTCACAGTTCCCAAAGTGATGTACATTTTTTAAAAATCAAATTATCATTTTGAGTTTTCAATGAGTGCATATTTAATCAACCTTGTAGGTAAACAGGAGAGAAAGAAGCAACTTGAAATAAGTATAGGGACATGGGGAAATGAAGGCCTAGTTTAAGTTTGGGGAATACAGATGTTTCTGCATTATGACTTCTGATGACTTATTCAAGTTAGAGTCCAGCATTAGGAGGGATACAGGTCTAGGTTTTAGAAAACAGGTAAGTAATAAAATCTGTCTTTGCCATATTTAGGGAATAGTACAAGAAAGTGTATTGATTCCACCCCATGTAAGTTTCCAGAAAGCTCCTGCATCTGAGGAATTTAGATTTCTGCAAGAATCTGAGCTGTACTCTTCTAGCATCTTTCTTAAACAAGCCAGTCCTGAAACTCAAACAAATTTTAGAAGAATCCTTTTTTATAGCTGTGGGTTGAAAGAGATGGCAGAGGTGCCATGTATTTTGTGCACATATAAGGAGGTCTAATATAATATATATCATAGACCTAAATCCAGTTGCTAATCCAAAATGGATTCCCCCCCCCCGCCATCAAACTATTGTGTGGTAAGTCAACTCTTATATAAATTCCATTGAGTCAATGTGTCTACTGTATTTGGGAGTAGCAACTGGATTCATACCTTAATCAGTAAATGCTTTTATCAATCCATAAATGGTTTTCTTTACCTGCATTGTCACTTACAATTAGATTTGCTAGATCTTAGGTCTGAAATGTCAATGAATTACTATTTTTAAAGTCTCTAGGCAGAGCAATAAATCCTAAAGTGGGTGGAGCTTGTGGAAGAGAATGTCTGGGCTTTGTGTATTTAAAGCCAGGGCACCGTCTCCACTCATCTTCAGCTAGAACTAGGATTCTGTAGCTCAGCAATAAGGTGTCTTCACTGTGTATTGTGCTTGTACAATATCAGTACAGCAGAAAGCCAAGTGCAAGTGGATTGGATTAAAGCCAGGGCTGGTGGGTACATGCATACTGATGTTCCATTTGACAAACCAAAAGGTGGAGTGCTGGCACTGAAACTCATGGACCTTCTTGTTGTACAAATCCAGGAAGCACAGGGCCCTGGGCAGAATACACTGAAGGCTAAGAATGAGCCTTCTGCCAGTCTAAGCAATATCATAGGGCTTGGGAACCCGCTTCTCTGCACATTATGTTTAATATAGGGGAGGCCACACAGAACACAAATCCTTGAGCAAATTGTGGAAACCACCCAAGCTGCTAAAGGCATTTTACTGCCCCCAAAATAAAACACCCTTCCTTTGCTCTGGTAGCCATGTTACCTTGGTAGCCGCATTTTACCCAAATTCTGGGCCCATTTGCCCATATTACCCTCATACCTGCTGCCACATTCAGTTGATCTGGGGGCTATTCACACTGTGTAATTATAGCACTATTATTTCACTTCAACTAGCATGGTTCTGTCTTGTGGGAT
This sequence comes from Phrynosoma blainvillii, assembly GCA_026167975.1. Taxonomy (NCBI): domain Eukaryota; kingdom Metazoa; phylum Chordata; class Lepidosauria; order Squamata; family Phrynosomatidae; genus Phrynosoma; species Phrynosoma blainvillii. The sequence goes on from JANUYF010000001.1 coordinate 357,296,684, forward strand.
CCTGGGATTTGCAGTTTAGGGAGGAGCATTTAGAAATCTCAGCCAGAGAGCTTCCATAAGATGTAGCCATGGCAGTTGAAGTGGAATAATAACACTATAATTGTGTAGTGCAAATGGACCCCCAGAAGTAGTTCTGTTTGTCCCACCTCTATGACATAACAGGATGTCATCGTATGTACCTTGACTTCACAAGTTTCTGCCTCATGACAATATATATACAACACTGGACCCTGAAATCTCATGGAATGGAAGTCTAATGACCTGGTAACCGTACTTAAAAATACACAGAAAATATGAAAAAGTGGATGTTCTTAATTACAAGGCATTTAAAATACTTTTTTTGTCCATCTCAGTAAAATGAAAAAATTAATTAGATACTTGAAACTGAAACGACGACGTCCTGTAGACCACGAGGAGCATATGAAGAAAAAACAGCGCTATGAAGTAGACTACAATCTGGAGCCTTTTGCTGGCCTTACTCCAGAATACATGGAAATGAGTGAGTGATATTTCAGGTCCTAAAAGTAGGGTCCCATACTTTAAATGGTTTACTCACTGATTAATTCCTGAGAGCCAGTTTAATTGGTGGAAACAAACTTTATTCAGTGGGATGAGAGTCAAGGCCATTTGTGTTTATTTATAAACTGTTTTGGACATGATAAGATACTATAAGAGGAAACAAGAAAGAAAATATTTTTCCTCCTAATAGTGAAAGAAAACATTTCTTTTTTACTGTGCTGTAAAATCGCAATGTCAGATGACATCTGTGTGTCATTTGACATCAGCAAAAGTACACATTTATTAAGATAATAATAATCTAGAATTATATAAATTAGCTGATTAAAAAGTTTAATAATTTGCTAATCAAATTTTAAATTTCATATTTTAACATGCCGTACCCTGCCTCAAACTTTGAGTAGAGGTGGGAAAGAAATAAAATTTATTTATCATCATCATCATCATCATCATCATCATTTCAATTGACAACAATATTGTAAACAGGTTTTTAAAATATATTTATATATAAATATAAGCAGCATATAAATGATGTAATAAACAAATAAACCAATAAACTAACACATTTTATAATTTATATAAAATTTATATAACATACTTTATATTATAGAAATGTGTTCAAGAGAATAGATGTAATATGAACTGCTAGAAGTGGTGAATCAGCGTGTGTTCTTTGTTTTTCCACTGGCCGACTAGCCAGTATTCCAAATTGGTGTAGTAGCTTCCTATACCACACTGGAAATGGCAGCTTGGCTGTGTTCCTGGATTCCACTCTGAGCAGTGGCCAGGAGTGCATTTGCACAGTTAAAACTAGTGCGTCAGTTTCGCCCATTCCTTGAGACATCAGATCTGGCTACAGTAACACTTTATTACATCCCGTTTGGACTGCTATAACGCACTCTGTGTGGGGCTCCCTTTGGAAACTATTCAGAAACCTCAGCAGGTTCAAAATGCCACAGCCAGAATGCTGACCGGAGCAGTAATAGGAAGCATATGACTCCTGTATTGAAACAGCTTCATTGGCTACTGCAGGGGTAGGCAACCTTTCCCCTTTAAGGGCCGAGGGACTTCAGCTCCCAGAAGCCTCAGCCATGTTGGCCAATAGTCCCATGTTGGCCAATAGCTCCTGGGATTCTGGGAGCTGAAGTCCCTCGGCCCTTAAAGGGGAAAGGTTGCCTACCCCTGGTTTAGGTCAAGACTATTTGAGAAACCGTATCTCCTCATACAAACCAGCTAGAGCCTTAAAATCATCAGGAGAAGCCTCCATCACAGGCTCGCTTAGTGAGGACACAAGAGAGACCCTTTTTGGTGGCTGCTCCCACCCTGTGGAACTCCCTTCCAGGGGAGGCTAGGCTAGCCCCTTCCCTTCTGGCCTTTCACCGGCAAGCAAAAACATTGTTATTCAAGCAAGCTTTTTAAAATCATGCAGGCCTGTTTTTATGGGGGTTGGTGGTTTAGATTGTTTTTAACCTTTGTAAGTTTTAAATTTTGTATGTTTAAATTTTAACCTTCTAGTGTTTTTAATTAGGTTATTTTAATTGTTTTTAAAATGTTGTTTTAATGTGTTTTTTATATTGTGAGCTGCCTTGGGTCCCTTTTTGGGAGAAAGGCAGAATAAAATAAAATAAAATAAAATAAAATAAAAGACTAGGAAGTTTATATCTGCCCAGTAATATTGTTTAGTAATCCAATAGAACTGTAAATTTGTAACAGAAAATGATCAAGGAGCATACTTCAGAGAAGTACTGGAGAACCAGAACAACATATTTGTATGTTGCCATAGGTCTGGGGCTCAGTGTCATTGCCATAATGTTTGCACAAGAGCTTCTATTTGCTTCATGGCTATGAAAGCCCTCAACACCACAGCACACCATCTCATAATAGCTTCTCCTGCCATGGAAATTTTCTTGATTTGATCATTAAATTGGAACATAATAATTGTTGATGAATAAGGGATTATCCAGTGCAGTGCTTCCAAGCTATCTGATGGGGGGGGGGGGGGGCTTTTTCCCCTAACATGCCAAGGACCTGTACCATATATGTGCTCATTGGCTATATTTGTCTCTTTCCTGGAAACCCCACTGAAAGCAGCTGATAGCTCACAAACTGACACTGGTACATGGACTGCCACTTTGAGTATCATTCATTTAGTACACCACTTTGTGTCCTGTGGTGGGTAGCTAGATGAAGTTAGCCATTTTCATAATTGGGGTCATTTAATCTTTCTGTTGTGCAAACACGATTTTCATGGTGTCAGTGTGGCATTTGAACCTTGACAGAAACAATTGATCCAAGTAACACAGAAGACATCTTGGGCATCTGTTCTGGGAGGTAATTTCAGTCATAGTTTTAACTCTTTCTTTTTTCTAGCTGTAGTAATCAAACTGAAGTTTCTACCATTACTAAGTGCAGATTATTGTAATTAAAAAACCCAAACAAAAACATTGCCGAACAACTTTGTGTATATTCTTACAATATATGAATCTATTCTTTGTGTTGAAAAAAATATTTTTAAAACCTTTCCTGAAAATGTGTTTCTGTTACGTTAACTACTATGCTGAGTTAACAGATGTAGATAACTTATTGACTTAAGCATTTATGTACAGAAATATGCACTTAATTTTACAGTTTCCATACTTATTTTTGGCTCTATGTTAGGGGTAGGTTTCCGAAAATGCATTCCAGTTAGAACAGTATAAAGTACCAATTACACTAATTTATTTTATATTTTCAGTCATCCAGTTTGGGTTTGTAACACTGTTTGTTGCATCATTCCCACTGGCTCCATTGTTTGCACTACTGAACAACATTATTGAAATACGTCTGGATGCAAAAAAGTTTGTTACTGAGCTTCGGAGGCCTGTGGCAGTTAGAGCAAAAGATATAGGTAAGTCATTCACTAATTGAGCCATAGTAATCTGTTAATACAGAGTTAGCACGGTGTAGAGGTTTGAGTGTTGGACTATAATTCCAGAAGACCAGGGTCTGAGCCACCACTCAGCAAACCCACTGGGTGACCTTGGGGAGGTCATACTCTCTCAGCCTCAGAGGAAGGCAATGGCAAACCTCCTCTAAACAAATCTTGCCAAGAAAACATGGTGATAGGATTGCCCTAAAACAACTTGGAAGCATACAAGTGGATTCTGTCCAATGCTAGCGTTGCCTCATAGCTTTGCCTTACCCAAATTGGGATGCCTGGTTTTCATCTATGCTCTTATCCGCCCTTCTTCCAAACTTGAGGGCTGGGAGAATCTCCAGAATAGAATGGGATGTGATGTGAGGACTGTAGTAAGAAAGTGGAAAATTGGGTGCCCTCTGCTAAAGTAATGCCACTACTTGGTACAACCCTATATTCCAGGAATGGGGAAAGTACAGGTTGTGGCCCTCAGGTTCATGTCTGTAGCCACCAAGGCTATTTTGTCAGCTCCTCAAGGATCCACCCACCCTCCAAAAATTGACCAAAATGGCCCATAGTAGTCTTGAACTCTTTAGATCATTTTACTGTGTTTCCTGGGAGGTTCATTTTTTCAGCTCATCTTCTAGCCCATTCGTGCCTAGAAAATATCTCAAAATATCTTGGGACACTATGGACCATTTTGGAACAAACTGATTTTTCAGGCTCCTTTCAAATTTGAGGTGTGGTGCTAAAAGGTGTGTGTGTAAACTCCAGGTTGCTACAGGGACCAGTACAGTCCTCAAGCCTTAGCAGATTGTACAGTGCTGCTGAATTCCTTGCATGGATCTGACCTCAATGACATGGAGAGAACTGTAGCTGTTCATTAATGTCTATCCTGCTTTTTCCCCACATAAAGCAAGCAACAAGACCTAGATTAAAATCCTAATGAAAGTATCAAACAGCATGATAAAAATACCAGGTGATTGATTCTAAAAGATCGGTGAACAAGTAAAGCTGTCCTTATTTGGTTTTGCACCACTTTTTTTGAATCACCCTGTATTATAACAGAATCTGGAGGCAGGGTAAAATGTTGGTTCTCTTTCACCAAAAGTCTCCTGAGAGGCCCTGTTGGAAAATTTATGTTTACATTCTCCTTTCCCTCATTATATAGATAGAAATTCCCTCCCTCTCTCTCATTCTAACTATCATGTGACTTTGGTCACTGAATCTTCAAGGCAGTTTTCCAGCTCTCTTCCAAGATTCTAAACTGCTAAAAATGCTTCAAGCAGTCACTTGTAGGTTTCTTCCTGCTATCCAAAGATGGTGAGATTTCTTCTCTATACCCAAACCATCTCCAGTTAGATTAGGTTTTTGTTTTTTTATGTAAATATTTATTAAAGCCATTATTGTTTGTTTTTTAAACCACAAACTGCATGTTTGTTGTTTCTTTGAGTTAGTCTTTATTTTTAGGATAGCATATTAATATATAGTCTGACCCACACTTCTGCTGTACTGCTAGTGAAAGCTATACTCTGACAGGTTTGACTTTCATACTTGCTTATTTTTGTTAAAGGGGTTCACCCTGGAAAATTAAAATTGCACCCCACAGGCCCAAATTTTCTCAAGGCAATAGAGACATTGTCACGAAGGGAGTCAATATTGGCTTCTCTAGGAAAGGCATCCAAGGTGCCATATTTCTTCTGTCCATGCACCACACTTTAGTCAGTAGTATAAAGCTGGATGATATACAACTGGGTGCATAGGATATGGCATATGGAAGAAGGTAGTTTTAAGATATCCAAGTTCTGAGCTGTTAAGTCTTTAAGAGTTAGAACCAGCATCTTTTGTCATCTTTGACAAAGCAAGATAATAATTTTATGTGGGTTTTCCAGGCCATGCTGCATTCTAGAATAATTTATTCTTGATGTTTCACCTGTATCTGTGGCTGGCAACTTCAGAGAGAGGGGGAGCAGTTTCAGCCTTCAAGATAATAATGTTTGTAAGATGCTCTTTATAGTTATCCTATGAAAACATCTGAAAGTTTAAACATCTTACCTATTTTTTCCAGGAATATGGTATAACATCCTCAGAGCTGTAGGAAAGCTTGCTGTAATCATAAATGTAAGTAATTTTTATTTTTCGTTTTGTTTTCAGATTGTAATTATGTACAACAGCATGCCTGTTCTGTTCAATAAACCTAAAGTTACAGAGAAGAAGTGTGGTACAGTTTGTGGAGTATTGGGTACAGGGACAGGAATCCCAGCTTCAGATTCTCAGTCAACTATGGCTGCATCCTCCCTGCAAAAATAATCCAGTTTGACACCGCTTTAACTGCTATGGAATTGTGGGAATGATAGTTTATGGCACCAGAGTGGAGCTCTAGTGCCACAACAAACTACCACTCATAGCATGGAGCCATGGCAGTTAAAGTGGTATCAAACCAAATTATTTCTGCAGTGACGATGCAGCCTATGAAGTTCACTGGGCAGCCCTAAGAGAGTCTCTTAGGCGCACTTACCCCACAAGATTGTTGAAAGGCTGAACCTACTTCCCCAACTCTGAGCAACTTGGAACAAAGGCAGTATAAAATTAAAATAAAAGCCCAAATCTTTTGTAAATTGCATAAGATTTTTTAATTCAAAATATATGTTATCTTTATTACAAATGTCTTTTAAAAAAAATTAAAAAAGAAATTTTCTTGAAGAGATTATTTGCCAGTAAAGATAGTACATAATCTTCCCCTTCAGACAAAAGGCTCTCAAAGGTTATTCACATGAGGCATGTTCTTGAGGACAGAGCCAGTGTGGTATGAGCACTGGAGTTTATCACACAGGAATGATCCCATGTAGAAACTGGATTTAAACTAGAAAAAAACCCACAAGAGTGGGTAGTTTTTCAGACAACGTTCAGGGTTAACCCGAACAAAAAGTAGAAAAAAATCTGCAAAAGCAAGTTGTTTTTCAGACAATGTTAGCGTTAATAAAAATTAACGTGACATTAACCTGAATGGAAAGTCGACAAAACCCACTCTTTACTTTTGGAAAATCCCATAAGTAAAAAGGGGTGAGTTTTGTCTACTTTCTGTTCAGGTTAATTTCACATTAACCCTATTATGTGTAAAAAAAAACCATCTGCTTTTGCGTGTTTTTTTTTCCAGTTTTTAACTCCTGTTTCTGCACTGGACTTTTGCAGTTTGCCCCTGTGTGATAAACTAAGATTTGAAAGCTCCCTCGGCCATGGAAACCCACTGGGTGGCCTTAAGCAAGTCGCATTCTTTCAGCCTCAGAGGAAGGCACTGGCAAAAACCCTTCTGAACAGATCTTGCCAAGAAACCCGTTTCTTGACTTAGGATCACCTTAGGATCGCCAGAAGTCAGAAACCTCTTGATGGCACACACGACAACAGCAACAACAGTGTTCTTAGGACAATCAAGCAATTATTGCAGGAGATGTGAACTGCTCCTGAACATCTCCCAACCCATACTTCTTGACCTCAGAGTTCCAGCTGGATCCTGCCCACTCAGTGGAAGTTAGGGCACATATTTCCCATTATCATCTTCTTTTTCCTCTCAGAATATTTTTACCTGCTCTTCCATATTTCTTGCCACAGCCTCTGTAACAGTGACAAATTTGTCCCTCTGAGTCACACTATTCTTGTTTTGCCTTCATAGAAAAAATAAGACTCACATTGTTTTACTTACTGTCCCACACTCTCCTTTCTTAGGTCCAGGAAGTTCAGGCATGCTTTATGAGGTCAATTTCCTTTGGAGAAGACAACATGATTGCAATATTTTATTTATTTGTAAATGCACAGGGATTTCAGGAAGCACAGAAGCAAACATACAGGCAGGTAGTGCTAGGCTCAAATCAACACCAACTCCTAAAGGCCCACTAGTATTCTCACAGTTTTTCTTAATGTGTCAAATATTCTTATAGCCCCTATCCTACCTCAGATGAGTCTGATTCTTATTGCAAGTATTTATAATGTTCTCCATCAGCCACCACCTGAGAGCAACACATCTGGAGACAGAACATGGTTTGTCTCTGCTTTTCTAAATACTGTGGCATGGCATAAACATTAAATTCATCCCATGTATAACACAACTGACTAAGGGCTCCCCCTCCTCCCCACCTCCCCGTTTTGTATGCCTTGCTTATCATAATATTACACAGCAAAACTAGTTAAAATCTGAAGGCTTATAATATTTATAAAAGATTCTATGGCCTATTTATCTTGATGTATTTAACAGTCTTGTTAAAATGGATGTTTTGTGCAATGCAGTGGTAGTTTATTTAGAGACTTGGGCTGTATCCACATTGCAGAATCCATTTTGACACCACTTTAACTGCCATGGCTCAGTGCTATGGAATTCTGGAAACTGTAGTTTATTATGGCACTAGAACTCTCTGACAGAGAAGGCTAACGCCACAAAACTACAGTTCCCAGAATACCATGGCATTGAGCCATGACAGTTAAAGTGGATGTCAGATTATTATTTCTGCAGTGCGGATGTAGCCTTGGTTGGATTTCAGTTATTTGCAACACTTGAAAGTACTTTCAGGGAGCCTGCCAGGGCTCACAATATTCAGTTGGGAATTGTTGCTGAAAAGAGGAAAACACCATGATGTTTTGAGCATTTTTTAAAGGACAGAAACATTGAAAATTTAAAAAATAACAAAAATTTGTTGTTATTATTTATGGTTAAGTTGGTTTTGATTATGGTGACCCTAAGAATGGGAGACATCCAAGATCCCTAGTCTTCTATGTGTGTTACAGAAAGAACAGATACAAAACTTGGGACTTTCTAATGTTTTTAATCAGTCTAGATCAGGGGTAGGCAACCTTTTTGAGCCAAGGGCTGGGTTGCTGTCCCTCAGTCAATTGGGGGGCCAAAGCACCATAAATAAATAAATAAATAAATAAATAAATAAATAAAATTTAAAAAATTTAAAAATATATGCATGTACACTCTCTCAGCCCCAGAAAAGCCATGGCAAAACCCCTGTGGAGATTTTGCCAATAAAATCTGAAGAACAAGTAATAACAACAATAATCAATATCATCATGGTGGGCGGCGGGGGCGGTGGGGGGCAGCGGCGGCAGGACCGGCCTGGGGCTGGTCCAAAGGCCTTGGGGGGCCGCATCCGGTCCCCAGGCCTTAGGTTGCCTACCCCTGGTCTAGATACTCCCTTAGTTTCCATTTTAAAACAATTTGTCTACTCCTCATACAAGGAAAATTGAACCTTTGTGCTGCTGCAATACCTCCAAAGTTTAGCACTATAGTGCTGACAAATTCATAATTCATACAATTATCAAGGGGAACAATATGTCCCACAATAATCCCAGAAGATCTCCTCCACTACTCTAATCCTGTAGGAAAAGAAAGTGATTATAAATTACCCAAATACAGAGTATTGTAGCCCCTTCACTCTAATGGTACCTATCCTGTCCACAGCAGCAAATCTTCAGATTTATTGTAATCGTAAAAGGCAAAAAGAAGAAAAGGACAACATATTCAACCTTTGTTTCTTCTGCTGAGGTTTTTTTTTAACTTGTGAACTTCTGTGTTGACTTGTCATCTCTTTTGTGTTATGATAAAGCATGTGGTATATTTGAAACAAAATTAAAACAAACTGTGGTGTTCTTGACAAAATTTTCTGACTGGACCAGTTGCATCAGCAGCTTCAAGCCAATACGTGTGGAATGGTTCACTGTGTACATGTTAGCAAAGGCAAAGGGGACTTATTTCATGGACAGTAAAAACAAAACAAAATATATGGACCCAAAACAGGGGACAGCAAGATTCCACATAATGCACTTCAACTAATAGTGTACTGCAATTAGAGAATTAATCCTACATTGCCTGAAGGACCTCTGTTTATTTTGCCCATGTGGTGTCATCTCCTTACTCAGCCTCAGTGGCTCATTCTTAATTATTTGCTCAGTTCTGTAATTTCACTATAACATTTTATAATACAAGATCTAATGATATAATGATTCCAAAACAGGGTAGGGGAGTACTAGGGAAATATAGGTTGGGCATACATACACAGTGATTGAAACTAAGGAATGGTCAGTAATCAAATTTGTACTAAAAACTAACACACACAATAAAAAAGATTAACACTGTAATTGATTACTCATAGAAGTAAGATCAAATACCAAACCAAAATTCTAAACAAAAGTGGAGGGGGTGCAACAGAATATTTGGGGTTTTATAAGGAGGGTTAAAATTACCTGCCAGATCTGCCCCACCCCCATTAAAACCATCTCCAAGGTCCCTAAATGATGTGACTGAAGAGATTGATCTATAAACACTACTGGGAAAGAGATGGCTGAATCTGCTTATGTAATCAGTCCAGCATTGCCTGAATACTGTGCTCATTCTCTACTCTTATGGCTTAGGCATTTGTGATCTCATTCACATCTGACTTCATTCCACGCCTCGTGTACCTGTATATGTACAGTGAGAGTGGCACCATGCATGGCTTCGTGAACCATACGCTATCCTATTTTAATGTCAGCGATTTTCAAGAAGGAACAGCTCCAAATTATCCTATGGAGCTTGGCTACCCAGTCCAAATATGCAGGTACATAATATTATTTCCTTGAAACAGTTTTTCTTTAGGCCATTCCCAGGGATATTGATGCATCTCACAAAGTTTCATATTTAGTTTCCATGCAGTGGTTTTCCGCGACATGTACTTCAGTGTCGACTTCTTGCTATTGCTTTCTCCCTTCTCCCATTCTGCATCACTTATGCATAAATGATTTCCCAACTATGCTGCTCTCAGCCATACCAAGGACTTAGCCATCCTTGCTTTAATGTCTGCTTTAATTGCCCAAGGTCCAGGGCCCCACACACACAGCTTGCTGGATATGGAAGGCAAGGGCCTTTGCCCACCCAATATTGTTTTAACTTTTAAAAATTACTGGAAAAAGTCTATACTAGTGATTCTAAAAAACTGTGGGGTGGGACCCCTGTGGGGGGGCACAAGAGTTGCTCAGAGGGGGGGGCAAGACTTGGAGGCCCTGATCCCTCCTCATCCTCATCCTCTGCTTCCCAAACTTGCTTTAGTCACCTTTAGTAAAACAGCTTGGGGTGGGGAACTGGAAGCCAGGCAAAATTGCCTTCCACAGCAAAATTGCCTTCCACAGCTTGGGGAGTGCTATTTAAGTTAATATCTGGAAAACAGACGGGTGGGGCATGGTGGGGTAGACTGGTGCCCTTAGAGCTGGCTACACTTTGCCCATGTTTGACTTAAATTCTCAGCCAGCAATTCCTTAACATTCTTCTAGGGTTCACTGGCTGCTATAAAAGCTCTTCTCCTTAACACATTGCCTAAGACTTCCAAACAGGATTGCAATGCCAACTCACTTGGTTCTTACACACAAAAAACAGGAAGACTACTAAAACACAATCCAAAACCATCTTACTTCACTCAGCCAGTGTTGGCACTCACACTGACAAATTGAACAGGCTATGGGATTCCACGATAAATGATTATCTGCAGAAACCCCCAAACAATTTCTATGGCACCTTTGGTATGGAAAGCTGTTGCTGCTGCTTACTCTCCTTCATCTTTACTGGAATTCTTTCCCAAGCTTTTCAAACATGCAATACAACCCAGTATTGGTGGGCTCCCCTAGTTAACCCACCACACATGTGATTCAGGAATGCCCAAAATACCTGTTGCCTTGGTGTCCATTGGCAGTGCTTCAAAAGACAACTGATCCTTCAAAGGACTATAGTCAGCCCTCTGTATACATAGATTCAACCACCCACAGCTTGAAAATATCTCCCCTCCCAAAAAACTAAATAGCAAACCTTAATTTTTTCTATTTTATATAAGGAACATCATTTTACTAAGTCATAGTATATAATTGACTTGAGCATCCACAGATTTTGGTATCCATGATGGTTCCTTGAACAAAACTCCAGCAGATATCAGGGGCCCATTGTATTAAATAAGTCCAGTCAACTTCTACACTCTTAATGGTCCATAAACTTTAGATTTCTGTTTGTGTGTTGTTCAAAAGACAGATTGTGTGTTGTTCAAAAGACAGACAAATCAAGATTTAAATCTAAGACTAGATCTGTTGTCTTAGTAGTTGGCCAGGAAGAGATATGCCCAGCTATAAATATAACAAATTACACATGCTAGAATAAAGTAATAAACAAATTGTATAGCCTTCCTCAATTCCCTTACAAGTCGAAACTTATAAGATACTCGATATGAAGGAACATTCTAATTCATTCACATTCAGGTCAAGCTGAAATGCAGGGCCTGAACAGACTGCCAGAAATAATCCAGTTTGAGACCACTGTAACTGTCCTCGCTCAATGCTAGGGAATCATGGGAATTGTAGTTTTTTTTCTGAGAGATCGAGCCTTCTCTGTCAGAGAGCTCTGATGCCACAATAAACCACAGTTCCCATGATTCCCTAGCATTGAGACAGGGCAGTTAAAGTGGTCTCAGGCTGGATTATTTCTGGCAGTCTGTTCAGGCCTGCAGTCTCATTCCATAAAAAAGCTGCTCTGTTAAAGATACTCTTTAGACCAGAGTGGGCAAAGTGAAGCTCCAAGGCCATATGTGGCCCTTACACATCACTTTGGTGGCCCCTGAATCCCCCCACCAGTCCCCCAAAACTCCCAGCCCCCCAAAATTAGGCATGATTTTCAGGCAATTTTTGCCCTAATATCACTTTAAAAGCTCCCGAAACACATAAAAACACGTGAAAATACCCAGCCTCACAAGCAGTTCAGACTCCCTACTGCCTCCAAAAAAATTTCTCCATTTCTTTCTGTAGTCATTCTCAAAAAATGGTGACAAGAAGAGGAACCTTCACTTCCTGTCACCATTTTTAGAAGGTCTGCAAAGAAAATACCTCCTTTTTCTTCTGCATTCATTCTCAAAATGGCAACAGGATGAATTCCATCTTTATTTCTTGTCACCATTTAAGAAGGTCTGCAATAAAAAAAACAAAGGTATTTAGGCTTGCTGGGAGGGGGTTAACCTGTGGTGAGGGCTGGGGGGAATTGGCCTCCAGTCCTCATCCAGTAGCCCACCCTGCTCTAAACCAAAGATTGTACCCTTCTGTCTTTTCACCTCTTCTTCCCTCTGTCTCTGGACTCAACCATTTTTAGGAGAAGGTAGACTAAGGTGTGTTTCACTACAACCCATGCTTCAACGCACAAGAATGAATGGAAACACTTGCACAGTACATTGTGTTCCCAGCATACTTTATAAGCGACCCTATCTTCCCACCCAATCATTGAATATAATGATTTCTCCACCCTTCTATCTCCAAGCAACTATTTCCCTAGATAAATATATTCTAGGGCAAGCCACCTTATCCTGTTACAAAATAGGGTTTACTTTATTACATATTCTTTTTTAGCCCTCCTAAATGAGGCAAAAAAGAGTATCAGCATGCTCCCCAAGTAGGAGGAAGTCCATGGATGCTGAGGGCCCATTGTAGTTGTGTAATGTGCAAGGGACCCTGGAGAAATAGGAAGGCAGCCACTGTCAACATCTCCTCCTCTTATTGTGTGCTTGAGAGAGAGAAAATTGCAAAAGGCAGTGTGCAGGTAAAAAAGGGGGACCCTGGGTGAGATTACTCCTAGTTCCCATTGGTTGGTGCAGGCAAAAATTAGGATGGTCTTAACCAGTCAACAAGTTCATAAAGATCAGTAATTCCCAAACTTTGGTCCTCCAGATATTTTGGACTTTAGCTGCCAGAATTCCTGACAGTTGGCCAAGTTGCCTGGGGCTTCTGGGAGTTGAAGTCCAAAACACCTGGAAGACCAAAGTTTGAAAAACACTGATAGAGATACCGTGTTTCCCCCAAAATAAGATATACCCATAAAATAAGCCGTAGCAGGATTTCTAAGCATTTGCGCAATATAAGCCATACGCCAAAAATAAGACATAGTGATAGGCATTGCTATACAACATACCAACATGAAGCAGTAAAGAAGATGGGCAGCCCTTCTCATCTGCCCTATCGTGACTGTTACTATCTCAGAGGTAACTGGAGAGGTGCGGGCAGCCCCATCAACAAGGTTGACTCCTCCTGTCAGGTCCCAGTCGTTCTGTGCATGCTGCAAGCTGAGGAATAGAGGGAGACATAAAAAAGTGAATGTAAAAGTCTCCTCAGTGAAGTGAGGAGCAGGATGCTCTGCTTTAGGTATTGTGTGTCTTCAGGGAGAAGAAGTAAAGCTGTGGCTGCCAGTTTGGAGAGTTATGACAATGTTCCAGAAGAAGATGACTTAACTATATTTGAATAAATGTAGATTGTTGTACCATACTTAATAAAAATAAGATATCTCCTGAAAATAAGCCATAGTGTGTCTTCTTGAAGAAAAATAAATATAAGACAGTGTCTTATTTTCGGGGAAACACGGTAATAATAGATCTTAAGCCTTGTTGGATGGCTAGGGCCTTTCACATTACTAAGCTAAGCACTGTGATTCTGCTTTAACTACCATGACTGTATCCTGTGGAATCCTGGGGGTTTGAGGCACTAGAATCTCTGACCAGGAATTCTAAATACCTCTTCCTGAATCAGATATAAATATATGGGCAGGTTCCTGCAACAGGGAGATGTAATATGAAAGGTTCCCAAGGTTTCAGAGGATGTCGTTATTCTGTGTCTGGCTATAGGATAGGGTTGCCAAGTTTTTCTGACCCCAGTACAGCCAATTCAAGACACATTAGGTCAGCCTAAATAAAACCCACTTCGAATTTCATGAGAGGGGGGACTCCATGTGAGATTTCCATGCTCTTGTGAGATTTGAGATATTGTGGGAAATCTTGTGAAAGACCCTCTTCTCATGAGGTGGGCCTTATATTGGCCTGCCTTATGTGTTCCTCTTTTAGCCACTTGTAGAACACTAAGAGCCTTTGCAGACTGCCAGAAATAGTGCAAATTGAGTCCACTTTAAGGGTTAGGGTTAGTGCTAGGGAATCATGGGAATTGTTTTTTGTTTTTTTCTGAGACATTGAGCCTTCTCTGTCAGAGAGCTCTGGTGCCACAATAAAATACAGTTCCCATGATTCCCTAACCCTAACCCTAACCCTTAAAGTGGACTCAATTTGCACTATAAATGACTATAGGAATGTAACAGCTACAGTGTGAATCCTGCCCACTGTATGAAGTCAGTAGAGAATTCCAGTCTTCACAACCATCAGACTAATAAGCTTATCGCACGGCACTTAAAAGAACGGGAATGGAACAAAGCAAAACTGTATTTTACTGCATGTGAGAACGCCACCGATGCCGCCGGGAGTCCCCAAGGCTTTCCCCAGCCATTCCTGTCAGCCGATTTTTGAAGGACAGTTCAAAATCATTCTTCAAAATCGGCTGTCAGGAACGGCTGCGGAACGCCTTAGGGACTCCCAGCAGCATCGGTGGCATTCTCCCATGCAGTAAAATGCGTTTTTACCATTCCCTTCCCTTCCCTTCCATTCCGTTCCGTTCCTTAAGTACCGTGTGATAAGCTTATTAATCACTAACAGGATGCTAGTTATATTTATTAATGAATGGTTGAATAAATGAAATGAACACTCAGCTTTTTTCCTCCCAAAAAGGAGTTGTTTGGAGAGGCTTATACCCTTAGGATGGTATAAGGCATATAACCATTAGGGTTCTGTCCAGATGGCTCTTAAGCATACCCTTATCGTGCCTCATCCAACAAAATTTATGGAGACAGCATACCTTACTCTTGAGGAGCCCTCAAGCATTTTGCTACCAATTCTATCATTCTTTCTACCAAAAACAGGAAGAAGAAAAAACCCTGACAGAATAGTTGCTTCATGGCCTTTGATTGTCAACACTAGGAACTGTCTGTCTGGAAGCATGCTGGGAGTAAAAGTTATGTTATAAATAGAAAAGAATAGGAGAATATATCATTACCAGATCAGAGAACTGACATAATTTCCAAAATTCCATAGCAAAACAGCGCACTTCATCCATCTCTCATTTTTATCCCATGCTGTTCAGGTATTTTTATGGGTTTCCTGAAAATAAATACTTCCTCCTCCCATATGTAGTCATTTCTGTTCTTCACCCCACAATAATAATAATACTAAATCCATGTAACTGTAAATGCAAACACCTGCATTTATGCAAACCACTTCCTTTATTTACTGCTAACCTTATCATGAGGACATGAACGTTGTTCAGGCTTTACTTACCACACTTCCTTGAACAAAAGAGCCTTCATCATCATTCATCATCAGCACACTCCACTGTTACTTTACTTACATAGAAAGTGAGGCTTCTGAAGTGGAATAATCCCTTTTCACAAGGAGACTCTCCATGTGAACAAGATCACTGGGAAACCAGGGATTTTGCTTTTATGGAAACCTCTCCTCTTCAAAAATGTTTCTTTTCACCTGGAGAAAATGAGGATGAAGATAACCAAAGCATGAAACTCCCTTGCCCCAGTGTTCACAAAAATGTGGTGAGTATATGCCTGAACAGTAGTGATTTGTTGTGCAGTTTGACCTCACACCAACAATGTTAACAGAGCTGGATCTGCAATTGTGAGATAGGAGACAAAAAGAAAAAGAAAAAAAAACCATAATCATATAGGTGTAAAAAGAAAATTACTGCTTCTTTCATCCCCCCCCCCCCAAAAAAAAATTCTGCTAAGGAAGGGGTGGCAGAATAGCTAAACAGTGTGTTTTCTTTGAAACTGCTAGAAAACAGGTATCCACTGTCTGCAACTTCAGGCTTGCCTCCTGTTAGTCCCAACTTGAGTAGACCCATTAAATCAATTGAGTTTACTTACTTGTTGACATACCATTTAGTAAATGACTCAGTAGATCTACTGTAGTTGGGAGTAACTAATAGAATTAAGGCCTTAATGTCCAAACTACCTTTAGTTTTGGAAATACATCCAAATCTTCTTTGAAAGAATCTTGTAGTGATTCTTCTTCTTTTTTATGAAGGGAGCCCAGATCAGTCCATAGACAGCAGATTTTAAAGATGATAGTATTTTAAAGCTTCAGCCCATTACTGGGTAAGCCCTTTCTGTTCAAGAACATACTTACCACAGACACAGACAAAGAGTCATAGATTCCCTTTACAGTTTATATATATAAGTATGCACCCACAAGTGAATATGATAATGATACAGGAAACAATGTAGTCAACATGACAACAGTAAATTCAACATGCCAGCTGCCTGTCTATTATCAGACTTTTTCTTTTTGCCTGAATAAAAAGCAAAATGATTTGGTTTATTTTAAAAACTTTATTAAAACCATGCATATTGGCAGAATTTCAAGCTTTTTACAATACCATTGCTACATGTATACAGACAGAGACAGCTATTAATATTAAATATTAATAACTTATGGTGTATATTCAGTCATGATTCACAATAACTGAAACCTATTCATTCTCTATTGTCTCTTGTTTTTCAGGTACAAAGATTATAGAGAGCCCCCATGGTCTGAAAATAAATATGAAATTGCAAAAGATTTCTGGGCTGTACTCGCAGCAAGATTAGCATTTGTAATAGTGTTCCAGGTAAAGCAGACCAAAACCTTTCGTTAACATAAGGTGATTTCAGTGAAACTAACCAAAGGGGGATGACATTTTTAAAGTGGCATAATGTCTACCAGAAGGAGCTTTTAAAAGAAAGTTTCTTGTTCAAATCACACTGTGAAGAATTCCATAGGTTACCACAGAACACAAAATGGTACTTCTGCCACTCTATATTTCTTCCATCTTCCTGGTACTATCTAATGTAACATAGCACATTATGTGCTATATATCTCTATGCTTCACTGCTGGTAGCCAATATTGTGAGGTGGGGATCACTGCTTCTATGTAGTGTAACTAAAAGGAGAGGACAAACAGATATAGAACAGCAGGAATTACATGTTCTGTCTTTAAACAACATGTAGAGCTACCTCATAAGGTTGTCAGGATTATTGGGCTACATTAAGGGAGTTTAACACTCTAAAGTTCTATAAATGTCCACTTACAGTGGTTGGGTTGCAGTTGGTAGAGAAGTAGCTCAACATTAGGTTGCTGCTTACAGCACTGAAATCCACATCACTTTACTCAGCAACATGATTCTCTCTTGAAGCTAGGAAGGTTGCGAGTTCAATACCAGCCAGGGCTGAGGCTCGACTCAGGCCTGCATCCTTCCGAGGTCGCTAAAATGAGTACCCAGCTTGTTGGGGGGCAATCAGCTCACAGTTGTAAACCGCTTAGACATCCCATAGCGCGATATGAAGCTGTATATAAATGAAGCTGCTTGCTTTGCTAGCCATGCTTCCTGTAGTGGCTGGCATGTCATGTTGCTCTGCCAGCCACCCCAGGGGTCCTTTCACAGTACACGTTTATAGCACTGTGGTTCTATTTCAACTGCTATGACAACATCTTATGAAATCCTGGGATTTGTAGTTTTGTGAAGCACTAGAGATCTCTGGCTGAGAATTCTAAGCCCTGTTCTATAAACTGCAAATCCTAAGATTCTGTGGAACTATGACAGTTAAAATAAAATCATAGCACAATAATTCTACAGTGTAAACAATTGGGTGATTAACAGCCATACTTCCTGTTGTGGCCGGAGAGAGCAACATATCGCTGAGTGAAGTAGGGTGGATTTCAGTTTCAGAAGCAGGAAATGGACTCTGCACTATCAGAGGACTTTATCACATGGGGGAAATCCTATGCAGAAATGGGATTTAAATAGCGGGTAGATTTTCACACAATGTTGATTTTAAAAGTGTGCTTAACCCAAACAGAAAGTAGTCAAAAGCCGCCTCTTTTTACTTTCGGAAAATCCTGAAAGTACAAAGAAGTGGCTTTTGACTACTTTCCGTTTGGGTTAAGCACACGTTAAATTCGGTGTGTGTGAAAATCTACCTGCTTTTGTGGGTTTTCCCCACCTTTTAAATCCTGTTTCTGTACTGGATTTCCCCCATGTTATAAAGTCCTAAATTGGATGTAAAGGGAGAGAAAAGGCAGAAAGGTGTTGTCTAGCTTGCCTACCCATCCTCTGTTAAGCAGAAAAAGCATGTGGATTGTGTCAAATACATTGAAATGACAACAGCCTCCCATGTCATTAATACAGATGAAAAGTAATTTGTGCTGTTAACACAGTATACTTTTTTCTGATAAATTTTCCTTTAAGAAAAAGGTTTTCTGTAAGAGGGATATGGTGGCTTAGTGGTTAAGATGCCAGTTCTGACAATCGGAAGATCAGAAAGCTTGGCAGTTCAAGGCCCGAGTGCTGCACAATGGTGTGAGCTCCTGTCACTAGTCCCAGCTTCTGCCAATCTAGCAGTTTGAAAGCATGCAAATGCAAATAGATAAATACCACTTTGGTAGGAAGGTAGCAGCATTTGGTGCAATCATGCTGGCCACATGACCACCAGAGCAGTCCTCAGACAACACTCTTCAGCTTAGTAATGGAAATGAGCACCGCCGTCTACAGTCGGTTACCACTAGACATTCGTTTCAAGGGATTATCTTTACTTTTACCTTTAAGAAAAAGTTAACTATAAGAAAAGGGCAGCTATGTGCAAACTGGTATCTTGTCAAAGTCCTTAAATCTTTAGCCATGTGCATTATGAGTTCCAGCATGGTATAATGATTTGAGCACTGGGCTACAACTCTGGAGACCAGAGTTCAGATTTCCATTAAGCCATGGAGACCCCCTAGGTGATCTTAGGCAAGACAAACTTTCTCAGCCTCAGAGAAGGGCAAAGGCAAACACCTTTTGAACAAATCTTGTCAAGAAAATCCTGTGATGAGGTAGCCTTAGGAACACCATAAATCAGAAACAACCTTAAGACGTGCCTGCACACACACACGCACATTATGCAAAGAGAGATCAATCACACATCAATTTCACACAACTTTGGTTTATAAAAATTTGCTTTTTGCATGATTAGAAACATACATTTAAGATGCAATATCTAGCCAAATGTTTATATTTTTAAAGAACTCCATGGATTATATGTATCACATGCATGTCAAGCTCAACTCTCCATATAGAATTCAGAGGTATTTAATTCTTGTTGTCCTTTATTTTGCCTTTGCCAACATTTTGTCAACATTTCTTATTTTTCAGAACTTAGTAATGTTTATGAGTGACTTTGTGGACTGGATTATCCCAGACATTCCCAAAGACATCAGCCAGCAAATTCATAAGGAAAAGGTTCTGATGGTAGAAGTCTTCATGAAGGAAGAACAGGGGAAGCTGCAGTTGCTAGAAACCTGGAGGGACACAGATAAAAGGAAAGGTGAAAACTGCAATAACCATAGCCCCAGGTCATCCATGAGCCATAGAGGGAGTGTATCTTCCTGTCATTCATGTCATGTTAATGTGTAGAAGAAGTTGTTCTTGTGCTGGGGGGCATTCCATTCCTAAACAAGCCATTACTTAAATAATAGGACATGATCCTTTAACAACCTGGTGCATGTTTAAGCATATGCAACCATTTTGCTTATATCTATGTGAGAAATAATGTTCTTACAAAAATGGAGGACCATATTTCATTTCTGACAAGATTTTTTTTTTCTTTTTTGCACAAAATGTAATGCAGGGAATTTTTTTACATACATACATATATATATATATATATAGGTATTATATATATATATTACATGATTAGCTTGTAACTATCACTGTTTTATTTCTTAAGAAAAGCAGGTAGGATTCTATAGGATATTCTTTGAGAAATTTATTTTAGCTTATTTATTTTTTTCAAAAAGACAGAAAGTAAGACTCAGCGTATTGGAATAATTATGGACTCTCCATTCTAGGGAGGTTAAGAATATGCAAAACAAAATAAACAGTATACTACAGAGTGCTTCCTTGTAAGACTATGGCAGAAACGCTCTAGGCTTGAATCTGCTGTTATTGTTTTTTTAATTTTTGCAAGCAGAATACTTTGGAATTTTCTTTGCCTTTATACTGAAACCACTGTGTTTTCTCTTAAGTGAAAGCTATGACAAGAATGTTTTATTTTGCCTTGGTAGAATTCATCACTTCCATTGCAGTTCAATCACTCTAATGATCAAAATGGTCTAAGTAGCAGCATTGTTATCTTCATCCTAGCACTACTGAGAGCAGTTTATTTGAATATCTTTCATTTTCTCTTACCTGAAAGAAGAAAGGACTGGTGGAAGAGCATTTAGTTTAGTCATCTAGAGTGTCTAGTGCACATTCCAGAGGGGGTCCAGAGGACAAGAAGGAATATTAACAACAGCACAATTTCCTCAAGCACTGAAGGGCCTTTTAAAAACTGCCCTGAATTAAAGAGCACACACAAACAGATCTACTAGCAAACTGCACTGCCCATCACAAACCTAGAAACCTTGTTGCTGAAGGAACACATTGAGTAAATTGTGTTTCCTAAGCAATGTGTTTAGATGTCATCTCTGCTCAGTATGCCCAAAAATTGCATATATGATAACACTTGATCCTTCCAAATAACATGGGACCCTCAGCATTTCACTAACAGAACATCCTCATGGTTCCCAGCTACCTTTAGCTCAACAATGATAATGCAACAACTCAGTTCCTTCAGAAAATCTGCTGAGCAATTGGAACGTTTGCTATTTACTAGGGCACAATATGAGGTCTGTTTTAGTTACAAACAGCAGTAAATAGAGAGGAGAAAATGCTCCTTCTCTCGTAGTACTAGAATTCAGGGGCATACATTGAAACTGAACTGCAGTAAATGCAGAACAGAGCCAGCATGGTGTAGTGGTTTGAGTGATGAACTATGACTTTTGAGACCTGGGTTCAAATCTCTGCTCAATTATGGAAACCCACCTTAGGCAAATTACACTTTCTCAGCCCCAGAAGAAAGCAAAGGCAAACCCCCTCTCAACAACTCTTGCTATGAAAACCCTGCAATAGGGTCACCTTAGGGTCACCATAAGCCAGAAATGACTTGAAGGCACACAACAAGTCAGAATAGACAAACAGAAATGCCTTTCATACAATTCCTAATGAAGATATTACATATATTACTCAAAGATCCAGTGGTAGCCACTAGGTGAGTTAGTTGTTAGATGGGATTAGACAAAACTACAAAATGTAGGTCTAGCAGTGTCAATGATATGATATGATAATCAAGTGGAGAAACCAAGTTGACAAAGATAGGGCATTTTACTTTTTTGGACTGCAGTTCCCAAAATCTCAGGCTCCTGGGAAGGCTCCTTTGCAGCTCCTGGGAAGGGAGAAGTTTATGGGACTTCCTGGCTTGCTCTACCTCAAGTCAGTCTGCAAATAGTTCTCCCTTTCAGGTCAGGGAGCACTTTGGTAGGCTGCTTGGATGCATGTGTTTGGCCACTGTTGGAATCAGGATGCTGGACTAGGAAGTTATAGCAGGGGTCATTTTCTAGGTAATTGGGGTCTGCACTCACCTTTTCAGAGGCAGTTACACAATCTGAGCAATAGCAATATTAGACTATGGGCCTTTACAGACTGCCAGAAATAATGCAACTTGAGTCTGCTTTAACTGTCCTGGCTCAGTGCTAGGGAATCATGGGAACTGTAGTTTATTGTGACACCAGAGCTCAATATCTCAGAAAAAAACAACAGTTCCCATGATTCCCTAGCACTGAACCAGGGCAGTTAAAGTGGACTCAAGCTGCATTATTTCTGGCAGTCTATAAAGGCCCTATAACTCTAGAACCCTTCGTTGCATCTTTCTTTCCCTTTCTTTCTTGTTCACTGTATTATCTCTTTTTGTAATTCCATTTGTATGAACTTCACATACTTTACATTTTTAGTAGGATTAAGGGCTGTTTACAGTTGTCTTCCAGATAAGAGATTTCAGAAGCTTTGGCCAAACTTGGCAATGAAAGACTCGTAAGAACTTCTGGTTCTTCCTGGTTTTGTATTTATCTCTCCTCTTCAAATATCTAGAGCAAAAAGCATGAAATTGGCATTAAGCTTACTTTCAAAGAGTAGTTAAGGTGCCGATGATATATAGTGACAGTTTCATAATCCATGTTAGCTCAGAAATTAGCAGGTGGAAATAAAGAGGAGGAATATGGAAGAAGTAAAAAATGAATGGCAGTTCTGGAAAGAATCAATAAGCCAAGTTGAAGGAAGGAGAGTTCACCAAAAAATGGTGGGAAGTGTTACCCATCTGTAAATATATTATAGTTTCTGTTACAGAGTTATTCCTGGGGATTTGGATATTATTGAGGTTTATTTTCTTTCCTTGTTTACCAAAAGATCAAAATCATGTTTGGAGTTTGGTGAATGTGGAGTATGTCTCCAGTTTTGAATTACAAAATAACAGTGTGATTAGCAAGTGGCTTATTTCCTTCTCTCTCTCTCTCTCTCTCTCTCTCTCTCTCTCAAGTTCTCTGTAGTTCTGTTGGTTTCTGTTCCCTTTTTGACACAGAGAACACTACACTGAATATACTCTTTCCTGCCCTTCTATAGTTTTCAGTATTCAGGTTTAACAGTATCCCATCAGTTTTATCCATTCCACCCAATATATGTTCTTTTTTTCCTTTACTCCCAGGTGCTCCAGTTACTCATCTTGGCTGGAAGGCTTGTAACATTATCATTCATATTCTCTTATTCATATATATATATATATATATATATATATATATATCAGCCTTCCTTTTGTGTGTCATTTATGGCACAGTGGAATAACATGGGGACAGTTTTTTTTCTATTCCAAAATGAGCTGCAGGAACTTACATGGTATAGTAACAGCTCTAATGACATGGTATAGTCGCTTACTGGGCATAGTAGCATAGATCTAGTATCCAGGTGTACATAAATAAAATCTTAGCTACAAAAACCTAGGTACCTTTCAAGTCCAGATTTTGCTATACTGAATATGGGTGGCCAAGTGCAAAATATACATGCCGCTCTTAAAATCTTAAGGACAACATGTGTATTAAAAAAAATTAAATGTGCCTTTTAAAAAAATATTTGGAAATTTCAAGAAAGGCTTTTAAACAACTACTATAATCTTTAGCATTTATGTAGCACTTTTAAGTGTTTATTATTTTTCAGACATACAGTATGACCCACCATATCCACAGGACCAGTACCCACAGTTTCATTTACTTATGTCTGGGGGAAAAATGCTCTCTCTAGGCACTTTCTAGGTCTTTCAGTGTGATTCTATGGTATGCTTCCAGGAGAAGTTGACCATAGAGTCACACTGGAGGACTTCAAAATGCCCGAGGTAGTCTCTCTATGAATTTCTAAGTCCTCCAATGCAACTATGGTCTAGTCCTTTGGAAGTCATTCATTTTAATAGAGTTCACTATTATCCATGGTTTTATGTTTCCACTGTAAGTCTGGGAACATACAGAGATGAGGGGTCATACTGTATTATGTATTTGCAATAAAAACAGAGTGTATTTTATTCACAAGTGCTCATGCAAACGTATAAAGAAATCCCTAGTCCTCAAAAAGTTCTAGATAGTAGCTAGCATGTCACAAACATTTGGTGATTCTCTTTAACTGGCAGGAGCTGTGAGGACAAGAGCCTCTCTCTCTCTCTCTCTCTCTCTCTCTCTCTCTCTATATATATATATATATAGCATATATATATTTAGTTTCTGGGATAGTGACAGAAAGAACGGGGGGGGGATCAGTTTAGTAGTTACTATGCAACCATCCCATACTCTCCCTGCTATTGCCTAATATTTGGCAGCATATGGCATTGGTGACAGGCTATAGCCAAGCATATAACAAGATTCCTTCCAATGTCAGTATCCAAGGGGAAAAACAGGAACAAAACTGAAATTTCAAATCTTAGAAATCTAGAATGCCCCTGCCAGTTATATCCAGTGTCAGGTGTGCTGCTTAGGACAGGAATTATTAATTGTTGCAAAAATATTGTATTGTAGTACAGATAGAAAACCCCAGTCATGCTGGTAGACACACATATGAAAACACCCTAGTCTTGGCACATGTACTGTAAAAAAGATTTGGGTTGGTGTCTCCCTCCCCGCTTTGTGCATGTTTTTTTCAGGAATCAAATCCACCTTACCTACAACTTCCAGCTGTGACCTTGGCAAAGGCCTGTTACTTCACTCTTCAAAAATTCATTTGTGATATGTTTTTAGACAACAGTCTGCCAAATGATAAGCTGCAAACATTATGTCATATATCACATTATTCATATATTGTATACATTGGGAATGAAAATTTAATTTTAATTGTGAGTGAAATCTAATTTCATTTCACTTAGAACAGCCAATGTCTGTATATATATTGCAAGCTAACTATCCTTAAGGTTACCTACAAAACCAAATGTCAAAGACTGTTATATTTCAATAAAAAGCTTTTCTTTCAAAATGGTTTAAAATAAATGTCACTGCATAGTTTTGTAATACTTGTTTCAATATAAAGTATGCAATGAATTCTATTATTTTTAATGATTTATCCTAAAAAAAAAAAAAACCTCTGTAGGTAAAGGTATCTCCCAAAAAAACCCTCTGTATGTGGAAGTAAATTATGTTGACAAAATATTATCCAAATATGTTTAAAATATCAATTTAACCAAAGATTGTTCTTAATAAAGGGCTTATTTTTGTTTATAATGGCTTCTTATATATTGCAGGAATGACACATTTTTAAAATTAAAAATCTTACATCTTTTATTCTAATTGTAGTCAGTCTTATCTGCATTTACTAATAAAAAAAGTATTTTTATTTGACCTGATCTAACAACTGCTTTGGCAGAGGTAGGAAGTCTTTACAGTATAGAACAGCTTCTGCATATTTTAGCTGACTATGGATCCTTCAACCAATCTCTATGCATGGATTTGAATGTAAATATTCAGGAACTTGTTAACATTATCAGATGCAGATGCTGTCCATCTAACAATATTGTGTGATGTGGGTTTAAGTTGACATTTCCATCCATCAGTTGAAATGGCATTTGGGACATTTCCTACAGTTATTCATTCAATATGTATTACAAGTGCACAGCATCCTGGACTGAAATCACAAATGTTCTGAATTATGTTATAAAGCCCTCTGTGTAGATGCCACCTAACTTGTCATGTGGACCACACTGCAGAAATAGTCTAGAACTGACCAGATTCAAAACTTCCCAGTCCAGAGATCCTTCCAGGCAAATAATCCTCCACCATACAGATGAGGTTTGACAGTGTACTTCACTGGATAGATTAAGAAGGAATGGTTGGGAATCAGCTCCATTAGCTCCCAACACATGGATAGTACATTTAGAGTACATGCATTTGAATGGCAAGCAAGCCAAATGCACTTACTGCATTATGGATACATGTATATACAATTTCCCCTGCCTTAGACTCAGAGTAAATTACAGTTGGCTATTAGGAGTAGCCAGATTTACACAGTGCTGTTTGGATGATCCTCAGTTATGAAACCTATTCACTCTCCCACCCTCAGATATTTTCTTGGACCAATTTTTAAAGTGAAAAAGAAGAAATGATAATAAAGCATCACACATGTTTGAGGAGGTAAAAACACAAAGTTATTGAAGGCAAAATTAAAGTCTCTAGCACTCCTGAAACAAAGCTGGGCTGGGGGGGAGGGAGATGGTATTGCAGCAAGAAAAATACATTCTTTGAGGATCAAAGATGGGAGAATTCATTTGTAGTAATTATTGATAGTTCATGTTCAGTGGATTGGGATGAGAGCAATAAGCCTAGCAAGCAAAGATAAGAAAGTACCACGCTTTTGTTTGTACAAGAAAAAAGAAAATCTTTTATAATTTTCATCTTACCATTATTCTCTCTAAATAGTTTACATTTGTGAAAAATGTGTATTGAGCTATTATAATCCAACTGTTTTGACTAGAAAACAAGATGAATATATCACACGCACAGAAAATGGATAGTTCATCTCATGCTTGATGAAATTTCAGTTCTGGAAGTGTTTGAATGGGCCAATTTAGTAATATACTCTGACATGAAAGGGGGGATTGAAATTTATTATCTTAAGATGTGCTAATACTGACATTCCTATAAATAAGAAATGTTTATTATTTTCTCAGATCATTACATAATAAAAATGCTTATGCTTGTTTTATAGATTCATTTTGTACTATTTTTTAAGAGTTTGTATATCATGCTGTATTGCTACCTAGAAAATTCAGAAAGTAAATGCATATAAAGCTGATTTAATTTGTTGAATATTCTTTGTATAACTGGTATATATTAATTTGCTGTTTCAGAAAAATGCTATTTACCCACACTATTAGCATTGAAAGAGCCAGTGTAGTGTAGTAGTTTGAGCATTGGATTACAACTCTAGCAATCAAAACCCACTGGGTGACCTTGGGCATATCACACTCTCTCAGCCTCAGAGGATGGCACTGGCAAACCCTGTCTGAAGAAACCTGCCAAGAAAACCCTATGATATGTTCACCTTAGGGTTGCCATAAGTAATAAATGACTTGGAGGCTCACAGCAACAACAAAAACTATCATCTAAAGAGGAAAGGAGTTAACATTTCTCAGAGACTGTCTCCTCCCATACAATCCTCCCTGCGCTCTCTGGTCCTCTGGGAGGAACTTGCTGAAGCCTCAAAAATCGAGGCTTTTGGCTACCTCCCAGAGGGCTTTTTCTGTTGTCGCCCCCAGGCTCTGGAACGGCCTGCTGGATGAGATCTGTCAATTAACATCTTTAGACAGCTTTAAAAGGGCTGTCAAGACAGATCTCTTCTGGCAGGCCTTCCCAGACTAAATATCCCCGCCTCGGCCCTCCTCCCCTTCAGCAGATCCTCCATAACCCTTCCCTTGTAGGAAGCTGCAGGGGTTTTATTGTTGTTTTATTATTGTATATTTTAAACTTGTTGGAATTGGTTTTAATTAAATCTGGTTTAATAGTTTTTTAAGGGAGGGGGGGGAAATACGTTGGTTTTAGGCTGTATTATTTTAATGTTGTGAACCGCCCGGATTGAGTCACCAATGGGTGGTATATAAATAATTTATTATTATTATTATTATTATTATTATTATTATTATTATTATTAACATTGTTGGAATCAGCTGAAACTAACTGTATGTGTTCAGTTTGGGTATGTGTACAAAATTATGCTACTTTGCTCTACATTTTGGAATTGTAAGAGATCTCATTCTTGTTGCTCTCCAGAGTACTTCCACATGAGGAGTTTGTAGTATTGGTTGACCTGATAGCTCCTTGAGTTTTGCTAGGTTTTGCCAGTTGTTGTCACCTCTTCATCTACTTATTCTGTTCTTTTGGGAGGCTGTTTATTGTAATTTCTTGGATCTGCAACTGGGGTGTTTTCTGAGGTGGACCTATGAGCTGGCATTCTGTTAGTGACATAAACATGCATTAGTCACACTACACATGCAGAGCAAACTATTTGCCATGGCACAACAGAGACAGTCTGCAGCAGAAGCAAAAGTGTGCATACAACAAGGTTGTGCATTATATTTATGCATTGCGTTGAGATTTCACACTGACATTGCACAATAGGACCCAGCTATTGACATGTGCTGAACAATGTTGCTATTCTTCATGGAAAGTTTCATAGTGCTCTTGCAGTGTGTCTCCACATGAAGATACTTATGATATCCAGAAGGGATGTTGGATTGCAGCCATGGTTTGAAGGGCTCTTATCCTCTCTGATTTTTTTAAAATTATAGGCTGGCACTCTGTTCGTGAATGGTGATGATATAAGTGAGACTTATGCCATCACAACTTACTTTATATTCACTGCAGAGGTTAGAATTCTCTACCATTGTTGTTGTATGCCTTCCAGTAGTTTCCAATTTATGGCAACCCTAAGGCAAACCTATCATGGGTTCCTTCAGAGGGGGGTTGCCATTACTATTCTCTGAGACTCAGAGAGTGTGACTTGCTCAGGATCATCAGGGTTTCCATGGCCAAGTGACCCAAATCCTCCCCAGACATAGTATCTATTTTTGTATAGTTGACACAGTACAGTGACATCATCTTCAGAGACCTCCAAAGGATCCATGGAGACCCTGTGGGTGCCTGTTGCCATGCATGTCTGCTGCTAACCCCTGCTCTCTACCAACAAGAAAATTGGCACATTTGGGAGAATGCAGCTATGAAAAAATGAGTTTGGGGGTTAGATGGGAGACTTTCATAGCTATGTCTCTCACTGCAGGATTGTAACCATAGTGCTACAGTAGAAGAATATCATCTCACTAGTCCACTGATGCACTGCAACTCTAAAAAATATTTTAAAAGAAAAGAACAAAGGATAGTTTTTTGTTCTGATACATCTCAGAATTAAAAAGGAGCTCACTCAGTGTTGCAACTGGTGCCATAAATTACCAAGAAATGGTTTGGATCAACAGAAATATCATTTAGATATTGTTTAAAACCCCAAGAACTACAGCAACAAATGCAGCAACCTCCCAACATATTTGCCCCTGGAGGCGTCTAATGTCATCTTCTATTTGTACTGTACTCTTCTTATGTTTTCCCATCACTTGTCCCATCTTTTTTGCTACTATACAAATCCATTAAGGTGGAAAAGATGGAACAACCGCATAATGTCATTTGATTGGCAGCAGTGGGAATCATTCAATTGAAAACTCCCCTGGAGGGAAATGGTTCTGTTATGAATAGAAAAGAAACAGTAGCATTTATCATTATTGGCCAGAATCAAAACATAATTCTCTAAAGCCAGCCTATGAGTGACTGCTGAATTTATTCCAGTTATTCCTTTATTAGACTTACAGTCATCCCTCTGTATCCACTGATTCTGCATCCATGGATTCCACCATTCATGGTTT
Organism: Phrynosoma blainvillii; assembly: GCA_026167975.1. NCBI lineage: Eukaryota > Metazoa > Chordata > Lepidosauria > Squamata > Phrynosomatidae > Phrynosoma > Phrynosoma blainvillii. The sequence continues at coordinate 357,325,847 of JANUYF010000001.1, forward strand.
GAAAATATTTTTTTAAAAAAAATCCAAAAAGCAAAGTGAAATTTTGTCATTTTATAAGGGCACCATTTTACTATGCCATTGTATATAATGGGAACTGAGCATCCACAGATTTTAGTATACACAAGGAGTTCATCGGATACCAAGGGCCCACTGTATAATCTGTATTTAGATAAAACTTTTTTAAAAGTACAGATCCCTAGTATTAAGTTTCAGCTGTTCATAATGCACTTTCTCCTATGACAGATCAGTAGTCAGTTTCAGACCACAAGTCTATTTATTGCTTTATTTTTAATGTTATACTACTAGTCTAAATCCAGATATTATGATACACAAAAGGGCATAATAAACCACACATAATCCACATAGTTTAATGTAAATACACATTACCTGTTTGTGCGAACACATCTTCTTATGTAGGTGGAAATGAATTTGAAGATTATCTCTGACACCTGGCACAGAAGTCCCTCACTATCTTCATACAATGAAATGGTGTATGGGTTTCATGCTGAAGACAAAGCAGAGAATGAACTCAAATCTGTCTACAGGATTCTGGTGGGTTAGGAGCTTGGAATACCTGATCTTCCTGGGCAGATCTTCCATGAAGTAGAAAAGATGAAAGGCTGTGGGGAAGCACCATAGATTGGTGGTAGAACACACCTTTGCTTTGCAGACAAAAAGTTCCACATACATTTCCTGACACTGGCAGGTAGGACTGCAAAAGTTCCTTGTCTGAAATCATGGAAGGTCACAAACAGTTACTGTAGGCCAGATGGGGAATCATGCAGCCTTCCAGATGCTGGACTACTATTTCCAGCATTCCTCACAAATGGCTCTGCTAGCTAATTTAGCTGGGAATTGCAGTCCAATATCATCAAACCGGCCACAAGATTCCCAGTCCTACAGTAGACAATACTGAGCTGAATGGACTGGCAGCCAGACTCTGTATAAGGCAGCTTGCTACGTCCCTGGGAAAACATCCATGGATCACAGCAGTCATGTTTAAGTAAACAGGGCTTTCAGTACTGTGGACAGCTAGGCCATGGGTAGGAAACCTGTGAAACTCCAGGTGTTGGATTCCAGTTTCCATCAGCCCCAATGTAACTTAGATCCAACAACATCTGAAGGTCCACAAGTTCCCTATCCCTAAAAGCACAATGGCCTTCAAGGTTTCTTTATACAAAAAAATGTATTATCAAGGTTACAAACAGTGCTAGCACTTTTGTCCCAGATTCATGCTGTAGCCAAAAGAACACCTCACTGGACAAGTTTTCAGAGAGTCAAACAAAGCACTGATAAGCAAGTAGTTGTGCTGATATTAGAAAATTGATGACAAAGCAGCAGAAAGTATTCTTCAGAGATAAGACTTCAATTAATATTCCTCTTGCAACCGAACACATATTTTGCTGTTTTGCCTTTCAGGCACTGGATCTGAAGAAACTGTAGTTTCTTTGGCCAAGGAGATCTTGAAGGTGGGGGAAGTTGCATATGGAAATGTCTAGCTGAAACTAAACATACATACATACATATATATATATATATATATATATGGTATCATTTGCCAACCTACATCAGCATTGTGTGAAAGACATGGACTTCTGTTTGCACTTTTGACACAGAAATCACTCACACGCCCTATTCTGTTAACACTCTGTGGCTATTTGATTTCCATAGCACTGTGTTTCTAAGAAACGGCTCTGCAAATAATTATCAGCTCAAATTGTTGAGAGAGAGTAAGTCTCCATTCCATACAAATATATCTTGATTTTAACCTTTCGTTCATGGTATGATATGTTTGTTTATGTTTAGACCATTTCTCATCCCAAAGTGTTCCCTTAGCATCTTACAATCCACAAAAAAACAGATACCATACAAAAAAATCCAGACGTTTTAATTTTAGTGAGCTTGTTAGTTATTGCATGGTCAGTATCCCAATGTCACGGGAATAAAAGAGGATTCTGGTGTATTTTAAGAGCAAGGGATCTACACTGTAAACAAAACTACATTTTTGATTCCTCTAGTTCGAGGAAATGGGTGCACTGGATTATTTTTAGATGTTTTCCCTTTAAGTTTGTTTCCTTCCAGTGGAATTTCCAAAGAAAGCCTCTGCCCCCTTTTTATTATTATTATTTTACACTTGAAAACAATTTATATTATTCTGTGTCTCCTAAGAAATTCACATGTATCCTTGTTATTCTTACTCAGTATTTCCATATGTAATGCTTTGGGGTTTCTTTCCCATGACAACATGCCAAATTTTCTGCAGCTTGTTTTGGACTCAAGAAGAATATTGTCTTACAAAATTGATTTTAGCCAAAAGAGCACTAAGGGAGGAATTGTTTTGCTTATTATAAATACCTATAGAACACTCTTGGAATATTCATTACAACTTTCATAGTTCTTGTGCCTTCTAGATTGCCTAATATCCCAATATGTCTATTTGCCTAAAACTATGATTTCAAGGAAGCATTTAATTGAGGAGATTAAATGTAGCTTGACTGGTTTAAAGAGGTTCTTAAAGGTATATAAAAACTCCTTGCATCTTGTTTGTAGCTGTAAGAATATATAATACTTATATGCCAATCATAAATGGTAACACATCATCTACCAGAATTTTGTGGTTTCTACCAAAAATGGTAACACATAATCTAATTTCTCAATCTTGGAACCAATTCTTTAGAAGGCTTTAACATTGTATTCCATGACTAACTAGATTTACTCATTTACTTGGGGCATCCACACAGCATGTCTTTCTTCAAGATGTGGACTTACAATATGGAATTATAGTAATGTGACAGCACTAGAACTCAATTCCTGCTTTATCTATGAAGTCCTCAGGATGGCTTGTTTCGACAAGGTGCTACCTCTTAGACTAGCCTAACCTATCCAGAGTACAGACATAACATATAAACATTAGCTTAACATATTATTCTGCAGGACAATGAGGAACAATGTTAGTTTCATTCTGGTTTTAATTTTAATGTTAGCACATATTTTGTTGGTAAAGAGAAATATATGAATATTTCAAATTATTTGGGGGTGTCATTGGGGGTGCCATTTTTTAGCTATTTTTCTATTATTATTTTTAATTAAATCCTACATTAAACAAAAAGCAGTGCTAACATGAATACTAAAGTGTTACAATAATAGCGGAAGAATGACTAAAGTAAGTATGTTAATCATTCCAAGCTCTGAATTGATCTAATTTGACAATTGTAAATTTCAGTGGTTGAGTAAGTGTAAATAATGGTTCATGTTATCCTCCAAATGTTTTAAGAAGGAAAACAGTTAGAATGCTGTGTACATTATTGGTCATCTCGATAATGATTGTATGAGTATGTTTGCACAGTTAAGATTAATGGGTCAAAAAACAGCACTCGGCAAGTTAAATCCCCTGTAACTCAACAACCACCCAACTTAAATGCCAAAGACATATCAGAATTTTAAAAAAAATCCTGGTGGAAGAAGAACTTCAAGAGCAAGGAGTGTTGGAACCAGTTACAATGATATGTTTGGAAACTTCAGCTCATCCAGAATGCAACAGGCAAACTGCTGACCAGAACTGTTTCCTAGGACCTGTGAGCTTTCTAACAATTATTCACTAGCTCTGGATGCACATATATGCTTCAAGTTGTACCAATGGTTAGTTGTACAGGTATTACTAGTATTAGGAGAGTAACATATGCATTTCTGGTTCCTTGAAACATAAGCTTTCAAGAGAAGTTTGGAACATAGCCTTTTTTGCTTACATCTGGATTTCAATATGTCATTTGGGGTTGCAGGCAAAATAGGAAAACCATTTTCACCTTCTTTATTTTTTAGAGGGAATTTTTAAAGGAAATATGCTCTTGAATAAAGGAATTGCTTTCTTAACTACTATTTCTGAATCAGTATGAGTAATCAACTTTGTCATATCCTGTACTGGTTTTTGACAGGAATGAAAGATAATACCCACCCTGCAAACTTGCAAGGCAACTCCCTTTTTTACAGAATTTTTAACAGAGCTCAAACCTTTTCATTTCCTGGGAAGGGTGAGGGGGTGACTCATGGCAAATTTGCCATGAGACCTGCTATTATTAGGAATGTATCCAGCATATGTAGTGGCTTGAATGTTAGACACTTTGAACCCACACTCAGCCATGGAAACTCCCCTGGGTGATCCTGGGCAAATCACACTCTCTCAGCCCTCAGGGGATGGTAATGGTAAACCCTCCTTTGACAACAAAATTTGTAAAAAAATTTAAAAAGTGATAGGCCAACTTAGGGTCTCCATAAATTGGAAACAATTTGGAAAGCGTATGGCAACAATAATCTATACAGTTCAAGGACAGCAATGGACAGAGTATCTACTTTGTAGGAACTACTTTGGGCTAAATCCAATGTTAGTCCTATCTTACATAAACCCACTAAAATGAATGTGTCCTTTTAGTTCCAACTACCTTAGGTTCTATTGATTTCAGGGATTAATTTCTAGGAACTATTAATACTGGATTGAGCTTCCTTTCATCTCAGCAATCCTACACAAAACAGCTGGACAAGAATTTATTCTGCATCTTGTACCACAATGTGAAGATTGTCTACATACAATCTGCATTAGGGTGGTTACACATCCATCACCAAAAATAAAGGATTAGCACAATATTTACATATTCTAATTTATATGTCTAGATACAGGGTGAGAAGGAAGCAATGCTGGATTTAAATAGAAGCGTGATATTTATCACCCAGGTGGAGACTTGTGTGTCCCAGTGATGTTTGTGCCTACTCAAACTGCTGTCCAGGTGCTGATAGTTGATGGACAACTATGATAATTCTTTTGCACTGAGCAGCCCTTCAGACAGAGAGCATTTTTAAATGGTGGGGTGCAAGGAGAGGGGACTCAAAACTGGCAGGCAGGTCATTATGAATTTGGTGTACTTGCATACTTGCATGCATGCTTTTAGAAACCGAACAACAACAACAGCAACAATAATAATGCAGGCAGCTAATGATGTGACTACCATGAAAACAAAGAAAGAGTAGTGAATGAAATGTTATAAAATTGGTCAACGCATAAAATTAATGTATCATAGAAAGGCGAAAAATATCAGATCCCATTTAGCCAATACAAAGACGGTTATAAACTAGGTCACTCTGATTTGTAATATTGAGGGAGGCTCAACTATACAGAAGTCTTGGTGATCCTGATCCTTGGTGCCTGATCATGGGAGGGGCTCAGCCTAAGGGATCAAGTCCTTTGGTTCCCCATGCCAGGGTCAATAGAGTGATGTTCTCTGTAAAGCAGTGCATACAATTGACTCTGGAGCACAATTTTCCACCACCTCACTTCCTGCACAAAAGATATTTTAAACAGAAACTTTTAAACAGGTTCAATCTCCCTTATCCGGAATTCTGAAATCTGAAATACTCCAAAATCCAAAACCTTTTTTTTTTTTTAATGGGTGGCTGAGATGGTGACACTTTTGCTTTCTGGTGGTTCTATGTACACAACTTTTCTGTACACAACATTATTTAAAAATATTATGCATAGAATTAGGTTCAGGCTATATGTATAAGGTGTATATGAAACATAAGTAAATTTCATGTTTAGACTTGAGTCCCATCTCAATTGAGTCCCTCCATTACGTATATGCAAATATTCCAAAATCCAAAAACAAAACAAAACCAAATTCCCAAACACTTCTTCCCCATTAAATCCTACATTAAACTCAAGCTGTATCGATGCTATAGATCAGTGCGTCTCAAATGCCTGATGTGGTAGTGGATCGGCAGCTTTATCCCTAATGTACCAGAGGCTAGTTCTACATTTCTCCTCATTGGCTACAACTGTTTCCTTCCTTCTTTGAAACTCATAGTGAACTAGCAACCAGTGGCTTGCAAACTGGTGCTGATCCACAGATCACCTCTTTGAGTACCACTGATAACAGATTATCAGATTTATAGACACACAGATACTATGCATGTATGTCCATGCAAACATAAAGGTTTGCCTGGTTTTGCTAGAGGCTGTTCTGAAGACAGGATTTATTTTAAAGGCAATTTCTAATTCTTTGAGCTCCCTCTATTGGATTTTATAAAATATACCTTTATGAAAATAATAAAGGGAATTGCACTATGGTCTAAGACAGATGTCATTATATCCTATATGCTTTCTGAGTTCAAGTGAAGAAGTGCATATGTTCATCTCGCTGATGAACCAGGACCAAACCAATCCTATTTCTCCCATTCATTACACTAAATCACTATATCAATTTTGTTTTTAAATGTTTGGTTATTAATGCAGTATAAGAAATTCCCAGACTTCCATAGCATTGAGCCCTGGCAGTTAAAGTAGTGTCAGAAAGGATTACTTCCGCAGTGTGGATGGGCTCCTATAGCAGGGAATGAATTCCTTTTCTAGCAATTTTTTTAAAAAGTCAAAATTCTTTAGCTGAAGAAACCAAACTGCAATCCGTGACACACAAAATGGGCTTCGTTTTTTAAATTATGCTCAGCAGCTGCTGTGGAAAACTAGTTGATTAATAATAATAATAATAATAATAATAACTTTTTATTTATACCCCGCCCCTCTGAGTACAATCGAGGCAGCTAACAACAATTAAAATTGGTGAAATATAAATACAAAGAGACCCAAGACCCACCCACCCCTTAAAAAAGTATTAAACAAGTAACAATTAAAAAATCTTAATTAACTAAACATAAAATAAAACTAGATTATAAACAATAATAATATATTTAATATATTAAAAATTATACATATATATACACTCCTGACCGTCGCATTTACCTGATTTCTCATCAGGAGCGACGAATCAAGGAGCACCGCCAGACTCTGAACACAGTCCTTTACGGAGAGTGTGACCCCATCCAGGACCGGAGGTTGCAACCCAATTCTTGGTTTCAGGGCCGCAACTGTGAGCACCTCTATTTTGTCTGGATTTAATTTCAATCTGTTTTTCCTCATCCAGTCCTTTACTGCCTTAAGACAGTCATTGAGAGAGGAGATGCCATTGGGAGCCACAGCCGACGATCAAGACATGGAGAAATAGATCTGGGTGTCATCAGCGTACTGATAACACCCAGCTCCATGACTCCAAATGATCTCATCCTGCGGCTTCATATAGATGTTGAACAGCATCGGGGACAGGATAGCACCTTGTGGAACGCCACAGGTGAGCTCCCTTTTACTGGAGCGACTGTCCCCGAGCAGCACCCTCTGGGACCTGCCCGAGAGGAAGGAACGGAACCACTGGAGTGCAGTGCCTCCAATTCCCATCCCCCTCAGGCGATCCAAGAGGATGCCATGATCTATTGTATCAAAAGCTGCTGAGAGGTCTAAAAGCACCAACAGGGTCACACTACCCCTGTCGATACTCAGACACAGGTCATCGGTCAAGGCAACCATGGCAGTCTCAACTCCAAATCCTGTCCTAAAGCCAGTTTGAAATGGGTTTAGATAATCAATTTCATCCAGGACAGCTTGGAGTTGAAGAACAACCGCCCTCTTGATTACCTTGCTTAAAAATGGTAACAGAGAGATTGGCCTATAGCTGTTCATATCCAGGGGATCAGGGAAGGTTTTTTCAGAAGCGGCCTAACAGCCGCTCCCTTCAGACAGGATGGAATATGACTTTCCCTGTGAGATGCATTGATGATATCCATAAGGAACATCCTCAATGCATCCCCCCCCCCCCCGGAGGGCCAGCCATGATGGGCAAGAGTCGAGAGGGCAGGTTGTTTTCTTCACTCTACCAAGGAGCATGTCCACATCATCGGTACTCACAGATTGAAACTGATCCAGGATAATTTCATTAACGGAGTCACTGGACACCTCGTCAATTGTTTCTGTCAAAACACTGGCATCTAAGTCAGCTCTCTCAGTTGTTAAACGCATCACAGCAGGGCGTTGTTGGGTTAAGTAATGGCTTCTGTGCAGGAGGTACCTGTGTCAGCTCCCTCACCACCCTAAACAGCTCTGCTGGATGGGACTCTGCAGACGCAATACGTGCAGAACAGAAAAATCTCTGTGCTGGACGAATTGCCGCTCGATAGGACCAAAGAAAGTTCCTATGACGAGTCTTGTCAGATACGAGTCGAGTTTTCCGCCAGGTGCGCTCTAGTCGTTGTCCAACCCACTTCATTTTCCTAAGCTCTGAAGTATACCATTGCTTCCGGTTTGGAGCGGGTTGGAAAGGACGCTTGGGAGCGATCGTGTCGATAGCCTTGGTAAGATTGGTGTTCCAGGTGTTAACCAAAGCTTCAACAGGGTCACCTGCATTACCAACCATTAAACCCTCCAATGCTTTCTGGAATCCTATTGGTTGCATTAGCCTTCGAGGGCAGACCATTCTAATAGATCCACCACCCTCGGTGGAGTGGACAGTGGCTCTTAGTTCAGTCTTGACCAGGAAATGATCTGTCCATGACAATGCGGTGGTTTTAGTAACCTCCACCCATGGATATTTCTGTTACGTACTAAAGACCGCATTGAGTGTATGACCCGCACAATGAGTGGGCCTCACGACCAGTTGGGATAGGCCCATGTTTGTCATGGAATCCATGAACTCCCGAGCCACACCTGATAAATTTGGCAAACTGGTCTCGAGTGGGATGTTGAAGTCTCCCAGAACCAAACGTCTGGGCGACTCTAGCAGCAGCTCAGAGACCAGCTGTGTCAGCTCGGTTAGGGAGTCTGCTAGACAACGGGGTGGTCGGTATACTAGCAGAATCCCCAAACTATCCTTGGTCCTCAGCCTCAGGTACATAAACACAAAGTGGAACGTGTTCCGGACAGGTATCCTGGTCAAGGTCAGGTTGTTCTTATGAACCAGAGCCACCACCACCCCCCACTTCTCCTTACCTGCTCACTGACAGCATACCCAGCAGGGAGGGCCTGCCCCCAAGTTACGGAGCTATCTTCTCCCAGCCAGGTCTCAGTAAAGCAAGCCAGGTCGGCATCCTCATCAAGAAGAAGATTGTAAATAATGTGAGTCTTGTTTTTAACTGACCTGGCATTGCACAAGAGTAAGGTAAGGTCAATCCATTCTGGGAAACAGAGTGAACTGAAGGTGGGATCGCTTTCAAACAGCGATCCTGCCTTCTTTTGTAACATCTATTCACTCTGTTTCTGCCATACCTCCCTTTCCCCCGCACAACTCAAATTTCTGCCCCCAGACCATACCCGGCTTCTACTGATGAAGAGGACAATAGGACCATATAACCTTCCCAACCACGCTTCTATTACGGCTGTCCCAAGTTGGTAAGAGACAGGGCGGATATGAAGACAACCCGCCCGGCTCGGCTATCAGCCTCGCCGCCGCTGCTGTTAAAGATAGAGTGATGTAGGAGGGTTAAAATAACTCCCCGGGTCAATTTCTGACCAGCAGCCACTGCCGTGGTGTCCCAGATGGTGTGAAAAGAGAATGGGGAGGGCTAGATGGAAAAGTCCTGCCCAGCCCCAGTCGTGGCCTCATTGCAGCTACTTCCTCCTTTTGTGCTGGTACACTGTTTGTCAGCCGTTGGGAGGGAGGGACTAGATGGAACTACCCCCGCCCGACTCCTAAAGCCGGTATCACAGCTCCCGCTGGCTCCCAGGGCTTCCTCTCCCTCAGCTGCGATCAATATTGTGAAATTGCAATCAATAAATTTTTTACAACTGCACTGCTCTGGGCCCAATCCAATCAAGAGGAGCAACAAAAGGAAAGTCACAAAATGTCAATAAATATTTAAAGAAATGAATGTTGTTTATTTGCAATACATGTGTTTGGATGTGCTGTGTGCCTTCAGGTGATCCTAAGTTGTTTGAACTATCATGGGGTTGTCAAGATTTGTTCAGAGAGGATTTACCATTGCCTTCCCCTGAGGTTGAGAGAGTGTGACCTGCCCAAGATCACCCAGTGGATTTCTATCGCCAAGTTGGGAATCAACCCCAGTCTCCAGAATCATTGTCCAACACTCAAACCACTACACCAGCTGGCTCCTTGGAATACTTACCTGTTGCTTACTATCGCAATGCTTAGAAGCAATGTGGCCACAATGCAAAAGGGCACCCAATGCCCAGTATCATTTGTCAATATTGTTTATAGGACACCAGGATCCAAGGAGTACTTGCTCTGGATCTCTCCATCAGCTTCTGGTGGACAGTTAAAAGAACAAATACAGATCCAAAGAATCTTTCAAAACACTTGAGCAGGTTTTCACAGCATAGCAGGATGTAGAAATAATGCAGTTTGACGCCACTTTAAGTGCTGTAGCTCCATCCTGTGGAATCCTGGGGTTTGTAGTTTTACAAGATCTTTTGCCTTCTCTGCCAAAGAGGGCTGAAGCTCGGTGCCACAACCAATTACGTCCACAGGATTGAGCCCTGGCAGTTAAAGGTCCAAAACACACTGCAGAAATACCCCAGTTGGCGACCACTTTAACTGCCCTGGCTCAGTGCTAGGGAATCTTGGGAACTGTAGTTTGCTGTGGCCCCAGGGCTCTCTGACAGAGAAGGCTACATGTCTCACAAAACTAGAGTTCCCAGAATTCCATAGCATGGAGCCAGGGCAGTTAAAGCCGTGTCAAACTGGATTATTTCTGCAGTGTGTTTGGGGCCAAAGTGGTGTCAACCCTGGGTTATTTTTGCAGTGCGGATGCTGTGCTTTCAAAATATAGTGCGTTAAGTGCCGCCAGCTGGCTTTGGATAATATTTTTGAAGAGTTTTAATGTTTGGCTTTGGATGCGTATTTTTGAAGAGTTTTAATATTTGGTTTTGGATACATATTTTTGAAGAGTTTTAATGTTTGGCTTTGGATGCGTATTTCTGAAGTGTTTTAATGTTTGGCTTCGGATGCATATTTTTGAAGCGTTTCAATGTTTGTCTTTGGATGTGTATTTTTGAAATGTTTTAATGTTTAGCTTTGGATGCTTATTTTTGAAGCGTTTTAATGTTTGGTTTTGGATGCGTATTTTTGAAGTGCTTTAATGTTTGGCTTTGGATGCATATTTTTGAAGCGTTTTAATATTTGGTTTTGGATGCATATTTTTGAAGCATTTTAATGTTTGGCTTTCGATACATATTTTTGAAGCATTTTAATGTTTAGCTTTGGATACATATTTTTGAAGGGTTTTAATGTGTGGCTTTGGACGCGTATTTCGGAACCGTTTTAATGTTTGGCTTTGGATGCGTATTTTTTAAGAGTTTTAATGTTTGGCTTCGGATGCATATTTTTGAAGCGTATTAATCTTTGGCTTTGGATGCGTATTTTTGAAGCATTTAATGTTCGTTCAAGGTCCTTGAGTGCTTCTCTGGGGTGAAAAAGGGCGCCAAGCCCCCAGCCAAGGAAATACCCGGCCTTTTTCCTCCTTCCTTCTTCGCATGTGATTTCCGGAGCCAAGCCCAGGGGGAGGAGGAGAGTCCCAGGCAGCCTTTCCACCTCCAGAGGCGACAAAGTTGCAACCTGGAAGTAAGTCAGAGTTTATTAAAACTTTGTAAAGTGTCTTTTTGCGGCCTCCGGATTCCCCGAAATTACTCTCCGTCGCCTTTCTGTCTCCCAAGTTTTTCAGAGAAAGAAAAGAAAGGAACTTGTGAGCCTTCAGTGCCCTGAGAAGTTTGAAAGAGGAAGTCGAAGTTACCACGCAGAGCTGTTAAAAGGGACCTTTTAGGAGACTGCTCCAAAACGCATTGCAGAAATAATCCAGTTTGAGACCGCTTTAACTGCGCTGGCTCAATGCTAGGGATCCCTGGGAATTGCACTTTATTTTGTCCCTGGCAGAGAAGGCTAAATGTCTCCCGAAACTACAGTTCCCAGGATTCCTTAGCATTGAGCCAGGGCAGTTAAAGCAGTTTCAAACTGGATTGTTTCTGCAGTGTGTTTTGGACCTATAGCTTCCGTTGCTTCCTTCCCAAGATTATAGGATTTGTGGTCCCAAGAGTTAACTTTCCCAAGATCTTTTAAAATCACCTCTTCTTTGTGTCTCTTTCGGAGAGGTTTCTCTTTCAGTTTGACTTTGCAAACTGCCAGAAATTGTGCAAATTGAGTCCACTTTAACTGCCCTGGCTCAGTGCTAGGGAATCATGGGAATTGTAGTTTTTGTGAGACGTTGAGCCTGCTCTGTCAGAGAGCTTTAGTGCCACAATAAAACCATGATTCCCTAGCACTGAGCCAGGGCAGTTAAAGTGGACTCAATTTGCACTATTTCTGGCAGTCTGCAAAGGCCCATAGTTAGAGAAAAGAGGAAACCAGTAGGAAAAATGAAAGAGATTTCCTGAATACTCATGTCTCTAAGGCAGAGTGACCAGACGTCCTCCTTTTCCAGGACACGTCCTACATTCCAACCTGTCCGGGAAGAATGTCAAAACGTTCTCCATTTTGAGCATGACTAAGGGGGGTTGCAGACTGCCAGAAATAGTGCAAATTGAGTCCACTTTTAGGGTTAGGGTTAGGGAATCATGGGAAGTGTATTTTATTGTGGCACCAGAGCTCTCTGAAGGCTCAATGTCCCAGAAAAAAAAACAATTCCCATGATTCCCTAGCACTAACCCTAACCCTAAAAGTGGACTCAATTTGCACTATTTCTGGCAGTCTGAAACCCCCTTAGAAGCATGAATTTACATTTAAATTAGTGTTTTTAGCTTTTGTGTTGGAATGTCTTCCCCTCTTTCTTGAATGCCCTACATTTTATGCTGCCTTGTCCTCCTTTGCAATTAGGACAGGATGACCAGACATCCTCCTTTTTCAGGATGAGTCCTACATTTCAAACCTTCTGGTCAGGAGGAATTCCAAAATGTCTCCATTCTGAAATTGCAGACTGCCAGAAATTGTGCAAATTGAGTCCACTTTAACTGACCGGGCTCAGTGCTGGGGAATCATGGAAATTGTATTTCTTTCTGAGACATTGAGCCTTCTCTGTCAGAGAGCTCTGGTGCCACAATAAACTACAGTTCCCATGATTCCCTAGCAGTCAGTCAGGGCAGTTAAAGTGGACTCAGTTTGCACTATTTCTGGCAGTCTGCAAAGGCCCTAAGAAGCATTAATATTTATATTAGTATTTCTAGCTTTTGTTTTGTAATGCCCTCCATTTTGCATGGATGTCCTACATTTTATGCTGCTTTATCCTCCTTTGCAGCGAGGACATTGGGTCACTCTTCTCTAACCTCCTCCTTCTCCATTCCTCTTTTCAGTGGTCATGGATCCATTTTTGAGTCTGCTGAATTCTATTTCAAGAGCCCTCTCACCAAGTGAACTTGAAAATCTCAAATTTTTGTGCCAGGACTTTATTGGTAAAAAAAGGCTCCAAGCAGTGCAAAGTGGCAACGAACTCTTCACCCATCTCCTTGAACAGGAGAAAATCACACGGAACAAAGTGGAATTCTTAAGATCCATGTTAAAGACCTTGAAAAGAGAAGATCTGCTAACTCAGCTGGCCCAGTTTCTTGAAGGTGCCAGCGGTGAGCCTGTTGACCAGCTGGACATTCAAGAAAATGGTAGGTGGGAATCAGGAGGAAGGAGGGGTTGTGGTCCTTGGAAATCTTGTGTCACAATAAGCAGATAGAGAGGATGACCACTTCCTGGGAGGTAAAGAAATAAAGGCTGCATCCCCACTGCAGCAATAATCCAGTTTGAGACCACTTTAACTGCCATGGCTCAATGCAATGGAATTCTTGGAATGATAGAATGGTACTTCTGGAAATTGTAGCCACAACAAACTACGGGGGGAAGCAGACAGGCGGCACGGGGCCGCCCCAGGAATCTGTGGATCAGGGCCGAAGCATCCGCATTCCTTGGCCCCTCGGCGCAGCTTCGCCGCCCCAGGAAGGAGCGCTAAAATAGCGCTCCTTCCACAAATCGCTGAAGGTGCGCCGCAAAAGGCTGCCAGCGCACCTTCGGCGCCTCTTCTGCTGCAGCGTGTGCAGACGCTGCAGCGGAAAGGCATCCTCGGAGCCCCGGCCGTGCGGAGCGCCGGCTGCTCCGACAACGTCTTCAGGAAGGGGTTGGGGCACCCAGCGTGTGGCTGCCCCTCCCCTTCCTTGCCCTGAAGACTGCGCTTTGCGTCGTCTGCTTAGGCCCTACCTTTCTCAGAATGTGTGCTGGACCACAACATATTGCTGTCTGAGGTGGAGGCCTCTCCTCCAGGTACAGAAGCTGTCTGGTGTGGCTTGAACATTGGCTTCAACACAGGCAGTGAGGTGGCATCCTCTTTTGTCATGTCTGAGGCTGCAGGCTAGTTTAGAGGGGCCAAGACAGGTTGTGGTGTAATGAAAACAGCATGGAAGGTTGTCACTGCTCTCTGCCGCCACCCTACCTGATGTGGTCATCTAACCCTGAAAGACAGTAATATCACTCCTGAACATTCAAAAGAATGTGTAAATCCGTTAAGTCATTCAGGTTAGTTTAGAATGGAGTTTTTTTCTGCATAGCAAAATAATAAGGTGACCTACACTGTGTATGAGGGAGACTTTACTGTGAGATAGGGATGTCTTGGCCAAGTGAAGACACATAGACCTCTCCCATCCTATACTCGCAAACTCCGGCTATACTGGATGGCTCCCAGTCAGGAACTGCTGAGAGGAGAGCTAATGTTAAGGTTCAATGTCACAAATGGAACTGTAGTTTCACTATCTAATACTTGCTTGATGGGGAGAATAAATATAATGGGAAGTACTGGGGAAGCAGGGGGATATGATCTGTCGATCAGTCACTGTATTTGTATCAGCTGGCCCAGTTTCTCGAAGTGCCAGTGGTGAGCCTGTTGACCAGCTCGACCTTTTCGACAAGAGTGGGACTCAGGGCATCCTACAGAAGAAAGAGGTACAAGGAAAAACACATGTAGCTGAAAACATACCAAAAATTAAGATTAAACTAATATTAAACTCTCTTTAAAAACCATATAACACATTAGTTTAAAAGAGAGCCAGCATGGCATAGTGGTTTGAGTGTTTGGACTACACATCTACAGACCAGGGTTTGATTCCCTGTTCAGCCATGGAAACCCACAGGGTGACCTTGGGTAAGTCACATCTATCATCTTAATGGAAAGGCAATGGCAAACCTCCTTTGAACAAATCTTGCCAAGAAAACACTGAGAGGTTTGCCTTAGGATTGACATGAATTGGAAACAACTTGAAAGCATTCAACAACGCTAAAACAGAAAACCCATTACAGATTGAGTCTCCCTGAAATGTTTGGAATCAGCAGTGTTTTGGATTTTGGGTTTGGGTTTTTTTTTTTGGGGGGGGGGGTTGGTTGGTTGGTTGTTGTTGTTGTTTTTTGGGAATAACTATTTGCATAATGAGATATCTCGGAGATGGGACTCAAGTCTAAACACAAAATTCATTTATGTTTCATATACAGAGATCCCTTGCTACCTGCGGGGGATCTGTTCCCTCCTCCCCTCCTCCGTGTGGATAGCAAAAAATGTGGGACTTCCAGTCCTGTTGTTTTGAATTGGTGTGCACCCATGCACATGCACCCATTCATAAATCCAGGACTTGCCATCCACAGCAGCTCAAATCCATGGATGGCAAGCCTATGGTTGGTGCAGGCACACTGTACACCTAATACACATAGCCATAATGTAATTTTATACAGTATTTTAAAATAATTTTGTCTATGAAACAATGTTTCTGTACATTGAACCATAGGAAAGAAAAGATGTTACTATCTTAGGGGGGTTGCAGACTGCCAGAAATAGTGCAAATTGAGTCCACTTTTAGGGTTAGGGTTAGTGCTAGGGAATCATGGGAATTGTGTTTTTTTCTGAGACATTGAGCCTTCTCTGTCAGAGAGCTCTGGTGCCACAATAAACTACAGTTCCCATGATTCCCTAACCCTAACCCTAAAAGTGGACTCAATTTGCACTATTTCTGGCAGTCAGCAACCCCCCTTAGTCACGCATGAAAAAAGTTTTGGTTTTTGGGAATATTTTGGGTTTTGGAATAATAGATAAGGGAGGTTCAACCTGTATATAAAGCAATCAGTTCCCAAACAGTTGCTGAAACAGAAAAGTCTTCACTTATGGCAAAAGGGCAGCAAGGATGGAGCCAGCCTAGCCTCCCTAGAAAGGAAGTTTCAGATCAGCTACGGAGAAGGGCCTCTCCTGCATTCCCACAAAAGTATGCCTGTGAAGATGATGGGATTGTGAGAAGCTTCTTCCCCAAAGATCTTAGAGTTCAGGTAGCTGATATGGGAAGATGCAGTCTGTAAGATAGCCTGTTCTCTTAAGGATCTCTCACAATGTAGTCTGGAACATGTCTATTCAAAAGTCAGTCCCACTGTAATATGCAGCTCTGACTCTCAACAAGTGCACACAAAATTACTCTTTGGTCCTCCAGAGGTTTTCAGTGTCAGCTTCCAGAGATCCTCCCAGCATGGACAGTGGTAAAGGTTGGTAGGAATTGTAATCCAAAACATACCAAAGGTAACCCATCCCTGGTCTAAATCCATGTGTATAGAAATTTATACTGAAAGTATGTTCTGGATTCTGTGCAGGGATGGTCTGAAACAGAACTTAAACACCCCATGCTCCCAAACTAGAGTTGTCATATAAAAAGAAAATCTTCCTGCACTATTTAGTGGATCCCTATCTTTATGTTTCCCCATCACACAGTGCCACCTAAATCAGTTGCTTCAAACTGCTGCATGGCATGGTTGAATTCTTTCAGCCTAAATTCTTTCTTACTGTGTAAGTGGAGGTACATCCACCTGTTAGAACAAGCACAGGAGCAAGTGCTGATAAATTGCTGGCAGCACTGGGAGCATTCTTAGGCAGACATGCCATTTATTTCTCTTTTTTAGGAATAGCAAAAGAAAAAGACACAGGCAGTTTATTTACCACAGGATTTTAAAAAATCATCCATTTGTTGCATTTCTATAAGAATGTAAAGTTATGAGGATCTAGTCAGGAAAAAAATGGTGTCAACTGGGAAGAAAGAAAGCTTGAGAAGGGAGTAATTTTTCTTCCAGCTCATCCATTTTGGATTTTTCTTTTCTCTGCATCAGTTTGCCTAGGAGAGACATAGAGAAGGAAGAGGGGCCAAAGAGTATACCTATGTGTATGTTTCAAGAAGGCTCTGTCAGAAGAAGAGTTGGCACATGGTTGGGAATGGAGGATGGCTGACAGGTTGCAGGTTGCCACCCCTTAACCATAGGTTGGGCCTGTTTATCATCTCATGAAATGCATGTACAGCCAGGAATATTTACCACCTTGATTTCAAAACAGATCATAGGCTTAAAACTTTTTAAAGAGAGGTGGTCAGGTGGTGAAAGATATCTGTTTGTTATAGTACATTATTTTCCTCAACAAGTATATCCTGTTATTTAACATGCATTCTTTTATGATTGGCCATTTGCAAGTATGATTGCTGAGGCACATATTTCTAATGAAATCACATTATGGGATAGAAAATGTATTAATACAGGAAGTGTACATTTATTTTAACATCTAGTTTGGTCATCAGTATACCGGAATGGGTTGGGTGGTGGCAGATGCTAGAATAAATGAATGTTAAATTGTAGCATCCAGCTGACTCATAAACAGACAAGATAACCCAGAACATCCTCTGGAGCATGAACATAATGCCCCACTGCAATCTGTTGATATGACAAATTGTGATTTCTTTTCTAGATAATCTCAGCAGAGCTTTTGAAATCGTATGTGAAAATGTTGGAAAAAATTGGAAAATGCTTGTTCGAAAACTTGGAGTTCCAGAAATCAAAATAGATCGAATAGTGGAAGCCAATCCACGCAACTTGCAAGAACAACTGATGCAGTCACTTTTAGAGTGGCGTAAATTGAAAGGGAAAGAAGCCAAGGTTGATGATGTCATCAAAGCTCTCAGGGACTGTTGCATGAACCTCGCAGCAGACTATGTCGAAGAAGGTTTACGAAGGGAAAGCTGAAACTAAAAAAAAAAAATCAGTGGAAGAAGACCATTAATGTGACATTAAAATTTAATATTTGTACGGAAACCGACTCTAGTTGTCATGGAAAGCTTGAGATGCAATCCATTTACAGTACTGTATTACATGTAAACTGACTTGCTGTCTTAATTCAGTGGAATTAAGGCTGCTTATGCGATTTTCAGTCTTGTGCCTTGCTCAGAGATTGACAAGTGTGAGGGAAAGGTGAGATAGTTTGATTCCAGTTAGATGTCAGCATGGCTTAGTTGGGACCTTCTACACCCTCACCTCAAGAGCCAAGGAGAAAACTAAACCTCTCCAAGAAACACAGAAAATGGTATACCAATAGATACTCCCCCCATCTGTGCCAAATCACCAACTCCCACTCATCACAGGCCAGTATGCCAACAGTAACTCCATACCAGTCAGGTAGGTAAACAGCTGAAGCACACCTATGATTTTCAACCAAAGCTGTGAAAATGTCCTTTTCTAGACTATAGCTCCCAGAATTCCCCAGCCAGCATGGCTCTGCCTGTACATTATCCCACTTTGCATGTACATCACCAGATCTGCCATTGCATGAATTTGTGCGGACTAGCAAGAACCCAGTGACTGCAAGCCTTCAGAAATCTCAGGAGGTTCAAATCCCGTTGCGCAGTTCACAAGCAGGCTGCATGTAAGCATTGTTTTGATGGTATAATACTAAGAGAAGGGGAAAAATGGGCAAATGTAGCAGAGCACTCAAATAACTTCTTTTGAGAGGAGGTATCCCTGGGACACTTTTTTTAAAAACACCCATTTATGTCAATACGATAATATGACGTGTATGTTATCACAGTTTATTATTATAATGGAAGCTTAGTTTTAAAACATCCAGAATTCTGAAATGATTTTTATCACAAAGTCCCATTGCTGTAAAACTGGTAGGCTTATAAATTTGTAAATTAAGAGAGTTTATATGCTCAGACATCTTCTGGGGCCGGTAAATTTAGCAGCAAAAATGGCTCCCTCCCATTCTTATTGTAATCCTTTTATCTGCCTGCTTTTACTTCTTCCCACTCCTTCAATCAACTGCCTGACTTGTCTTCTTCAAAGGCACAGGAAATGTCATCGTGTACTAAGAATGCCTTGTATTTCTGGAGCTTAATTTCCAACATGAAAGATCAGTGTCTCTCAACTGTCAAGAATTTACTCAGCTCTAGAGGCTTCAGAAAGGGATGGGGAGAAGTGTAACACAGGCTGCATTTATTTTAATGGCTTTGCGGCAATGAAATTTGTAGTGAGTGTAGTGATGAGACAAAGGCAGTCTGTAGATGCTCAAAGGCACACCATTCTCTTCAATCTTAACTTACATTTCATGAAGAGTGGAGTTGGGAAAGCAAATCATTTCTTTTCTTGGAGGTGGAAACCATTTCCTTACTGCTACCATCCACTCCAAACATATAATTCAATCCACAACTACCTCCAGAATCCAGTAGGAGCCTAGGAGAGTGGTTTGCCTGGTGAACTCCTTTTTATGGGTGAGGCAAGAAATGCCAAGGAAGCGGATGTAAAGTAAAAGGTACTGGTACTCTAACCTTTGGAATACCCATTGGAAGCAATGAAAGTGCATTCTGCTTGTGCTCATGAACACCCTGAGAAATTTTAAAAGAAAAAATTCAGTAGTGGAGGAGTAGAGTCATTTTCTCTTCATAAAATGGCAGATGGAGGCCCTATAATTCCTGCAAGTGCACAGGGGAGAAGTTAGGCCCTTTCATTTGGCTGTCACGCCAAAATCTCCATAGATGTTGAAAGTGTAATATGAATGCATCTACATAGTAGAAATAATGCAATTTTATACCACTTTAGCTTCACCCTGTGAAATCCTGGGATTTGTAGTTTTACAAGGTTTTTAGTCTTCTCTGCCAGTGAATGCTAGTGCGTCACAAAATGATAAATCCCAAAATTCTGTAGGATAGAGCCATGGCAATTAAAGTGGTGACAAACTGTATTATTTCTGCAGTGTAGCTGCACCCTGAATCAAGAGAAACCACTAAGGCATACAAGCGTAGCCATGTTTTTCCTTGAATGTGTAACTGTGTGTTACACCCTTTAGGAAGGACCTAAAATACCAAAGACATTTGTCAGAATTCTATATGACCTCTTATGATGCATAACATTATGTACACTAACTATGTAGTAGAGGTACTAAGAAACCCCTTTGCCAAATTGTGAATATGTAAAGGGAGACCAGCAAGAGCATCTGATGTGCATTGGGCATTTTGCTGGCTCTGCTGCATCTGCACTGCAGTGGAGCTCTGCAAACTACCATTCCTAGAATTCCATAGCATTGACCCGTGGCAGTTAAAGTGGTGTCAAACCAGATTATTTCTGCAGTGCAGATGCAGCTTTACATAACAGCAGCCCTTTACGGGATATGAACATTTATACAACTCTGAGATTCTAATTCCTGTAGATGTAAATCCACTTATGAATATATAAGGCCCCAACAAGATTCCATTGATTATTTATGAGCTTATTTTCATATGGAATTGTCACTGTGGTGTGCTTCACAGAACAAAAAAGGAAGGACCGCAACTCACTGCTGCTTGTTGCTGTTGTTTTCAAGTTCTCCCATATTGCCAGCCAAGTGGAATGGTCATCATGCCTGGCACTAGAATTGGCAATCCCTGAGCCTTGTGTTAAATTTACCAAATAATGTTGCAAGACTGCATTATGTAGCTGACATGCTTCCTACTAACTTCTGTGCAGCTGGCTTTGTAGTTATGTAAAAGCAACATGTTAACACTTGAATTCAGCAGCTTCAAGACTTTTTCAATTAATGCATATTCTTAGATTGCCACATTTTAATTACTGGATTACTGAGCTGTGGAAATGAACCCACAATTTTACGTGAATATCATGAAATCCTCAAATGCAGACAAATGACACAAGTGAAGAAGCAAATTGAAACAGAATTGCAAAACTGTTGGGCTGAGCAGAAACAAGAAGTCATCTGGGTAACTAAAGATAGCCATTCTACATAAGAATGAATGAAATTAAATCAAACATAATTATCAGTTTCTGATATATAGGTGCTCAGTTTAAACATTTGGAAGGATTTTTTTAAAAAAAACTGCCTTGTATTGAAGGTGATGAAAACAATTATAGGTATGGAATGTTTGTAATCATTAATGTTCAACAAAAAATAAAACTGAATGTGAATTAGAATCACTGTGAAAGAAATAATGGAATCCAGAAGCACCTTTGAGCTAACTGAGAAAAAGAAACCTTTTCTCACCTAGCGTCAAAGGTGCTTCTGGATTCCTTTATAATTTTTATGCTGAAACAGGTATATTTTTATGCTGAAAATATACCATTTTTAGTTTGGAGACTCTTTGCTCTGATCAGCATAACTGTAGCACAAACTAATGCAAATCATACTTTGAAAACATGACTGTCCAAGGAACAAAAAAACCATTAAAAATTAAAACCACATGCTAGCTGTCAATATTGAGAGCAGTTTCATACTTATGAATATTTGTGCCTGTCATTCCTAACAGTCTGCTAAAAGCATAGACATTCCAGCAGGGGGAAAAAAGTTGGAAGATAAATTCAATAAATGCACAATTGTGATGCCAGACAGGGTCTTGACAAATAATGAAAAGCTGTGATCTCCACCAACGTATTAAACACAAAAGTATTTCTCACAGAAGCCTGTTTCAGAAACTTGCTGAAAGGGGTATCCACAGCATCTGCTAATCATTTCTTGCCACATTAAACAGATGACTTCTTGTGTGGTGCTGCATAAAGCTATGGTGAACATTTTTCCCCTCATGTTATTTAGAGTAGCCTGTTATATAGAATCATAGAGTTGGAAGATACCCAAAGGGCCATCCAGTCCAACCTCCTTCCATGCAGGAACTCACAATCAAAACACTCCCAACAGATGGCCATCCAGACTCTGTTTAAAGACCTCCAAGGAAGGAGACTCCACCACAAGGAGCATGTTCCACTGTCAAACAGCTCTTACTGTCAGGAAGTTCCTCCTAACATTTAGGTGGAATCTCTTTTCTTGTAGTTTGAATCCATTGCTCCTTGTCTTAGGTCCAAAACACACTGCGGAAATAATCCAGTTTGAGACCACTTTAACTGCCCTGGCTCAGTGCTAGGGAATCCTGGGAATTGTAGTTTATTGTGGCACCAGAGCTCTCTGCCAGAGAAAGCTAAATGACTCAGAAAACTACAGTTCCCAGAATTCCCTACCATTGAGACAGGACAGTTAAAGTGGTTTCAAACTAGATTATTTCTGCAGTGTGTTTTGACCTAAGTCTCTGGAACAGCAGAAAACAAGCTTGCTCCATCTTCTATCACACATCCTTTCAAATATTTAAAACATGGTTATCTTCCCCAGGTTAAACATATGCAGCTCTGTAAGCTGCTCCTCATTGGGCATGGTTTCCAGATGAATAATGAAGGACAATGACCAGAAATGACCCATTTTTCTAACTAAAATTTAAAAAAAATAGAATCATACCTCACATGTTCCCCAAGTACATTTGTAAGAAATCTTCAGATATTTTTTACAGATACTTGGCTGTTTTCTTTAAATATTATCCCCAGACTGTGGCATCAAACACTAATAACACTTTTAAAATTATTTTTATTTCACATTGATGATAATCAAATTTGATAGTAGTGAAATACTCTGATAACCCTTTCTACTATCTTGGCCCATATTTATTTGAAATTACCAGCTGCATGATTAATTAACAGTGTTTAATAGTAAATGCATGCTAGTAAGTAAATAATAAAATTACAGAAAAGTAATAGTAAATACTTTTTTAAGCTGTACACATTTGTTTATCTAAACCATGTTTTGTGTATAGTGTGCCTGTTCATGCATGTGAACACTAATGTAGCTGTGAACCAACATTTACAAATGTTGGAACAAAATCCTATATTCTTTATTATGGTATCCCTTATGGCTATGCTGTACTTCACATTGTTAATTACACACAATAATTTTTGTCTATACCTTTTTGTCATATAAACACTTTGAATGAGTAACAGGCAGCCTGGATTAGAACTCCATTTATTATCTGCTCCAAGACAAAATCATATTCCATGTAATATACACATATACACATTATTGAATTTTTAACTGAAGTTAAGGCCCACCTTGCAGATTATCTAGACTTTCTTCCAAGGCACAGCTAGACAGTGAATTACTTTCAGGAAGAAGCTTGGAAAATACCCAGCTGCTGCCACATTGTGAATTAATGTAGTTTGAAATCCCTTTAACTGCCATGGCTCCATGCAATGGAATCCTAGGATTGGTTGTGGCACCAGAGTTGCCTGACAGAGAAGGATAAATATCTCATAAAACTACAAATCCCAGAATTGCATAGCATTGAGCCATGGCAGTTAAAGTGGTAGCAAAATGCATTAATTCTGCAATGCAGATGTAGCACCAATGTCACTGAGGAGTTTATTGTTGTTGCCCTTTTCATGATGCAGAACACGGATGGACAACTTGGGGTTGAATCAAGGAAGCCAGGGTCCAGAGTATGTAAGACCTGAGCTGGACAATTGATGACTGGGGTGCTTGGCCGTCTCTCATTCATGGGGTTGCCACAACTTGAAGTCAGCTCGACAGCAAATAACAACAACAAAGCTGACAGAAGGCGATTTCTCCTAGCAGACAATGTCTGTACTTAACCCTTGACCACTAATGCCAGTATATCTTTGAGTTAGGATCACACCCCCTGACTGCAACCTTATACCTAAATACTGGGAAGTAAAAGGGAGTTCAGGATGGATGGGAGTTTCTCAAAAGGGAAATACTGAAGGCACAATCTCAAACTGTTCCAATGAGAAGGAAAAATGGGAGATGTCTCAAGAAACCGGGTTGGATGACAAAAGAACTTTCAATTGAACTAAGTTTTAAATGGGAGATGTATAAGAAATGGAAAAGGGGCAAAATCACTAAAGAGGAATTCAAACAAATAGCTAGCACATGTAGGGCTAAAGTCAGGAAAGCCAAAGCACAGATGAGCTCAGGCTTGCTAGAGGGGTTAAGGACAATAAAAAGGGCTTTTTTGTGTATGTCTGTAGCAAAACAAAAAGAAGAAAATGGTAGGGCCACTGTGCAGAGAAGATGGAGAAATTCTAACAGGGGACAGAGAAAAGGCAGAATTACTCAATACCTTCTTTGCCTCAGTCTTCTCACAAAAGGAAAAGGGTGTTCAACCTGAGGAAAATGGAGCAGAGGACACAATAGGGGAAATGCAGTGCAGAATAAGTAAAGAAGAAGTACAGGAATACCTGGTTAGCCTAAATGAATTTAAGTCTCCAGGACCAGGTGAACTACATCCAAGGATATTAAAAGAACTGGCAAATGTAATCTCAGAGCCACTGGCAATAATCTTTGAAAACTCCTGGAGAACAGGAGAAGTCCCAGCAGACTGGAGGAGGGCAAACATTGTCCCATCTTCAAAAAGGGGGAAAAAGAGGATCCCAACAATTATCACCCACTTAGTCTGACATCAATACCAGGAAAGATTCTAGAACAGTTCATTAAACAGAAAGTCTGTGAACATTTAGAAGGGAATGCCATAATCACTAAAAGTCAACATGGGTTTCTCAAAAACAAGTCATGCCAGAGTAATCTGATCTCTTTTTTTTTTATAAAATTACCAGCTTGATCGATGAAGGGAATGCAGTAGACCTCGCATATCTTGATTTCAGTAAGACTTTTGACAAGGTCCCCCATGATATTCTTGCAAACAAGATAGTAAAATGTGGGCTAGACAATACAACTGTTAGGTGGATTGGTAACTGATTGACTGACCGAACCCAAAGGGTGCTCAGCAATGGCTCCTCTTCATTCTGGAGAGAAGTGACCAGTGGGGTGCCACAGGGTTCTGTCCTGGGTCCAGTGCTATTCAACATCTTTATCAATGATTTGGATGAAGGAATAGGGGGCATGCTTCTCAAATTTGCAGATGACACAAAATTAGGAGGAATAGCTAATACCCCAGAAGACAGGATGGAAATTCAAAATGACCTTAATGGATTAGTAAGTTGGGCCAAAGCTAACAAAATGAATTTCAACACAGAGAAATGTAAGGTACTGCACTTAGGGCAAAAAAATGAAATGCATAGATATAAGATGGCGGACACCTAACTTAATGATTTAGGAGTCTTAGGGCCTAAGCAGACTGCCAGAAATAGTGCACATTAAATTGAGGCACTGCCCTGGCTCAGTGCTAGGGAATCATGGGAACTGTAATTTATTGTGGCACCAGAGCTCTCTGATGGAGAAGGCTCAATGTCCCAGAAAAAAATACAATTCCCATGATTCCCTAGCACTGAGCCAGGGCAGTGCCTCAATTTAATGTGCACTATTTCTGGCAGTCTGCTTAGGCCTTTAGTAGACCAGAAGTTGAACATGAGTCAACAGTGTGATGCCGCAGCCAAAAAGGCCAATGCAATTTTAGGCTGCATTAATAGAAGTATAGTATCTAGATCAAGGGAAGTAATAGTGCCATTGTATTCTGCTTTGGTCAGGCCTTACCTTGAATACTGTGTCCAGTTCTGGGCACCACAATTCAAAAAGGTTGTTGAAAAACTGGAGCATGTCCAGAGCACCACTAAAATGGTGAAGGGTCTGGAAACCATGCCCTATGAGGAACGACTTAGGGAACTAGGTATGTTTAGCCTGGAGAAGAGATGGTTAAAAGGGGATATGATAGCCCTCTTTAAATATTTGAAGGGATGTCATATTGAGGAGGGCACTAGCTTGTTTTCTGCTGCTCCAGAGTGTGGTGGAGTCTCCTCCTTTGGAGATCTTTAAACAGAGGCTGGATGGCCATCTGTCAGGGATGGTTTGATTTTGAGTCCCTGCATGGCAGAGGGTTGGACTGGATGGCCCTTGTGGTCTCTTACAACTCTATGATTCTATGATTCTAAAAGCCTTTGAGCTCAATCAGACTTCAGTATACATGTGTGATTGCCAACAGGATGTCATTAAACATTTTATAAATGGACAAGTATGGGGGGAAGCAGACGGACGGCACGGGGCCGCCCCAGGAAGCTGCACTGCGGGGCCGAGGTATCCACACACCTCGGCCCTGTGGCGCAGCTTCGCCACCCCTGGAAGGAGCGCTAAAATAGCTCTCCTTCCACAAGTCACCGAAGGTGCGCTGCAAAAGGCTGCCGGCTCACCTTCAGCGACTCTTCCGCCACAGCTTGTGTGGACGCTGCGGCGGAGAGGCATCCTCGGAGCGCCGGACATGCGGAGGGTCCGGCGCTCCGACGATGTCTTGGGGAAGGGGTTGGGACGCCCACCGTGCGGCTGCCCCTCCCCTTCCTTGCCCCGAATACGGCGCTTTGCACCATCTGCTTCCCCCTATGAATGTTTTGTAGTTAGTGCAATGCAGCCTAAAAGATAAACCTGATCAAGAGCTAAAGTAGCACTCTTCATTTCCACACAGTACATCTTTTACTTTAGATTGAAAAGGTTTG
The DNA here is from genome assembly GCA_026167975.1 of Phrynosoma blainvillii. NCBI lineage: Eukaryota > Metazoa > Chordata > Lepidosauria > Squamata > Phrynosomatidae > Phrynosoma > Phrynosoma blainvillii. The sequence continues at coordinate 357,352,234 of JANUYF010000001.1, forward strand.
GGGTTCTAGTTCTCTAAATTGTAAGTAGCAGAGAGCCAGTAGTGGTTTGAGCATTGGACTAGAGCTCTAGAAACCAGTGTTCAAATTCTCACTCTAGCATAAAAACCTACTGGGTGACTTTGGGTAAGTCACACTCAGCCTCAGATGATGGCAATGAAGAAATGTGCCAAGAAAACCTTATGGTAGGGTTACCTTAGGGTCACCATAAGTCAAAAATGACTTGGAGGCACACAACAACAACATAGTTTATCCAAGGCGTGTCAATAGGGGCACATACCTGGAGTGGAATCATGGGAGAGCACAAAACAAATATCAAAGACCATACAATATGACAGCCATAATTAAGACTGTGTAATTAAAAGGAATTCTGAGAGTCTTAATCCACTGCCAGCATAGTCTCTAATTCCAAATACACCCTTTTTTTTAATAGAGTAAGGAACATGCAGTTTGTGTGCCACTAGCCACCCTCAAGGCCTTTTCTAGGGGATGCCAAATGTCTGAGGTGCTACTGCACTGCTAGCAAAATGTTCTTCTGATACAGGTGACCATTCTATTTTTAAATATATTCTGTATTTTAAAACATATTCCTCTTCCTGCTGGAGCTACTGTGCTAACTTTCTTCCTGTACCTCCTTACTCCCAACCAGAGATGCTTTGTCATGCTTTCCATTGTTGTTGTTGTCATTGTGTGCCTTTAAGTCATTTCCAAGTGATGGCAACCCTAAGGCAAACTATCACAGGTTTTCTTGGGTGTGCCATTGTGCTCTGAGGCTGAGAGAAGTGATGTCCAGAGTCACCCAGTGGGCTTCCATGACTGAGTGGGAATTCAGACCATTCCAGAGTCCTAGCCCAACACTCAAACTACTACACAACTCTGACACTCCTTCTGCCACAGACTTTGTGAGATACAGTTTTCCTGAGATAGGTCAGTGTTAAAGCTTCCCTTCCACCTTGGAGATCTACAGTAGCTTTCCATCTCACCTCTGTTACAGGATATTGCTCAACATCTCTGCTACAGAGGGATCTCAGCAATCTGCAGGAGAATTTAGAGAGTTTAAAGTGAGTTCTAGGTTTTCAGGATTTCAGGGCCTAGCCTCAGAGTCCATGCCTAGACCCTCTTTTCTGGTCCACAGGGCAAGGAGGAATAATCTCCTTTTCATGACCTGGACTTGGTGTTTTTGATTTAAATGATTTAAATAGCACCTTTTATGCATTGGTGGTTAAAGGCTGTCCTGCTTAATGACATCATCAGGGGCTGCCTCTTGTGATATCATCCTTGTAAAATCACCAGGACCCACCCCTTGCTTTCAACTGTATGGGTTTTGATTTTTGTATTTCACTTTGTGATACACTGTTGGGGGAAACAATGAAATCATCACCATCACCACCACACTCATCCTCCTCATTGGTCCAATCTACACTGCAGAAATAATCTAGTTTGAGACCACTTTAGGTGCCCGAGCTCAATGCTAAGGAATTCTGGGAACTGTAGTTTTGTGAGACATTTAGCCTTCTCTGTCAGAGAACTCTGGAGCCACAATAAACTACAATTCCCAGGATTCTCTAGCACTGAGCCAGGATAGTTAAAGCAGTCTCAAATTGGATTGTTTGTGCAGTGTGCTTTGGACCATTGTCATCCTTCCTGGTGAAGGTTTTATTTTATTTTATTTATATGCCTCCTTTCCCCCCGGAGGGACCCAAGGTAGCTCTCAGATAAAACATGTAAAATCTCAATAAAATTCAGAAGCAAAGCAAAGCAGCTTCGTTTATATACCACTTCATACCGTGCTATGCAGTGTCTAAGCGGTTTACAACTGTAAGCTCATTGCCCCCCAACAGTTGGGTACTCATTTTTGCAACCTCGGAAGGATGCAGGCCTGAGTCAAGTCTGAGCCCTGGCTAGCACTGAACTTGCAACCTTGTGGTTTATGAGTGAGTGGCTGCAGTACAGGCATTTAAGCACCGCGCCACCAGGGCTCTACACCCAGTATAAAATCACATAACATATACAAAAGTTAAAAACAAACTAAAAAACCCACCTGCTCCCTAAAACCTCACCTGCTATGCATTATATACAAAATGCTTGCCTACATAAAAATGTTTTTTATTTCCCGGTAAAAGGCTAGCAGGGAGGGGGCCAACCTAGCCTCCCGATGAAGGGCATTTCAGAGGGTGGGAGCATCTAACTGAGAAGGCTCTCTCTCTTGTCCTCACTAGGCAAGCCTGTGATCTTGGCAGGATCAAGATAAAGCCTCTTCCTGCAGATCTTAGGGCTCTCGCAGGTTCGTATGGGGAGATAACAGTCTCTCAAATAGTCTGGACCTAAGCTGTTTTAGCCCTTAGAAGGTTACAGTCAGTGTTGCTCCCTTGTGAAAGAGAAAATTAATCAGCAGACAACAGGCTGATAGCCTTGCTTCCCTTGTTCAGATATACATTATGGACTTTGTTATAAATTAATTACCAAGGAGGGTATGCTTGCTTTTTATAGCATTTCTTAAAAGATGTGCCTTTTGTAACAGGCTCCAGGGGGAGCACTTGTTTCAGTCAACTTTGAAGTGTAATCTATGCACTCTGCTGGAGGGTGAGAATGCCATTAAAAAGGGCATCCCTGAACTGATATTTCAGAGGGGAACTAGTACTCTAGTAGAAATACTGAAGGGCTGATGCAGTATTCTTCCATCAGTTCAGTATCATAAAAAGGCAGGTGCAGAACCAGCTTTAAAACAGAACAGAAACCCAATTGGTTCAAATGGTTATTCTCAAATACTCCTTGAGTACACACATTTGAGAGTAAGAATTAGAACTGGATACCTGACCATTAGACTATAGCAGTCAGCGTTTGGCAATATCTGACAACTGCTTGCTATTGTCAGTATTTGACACTGCTTGGCGTATGTGTTTGCACAGTTGGCCTTTTGTATTCACCGATTCTTTATCTATAGAATCAAGCATCCACTGCTTGAAAATATTCAAAAAATATATAACTTCCAAAAATCAAACTTTGATTTTGCTATTTTTCATAAGGGTCACCATTTTACTATCAATTATATTTAATGGAACTTGAGCATCCACATATTTTGGTATCCATGACAGTGTTCTGGCACCAACCCTAACAGATACGTGTCTTCAAGTTAGCATGTAAGGAACCCAGGTGGCACAGTGGTAAAATGCCAGTACTGCAGCCACAATGTTGTGAATTCGATCCCAGGGCTCCAAGGCCGACTCAGCATTCCATCCTTTTGTAGGCCGCTAAAATAAGTATGGGGATGCAGTGGAAAATGCCAATTCTGATTATCAGAAAATCCTAAGGTTGGCAGTTCAAGGCACGAGTGCTGCATGATGGGGTGAGCTCCTGTCACTAGTCCCAGCTTCTGCCAACCTAGCAGTTCGGAAGCCTGCAAATGCAAGTAGATAAATAGGTACCACTTCAGTGGGAAGGTAAACAGCATTTGGTGCAGTCATGCTGGCCACTTGACCATCAGAGCAGTCCTCGGACAACGCTGACTCTTCAGCTTAGTAACAGAGATGAGCACCACCCCCTACAGTCGGTTACAACTAGACATTCATGTCAAGGGACTACCTTTACCTTTTATGTAAAATGAGTACCCAGATTGTTGGGGGACAATTGGCTTACAGATTGTAAACTGCTAGAGAATGCTGAGTTCATTATTAAGTGACACAGAAATGTAAATGCTATTGCTATTGCTATTCAAGTTGCCTGTTGACTTATGGCAAACCCATAAATTCCATGGGCTTTTCTTAGGCAAGGAATAATCAGTGATAGTTTGCCATTGCCTCTGAAATATAGCCTACAACACCTTGTGTGCCTGGCAGTCTCCTTTCCAAGTACTAACCAGGCCTAGCTCTGCTTAGTTTCAATGATCAAATTGGATCTGGTATTCCAGGGTATTATTCACTCAATGACATGCAGAAGACAAAATATATATTTAACACGTAACATACAGAACCAGCCAGTATTGGGTGGTATCAGACATGTAGTAGCAGAAAGGGAACATAGGGAGCAACCCTAACCTATCAGTCCATCACTGGACTTCCTCCCCAGGGAGAAAGCCCCACAAAGGAGCAGTAGGGAAGATGCACGCTTGTCCCTCCTGCACTGAAGAGGTATGAGGGCCCAACCAGGTGTCACCCCTCCTCTGGGATATCACCTGGTAGAGTCTGCACCCACCCATGTTACCACTGAGTTATGCTACTATAAGTTTCCAGACCCGCTCATGAAAAACTGGTAGCAGAGGATAAGGATAGCAGAGGATGAAAGATGCTGAAGGTTCAAGGAGCAAGCATGGGAACAAAAGACACCAAACTCTTTCTCCCCAAACAGTCCAGAACCAATGTGGCTCTTTAGCCAGACTGCTTAATTCCTTCTTATTCACTATTATGAGAACAATGAAGAAAAAGCAGCCCTTAGCCTCTCACCATGTCTACAGCAAAATGGTGGGCTAGTGGGTGCCTGCCAGTGCATAGGAGGTTTGCTCTCTTGATAATTTAATCAACAATAATAAGTACATTTCAATATTATATCTGTTATGCAAGTTTTATTTCTTTACCTTTAAACTTATGTACAAAACAACAACAACAAATATTTTATACAGTGAGCCCTTGGTATCCTCTGGGGTTTGGATACCAAAATCTGTGCCTGCTCAAGGCCCATTAAATACAATGGCCTAGTGAATTGGTGTCCCTTATATAAAAAGGCAAAATCAAGGTTTGCTTGGACACATCATAAGAAGACATGAATCTTGGAAAAGATAATAATGTTAGGAAAGGTGGATGGAAGTAGAAAGAGAGGAAGGCCACATGCTAGATGGATGGATTTTATTAAAGAGATCAAGAATATGAGTCTGCAGGAGCTGGGCAGAGCAGTAGAGAAATGGGGGGGGGGATGGAGATGTCTCATCCATAGGGTTGCCATAGGTCGAGACTGATGAAAAGACAGTTAACAATAACAACAAAAATATTTTCAAGCCATGGATGGTTGAATCCATGGATATGGAGGGCTGACTGTAAGATGTATCCCAGGGACCAGCTGAGTAACTTTATCAGTAATGATACTTAATATTCTATTGTTACTGTTATTGTGTGCCTTTATGTCATTTCTGACATATGGTGACCCTATCACGTGTTTTTCTTGTCAAGATTTGTTCATTGCCTTCTTCTGAGGCCAAGAGTGTGTGTCTTGCTAAAGTTCAGCCAGTGGGTTTCCATGACTGAACAGGGATTCAAGCCCTGGTCTCCTAGAATCCTAATCCAGCACTCAAACCACTACATCACATTAGCTCTATATTTAATGCTAATAGTTGAAATGGTAGGAATTTTCTTTGTTAACTGCCCTGAAGTCGATCTCGACTCATAATGACCCTGTGGATTAGACATCTTGCCCTCAACTGCTCTGCTCAGGTCCTGCAGGCCCATGGCCTCTCTGATTGACTGCCAGAAATAGTGCATATTGAGTCAACTTTAACTGTCCTGGCTCAGTGCTAGGGAATCATGGGAATTTTATTTTTTTCTGAGACATTGAGCTTTCTCTGTCAGAGAGCTCTGGTGCCACAATAAACTACAGTTCCCATGATTCCTTAGCACTGAACCAAGGTAGTTAAAGTGGCCTCAATTTGCACTATTTCTGGCAGTCTGCAAAGGCCCTGAGTCCATCCATATGGCATGTTGTCTCCCTCTTTGTAATGAGATGCATCTACATTGTAGAAATAATGCAATTTGACACCACTTGTGCTATAGCTCCGTCCCATGGAATCCTGGTATTTATAGCTTTACAGGGTCTTTAGTTTTCTCTGCCAAAGAGGGCTGGTGCCTCACAAAACTTATACATTTTAGGATTCTGTAGGATGGAGTCACAATAGTTAAAGTGGTGTTAAACTGCATTATTTCTACAGTGTAGATCACCCCTGGTGTGGTGGTGCTCTCTTTTCTTTGCTTTTTTCTTTTTCCCCCCACAAAGGTTTGTTTTAACTCTACCTTGAAATAACTACATATCAAGTGTAACCATATGGAGAGCACACATCACAGTAGTCTAACCTGGAGGCTATGAAGCAATTAGTAATCTGTCAAGCTTACAAGCTGCAACTCAACTAGGCTAATGCAGATCTCAGAAGGCTGTGGGGGAAGGGGAAAGCAACCAAAAGGATGCAAGAACAAAAGCCATTCTGCAAAGAATGGTCACAATGTTTGAGGCTTAGTTAACAGAAAACAAAATGTGTAACAGGAGGAATTAAGTTATGAATTGTATGAAGAAAGTTGATGGGAAGTTCTTCTCTCATAGTACTTGAACCCACCCAGGTCATGTTGTGAAACTGAATCCTGAAATATTAAGAGCCAAATAGAAGTACTTCTTCTCACAGTGATAGTTTGAAGAGTAGAATTTTTCCAAAAGATGTCATGTAGCCACCAACTAAAATGACTTTAAAGCAGGATTAGGCAAATGTATGGAGGATATGACTATTGATCACTTTTTGTCATAATGACTATATATTGGGCAGAATGCTGCACTATATTGGAATAAGTACATCAGTGGAGGCAGTGTCTGCCAGGTGCTGTGGCAGTGAAGGAAGTAAAGCACAGGAGAAATAGGCTGCTCAGAGCCAGCAGATCTTGCTTACCTTCTTTTGTCATCACTGTGCCACTCGTGAAAAAGTGCTACTGTTACCATGGTGCATCAACAGGGTTTCAGCTGTTCTCACCAGAGCCAGTATGCCTCTGAATACCAGAATAAGACCCACGGCTGTTATTGTCCATATGCCCATTGTTTATGGACTTCCCATAGCTGTTCTATCACCCACTGAAGGAATTCTGGACCATTATAGACCTTTCACCTGACCCAACAAGGTTCTTATGGTGCTCTTCCTATACCCCCAGCTAAGTGTACAAAACAGCTCTGTTCCACCCTACTAAAAACAATATCTCCCTTCTCCCAAGAATACTTACATGTCCTCATTTATTGCAGTAATTATTCCTCTCCATCCTGAATATTCATTTCCCATCACATGCATGACTACTGCTGTCTGTTTCCTTTTCCTTCTGCCACATACCTGACATGATTTTGTGGCAGGATAAATATTAACTTTAGAGAGAATATATTGCCTCAGCATTATTAGTAGCAATATGACAACCAATGGGCCTAAGCTGAGGGATTTCTCAACTCTCATGCCTTTCCTTCAATACAGTGAGTTGTGTCAAGCAGGAAAGGGGGAACAAAGTTTCTGCTCTTATTTGTTATCTCCAGAGAACACAATCCACATATTCTGACTGCAGCTGGATTTTGTGTTCTCCTTAAAGCAATCACTTTAAAATGCTTAAACCAAAGAAAAAAGAAATGATATCTGCACATACCTCTTTACTTTTTATTTTATTTTCTCTTTCCATCTTTTTTTGAAAGGTCAATCTAAAAACTTGAATGTGTCACATGGAAATACATTTTAAAATTATTTTTAGGGATACCAGAGTAAATGCCAGATGTTGCTGTCTATAAATAGCCCAGGTTTCTTGTGGTACTAAAAACACATTTGTAATTGGTGCCTTTAAAAAGGTCTAAAAGTGATATCCCCAGGCTCAGGGCTAAATTAACTACTATTGACACAGGTAGATGCCACCTATACTAGTCATAATAGTGGCATTTCTCCCAGTGAGCACAATATCCATATCATACCTTCCAATGTCCTGATTTATCATGGATGGTCCTGATTAAACTTCTGTCATCCCACATGTTCAACTGCTTTTAAAATGTCCCAGTTTCTCTGTCTTCCTTTGTATTCAACTTATTTCAAGTGTTGCAAATTGGGGTGCATTAGGTGTAATACACGTGGCCCATCAAGGCTTTTTTGACTGCCTTTGCTCCTGCAAGACCTACCCGGACCACCTCACCACAAATCCTCACATCCAGATAAAGTGGATGGCTTCCCCTGGATGCCTCCAGGAGCAATGATTCATGTTTGAATTAGGCCTCAGCGCCCACCCCCACATGGTTCAATATCACAAATGCTCATTTTACAAATCCAGTAGTAAAACAATGGACATTTCATGTTTTGCACTGATTTCATATTTTGGTATTTTTTATCAATCCTTGTGCTCCCTCTCCGCAGATCTCAATGGCATAAAATTGCCTCTCAGACCTGCTTTTGTGGCCCACTCCAATGTGGAGGGAGATACTTTAATGTCTGTTGTGGGGAGTGTGCCCTTGTGCAAGAACCCTTAAAGTTTTAATCAAGTTGGGCAACTTGAGGTTGGAGTGGAGCAGTCTTTGGGCCTTTGCAGACTGCCAGAAATAGTGCAAATTGAGTCCACTTTAAGGGTCAGGGTTAGGGTTAGGGAATCATGGGAACTGTATTTTATTGTGGCACCAGAGCTCTCTGACAGAGAAGGCTCAATGTCTCAGAAAAAAAACCCAATTCCTATGATTCCCTAGCACTAACCCTAACCCTAAAAGTGGACTCAATTTGCACTATTTCTGGCAGTCTGCAAAGGCAGTTTATCTCTAATTAGTTGCTATACTACATAGAGCTGATGGGTGCTGCCACCCAACATCTGGAAGACCACAGCTCCTGCCCACAAATGACTTAACAGCATCCTTTAATACAGAGTATTTGTATATGTAGACACCAGGAGACATTTCCATGGATATTTAAACAACTTCTACAGTAAGGCTGCAAATCTGAGTTCTCTCTTTGCAAGCACAAAGTGTGCAAAAAATTCTTCCTCTGGCTAAAATATGTTTTAGTCATACAAATGAAGAATATTTATTTATAGAAAGAGAGTTACTCCTTCTAGAGGGCCAGTATGATATTGTGGGTGATGTGATTACTTGAGACTGGAGAGACCCAGAGTAAAATCTTCATTCAATCCTAAGGTTCATTGATCAGTTACTGTCTCTCTTCCATCCCAGCTTACTGCATAGGTTGTTATGAGGATAGAAGTGGTAAAGAACTATGTACACCACCCTGCGCTTCTTGGAGGAGACACAAGATATAAATGTAATAAGAGGCTTGAGGAAAATGAGATGTGAGGGAAAACTAGGGACATTTACAGCCAACAGGAAATGCAGAGGAGGAGGAGGAGGAGGAGGAGGAGAAGAAGAAGAAGAAGAAGAAGAAGAAGAAGAAGAAGAAGAAGAAGAAGAAGAAGAAGAAGAAGAAGAAGATGATGATACTGCCATCAAGTGAGCATGCATGTGTATGAACCAATCCTAGTGGTGTAGTACTCCTCAGAAGTCTTGAAACTTGCATTCATGTCAGCTCCCTCCCTTTGGCCAGCAGTTTCTGCCATGTGCAGTACGCTACTGCATATATCGGAAAAGCAATGCTGGCAGAAGTATTTGAGGAATTTAAGTTTCTGTTTGGCGGTTAAGTGCTTGGATCTAGCACATACAAGGAATTTCCTGGGACTGGCAGGTTGTTACATTTTGGCTTTGCAAGAATGTGTTTCCTTCATCTTTCTCTTTTCATAACTGTTTCACATTCACATCAAAATTCACAGAGCTCTATTTCTCTTGCTCTGCTGACTATAAATCTGTTGTTTCTGCAGTTTTCAGTTGTCTCTTCTGCAGGTTTGAACTTGGCTTTAACTCTTTAAAAGATGTGCATTTCTCCTTGGCGTAACTGTTAGATAGACCTAACTGCTCATTTTCACATGTATGTAACTTCTATTAGTTCTTCATGTAAGATGCTAACATATTTCTATCCCCATTTTCGGGCATAGTACCCAAGGCAAAGTACATATTGAAAGGCAAAACCTAGAGCTTAAGTTAATCAAAATGAAATGACTGATTCATTCAAAACAATAAGACAAGAATTAAGAAGTAGTGTAAGAAAGGAAGGGGGGGGAAGTTTCAGTTTAAAGATAACCATCTTCAAATAGAATTCAAAGATATAGCCATGTTAGGGGGGAAGCAGACGAGGGCGTCCAGGACGCCCTGGGCCGGCGCGCCGCGGGGCCGCAGCCTCCGCACCTCGGCGCACCGGCGGCGTCCCTGGAAGGAGCGCTAAATCAGCGCTCCTTCCTCAAGACAGCGAAAGTGCGCCCTAAAAGCGGCGGGCGCACTTTCGCTGTCTTTTCTGCCGCGGCGCGTCCGGTCGCCGCAGCGTGAGGTCATCCCCGGAGCGCCGGCCGTGCGGAGGGCCGGTGACTCCGAGGGCGACCTCAGGGAGAGGAAGGGGCGCCGCTCGTGCGGATGCCCCTCCTCTTCCAAGCCTCCAAGACGACTCTATTAGTCGTCTGCCGAGGCCCTTAGTCTGTATAATTAGTATTAATTGTAGATAGATTCTGCAGAACCTTTAAGACTAACTGAAAAAAATTAAGAAGCATGAGCTTTCATAGACTTCAGTCAACTTCTCCACCACAAGCATCTGGAGAAGTAGACTGATGTCTATGAAAGCTCATGCTGACAACTTTTTATTTATTTTTTTCAGTTAGTCTTAAAAATGCTGCAGAATCTATCCATCTTCAAATAGATGAAGGTGTGTGAAAGGGAGGATGAAGCAAACTTGTTTTCTGCTGCTCTAATGGATAGTACCTGAACCAATGGATTCAAATTACAAGAGAGCATATTTCATCTAAACAGGAAGATCTTCCTGATGGAAAGAGCTATTCAACAATGGGATACATTACCTTGGCAGGTGATCGATTATTTCCTTTGTTGTCAAGAATTAAACAGAGGTTTGATAGCAGCCTTTCAAGGGGCTCATTCCCACTATGATATAAACCGATTTGCTTACTGATTTATATGTGCCTTGTTCACACTGGAAACTGTTTCAGACCCAACTGCGTTCAGTCTGAGTTGAAGCGAGGAAAATGTAAAAAAATCGCTCTTTTCGAAGACAGATCTTTTGGTGGTTCTTTTGAAAAGAATTGATTCGGAAGCGTGTTCAACAAGTGTGAATGACAGATCTGATTCGCATCACACTGGAGGGTAGGGACTAAAGGCAGAAGGTTGGGACTGAGAGAGTGAGAGGCCTCAAACCCTGGTCTCCAGAGCCCAACTCTTAAAAACTACACCACTTGAAGCCAAGAAACCAAAAAAACACCACCTTCCCGAAGCCTTCTGAACTCACTAGCATTGTAGAAGGTATCCAGGATGGTGGTCTCACCAAAGTCCAGCTCACTGAAGTTGAGGGTGGTGAGCTGGGGTCCCTCAGCCTCGCAAGCCCTCATCAAGCAGAGCAGAGTCCTGCTTTCAGGGCTCCTGGACCCAGCTTTGGGGCCACTATGGTTGTTGAGGACATAGACCAGGGGTAGGCAACCTAAGGCCCAGGGGCCGGATGCGGCCCCCCGAGGCCTTTGGACTGGCCCCAGGCCGGTCCTGCCGCTGCCGCCGCCACCGCCCGCCATGATGATATTGATTATTGTTGTTATTACTTGTTCTTGGGGTTTTCTTGGCAAAATCTCCACAGGGGTTTTGCCATGGCTTTTCTGGGGCTGAGAGGGTGTGCATGCATATTTTTTTAATTTTAATTCTTTTAATTTTAATATTTATTTATTTATTTATTTATGGTGCTCCCCCCCCCCCCAAATTGTCTGAGGGACAGCAACCTGGCCTCCAGCTCAAAAAGGTTGCCTACCCCTGACATAGACGGCCTGGAGGGAGTGAGCTGGGACCTCTCCAAGCCCAGCAGCCACCTCAGGGGAGTTGGGGCCGCTCAGCTACTCAGCCTCATCTGCTTCTCCAGGGTTCTCTCCGGTCCCTGGAGCCAGGAGGGCAGTGGATGTCTCCATAAAGGGACCAGAAGGGACCACCTGGCACCCCTTTCCTCACCCTACAATTCACCCAGGACTGAGAGTCGCTGGGCTTTGCACATCCTGCACATAAAGCTGGGGTGCAAAGGCAACCTGGGGCTCATTCTCACTAGTGGGAATGACATGGAATAAGGAAATTATTCACTTCCATAGTGAGATCTACGCATTTGCCTGAATCGAATCCGTGACCTGGTGTCAATGCAAACTGCAAGCCAGTTTAAATGCAAGTAGGAATGAGCCCAAGAAGAGCCTATCTTGGCAGGTGGCAGATTCTTTCCTTTGTTTCTTGCTGGGATATCTTACCTATGGTTCCTGCACTGACAGGGGCTAGATGGCCATTGGGTCCTTTTCAGCTCTATGAGTGTATCTAAGGGCTTGCCTACATGAGTTCTAAATCATGAATTCCTCTTGGGCAGACCATGTGGTGCTTGCACCATGCAGTCTTGAATCCCCAAATTGGATCTGGGCCATTTACACAACACTCAGACCTAATTCGGGGTTTCCACCCCTTGTTTCACATTTTAAAAACTTACCTTCTACTTCAGGTTTTCCAGAAAATGTGGATCAAAACTCAGTGACATCAGGCAGCAATTGGTAGCTGCTGGCCCCTCAGCAATCCTGATGAGTTGCTCTGTGAATGCAAGTCACTCTGAGGTCAGAAGGACGCTGGGCACCTTGTTCTGACTGCTGAGCAACTCATGTCTGCAGTGGCAATGCTGGCCAACTTGCAGGGATCATGGGTGTGCATCTTCTTCAGCAGGTAAGGGGGTGAATTTGGGCAGATTGCGGGGGCCGGAATACTCCAGGGGAAGCCCAGAGTGATCTGATAAGTGTAGACAAGTCCTAAGTGAGTAATGAAAGAAGACAGAAATTTTGTCTGTTAATTTTATTAATGTCTTTAAAGAGACCTGGATTCAGCAGTGTAGTGGGAGTCAGGGTTCACAGGGTTAGTACTGGGATTTTTGATTAGCAAGGATCGTGACATTGTCTAACTATATTATCCACTTCAATATTTCCTGTGAGTTCAGCGGCATTCCTCAGAGTAACTGGCAGATTGATTGGTTTTCCTAAGAATAATATATTGTGCTGAACTATTCCTGTTTTAAGGGATGGCTTGGTCTTGACTAAGAGCCAACATGGTGTAGTGGTTTGAGTGTTGGACTATGGGGGGTGCAGACTGCCAGAAATAGTGCAAATTGAGTCCACTTTTAGGGTTAGGGTTAGTGCTAGGGAATCATGGGAATTGTTTGTTTTTTTCTGAGACATTGAGCCTTCTCTGTCAGAGAGCTCTGGTGCCACAATAAAATACAGTTCCCATGATTCCCTAACCCTAAAGGTGGACTCAATTTGCACTATTTCTGGCAGTCTGCAACCCCCCTACGACTCTGGAGACCAGGGTTTGATTCCCTGTTTGCCCAGGAAATACACTGGTAACCTTAGGCAAGTCACATGTTCTCCGCCTTGGGGAAAGCGATGGCAAACCTCCTCTGACCAACTCTTGCCAAGAAAACTCCATGATAGGTTAATCTTAGGCTGGCCATAAGTCGAAAATGACTTGAAAGCACACAACAACAACAACAACAACAACAACAACAACAACATGGTCTTAAGTGAGTAATTAAGACAAAACTGCCAGTATCAATTTATTGACAACACAGTTGCTGATACTGGAAGATTTTCCTTAGGTATATCAACATGAGTGCTTGCACTGCAGAATTTATCACTACACCACTGATTGAGACATATCACTTCTGAGCAAGGATATTATTGCTGTTTCAAATAAAAATGCTTTCATTTTTATTATTTATAGACCACAATACTAGAAAAATTATTTAGTGGTTGTGCATTATTTCCATAGTTAAGAAATGTGAAGGGAATGCTCCATGAGCCATAATTTATTTGTTTAGCTGCCTCTAATTGTTTACATTAAAATCAATCGACCAAGCCACTTGAAAGAGTAAACCAAGCTGAGTATAACCACTAGTTATTAGGAATGTTGCTTAATTCTGATTTCTGAGTCTTAATGGAATACAGTCCTTGTGTACAAAGCTGCACATTAATAATCAATAATCAATGTAATAAAAATCTGTTTTCTCTATTTATCTGCAAGGACTATTTCACACTATGGTCTGCAGACTTCCAGGGGGCTGTGATATCCTCATGGGGGTCTGTGAAAGTTTTACAGCTACTCAGCCCACTTCCTCCCCACAGTGAAGCAGCTGTGTGACCAGGAGCCATGGCAAACCCTTGCGGGTGGGCTGGCTGAGCCTGTGCATTGCCATTCAATCCACTCCAGTTGCAAACTGTAGGAAAGAAGCAGCAAAAAAGTCACACACACACACACACGGTGCTTCTGAAAGAAGGTTTAACTGTTACAGATGGTGTAATTGGGAATGGTTCAGTGTTCAGGTATTATCATTATCATTATTGCTTTTATATCCTGAGTTAAGTTTTGGGTTTCCACCGAAACAAGATATTTAAAGGGGGACCCTGGTAAAGAAAAAGTTAAACAACACTTCATTATAGCCACCTTAATTGCTGTGGCTGGGAGCCATTGGTGCTAGTGGGGCCTGCTGGTGCAGTGGTTAAATGACAGTACTGCAGCCACAACATTGTGAGTTCAATTCCACAGGGCTCCAGATTGACTGTCTTCCATCCTTTTGTAGGTCGGTAAAATGAATACCCAGCTTATTGGGGGCAAGTGGCTAATCCAGGGGTAGGCAACCTTTCCCCTTTAAGGGCCGAGGGACTTCAGCTCCCAGAAGCCTCAGCCATGTTGGCTAATAGTCCCATGTTGGCCAATAGCTCTTGGGATTCTGGGAGCTGAAGTCCCTCGGCCCTTAAAGGGGAAAGGTTGCCTACCCCTGGGCTAATCCATTGTAAACCACTTAGAGAGTGTTTAGTTCAGGGGTAAGCAACCTTTCCCCTTTAAGGACTGAGGGACTTCAGCTCCCAGAAGCCTCAGCCATGTTGGCCAATAGTCCCATGTTGGCCAATAGCTCCTGGGATTCTGGGAGCTGAAGTCCCTTGGCCCTTAAAGGGGAAAGGTTGCCTACCCCTGGTTTAGTTCACTATGAAGCAGTATAGAAACATAAAGTGCCATTGCTATTGATGTGGCTGCATCCTGTGAAAGCCTATGAACTGCTGTGGCCATCCATTAATGTGTAGTCACTGAGATGTTATCCATTCATTTGTAGCTACCTCTTTTAAAATTTAAGTGATGATCATCACCGGAACCTATTGAAGCAATTTTCATTGTCAAACTATGGCCTTCATGAGGTACATCTGATTGTCTGTCCTGAATCTCCTGTCACTGAGCTTTAGTAGGTGGCTTCTAGTATTGTTGTTGTTGTTGTTAACTGCCCTTGAGTCGATCTCGACTCATGGCGACCGTATGGACGAGACATTTCCAAGGCCACTCGTTCTCCACTGCTTTGCTTAATTCCTGCAAGCCCTTAATACCCAAAGTGACCTCCTTAATAGAGTCTATCCATTTGGCCTGTAGCCTTCCTCTCTTCCTACTTCCCTCCACCTTTCCCAGCATTATTGTCTTTTCTAATGAGTCTTTCTTTCTCATTATGTGTCCAAAGTTTGACAGCCTCAGTTTGTATTTTGGAAAACAGCAGCAATGACAATAAATGTAGCACTAATCTAACTGATCTATTTATCTTTATTTTATACAGCCAGGACTAATGCTTCAAATCTATGGATGCTTACTTTGGGCTAGGTTCTATTGAATACATGTGGCCAGGAGGAGGAGGGGCCTGCTTGCATAGCTATTCCTCCACAGAACAGCATACTAGCAACACTTTGAGAAAATGCAGACAAATATTGTCATTTTTTTTGGGGGGGGGGGATTCTCCTGTATGAGTTTTAATGCCTTTACCTGATGAAGAAGCCAGAGGAATTTTGAAAGCTTGGATCATGTATTTTGTGCATTTTGGTTGTCCAAATATAGGTATCACTGTTTTATGGATTTGGGATGTTATTGTACTGAATGCAAAGTAAATGCAGAGAGGATTGTGCTATGTAACTCAGCAACATGAAGCTGAAACTCATTCATACCGTAGGTTCTATAAATGTTATGTTCCATAACCAAAGGGATGATATACATTTAAATGCACATATATAAAAGAAATGGGCACTATGCTTCAGGCATGTCTGTCTTCTTGTGCATAGATTAGCTCTTCTATCTCTGTAGAATATGATCTCTCTTTTAACCTGTGTCTTTCAATCTAAGGGCTAGGGCAGCATTTAGGTCATCTTATTGTAATATGAAAAGTCAGTACTGTATACTGGATAGTTAAAGAACAAAAGCAAAACTGAATGTGAAACACCCCTTTTGTTCTTTTTCTGCTGAAATTATTCAAGTCTGCATGTAATGAACACAGTGCAGAACACAATTGACATGGGGCCAAGGACAAAGTGGAAATTAGGAATTTATGAACAAGTGCTGTATAAGAAGGAAATGACCTAAATACCCTGTAAGGCACCAGATCCTTGGAAGCTAAGCAGGGTCAAGCCTGGTTAGTACTTGAATGGATACCACCAATGAATGCCAGGTGATGTAGGCTATATTTCAGGGGAAGGCAATGGCAGCCCACCTCTGAATATTCCTTGCCTAAGAAAATCCTATGAAATTCATGGGGTCAGCATACATCAACAGAGGACACACATATGTACATAGAGGAAGGAAGAGAGGGAAAGAACTGTGTGGGCAATTCATTTTTCCCAGTGAAGATTTGTTATATGGTGGTTAAGATAGTTTTGAGCAATAGCAAACAAATGCTAGATGCTTTTTAAAAAGCAATACAAAGGAAGAATTTAAAATAATACTGCAATGGAGACAAGCTGTGACAATGTTTATGTTGTTCAAACAAACTGTTGATTAATCACACATTATGTCAGCAAAATCTTTATAGTAGAACAGTGTCATTATCTCTATATTTGGGTGGTGGTGGAAAGAGGAGCTGAGAGGATAGTGACTTCCCAAACATTATCTATGAGGCAAACTCTGTGGGCTATTCCACTTCATTACTAAGATTTCTATTAGTAACTATAGGCCTAAGCAGACTGCCAGAAATAGTGCACATTAAATTGAGGCACTGCCCTGGCTCAGTGCTAGGGAATCATGGGAACTGTATTTTTTTCTGGGACATTGAGCCTTCTCTCTCAGAGAGCTCTGGTGCCACAATAAATTACAGTTCCCATGATTCCCTAGCACTGAGCCAGGGCAGTGCCTCAATTTAATGTGCACTATTTCTGGCAGTCTGCTTAGGCCCTATATTGGTTTCAATGTGTTCTGGTGAGCAATACATCAGTGTTAGAACCTAGTTTGAAACAACAATGAAAATCCTGTTTCTGATAAGTACATGTCATACCATACCATGATTATTAAAGAAAGAAAGAAAGGAAGGTTGGGTATGTATAATTATGTGAATGCAGCTGAGTATGGTTCACTCCCAAGACCAAATAAAATAAACATGTGTGGAGGGAGGGAGTGGTTAAAAAGGCTATTATCTTTTCCCAGGCTTTAAAAATCTGAACTAACACATCAAGAGCTCATGAAAAGGAGCTTTTGTGTATTTCAACTTACTTGAATATGATTGTATGGTCAGGTTGCTATGTTACATATCCATCCAATGGCTCTTGTGGTGTTGATGACTGCTGTGCATGACACAGAATGCGCTTACATGTGACTGTAGCTAAAAATATAATGTCATCTTATAAACCTTATACAAAGTACAATCTGTATACAAGTACAATCTCTTAATGAACTTGGGTTGCAGCAATGAGAACAATAACAAAGCATTGTAAAACCTCTTACAGGCCAGGAAGCTATTACTAAGACCTCCTTTTTTGGCTTCTGTATGTAATACTACCAGGGAAGGTTCTTTGGGGAAAAAAAGAAGCTATTCTTCTTAACATTTTACCGAGTTTTAGTTTATGTAAACACAAGCACAGGAATAACAACAAAAGAGCAACCCAAAAACAGAGAGCCAAAAAAGTTGCTTGTGAGGTGTCTAGAGAAATCACCTGTACCCCATATGTTACTGCATGTGCATCAATCCCGTACATGTGCCTCAGTCTATCACATGTGAGCATAATGCATCCCTAATCCCTTTGGTGTGCCCTCTGTGCCCCCCAAAATGCCCCCACATCATGGTATGCTGCTAAAAACCAATAAATGTACTATAATGTGGAAAGCGATACTATCGACTGTGAGACTGACTATACCAATGACTGTTGTTAGTGGGACAGGCAATATCACATTAAGTAGTATTATATCAAAATCAATTTAACTTTAGGCTGGCTGTCATACTTTGTCCACATCACAAGAAGGCATGACTCACTAGAAAAGACAATAATGCTGGAAAAGATAGAGAAGAGTAAAAAGAGAGGAAGACCACATACCAAATGGTCAGACACACTCAAGGAGGCCACCTCCCTGAACCTGCAGAACCTGAGCAGAGCGGTTGAAGACAGGGCTTGGGGTTGTCTCTCATTCATGGGGTCACCATGACTTGAAGTCGACTCTAAGGCAGTTAATAACAACAAACATTAATATTAATTGTCAGGTATGGAGGAGATATTTATTTGTTAATAATGTAATTCAGATTTTCAAATACTAATTTATCAAGTTAGAGCAGGGGTGATTGTTAATAATGAGGGGGATTTCATTTGTTAATAAATGACTTTTAAATATAAAAGATAATAAAATCTACATGATAAAGCCATATATTTTAAACTTTTTTCTAATGTTATTTGTTTTTTAAAAGTTACCAAGCTCTGTCACTTCCCCTTAGGCCCATGGCTCTTGAGTATTTGTCCAACATGGCAAATGGCCTCAGGCACTGTTATCCACCCCTGTTCTGTAGTGATCCTCTGAGCAAATTTCCAGTTTTTAAGAGTACTGAGTACTCTTTCTCACTTCATTCCTATAAACAGATCAAGCACTTTTACTGTCTATATTTCCAATCCTCTCTTTGTTGGAAGCATAGTAGACTATTCCAGTTGTAATCATGTCTGATGCCTTGCCCTGTGGCAAAGCTTACCCCATCCTATAAAGATTTTTTTCTTCTGAAAACACTGAGTACAAAAATGCTGCCAGGAGTCTTAGGTCCAAAACACACTGCAGAAATAATCCAGTTTGAGACTGCTTTAACTGTGCTAGGAGATTCTGGGAATTGTAGTTTATTGTGGTCCCAGAGGTCTCTGACAGAGAAGGCTAAATGTCTCACCACATGACAGTTCCCAGAATTCCCTAGCACGGAGCCAGGGCAGGTAAAGCAGTGTCAAATTAGATTATTTCTGCAGTGTGTTTTGGACCACAGTTTCTATAAGGCAGATGGTTTCTAGATTCTGCTTCCCTATCACAGGGATCTTTGCTAGCTTTACCTGGAGAAGGTGGTAACCGAACCTGGGACGTTTTCCATCCAAAGCAAGTGCTTTGCCATTGAGTTGTAGTCTTTCTCCCAAGTTTTATTATCTGAGTTCATAGCATAATACTCACCAGAACTGTTCATGCCAGATTTCCTTTTACTGAAAGGAACCAATTAAAACATAGCGGCATCCTTGGGGGTAATAAGGAATGCATTCTTGGAATACCATAGTGAAGTTAGCATATTAAATGGAATGCATACATATTAGAAAGTCTACACATTTTGACCTAGTAGAAGAATAGTGGTAAAGGCATGAGGAAAGCTCTAGAAAGGGAAAACTGTTCTCCTGAGACCTATCTGAATATGTTCTGTATGAAATCATTAATTTCTTTCATGTGTTCAACAAATATTATTTGGACCTGCATTTGGATCTACACCAGCAGTTTCTAAATATTAAAAAAACTTCCCATAGTATACCAGTGAGCCATGCTATATATGGTTTCAATGTTAGCCCAGGGTTTGAATCTCCACTCAACTATGGATACCCACCGGGTGACCTTGAACAAGTCACATTCTCAACCTTAGATGAAGGCATTGGCAAATCAAATCTTGCCAAGGGAACCTTAGGATTGGGTTGCCATAAGTCAGAATCATCACGAAGGACCATTACAATAAAAAGTGTGCCAATGCTGTCCCATTGAGTAGAACAAGTACATTCATCCCTCCCTGTTCGCAGACTTGGAGTCCACGGTCTTGGTCCTTCATGGATGGCAAGTGAGGAGGGATAAAATGGTGCATGTGCCTCAGGGGCACATGGCCATTGTAACCAATGGCAACTTGAATATTTGCGTTTTTCCGGATTTGCGGCGGGGGAGGGGTCCAGAACGGATCCCCGAAAATCGGGAGGGATGCCTGTAAATGATGTATTGGTTATTTCTTGGGGGAAAGTATTACAATGATTTCAGGCATTCTAACCCCTGCTGAGCTCATGACAGCATTAAATTATAATCCATAAATCCTTTCAACTGCATTAAAGACTAGCTATCCATTTTCTTCTGGGGTGTGTGTGTGTTTTAACACTCTATCTTTTCTTGGTCATTTTTATTTTATAGTTTTCAGTGAATTTTTTCAAGATCATTTTGATTCCTTAAAACTTCTACTGTAGTTTTTGCTTTGCTTTGTTTCCAAAATATACAAATGTATGCACATTCCCATTCCTGACTGTAATTTAGCCTGCAACTAAGATTAAGCACAGCATATACTTTCCCTTTTTGCCCTGTCTGCACATTCTTTTTCCTCTTTCCTATGTGCTGAATGCTTTATCATAACCTTCCTGGAGTAGGGATTTCTCCAAAACATCATGCACATAAACAGAGCTAAATAAGTAACTTGAGTCATTAACACAGATGCTGAATAGCAAAACTGTGTTGAATGCCACTTGATTTTCAGATTTTGGCAAATGAATGTGGAATTACAGTACACCCAACCTTATTAAAATTTATACATGCTGAAATTCTCACATTTTCCAGGAGTCTGTCACCACTTAAGGAATTCTCTCTGAGAATTAATGAAGCTCCACTTGCATATTTCCAATGAACATGCAAAGTTACTTCTCCTTTGACAACAAACAGTAAAGCCTATTTTCAAAAGAGGTTTGTAGCCAATAAGATTAGTAGGCAAGTTTCCTTGGATTGATTCCTTTGAAGAAAGGTTTTCCAGTCAACTCTCCACTTCATAGAAGCAATGCTGTACTACTTATAAGAATTTTAAGTGCTACTGTGACAAAAGCCTCTCTTTATGTACTTCATTAATCATGTGTCCTGCTGTTTCCTGCATGTTTCCTATCTGGTTTTCAGGACATCCGACAGCTCCTTATTCATCCAGCTGGCTTTCTTATGAGAGTTTGTTATCTTTCCTTTAAATCAGAATTGCCTGAAGTTGTATTTCTGATAAGATCTCCTTCTAGAGCAACTGTTGCCTTCGACACATTTCTACCTTAGATCCGCCGCCCCCCTTCCGTGAATATCTGTGCAAATCCCCAGATGAAATCTGGTGGGTTTTTACAAATCCTCTTTTTGTAATGATGTTTTTAGTTCTTAGCTTGGGTGGTTCTGTCTTCTTGTCTTTTTCTTCTCTTCATTTCTTCTCTTTTTATCACATCAAAAACAAAACAAAGTCTCCACTTTTGTTTCTTTTAGGGTTTTAGTGCAAAATACTATCTTTTTAATATATTAAGAACTGGACACTGTAGTATACAATACAGTTCAGCAAATTCCTTTACACACGTTTTTTAAAAGACGTATCTGTACCCTTTTCGAAACTGGTTCATTCTATGATATTACAACTTCCACCTTACCATTAGTCTCAGCCTAGAACTCTCAACAGAACAAGTTTACTTTTTGGACACCATCGTACACCTAAACAACACATTATATTGTAAACCCACTGACTGCTACATGGACTTAGATTCTTCTAGTTTCCACCCTGAGCACACTACCAAACCCATAGCCTACAGCCAAGCCTACTGCTACCATCTCCTCTGTCAGGGTAGAGACTGGGGGCAGGTGGAAACCCAAGGGCAATATCCCTCTTTGTCCAGTGGTAGCTGTACCCATGCCCATCAGACTTTATTTCCATTGCCCACTGTAGTCTCCTCCAGGTGGTCCAGATTTGAAACCCTTCTGTAGCACCAAGGCTTCCAGTACTTCTGTGTAGCCAGTAGTGAATATTATGTTGGTACTATATGAATATTGAGACCCAGCATGGCATGGTTGTTTGAGTGTAGTACTAGGACTCTGGAGATCTGGTTTTTATTCCCTGCTCGGCCATGGAAACCTGCTGGGTGACCTTGGGTAAGTCATATATTCTCAGAAAACCCCATGATCGGTTCACCTTAGGGTCACTATAAGTCGGAAATGACTTGAAGGCACATAACAACAATATGAATGTTACTATATAAAGCAACTGGATTTCTGCCAGTAGTCTCCATTCATGAAATCAGTTTCAAAACATTCAAGAATCTGAAGGCAAAAACGAGGATACCAAACTCATGAGCCATAAATTACTGCTTGGAGTTCTTGAGCAGCTGGACTCAATGCATGTTTTCTTAGGCTGGATCTACACTCTAGAAATAAAGCAGTTTGACAGCACTTTTAAGTGTTGTAGCTCCATCTTATGGAACCCTGTGCAATCCTGGGATTTGTTGTTTTATAAGGTCTTTAGCCTTCTCTGCCAAAGAGTGTTGGTGCCTTACAAACACGACAAATGTCAGGATTCTGTAAAACGGAGCCATGGCAGTTAAAGTGGTGTCAAACTGCATTATTTCTACAATGTAGATGCATTGATTTGAATATTATCTCCTGTTGCAATGGAATGGGGTGAACAACTGTCATCCTTTCATTGAGAATTCTTTTCATGTGCTTCCAACACATATATTCATACAAATGTAAGATCTTTAGGTGCAATATTTACAATGGTAAAACTGGTTATTTGAAGTAAACAATGTGGGGAGGGGGGCCTTGAAGAGCTGACCATTGCTCACTCGGTAATTCATTAGCTGGCGAAATTTTCCCCCCCTCCTCTTCTCAAAAATGTTAATCCCCTCCGGCTAAGCTCTCAGAAACCCCAGCTACTGAGCATGTTTTCTTTTCTCTTCTCAGCCCAGATGTCTGCCAGTCTCCCCACCCCTTTCCGGTGTCTACCTTAACGTCTCACCGGTGGAATAATGTTATTGGCAGGACAATATTGTGTATCTCCACATGTCCATCAACAAATGGAAAGAGAGAAGGGATCCTACACCCCAAGGCCAGAACTGAACAGTTGTGGAAAATAATCTGCATGATTTGACTTGCAGCCACGGGCTTTTGTTTTTCCAGGGTTAGTTTTAAGTCTGTTACCGTCAAAACAACAGGAGAATCTCGTAGCACCTTGGAAAGACTAAGACTTATTTTTTGGCATAAGCTTTCATGCCACAAAAGTGTCTGTCAAATAAAATATGCTAGTCCTTACACGAGATGGAGCATTGTTTTAAACTGTATACCTGTTAACTCAGGGTACATGTAAACTGTAGAAATAATGCAGTTTGATACTACTTTAACTATTGTAGCTCAGTCTTTTGGAATACTCGGATTTGTAGTTTTACAAAGTCTTCACTTTTTTCTGCCAGAGTGCTGGTGCCTCACAAAACTACAATTCCCAAGATTCTGTAGGATGGAGCCAGGGCAATTAAAGTGGTGTCAAACTGCATTATTTCTACAGTACAGATGCACCCTCAGAAGCAAATCCCTTGTTTCTCAGAGCGACTGCTCCCAGGTAAGAGTAGAACATGAGTTAACTTTTAGTACATCTGTACTGCAGAATTAAAGCAGCTTGACACCACTTTGGCTCTGTCCTATAGGATCCTGGGATTTGTCGTTTGGTGAGGCACCAGAGCTCTGACAGTTGTTGTTAATTGCCCTTGAGTTGACCTCAACTCATGGTGACCCTGTGGATGAGACATTGCCAAGCCCAGGATCCTATTCTCCATTTCTCTACTTAGGTATTTTAGAATCAGGCCTGTGACCTCCTTGATGGAGTCTAAACATCTGGCATGTGGCCTGCTGCCTTGCACTTTTCCTAGCATTATTGTCTTTTCTAATGAGTTGTGCCTTCTCATGATGTGACCAAAATACTACAGCCTCAGTTTTGTCATCTTGGCTTCAGGCTTGATCTGTTCAAGGACCCATTTGTTTATCTTTTTGGCTGTCCATGATATTCTCAGCACTCATTTTTCCAGCACCACATCTCAAATGAATTGATTTTCCTCCTATGCACTTCCTTCACTGTCCAGCTCTCACATCTGTACATGGTAAAAGGGAATACAGTGGCTTGGACCATTCTAACTTTAATGTTCAGCTGTACTGTCTATCTTTACTCTTTAGGATCTTGTCTCGTTCTTTCATAGCTGCCCTCCATATTCCTAGTCTTCTTATTTCTTGACAGCAGTCTCTGTTCTGATCAATGTTTGATCCAAGGAATGAGAAATCTTTTAACTATTTAAATTTCCTCATTTCCCAGGTTGAATTTACGTAGCTCCTCTGTGGGCCTTATTTTTGTTTTATGTTCAGTAGTAAGCCTGCCTTTGTACTTTCTTCTTTGACCTTCCTTAGTAATTGCTCCAAGTCTGTGATGTTTTCTGCTAGTAGTATGGTGTCGTCTGCATACCTTAGATTGTCGATATAATCCTTCCTCCTATCTTCACTCCTCCTTCTGTCTAAACCTGCTCTTCATATGATATTTTCTACATACACGTTGAACAAGTAGGGTGATAAAGCGCAGCCTTGTCTGACAAAAGACACAAGGGACTGGTTGTATGGAAGGAGATTTAAAGTTCATCAGTTGGTGGCTGCTCTTCTCTCCCTCAAGACGAGGCCTGAGGTGGAATAGGAAGGCAGTTGGAAAGGGAGGGAGAGCTTTCCCCAGACACTGGGGCCCTGGCACGATGGAGCTGAGCTTGGCTGCTCTTCTTTTCCCTGAGCAGTCAGAGCCATGACAGTTAAAAGACAGAGGGGGGTTGCAGACTGCTAGAAATAGTGCAAATTGAGTCTACTTTTAGGGTTAGGGTTAGTGCTAGGGAATCATGGGAATTTTTTCCTTAGACATTGAGCCTTCTCTGTCAGAGAGCTCTGGTGCCACGATAAAATACAGTTCCCATGATTCCCTAACCCTAACCCTAAAAGTGGACTCAATTTGCACTATTTCTGGCAGTCTGCAACCCCCCAGAGTATGTCTTCCCCGGCTGCTGCAGTCCAGGCATGGCGGAGCTGTGTGTGTCCCATGTGAATGTGAACGTCGAGATCGACTCGAGGGCAGTTAACAACTAGAAATAGTGCAAATTGAGTCCACTTTAACTGCCCTGGCTCAGTGCTAGGGAATCATGGGAACTGTATTATTTTTTTTTCTGAGACATTGAGCCTTCTCTGTCAGAGAGCTCTGGTGCCACAATAAACTACAGTTCCCATGATTCCCTAGCACTGAGTCAGGGCAATTAAAGTGGACTCAAGTTGGATTATTTCTGGCAGTCTGCAAAGGCCCCAAAAGCACTATAAAAGAGTGTAGTGCGGGGACGCGGTCAGCGCCAAAGGAGCGACGAGAGCTCTCTCGACATACTGAGGGAGGAGCCAAGCCCCTCTCGCAAAGCATTGTGGGCCACGCGCCGTTGTGTGCGGGCGCCGCAAAGGCCGCCGGGAGAAACAAGAAGGAGAGGAGGCGGCGGCGACGACGAAGGAGAAGAAGAAACTCCGAGCGGCGGCGGCGGTGTCTGAGGGCCCGGCGGGAGGCAAGACCCGCTCAGCTCCAAGTCCAACTCGAGCGCCCGGTCCTTCCGAGGGACTCTTTGGGGCCCCAGCAGCCGCGGCCTCCGTGGTGGGAGCGAGGGGCCCCGGAGGAGCCGGACTCGAGACCTCGGATGTGGCGGCAGCGAAGGCGGCGGCGGAGGGAGGCGGAGCAGCTACGAGGAGGACCTGGGCAGGGAAGGAAGGAAGGCCGAGGGCCAGGAGCGGGGGGTCTCTCGCTCCCGAGGCCTCCGGGAAAGGGGACGACGACGACGACGAGGAGGAGGAGGACGAAGAAGAAGCCGCCCGCCGCAGCCCTCGCCAGGCTCCCTGCCCCTCTCCCATAGCTTAAAAGTCGGGAGAGAACCAGGAAAGAGGAGAGAAATAGCCCCCTTCTCCCCCTTCCCCGCCATTATTGAGAAAGGTGATGGTTTTTGTGGGTACCTCAGGCCCCAGAACCGCCCCAGCTGGGTCCCCCATCGCCTCTGGAGGTCAAGGGAAGAATTAGGAAGAAGAGGAGAGGAAGAGGAGTCCCAGTTCCCCCCATTTTCCCTCCGCCTCTTGAACAGGGATTTTGTTGTTATTGTTGTTGGTACCTCAAACCCTAGAACTGCCTCTAGGTCCCCCATCGCCTCTTGAAGTCACAGGAAGGGTTAGGAGGAGGAGGGGGCAAAAAGAGAAGACAAATCCCCCCTTTTCCCCTCCACTTCTTGAAGGGTGATGGTTTTTGTTGCTCCCCTGGTCCTCAGAACCACCTCTGGGTCCCCCATCGCCTCTTGAAGCCACAGGAAGGATTAGGAGAGGGAAAAAGAAGAGAAATATCACTGTTCTTTCCTCCCCCCCCCCCATTTCCCCCTCCATCTCTTGAAGGGTGATGATTGTTGTTGGTACCTCAGACCCCAGAATTGCCTCTGGGTGCCCCATCGCCTCTTGAAGCCACAGCAAGGATTAGGAGAAGGAGGAGGGGGAAAAGAAGAGAAATATCTCCACCTCTTGAAGGGTGATGGTTTTTGTTGGTACCTCAGTCTCCAGAACTGCCTCTCGTCTGTCCCCCCCTTGACTCGAAGCCACCCTCCTAAGATCAGCCACCCCATAAAAGTGGAATTATAAATTATACATGCAAGAGACAGAAGACTGGGAAAACTGAAAGGAGGGAAAGATCCTACTCTGCCTACCAAGAGGAGAGTGCCTCCCCTTGTTTTCTTCGAGGGGAAGATTTAATACGGCCTCAACTTACTCCTATCTTTGTGTTTTTTACAGTCATGGCCTAAAATAAGCTTTCTGTGTCCTGCATTGTTGATGGTGGTTGGCCCAGAGGAACCGAAAACAGTTGGGTTTTTGTTTCTTTATTATTATTATTTTGGCACATGTTTCTTTCATCTCGAGGTTGGAAAGACCTGTGGATCAGGATCTAAATAGGATTTAAAGAAGTCTGGGCTGTTTGTATCCATTTTGTCTTACTCTAGAGCACTTGACTCTTTGCTGCTCCTGTTGAACCATCTTTTCTCAGCCGGGTTATTTATTATTGCCTTATTTGTGAGGCTCCAGTGCTGGGGATTGTGGCATGGACGTTGTGGATGGCTGCTCTGCCCTTTGAAATGTTCTTGGGAAACATGCAAAGTTGCTAAAGAGAGCTGATATTGCTGGAAAACGTTGGCCTCTTGTAAAACTGTTTTATTTCATCAAACAAGGTAAAGCAAGCAATGGAAGACTATAGCTATTAATGAGAAATTTATCACAGAAAAGTAGCATGAAATATATTCCACTCTCAGTGTGTTGTATCAACTCTATATTGCTGGTTGTTAAGAATTAACTATAAAATTCAATTAACTATAAAACTTATTTCCACTATTATATACAGTAATCTTAAACATATGGGAAATGGAATTTGCCTCACAGAAGGTCCCATGGCAAAATTGCTAACTTATGTTTAACTGAATAATTAGCATCCTCTAAAGAAGGGGAAAGAACTTTATTAGAATAGTTGCTCAATTTGGTTGGCTTCAATTAAAAAAACTTTCTGTTTTGGAAACTCAGATTTGTTATGGTTATTAAAAGAATTCTAGTGCTGTACTGAAATGTACAAATCTATATACATCTTAATTCAAGTTTAGAAACCTCTCCATTCACTGTAATTTTAAAAATCAAACATTTGTCTTTAAGAGGCTTGTTCAGTTCCTGTGATACTGTCCTGGAGCAGATTGGAGGGAGTACTGATACTTTTGGCATTACTGCTTTGATCTGCAGTACTTTTGAGTTAGCACTTTGTTTTGTTCTTAATGGGTGGGTGGAATTAGTGCAACAGTTATCCTGCCCCCTCCCGTTTTCCCTCCTCTGATGCCATGCTGTGGAACCCAGGAAAATTTGTACAATAATATTATTCCTTTATCACATGATGAAGTACAACCCATGTGGGTATATATCACAGATGAATCTCAGCACTATTCTCCTAAATTCTTCAGAATACCATCTCATTGAGGACTACAAACTTAAATTAAATGGAAGTTTAGAATCCTTATTTTTAAAGTCTCTACCACTGTTGCTGCGCTCTGTCAGTGTATCTTTTTTTTCTTCCATTCTGCTTTTACTAGCAGAGTTTAGGCATGGAACAAAACACAGATTTTGGTACTTAAAACTGAAGGGTAATTAATTCATCTATGAATAATTTTTATATGACATTAATCAACTAGAGATTATTAAATATATCAGTAATTGTTGCATTGTGACTATAGTTCTAACTAAGTAAGTATATTAAACTTCCTCAGCCTTTAACCATTTATTGCGAGCTTCCCCCTTGTTAACTAAGGGCCTTTGCAGACTGCCAGAAATAGTGCAAATTGAGTCCACTTTAACTGTCCTGGCTCAGTGCTAAGGAATCATGGGAACTGTAGTTTATTGTGGCACCAGAGCTCTCTGACAGAGAAGGCTCAGTGTCTCAGAAAAAAAACAACAAACCAATTCCCATGATTCCCTAGCACTGAGCCAGGGCAGTTAAAGTGAACTCAAGTTGCACTATTTCTAGCAGTCTGCAAAGGCCCTAAGTGAATGTTAGGATCCCTTAGATGACAGTTCAGTCTCTAGTTGAGTTATTAAATGATGGGGGAAACAGTATTCAATTTATTCCTGTTGGTCTAGCACCTGTTGTTGCCTCGGGTTCATTACTTTCCATTGACAGTTTGGCTTCATCTCCTTTAATGCTGACTCTGGAGCCATGTTCCCTTTTATGAAGTCCTCTGGCTCTCATTTCAGCAGCATCTCAGTTCTTTAGATTTATATGTTCTCAAACCAGACATCACCAACAGATCAGATTCATGGGTTTAGAATTCCATCTACCCATTTTTCAAATCAACCAATCTCATTTTACTAATTTGAATTTCTTTACATTGTAGCCAAGGCTTAACATTTTCCCATTAGCTAGCTTTACTATAAAATAGGCAAGTTTTATTATTACAAAATACCATAGGATTTAGTTTTAAAATAAAACACAACAGCTTACTCCTGTTTGTTACATCTATATGCAGTTTTTTCATGTATTTCCTACAAAGTTTCCATTTACTAATAACTATATCCATCTGCAAAGCAAAACAAAACATGGAGATGATACTTTTTTGGATTGCAATGTGAAGATGCTCCAGCCAGCATAGTTGGTGTGCACTGCTGGCTAGAGAACTCTGGGAGTTGTGGTCCAAAAAGTAGCCTTTCCAAATTCTGACAAAAAGCTATATACTACTTTGATAGTGATAAACATCCATAATACAGATTATGCACTTGTTATACTAAGATGACAAAGGATATGTAACCTGTTACGCTGCAGATATTTTTAGATGATAACATCATCTATCTCTTCCAACATAGCCATTGGTCAGAGATAATGGATACTGTACTCTATATAACATCTAGAGCAGGGATAGGCAACCTAAGGCCTCGGGGGGCCGGCCCCAGGCTGGTCCTGCCGCCACCACTGCCGCCCACCATGATGATATTGATTATTGTTGTTATTACTTGTTCTTTGGGTTTTCTTGGCAAAATCTCCACAGGGGTTTTGCCATGGCTTTTCTGGGGCTGAGAGAGAGTGCATGCATATTTTTTTAATTTTTTTAAAAATATTTTTATTTATTTCTTTATTTATTTTTGGTGCTTCGGCCCCCCCAATTGTCTGAGGGACAGCAACCTGCCCCCGGCTCAAAAAGGTTGCCTACCCCTGATCTAGAGTGTATCAATTTACCTACACAGGATGTAGGTCAGGGATGGACAGCAGCTCTGATCTGTCCTAGCCAACATAGCCAGTGGTAAGAAATGCTTGGAATGGCATCTAGAGAGCTGCACTTTGGCCAACTTTAATGTTGATTATAAAACCTAGCTAGCTTTTATGATTTCAGAGTGCATTTTTAAGAGTTTATTTTTTCCATGAAACTAATGGCATGACAGAAGTTGGTCATAATTGGTTGGTTTATAGCAGGGGTAGGCAACCTTTCCCCTTTAAGGGCTGAGGGACTTCAGCTCCCAGATTCCCAGGAGCTATTGGCCAACATGGGACTATTGGCCAACATGGCTGAGGCTTCTGGGAGCTGAAGTCCTTTGGCCCTTAAAGGGGAAAGGTTGCCTACCCCTGGTTTATAGTATATCATATGAATTATGTGTCTGCTTGTTTTTGCCATGCTTTATAGTTTAGCGCCACGTATAGGTTAAGAAACATGTACTGTGAATTACTTACAAAGGCTAACAGATATATTTTTTTAGACTATAAGCCTGAGGGCAGGTAAATGTCTAATTAACCATTTGTAAGCTGCTATGAGAGCCTTTGTGGCTAAAGACCGAGGTATAAATACTCCAAATAAATAAATATTCATCAATAGCTATTTCCCTGGATAGTTAGAAGTACATAACTATTAGATTAAAATCCCTGTTTTAACATGTTGTGCCTTCCAGGTTTTTCCAGTTTATGGCAGTCTGGGGGTTTTGTGGCAAGATTGTTCAGAGTGGGCTTGCCATTGCCTTTCTCTTAAGGCTGAGAGAGAGAGAGACTTGCTTAAGGTCATCTAGTGCAGGGGTAGGCAACCTTTCCCCTTTAAGGGCCGAGAGGCTTCAGCTCCCAGAAGCCTCAGCCACGTTGGCCAATAGTCCCATGTTGGCCAATAGCTCCTGGGATTCTGGGAGCTGAAGTCCCTTGGCCCTTAAAGGGGAAAGGTTGCCTACCCCTGCTCTAGTGGGTTTCCATGGCTGAGAAGGATCCAAACTAAATTCCTAATCAAGCACTCAATCTGCTACTCTACACTTTCTCTAAACACATACACCAGAAGTAGATAACTATTAGATTAGAACTCCTGTTTTCACAAAAACCTATGTATAAGAAAGGCCAGAAAGATTACCTGTCTAACAACTCTCATGTGGGAAAGAAAATTTTCCAGAAAATTCTAATGCTATATTTTTTGTGGAAAAAATTATATGCCATATATATCCATCGTTGGACTGTTTTTCTGCAATCACTCTTGTTAAATGGGTAAATCTTTGGCTATGAAGTTCTAGTTTTAGCAATAGCAATAGAAGCTTCATTTATATACCGCTCAGTGTCACGCTATGCAGTCTTTAAGCGGTTTACAACTGTAAGCTAATTGCCCCCAACAAGCTGGTTA
Organism: Phrynosoma blainvillii; assembly: GCA_026167975.1. Taxonomy (NCBI): domain Eukaryota; kingdom Metazoa; phylum Chordata; class Lepidosauria; order Squamata; family Phrynosomatidae; genus Phrynosoma; species Phrynosoma blainvillii. The sequence continues at coordinate 357,383,316 of JANUYF010000001.1, forward strand.
CGCATTTTAGCGACCTCAAAAGGATGCAAGCCTGACTCGAGCCTGAGCCCTGGGTGGTATTGAACTCACAACCTTGTGGTTTTTGAGTAAGTGGCTGCAGTACCGGTATTTACCACTGCACCACCAGGGCTCCTGAAGGTTTCTTTCCAAGGAGCCAATATGGCTTAGTAGTTTTGAGTGTTTGACTACAACTCTGGAGGCCAGGGTTTGATTCCTTGCTTGGCCATGAAACCCACTGGGTGACCTTGGGCAAGTCACTCTCTCTTAGCCTCAGGGGAAGGCCGTGTCAAAACAACTCTTGCCAAGAAAACCTGACAGTAGGGCCACCTGCCATAAGTCAGAAATGACTTGAAGGCACACAACACACACAGACAAACATTAACAAGCCATAGTGCTCAGAGGAGTAGACTAACAAATGAATGGACTCCTAAGTTTGTTTCTATTTCACAAAATCTGTTGCTTCACAATCACAAGTACAAGGCAAATGTGAAAAGTCGCCTGTGACCACAAAATCATATCCTTTAGTGAAATGTTCAGCTAGTTGAACTGAATCAGTTTGTTTTCAACTCAAAATGGAATTGCTTAATACAGAGGGTGAGTGAAACTGAATGTACTACAGTTGCACCTCAGCAAAATCAACTGTTGGTGTAAGATATTATTAGGTATAGCTTTCTTTGGGTATGTGGCTTTAAAAAATAGTGTTCTTTCAGTAGTCATTTTTCATTCACTATAAGGCTGTTCTCTTTACATTATTACAAATAATTCAGTAAAATAATTTTCACATAGAGCTTTGAATGTTTTAGAATACAGTATTTAAACCAAACATGCCAAATCAGATAATGCTATTTAGAGCATTTTTCCAGTTCTACATTTCCATGAAATCCCCCATAACTGACAATTGTTGGGTGCAGTTTCTGTGTCAGACACTAATCTGTGTTAAAATTAGCTTGAGCATGGGACACTAGAGACAATCAGTTTTGTTAAGTTACACAGAAATGTCTCTTGTGATACCAGTTATTTTGCAAGAAAAAAAGGTCTTTGTGTTAGCAGTAAATGTCATGGATGTTTCTTTGATTTTAAATCTAGCTTTCAGCTGTGACATAAAATGGTTGTAGAAAAACTGATGGACCTTTGCTATTACAGTGACACACTTTAGATAAGCTGAACAAGGATTTGGGGGATTTTATTCCATCTAAGTATGACAATTGCTAATAAAAGTTTTGATAGTTGGATCTGTATTCTCCATTTCAATAATGTAACTGAATTTTAACACCTTATTTCAAGATGATGTGCGAGGTGATGCCTACCATCAGTGAGGCAGAGATTCCTTCAGGAGGAAGTGGAAGCCATGGTTCAGGCTCCCCTCTACAATCAGATGCTGATTCTCATTTTGAGCAGTTAATGGTATCCATGTTGGAGGAACGAGACCGTCTTCTTGACACGCTGCGAGAGACTCAAGAGACACTAGCATTAACACAGGGGAAACTGCATGAAGTTGGTCATGAAAGGGATTCTCTACAGCGACAACTGAACACTGCACTTCCCCAGGTATTTTATTTCTTTGATTTATTTCTTTGATTTATATTCGGCCTTTCTCCTTATGCAGGACCCAAGGTGAACAAACATTAATTTGTTATTAATAAATATTTATACGAAAGTTAAAAGAGAATTAAATAACAGCACAATTAAAAACAAATTTTTAAAAATGTAAAAATACGGGTCATGAAAAAAATATAAAATACAATCTCACCACAATCCCTAACTCATGTAGGTGTTCTGCCAAAGCCCTGCCTAAATAAAAAAGGTCAACTGGTGAAAGGAAAGGGGAGAGGAGGCCAGCCAAGCCTCCTGCAGGAGGGAATTGTACAGTCCCACAGAAGGCTCTGTCCCAGGTCCTCACAAAATGTGCCCGTGATGGTGATGGGTAGAGAGAAAGCCTTCCCTTAAGATCCTAAAACTCAGGTAGGATCATACAGGGAGATACATTCTTTCAGATAGTGTGGACCCAAATCATATTGGGATTTTAAAAAACATAACAAGCACTTTGAATTCTGCCCAGAAATGGGCTGGTAGCTAGTGAAGCTGTTTCAAAAGGGGAGTTATACAATATGATCTTGTAACCAGCCCCTGTCAACAGCTTGGCTGCAGCATTTTACATCCACTGATGTTTCCAAAGACAGCCCCATGTAGAGCGCACTATAGTAATCTAACCATGATGTAATCAAGGTATGTGTTACCATGGCTAGATCTGATGTCTCAAGGAAATGATGCAGCTGATATAGTAATTTTGAGTGTGCAAATGCACACTCCTAGCCACTGCTGAAACTTGGGTATCAAATCAGAGTCCAGCCATACATACAGGCAGGATACCATGGGCCAACCCCATGGTGTCCCACCAGTGGTTCTGGCCTATTCCAGTCTTTAGGCCAGCACAGCAACAGGCGTATGTTCACATGCCCGCCTGCCACTGCACTCTAGAGCAACTGCCATTGTGCACCCCTTATGTACAGTCGCTGCCACATTCCCTCTGGAGTTCCATGCTGTGGTCCATAAGAGCAGAAATTGGATGCCTGGCTTAACCCATGTTGCCAAGTTCCAGCATCACATGCCATGTGAATGGGGCTTGCAGAGGGAGCGTGGCAGGTAAGGGGTGTGCAGTCATGCAGCCTGCTTGCTGTTGCAGCAGAGTTTTCAGGAAACTCATCTGCAAGCAGCCAGTTAAAATAGTCTGCACTACAGGCCTTTTGGACTAGGGTTGGGCCAAAACTGCCAAATCGTCCAGTCTGGCTGATCCCAGCCCAGGGCTATTGGCCTGCATCGTCCATACAGGACAGTGTCAGGCCAGGGGAGATGCAGGTCTTTTGGTCAGTGTGTACAATCTGTAGGAGTGCACCCAGGCTGATTTCTTTAAATGAGCAAGATTTTATATTGTCCTCCTCAGCAGTTGACATGAGAAAATAGAACACTGAAGAAACCTTATAATATGTTGTGATGTTTAATGTGAGCAAAGGAGGGCTGCTTCATGCTGCATTATCTTTGCAATGTATATTCTCAGACCTTTCCAAAAAGTTGAGAATATAAAACTCCTCTTAAGCAAAGGAGGCAACAAGATTTTGTGGCTTGTGTAAAACAAAACTTCTGTGTGGTTCCAGTGAGGTATTTTAAAACAGGCAAAATGGACTTGCTATTAAGATTGAAGTAATTTAATCATACAAATATCTAGGGATCACATTTACAGAGATGAGGTTAGGTACTAAACCTGAGCATTAAAGCAATGATTGGATCTTTTTTTAAAACAAAAAAATGCTGATAGAATTATAATTTCAGTTATGCTCTCACTCTTTATTGGGAGAAGAGATGTCAAGAAACTGCAGAGGAAGTAGTCATAGTACCTCTCTGCTCTTCTTTCATGTAGAGAATTGCAACAGTACTTTTGCCTGGCCAGTGTCTGTGCCAAGAAAAAGGTATTGCAGCCCTAACATAGGGCCTTTGCAGACTGCCAGAAATAGTGCAAATTGAGTCCACTTTAAATTGAGGCACTGCCCTGGCTCAGTGCTAGGGAATTATGGGAACTGTAATTTATTGTGTCACCAGAGCTCTCTGACAGAGAAGGCTCAATGTCTTAGAAAAAAATACAATTCCCATGATTCCCTAGCACTGAGCCAGGGCAGTGCCTCAATTTAAAGTGGACTCAATTTGCACTATTTCTGGCAGTTTGCAAAGGCCCTTAGTCTTTTCTGTAGATGAGTAAACACAACATGTAATAAGCCTGCCCTGCAGTCTTCATGTGTGTGAAAGAGACTTTTCCTGTCTTGACAGAAAGACTGAACTTGCACATTGGAAGCTGATATTCTATTTTGATATAAGTTAATATTCATATATTCAATATGATATTCTATTAAGCTGATTTGGAAAGTAGTGAGGTATTCAAACATTGATATGTAGTCTTATTGTTTTTCCTCTTGGTAAAGGAAAAGCCAAACTTAATGCAAAGGTGACTAGTTTAGGGAGCCAGTTAATTTTACAGGTGAATAAAAGTTTCAGCCAAACATGGTCATAAAGTCCTATACAGACAAAGCAGTAGTGCCGTATTTTTCGGCATATAAGACGCACCCAATTTTAAAGGAGGAAAATCTAGAAAAAAAAGATTCTTAACCAAATACTGTAGTAAAATATTTTATATCAACTGTATAAAGTTAACAGCAGTTTAAGAACAATTTTAAGTTGTAAATGTAAGTTTAAGCCAGCAGCAGGGCCAGTTATTGCACAAATTCCCTGCCCAACTTTCTTGCAAGTCTCCTGTCGCCTTATGGTGACTCCATGAATTTCTTAGGGATTTCTTAGGCAAGGAAGACTCGAGAAGTGGTTTTGCCAGTTCCTTCCTCTGAAATACAGCCTGCAGCACCTGGGATTCTTTGGCGGTCTCTCATCCAAGGACTATCCAGGGCTGACCCTGCTTAGCTTCCAAGATCAGATGGACTGGTACCTTTGGAGTTTTTAGGCCATTGGCTTATGGAGTAATTTCTGGCTTATTTTGACCCTACCATGAGGGTTTTCTTGGCAGATTTCTTCAAGGGGGGGGGTTGCCATTTCCATCCTCTGAGGCTGAGAGAGTGTGATTTGGCCAGAGTAATCCAGTGCCTTGGAGTAATTTCTGGCTCATTTTGACACTACCATGAGGGTTTTCTTGGCAGATTTCTTCAGAGGAGGGAGTTTGCAATTTCCACCCTCTGAGGCTGAGACAGTGTAACTTGGCCAGGGTACTAATCCAGTGCCTTGGAGTAATTTCTGGCTCATTTTGATCCTACCATGAGGGTTTTCCTGGCAGATTTCTTCAGAGGAGGGAGTTTGCCATTTCCACCCTCTGAGGCTGAGACAGTGTAACTTGGCCAGGGTACTAATCCAGTGCCTTGGAGTAATTTCTGGCTCATTTTGATCCTACCATGAGGGTTTTCCTGGCAGATTTCTTCAGAGGAGGGAGTTTGCCATTTCCACCCTCTGAGGCTGAGACAGTGTAACTTGGCCAGGGTACTAATCCAGTGCCTTGGAGTAATTTCTGGCTCATTTTGATCCTACCATGAGCGTTTTCCTGGCAGATTTCTTCAGAGGAGGGAGTTTGCCATTTCCACCCTCTGAGGCTGAGACAGTGTAACTTGGCCAGGGTAATAATCCAGTGCCTTGGAGTAATTTCTGGCTCATTTTGATCCTACCATGAGGGTTTTCCTGGCAGATTTCTTCAGAGGAGGGAGTTTGCCATTTCCACCCTCTGAGGCTGAGACAGTGTAACTTGGCCAGGGTAATAATCCAGTGCCTTGGAGTAATTTCTGGCTCATTTTGATCCTACCATGAGGGTTTTCCTGGCAGATTTCTTCAGAGGAGGGAGTTTGCCATTTCCACCCTCTGAGGCTGAGACAGTGTAACTTGGCCAGGGTACTAATCCAGTGCCTTGGAGTAATTTCTGGTTCATTTTGACCCTACCATGAGGGTTTTCCTGGCAGATTTCTTCAGAGGAGGGAGTTTGCCATTTCCACCCTCTGAGGCTGAGACAGTGTAACTTGGCCAGGGTACTAATCCAATGCCTTGGAGTAATTTCTGGCTCATTTTGATCCTACCATGAGGGTTTTCCTGGCAGATTTCTTCAAGGGGGGGGACTCTTTCCACCCCCGTCCTGGGTGCTCCAATGGACTCTTCCTGGGATGGGAGGATGTCCTCTGACCCCAGGAAGAGTCCATTGAAGCACCCAGGATGGGGGTGGAAAGAGGAGGAGCACATTCAACTAGCCAGGAAAAGAGGACTCTTTCCACCCCCGTCCTGGCTGCTCCAATGGGCTCTTCCTGGGATGGGAGGAGCCCACTGGAGCACCAAGGCTGAGGTTGAAATGAGGCCTACTTTTAGCCTAGGCCTCGGCAGTTTGCCCTCAGCTTGTATATTCGCTTCATTAGGCGCAGCAACTTCCCCACCCTCGTTTTGGGGAAGAAAAATGCGTCTTATATGCCGAAAAATACGGTAATATAGCGTTGCTTCAATTAATGTCAGATGAAATAGGAGCAGAGTATTCTTTTTATATTTTATATTTCCTGCTTTAATTAAATCATCACAGCTGCTATGTAGAATCTTTGGGGAAGAGTTTATTATTTTGGTAGTGGTCTTAAAGAAGAATGTTACATATTTGTTATATATTATTGTGGAACAGGCTCTTAAGATTATTCTAATGCACATGTTCATTTATGAAAAGATAGTGGCAGGAGGAGGAAGTATCATTCTTAAGAATGTGCGCTTTAATTATTGTATGGAAGAAAGGCCAGTTGAATGTGTATATTTAATATATACATACAGATTTACACATCCTTACATATCCATCAAAGTAGACTCATAATAATAACCTTTGGCAGGCATGCCATGGTTCAGTTCCATTGTATATAAGAAATAAGACTGGACTATACTAACACAATTAACATATTGCAACTTTATTATGGCATAAGCTTTTGAGGACAGATAAATGAAATGTTAATCTGAGTTAACATGTGCATATGGCTACACATTTTTTGGGGGAGAGGCAATGTTGGTAAATAGTGGGAATAGAAGGAAGTCAGATGCCTGAAGTACAGATAGCGATACTCATAGTATACTGGCCATTCACGAAAGCATTGTTGATAACAGAAACAGCCTGGCATTGGCTGAGCCAATTAACAAGTAGTATGATTTAAAAGTTGTTACTAGAGATAGTGTCAAATCTCTTGACCAAGTGCAAGAAATTGCAGTGTTTAATATTCAGTACAAGAAATGATACTGGAAAAATAACAAAATATACTGTTTTACTCTAACATATCAGAGGATCAGTGTTTCCTGTAGATCAAACTGCCTATGCATCTCAAATGCTAACCTTGATGCATTCAAAGCAGGAACATTGTATCTGTGATTCAGTGTGAGCGGGAAATGATGTGATAGAACCCCATAGCATGCTTCCTTATTGAAGAGATTATCCAGAAAAACTTTTTATAAAGAGAGAAATTACATATCTACTGAATATGTATTTTCACGATTAACAATATTATAGTCAAATGTTTGGTACAGTAGATCCTTCCCATCAGATGGGAAAAAACATGAATATGCAACCCCATATTATTCAATGGGCAGTGGAGTGCATGCATGCACATGTCCATGAGCACATGCCCCCATTGAATAATACATGGCGGGGCAAGTCATGGATGCTCCAGTCTGATGAGAGCTAGCCTGATGATACAGTGGATCCACTGTGTATTGTTTGCCAGTCTTTTAACATGTAGACATGTTTGGATGTGCACATAGCTACCCTAATGATTTCAGAGCTGAAGGTATATAGAAATAATTGGATTGATTTCCTCCCCTCAGCTTCCCAGGAAGAAAATCCAGAATAGTTTGATGAAGGGCCTAAAACGTAATTGGTGTGGACTTAATGTAACAAAATATAATTTTTCAGATGTTTTTGGACTTACCTTTTCTTTAGCTTCATTTGTTGTTCATGTTAAACTCTTAATTTTTGGCTAATTCTATTTATGTTTTGAGAACTGAGGAACAGAGCCAAACTTCTTGGTGGAATATTTTCAGAAAAGACTTATTGAAAACACTGCCCTAATTAATAGGCTTGTTTTAATGGACTTACACATATCAGAAATTGCTGTACTTAGGTCTAAGCTGAAATTGTTTGCAGCTAAATAGAAGGTATTGATCTAGAAAATGGATTACATAATTTTGGAATGCATGTTAAGAGTTATAAATTATGTAACTTAGTTAAAGCTATGAAAATGGAAAATTCTAAAATGGAAAGTTTAGAAACATAGTGATGCTAAATCCCTTGCATAGAGATTTTTTTTCATATACTGTAAGGCAGTGATTCTCAAAGTGGGTGGTAGCGGCCCCCCCCGGGTGGTGGAAAGATCCAGGAGAACGGTGAGGAAAAAGGGGGAGACAGGGGGGAGGTGAGGGAAAAGGGGGACAGCAGGGGGGCCTTCATTCTTTTGTATACTTTTGTATTGATGTGCAAGAAAGACAAGGGGAACCAGCACCCTTTAGGACCATGGTGGGGATGAAGATTACATGAAATTTCTTTACAGGGTCCCTTAAAAACACCACAAAGCCACACTGAACGCTTTGTGTGGTAGTGTCTCCCATTCTTCGTCTGCCTGCACAAGCTCACTACTTTAGCCATATCTTTCACTAGTAGTGGCAGGAAACTAGCAAGGCTTGGGCATCATTTCTTTCGCTTGGAGCAGTGCCATTTTGGGACAGACTGACTGACTGAAACGAAGAGTTTTAGAGCATGTGGCGTTGGGGGAGAAGTGACAGCAAAAAGGGGCTTTCAAATTTGGCACACTGCTTAACTTTGTGATCTTTGCCGGGTCTTGGCTGGCAGGTTGAGGCTATGCTGCTGTTCCTGTTTTCTTTCATTGGACAGGCTGGAAGAAGAGTTTAATAGAAGAAATGTGTGTGTGTGTGAGACGCTTGAAGATGTGTGGGGAGGACATTCTCTGGGAAAGTAGGGGGAGGAGTATTCAAGGTTGATTCTTGGAAAGAGTCCTTTGCCTTAGAGCAGTTCCTGTATCTCCTGTTCCCTGTCCATGCCAGTCTCCAGTCCAGAGCATGTAAACCACCTACACACACACACCACCCCAACAAAGGAGGAGTGAGAGTCCTTCCTTGCCTGGGAAAAGCTTCTCCTTTTGTACTTGGTCACCTTGGAAGCAGCAACCAAGCAGCTGTCTGAGCACTGACCAAGAAGCTTCTTGCCTGCATTAATCTTTGCCATAAGGCCACATGGGTGAGAGACTTCTTGGTCGCTGCTAGGCCAGCTGCTCAGTTGCTGCTCCCAGGGTGACCAGGTGCAAAGGGAGCAGTGACTGAGCAGCCAATTGAGTAGCAGCCAAGAAACCTCTGACCTGTGCCGGCCTTTGCCGCAAGGTTGGTATGGGCAACAGGCTTGTCAGGCACTTCCTAGCAAGCTGCTCATTTCCTGCTCCCAGACTTACTGGGTGCAAAAGGAGCAGTGATCAAAATTGGTTGTTTTAAAATTGCAGTAGAACAGTAGACTTAATATCAAGAAACAGGTATTGTGCGGTGCTAAGATTGTTGTCCAAGAAGAAAGGGGGCAGCAGCCCAAAAAAGTTTGGGGACCACTGCTGTAAGGCATATTTGAGAGAGATATTTTCATAGCTATATTTTAAGACTAATAACATAATGGGAAAGTATATTCCTTTGGTATCAAATGGACTTATTTTGTGGACTACATTAAGGACTAAGGTGTTACTCTTAAGCAGTAAAGCATGAGGGGCACGAGGCCTCAAGGCTTAGCAGTGTGATCCTCTCTTATGATTGATTTGTTTTTAGAAATGATGGATTGGATCCAGTGTTAGTCAAGCTTAAGAGAACACCTTTCAAAATCAATGTGACTTTAATTGTGATTAGAGATGTAAGTCTGTATTAATTTTCTTGAAAGATGTAATGAGTAATTTTATTAATTTTCACCCCACACACAAAAGTCCAAAAACTATTGTTTTCATTGCCTATGCATAATTCAGAAGTTATTGTGTGCAAAATTTGCACATGGTTGTTTTGTGCTGAAAATAGATGCTAATTTTGCACATAATAAGTCCTGAAGTGCAAAGATTCTTATAAGTCCAGCATCCTTCTTGTCAGGGTACTTGACGCTTGAAAAATGTCTTTTTAAATGTTGTCAAATATTTTCAAATATCTTTCCTACTCACGACTAACTTATCCTACTGATTTCAGTAGGCCTACTCAAAGACAGAAGCTAACCATTTGTAGAAAACATGTTTGCTTTCAAAACAGTTTACTTTTTTGTATCAGGTATGAATTTAAAATAAATTTAGAGAACACAGAATTATTACTTGTTTTCATTCAACCATTTTTTCTTTCATATTTCATTAGGATTGGCTCAGTTCAGTTTTTACCATTTACCCATATTATAGAAAAGAAAATATAATCTCTGTATACTTACCATTAATGTAATATGGTGATTGTTGAGAGATCTGCATGCTTTGGTCTATATTTTGTATGAACTCTGGATTTTTAAATCCAGATATAGGTAAGATCTGTCAGCATTTTTATGTTATAGTTGTAGTAGACATACAATTGCAGTGGACATATATTGAAAAACTGAAGTTGTAATAAGCTCTGAAGGATGCTCATGAAATGTGAAAGTGCAGCTGAGTCCCAAACTAGCAAACTATTGAATATTCACTATATATTTTTGTTTAGCTTATTGGGATGAATATTTACCCCCTAGTGCAACAATTGCAAAACACTGCATGCTTTATATTTCAAAAACTTACAAACACATATTGCATATTGTCAAAACAACTGCAATCCCTTCAAAATGTATGACATTTTAATGTTCCAATATTTATTTATATTTAAAGTTTGTACGCTTAATCTTTTAAAAGTTTTCTTTAAAGCTGGCTTCCTCTATTACAATAATTAATTCTGTATTAATATAAGACAGCCAACATAAAATGAGAAAGTAGGATAATTAAAAATGATAGGAACACTAAAATCATTCAGGTTCAGTCAGGCTCTAAAATCTTTGAGGGAGGCCCTTCTCTTGGTCCTGTCATCTTCCCAGGTTTATTATTGAGAACATGGGAGAAGGCCTTCTGGTGGCTGCTCTCTAGATTTGGAACTCCCTCCATAGGGAAACTTGAATAGCTCCCTCCTTGCTGTACTTCCCTTGGCTGATGAAAAGTCTTCTGTTCCAGCAGATTTTTAGGAATGACTGGAAGGGTTTCAGTAGTTTGTTGTCTTGGTGACTTCTATTTCTGTCTTTTAATATATATGTTTTAAATGGTTTTAATTTAATGGAGTGTTTAATTGCATTTTAAGAATAACTCTTACATGTTTTTACTTATTTTTGTAAGTGCTTTTAACTGTATTGTTTTTAATTTTTTTAAAGTCACCTTAAGTGCCAGTATTGGTAAAAGGGATAAATCATTATTATAATCAGAATGGGTTCATAAGTTCTGATGCAGTTTAAGCATCTCCTATCTACAGTCTATGGGTTATTGCAGTCGTGCCTCATCCCTGGTTGTTGCCTGCCCTCATCAGAATTGAAATTGGTCTGTTAACTCTTTTCTCTGGAAATGGAGCTTGTATGTGCCAGATCAGTGCATAATAATGCACCTCTCATCTACAGTTTAAGTGTAGATAAAGAGGCATACCTGGTGTTTGTCACCAAAACTTGAATGGACATGCTGAGTGTAGTATGTCTGTCTCAGCTTTGTACACTGTATGCTACCAACATAGGTTGAGGGTGAAAGAGGCATCATTATCTCCCTGAGATGGTTGCTGATCTGATGTTGGAAAATGCCAGGACTCTTGGAAATGTCAGTATTCATCTTACAGATCCTTAGGAGAACTAGCCCAGGACATTATAACTACCATGAGTGTCTTACAGTCACTTAAGTATTCTCTCTAGCATTATTGAGCCCAAATAATTCCCTTTTATACTGGTGAAATGTGGCTTGGCATGGGCTGTAGCTACACTCCAGAATTAATGCAGTTTGACACTGCTTTTACCTGCTATGGCTCAATGGTATGGAATTTTGGGATTTGTAGTTTTGTGAAACTCCGATCTGGTGCCACAACAAACTACAAATCCCAGGATTCTATAAGATGAAGCCATGACAGTTAAAATGTTGTCAAACTGCAGCAGCTGTTGTCATTAGTACAGTTATAGTGATGCAAGGGAGCGGTATACTCCAATTGCATGATGCTGATTTCAGCTGATGGAGCCTAGAAATGTAGTTAAAATACCTGTATGCAGATAACTATTTGTGTTTTGATACTGTTAGTCAAAGAAGAGATTGACTGGGTGAGTCAAAGAGGTAGTTAGGGTCTCTTCACAAGAAAGTATGGTGTTAGTCTCCTAAAAAGGGATGGTTATGCAATATCTTCATAGGAAACTTTCTAGAATCCCAGGTGATTTTACTGTCACCCAGTTGCATTTTTGGACATCATCTTGAAGAGGTTGATGTTGATTCAACCCCAAATTCAGGGCTGGGTTTTGAATTCTTTTGGAGGAAGTGGACTATCAACAGTTTCTGTCTAGGTTCCGGGCTGGGTTTTGTGCTAAATCATCGTGGTTTATCCTGATATGTAACACTCATTGGGATAGTGGAGCACTGCACTACTGCTACTTGTGAAGAAAGAAGCTGGGGAAGCCTGGTTACAGTTAGCCAATGACAGCCTTCAGAATGCTGTGAAGGGGGACCAACTGGGAGGGGAGAGGCTCTAACCTAGAGCAATGGTTCTTAACCTGTGGTCCGCAGACCCCCTGGGGGCCTGCAAAAAATTGAAGGTTGCTCAAGCTACCTCATCCCCACCACACAGCCACCATAGGACAGGAGCCAAAGCAAAGGGAGGCTGGCTGACTGGGTTTGTGCATTGCTCTGCTGCAGGGAGAGACAGGCTGAGCAATTGAGTGAGCACAGCTGATAGGCAGCCAGCCTTTGCCCTTTTCTCTCTCTTTCTCTCTCCTCTCCTTTCCAGGGAAAAAAGACAGGATACCTAAAACAAGGACCTGAAGCAATAACAACCTTTGCTTCCAGACACTCTGAACAGTAACACTACCAACAAAACCCTTACATGTTTCCAGGTTTAGGCTGAGGCAACTACACTTTCCTCATGATTCCTCTTCCTCTTCCTTCCTCCTCCACCACTGAACTCAAGTTTCCTCAATTGCTCCTCCACCTCTGAACTCAAGTTTCTAAACTTAGTAACTTCCTCCTCCACATTGAAAGGGGGAGTGAAGCTACAGATGTTTCTTCACCATCACTCCACTCTCACATGTGAGGTCAGATTTACCACCCTTTTGAGGTGTGTACACCTCCTAAAGCAAAGTGTTGGGTGATTGCAAATTGTTCACATCCACATTTCTTCATTGAAGGATTATCACAGGGAGAGATAGGAAAGGGGTGGGTGGGTTGGTTGTCCAGTGTGCTTCTTTGTTTCAGCTATTACTAGATAACCCAAATACATGTTTATTTGTTCAAGAGGAAGGACATTTTGACAAAGGCTTCTGAGCTTTCCCCACTCTTTGTAAACACATGCTTTTATTGTTTATAAAGGTAGAGTAGTGATTCCCAGAGCTCCAGGGTGCAAAGGACTCTTTAGAACCCAATCACAGAGGAAGCATCCTGTGACATTTACTGCTCTAGTCTTGCCTTCTTCAATCAGCCTTCATGGGAGTTGGTTTACCTACTACATTTCTGCATTAAGTTCATTTAGTCAGTTCAGTCACACCCAATATTGAGAGGCAGCTTAATTGCTCTTCATTAGAGAAACTCCCTGATGAGCCTCTCCAGGAGTCATTGTACTGGGCATGGCTCCTTCCAATCAGTTGGCAATCCAAGAACAGTGACTCACACAGAAATGCACAGAGGCTGCATTCCAGCGACAATGAATAATTCTTGCTCTTAAAATTTTGGGGATGTAAATGAAATGGGTTTCTAAAATTTAATTCATGTTGTGTAGGGGAGTGGGACTGGCTCAGCAGCATGAGAAAAGCTATGGGAGAATTTGCCAGCTGTTATTTTCAAGTAGAGTAGACCCATTAAATCAATGAGAATTTGGTAAGTCAATTCTTAGGTAAATTGAATCAGTATATCTACTGTGATTGGGACTAACAATTGGATTTAAGCTAGTTCACTTAACCAGAACATTAATTCTAGTCTATTTTTATCCCGCCCCTCTGTGCAGCGCAACACAATACAAATGAAATACTGTATAGGTATTTCATTTATATTGTGTTGCATTGCACAGAGGGACAGGATAAAAATAAATTTCATTATTAGATTAGATTTAATAGATTTGAACACAAACTAAAAATTAAACCTCAGAAGACACACCTCATTTCAGAAATGGTTCATAACAAGAATTCTTTCTTGCAGAAAAATAGGATGTGTTGTAAGGTTAGTGTTGAACTGAGTGCACATTAAATTGCTGCAAAAGAAGTGACTAAGATGCTTGCTTATGTTATTAGAGATTGCAAAGAATATATTTGTACATCGGGTCAGAATGAACTTTACAAACTATAAATACAGATGGGAGTTTTGAAATTAGAAGGTGTTCAAGTTCCTTTGGTATTTAATCTGACGTTATCTGTTGCGATATTTTGATTACAATATCTGAATTACATTCTGAGCAAAATGTGATTGATTCACACTAAATTGAGAACCTCATCATAATTTCAAAGCTTATCAAACTGGTTGAGTATGTTACAGTGCTCTTTCCAAAGCTCTCACCTTTTCCTTTGTTCTTGAAAAACAGTTCTGAGCTTACTTATTCAAATTTGAATAATTTGACTAAGCCCTGGGTAAAATAAATAATCACATTCTTGAATACACATAATTGATACTAAACAATCTATAGACTGCATAACCTCAACTTCCAGTAGATTGCAGGATGTTCTGTTTGTATTATACTGAGGGCTTCAGTTATTGAATTTTAGAACAGTTCCTGAGCAGCTTGTAAATATTTTTTAAGTACTATAATTATTTTCTGCATTCTGTATTTGCTTTTTCTTAGAGAAGGTACATGCTGCTTGGTATCGTTTAGATGGGGAAAAACTACTTTGGTGTTAATACAATTGTAGGAATCCAAAGAGCCTGGTTAGTACTGCAACTCTCAGAGTGTCTCATATAAAGCATTTTGTTCCTCCTGTCTGCTGTTTCATATACTGGTATAACTCAGTGTACTGAAGACTCTGACAAACAAACTCATTTTTACAATGTGTTTTTACACTCCTCGCCCCCCCCCTTTCTTTTCTGTCCTTTGTCTATTTTGATTAATTTTTTGGAAACTCAGCTGTGGGAGGATGGTGAGGACAGCTACCAGGTTGCCGCGGCATGTTTGCAGTAAACAGTGCGATAAAGTTGAGATGGGGAAGAATGAGATTTTTCTCTAGCTGAGTACTGCAGCCTTGTGTGCCTGCCTGCAACAGACACACATGTTTTAAAAGCATAAATCTAGAACCATGGTGGGGGAAAAGTTATCCCTGGATGCATTTTGAAAGAAGTTTTCAAATGAACTCTAGAAAATTCAAAATGTGTTTGTTTACTTATGCAATGCTTACCTGACCTATTCCCCCACCTCCACCCCAGTTTCACGTCTGGATATTTTTAGGTTTGGAAACAAGTTTGCTGAAGCATGCTGAACTGTTCTTTTCGTTTTTTTAATGCTGAAGGAACCTAGCCTTATTCATTATACATTTTTTCTGCCCCAGTACCAAATTTTCAGTTAAAGAAGTAATGCAAAGCAACATCTACTTCATTAACTACGGTATAACTGTAGCTGTTAGTAGGCGGTATGTATGATAAAAGACAAAGACCAGAAAAATCAATACATACCATTAGTTACATAAACACTGCAAGGAAATGTTCTTGAAGGTGGCAAGTGTTAACTTGGCTGAATGTCCAAATATTTAAATTCTAAATGGACAGCATTATGAATACAATGTGCTTGGCGTTCCACAAAAAAGCAAGAATTTGATTCTTGCCCAAAAAAGCTTACTGTACCTTTCCTACAGTTCAGCAGCATTTGCCTTACAAGAATTTAAGTCTTCAGTATCCAGTAGATGCACTCACTGTTTTTTTTTTTTAATGTGAGTCCTTGGCAAAAATGCAGATTTCTAATTAAATCTGAATAAAATGTTTCTTAAATAACTGGCATGGGGAGAAGGAGGAGGCATTATCTGTAGTACTAACACATGCACTCCAGAAGGCTTGATTCCAGTGTTGCCAGCCAGGAATAAAATGCAAACACTTTCAACAACTTCAAAGATTCATTGAAATTGAGGTGGGTTTTTACAGAAAACTTGTTGAACTAGCAGTACTGGATTTGCCCTTTAATTAAAAAGTATCTTCTACTTTACAGTGTGCCTTAAGAAGAAAGTTGATTTAGGGAAAGGCTCCCCCTCTGTATGAGACTGTGCATATATGCCTAAAACTGATACAGTCTTGCATTGATCAGTTGCCAACCAAAACATACCATAGTGCAATAAATGTTCCTTATTTCTGAAGGGTGTTTTCATAGAACAATGCAGTTATTGCTAACATTTTTAGTAAAAATTTCCCCCATAATTTTATAATTGTGATGAAAAAATTGTAAAAAGATATTACTGTGAATCAATTAAAACTTGAGTTCTACTGGTTGGGTCAACTACCCTTTTTCTTTACAGATGAAATAATGTCCAAATATTTCTAAACATCCATGTCATGAGAACAACAAAGAACATAATAACCAGCAAGTTTGATAGTCATGTACCTTGTTTTTAGACTGTAAGCCACTTTAAGTCTCAGTTTGGGGAGGGGGGAAGCAGGGTACAAATCATCATCATCTGGAAATCTAATGGCATGGATGAACCTGACTGATATCCAGTGATATAGCTGTACATTTGAAAATCTCCCATAGTTCGTTCATAGCTGCCCTTCCAAGTCCTAGTCTTTTGATTTCTAGACTACAGTCTTCATTTTGGGTAATGACTGATCCAAAGTATGGAAAAGGTGTATATAACACAAATACTTTTAAAATAGGCAGCAGGAAGCTAGTACTTCCAAATCATCTTTCAGTTACATCTGCCTTAACCTCCTGGTTAGTTGAGCCACATTCCTTTTAGCTTGCCTACATTCATTATCAAACCAGCTCACTTTACCAGAGGCCATTCTAGGATGATGGACTATTTTAGTTAAAAGTGGCTTTAGGGCTACAAAAATAGACATAATACCTTCTACAGGATCTGTGTATCCTTTGGTGGTGTTCAGATGCACATTCAAAAACATTCAGTCCAGATGCTCCTGAACTGAAAGTTCAACAGAAGGAGACCACTTTATTCATTTTCCCATAATTATTGTTCTCCCTGCCAGATCAATAGGTAGAGGGAGCAGTTGAGGAGCTGATATAGAAGGATAGGTAAATAATCACTTTCTGGTTGGTTTAAAATGTTATAGCTCATCCTATAGTATAGGATAATAACTTTGAAATCAGTAACACTATCTGACTCTGCTGTTGAGAAATGTAAATTATCCACTAGAATTATCGTAAGGATTGACATGAAGGCATGTCAGCTGCACGCAAGACATTAACTCAAATAACTTCCTGTTCCTTCTTTAGTAACTGGTTGTACAAAGAAAAAAGAATCACACACACACAAAACAGAACATTACAGCTCAGGCCAAGAGCATTTTTTAAGGACCTAGACCACAAACACAAGCATTAAAATCACTACACACCACTATGGTATCCTTGAGATACTGTACCTCACAAAGATTCAGAACCTTTTCCAATTAATCTCTAAAGAGTTCCCAGATGTAACAGGTGAAGAGTATACATTAAAACAAATTAGAACATCAATTTCTAGTCCCCCCTTTCCTCTTAACAATACATACAAATTGTAATTATTTTCAGATTGATAAATTGCTTCAAAGATAGCATCCAGTTTCACTGAAATTAAAGTGACTATACTGCCCATGGCAGTTAAGTGATGTATCTATTATAATAAGTTCATAATCAGAAAAGGCAAGATGAGAGATTTCCACTATATCATCCTACAAATTTCTCAGTCCCAATCTTTCCCTATCCACCAAGGATTACTTACATGACCTCCAAAATTTCTCTCATTGCTCAGGGAAATATTAGCATGAAGGTTGGTGGAAGCCAAGTTGTTATCAAGTTCTTGATTAGGAGCTGTTGTCAAGATCTCCATCTTAATTAAACCTGTTAAAACCTGAATATTGGCCTTGAGGCCAGAGAGTTCCTTCTTTAGATGATCCAGGCCCTGGAAAATTCTCTCCTTAGTTTGAGCTGCAAGAAAGCATTGGTCCTGAAGACGTTTCATACACGTCTACAAGGATTTCTCACTACCATTTTTGTATCCTTATCTGAAAACAGCTGGACTTGGGCTTGAATTAAACAGAGGAGTGTTATAGACAGTAGGCATTAAATAAGGATTTTCACATATACATTCTGGATCTGAAGACTAATTGCCCAAAAATTCTTATCATTTCAGTCTACTGAAATGTCAAGCTGATTTTTGCTAATGTTATTATTCACAACAAAAAATATATATTGAGGCTTCTGGTGCAGTTGAAGTGGAGATAGAGCTGACCTTGTTGGAAATCTCTATAAATGTACCTCTAGTTTCCACTGGCAGATAATATTCCAGAATAGTCATTTGTGTGGGTAAAGAGACAGATTGTTTAAATCTCTGGTCTGTGCTCTGGTTACAGCCACAGTGACCTAGTCACACAATCTTCAAAAAGACTTCAAACTTAATTCCTCTTTTCTAAGGAGAAAAAAGTCCTTTAAATTATCAGAGCCTTGTCCCGTCCCCCCCCCCCCCCTGTTTCTGGCAGTCTGCAAAGGCCCTTTCTTTCCTCCCCATCTGAAACATCTTTTTACAGTCTTTCAAGGCTTCTGATAGTAGTCAAAAGTCCACTGGTAGAGTAGCAAGCTAATCAGCGTGAGGATAGCTTACAAATGGCATGTATAAACAAACTCAGTAAAAAAACAGGAGATAAGTTAACATAAAATAAAACATATAAAGCAGGGCTTGAAATGCCTAGGCAGAATAAAACAGCTAACAAATTAAGAATTTAAAAACTCAGATAAGACCTCATTAGAAAGTAAAAGCACCAGAGTTCTTTAGATCACTCTTCATCATGCCAAAGCCATTTTCCTCAGTTGAAGGAGGAGGAGGAGTGGTGGTGATGATTATGATACATGAAGTATATTCTGTCTGTGAACCCACAGCCATAATATATAATATATAAGGTAGAATAAAAGTAAAATAAAGTCAGATAAAATAAAGCTTGCTTGTCATGTGGAATTTGTAAAGCTCGTAAGCACTATGCATAAGAATAACACTGGAGCATAGCTCCAATATGTTATGGGAAAGGCTTGTTTGTTTGTTTGTATGCATGATATTTTCTTGTCTTATTCTGCAATATGCTATTTGCTGTTCTTTGTTAAAAACCAAGATAATTGATATCCTTACATTCTTCAAATAATCTGGAGGTATGTTTTATGTTTGTCTGTGTGGATAAAACCAGAAGTTTAGTTAAAGAAAAATATTTAAAGCAGCTGCAAGCAGTAGACTGACACATGGTTCTGTTGTTTGCATCTGGAGTGAATCCAACAATTACCCTCAGACAGATGACTGTCTCCAATATGGCGTCAGCAGGCGGTGGGAAACTCATTCATTTAGAAGTACAGTGACTTTTCCAATAACGTATACCAATTTTTTGTACTGGAAAATACTTTGGTCTAAAAGTGTTGTCATCCTTTAGTTAGAGGATACTGCTGAAGTTTCAGTGATTGTAAAATTCTTCAAAGGTAGCAGTGATGCATATTTGAAGTAGGTGTTATAAGTATTCATACAAATAACAGCTAGGGGGCTTTTCAGAAAAATCCACCTCCCTTAGCTATTAAAGTTAATCTACAAAACTAAACATTACCCCTACATATAACTAAATCTATTCAGGTCAAATGTGTGGAATTATATTCTAGATTTTGCCACAAGTGTAGAATAACTTATTTTGGTTTTGTACTTTTAATTTTAATTACAGAGTACTTACATTCCTAAGAATATAATTTAGAAGTGAAAAATAAATTAAATTTGTAATTATATTCTGACTAAACTGTACTCTTAATATATCACATATAATATTTAATCAAAGTTGTACAATGTCTTTCTGTGCGAAAGTGTCTTATACAGTGTTCAATTTTTTTGGAAAATTTCACTTTTTTTTTTTTTTTTTAAAGGAAAAGCCATTGTTTTCTTCATGGCTTCAACATTTCTGGAAATTTTGCACCTCTAGGTATCACAGAGAGTTTGCAGAGAAATTGAAAAAACATTAGAAGGAAGAACGATCAGAATACATCTGCTCATATGTTTAGGGGTGGGTCTTTACCGAAAGTTTTAGAGCAATCTGTGAATTCAGCAAGAGGGGACAAGATAACTACACTGTAGATCAATGATAGCGAACCTTTTAGAGACTGAGTGCCCAAACTCAGTGGCATTCCCATACCGGGTGTCACTGGGTGCCAGGGGCGAGACTTTCGGGGGGCAGGACTTTTGGGGCGGGACTTTCAGGGATAGGACTTCTGGGGGCAGGACTTTCAGGGGAAAACCCCAAGGAATATTCTCTCAGCCTCAGGCTAGCAGTAGCAAACCCCTTCTGATGAAACCTGTCAAGAAATCTCCATGATAGTTTCACCTTAGTGCAGGGGTCGGCAAGGTTTAGTTACCTGGGGCCGGTTGCTGGTCCCCAGATCTTCTGCCGGGCTGGGGGGGCGGGAATGGCGCTGACACCGCCAAATCCCACCGATACCCCGTGCGTGTTGTGGCCCCCATTTTGTTTGCCAAAATGGCGGCTGCGACTCGTTTGTGCATGCACAGTACTCATGCGCAGTTGCCAACCCCCTGCCTTAGTGTTTCCATAAGTCAGAAACAACTTGAAGGCACCAGACACACAAGTCATGCTCGCTCAGCCTCAGAGGGAGGCAATAGCAAAAATCCCTTCTGAAGAAATCTTGCCAGGAAAACCCCAGGATAGGTTCACCTTAAGTTCGACATAAGTAGGAAACAGAGTCACACTCTCTCATCCTCAGAGGAAGGCATTGGCGAACCTCCTCTGACAAAATCTTGCCAAGAAAACTCCATGGTTTGTCTTAGGGTCCCGAAATTGGAAATGACTTGAAGGTGCACAACAGAGAGAGAGAGAGAGAGAGAGAGAGAGAAGAATCAACTTAAGATGCTCAATAGCAGTAAAATAAATTAATTAATTTAGAAGAGCATTATTGTTTCATATTTTAAAAATTATAGACTTGTGGGGTTTTTTGTTTGGAGAATTTTTTCCTAGTTATAAAATTAGTAATGAATTTGTATTCATGAAATGAAATTGTGCTCATGAAATTGATTTATTTTGTTAATACGGTATATCCCAACTAGATTGTTGATCACTTAATTTTCTTCTTGAGTTCATGTTCTTTTAAATACCAGCTATTGCATGGATAAAATATTTTTCTTTGCAAGATAGATATTAAAGTACATTCTGTTAAAATACCTACCTTCATCAAAAACTAGTTAAAATTTTCATAAATTATGTGTAACATTATTTGTCGGTGCCTTGTCATACATCATGAAAACTCCTTGAAAAATGTGGGACATGACAAAAGAGAACCAAAAACACTTGTATATATCTAAATTCATACTTTTTAGTCATGCTCAAAAGGGAGGACCTTTTGAAATTCCTCCTGGACAGAACGATGAAATGGAGGACATGTTCTGGAAAAAAAGAGCATGTCTGGTCACCCTGGCTCAAAATAGAGGATGCTATGGAATTCCTCCTGATCAGAAAGAGGTGGAAATGGAGGTCCTATCCTGGGAAAGGAGTACGGCTGGTCACCCTGGCCCAAAATGGAGAACATTGTTGAATTCCTCCTGGACACAAGGAGGTGGTAAAGGAGGACAGCTGGTCACCCTGATCTGGCCCGTTCTCTTACCTTCCAGTTAGCGCAACTCCTAGGGTTGCAAAATTCTTCCTTTCGAGGGCGGGTTAAGGAAGCCAGGTTCTTCTCTTCCTGTTGGGGCCCACTGGGTGACTTCGGACAAGCCACACTCTCGGCCTCAGAGGAGGGCAATGGCAAACCTCCTCTGAGCAAACCTTTCCAAGAAAACCCCATGATAAGTTTGCCTTAAGGTCACCATAAGTTGAAAACAACTGGAAGGCACACAACTGCAAAAAACTACAGTTCCCAGAATACTATAGTAAGGGGCAGGACTTCCGCCTGGAAGGCCTGCATGCAGCCTGGCTCCTTGTCAAGGCCCGGTTTGCCCCAGGACAACTGGGCTGCTGCAAGGAGCCTGGCCCGGCCACACACATCTCCTCGTCCCTTCTTGCTGCAGCCCAGTTGTCCTGGGGCAAACCAGGCCTTAATAAGGAGTTGGGCTACATGTCTGCCCTGCCCTTGCCTCCTGTGGCTGCCGCGTGCCCTCACGGACTGGACCACGTGGTAAATTAAATTAAATTCAAGCAACAAAATCACTGGTTTACTGTTAGGCATTCTTAGGTACTGTGAAAAATTTTTAAAAGTAAAATAAAGCTTCTAGGTTGATTAAGACCTTTGGCAAAATTAAATAGTTGACTAAATAGTTGACCAAAAAAACATTTTTTTAAAATTCAAAACATAATCACAAAATAAACAGTTGCAGACAGTAAACATAAATCCATGTCATTGCTTAAATACAATTTACAACAGTGAAGATCTTAATCTGAATGTAGAATAAAATGTATCACATGGGCACCTTTGAATTTCATCTAATCAGGCTCTCCAGAGGGCCCTGTGAGTTGTAAATAGAGTACCTTAACCATCCTTTAGTAAGAGATCAAGTACCTTCAAAGGTTAAACCTGTGTTTAGGTCCATTTGCTCACTTTATCTGACATTTTACGTAATTTTTCTGATATTCAGTTCTAGATTTTACAGTGCCATAAATCTCAGTTATGTTTGTCCTGTACCATTACTGCATAGGGACTTCTGCGTGCACAACAGTGTGTGGTTTTAATAAATATTTTAAACGTGATGGAAGGTACTCTCCTCAGTGGGCTGGGCCTAGTGATATTAGTAGGTTAGAAGTCTGCAATGGTAAATAGTAACTTGCTTTCCCTGGCTGATCCTAAGCTATTGGTTATCCAACCTCCCAGGACAAAAACAGAAACTCCAAAGTCAGTGCACTTTGAAAATAACAGTGCACCTGAGCCCTCTGTACCATCATAGTCCCCATCCTTAGAAATAAATGTTAAGGAGCCCTAATAAAACTTGCTGGTTGGTCAGAGATGGAAGCAACCTGGTTTACCAAAGGTTGAGCTGTGTCCTTCCTGATCTTCCTAGAGCATGTAAGAAAATGATTCGGCTAAAGAGTTGCTCATGGCAAGATGTCCTAAGGTGGTTAAGTATCCTGTTGGTATTTTTGTTTCCTTCCACCACCCTAGATGGAAGGTGTTTCTCTTCATTGCTTTTTACTATGATAATCAATGTGTGTTGGGGGTGGGATCCATTGATACAAGCATTTTGTGCATATATTCCAAAATATGTCCATTTGTATGCAATGTTTCAAATGTATGAATTTGAGTATGTGTTTCTTTGGTGTCCCCTTCAGGGGAGGGGAACTTCTTCCCAGTTTTTAGAAAAGTAGGATTTTCATGTTCAACTGTGTTCTGATTAGAAACTTCTTTTGCCCTAGTTGGTGGTTAGAGGTGGACTATTTAAAGGTCCAGAATCTCTTATTTTTATCCTGGCTAGTTATTCTTCTGGCTTACCTTTGAGAAGCCATGCATAAAACTGAGCTGTGCTTTATGTACCTGAAACCTGTTATAGCGTGGTGTCTGAGCTGACATTAATAAAATTGAATCATGCTTGGTAGAGAAATTTCAAATTGCATGAGAGTTATATCTGGAACCTGCCCATATTGTTTTGGCCATCTCCTATACTCTTAAATTTTCTATTTCTGCTTTAACCTCTTGGTAAAGGACGCTGCACATTTTTTTAAATGGGCTAACCATGTGAATAAATTCTCTTGAGTTGCTGGTTTTTGCTATCATTTTCTACAGTACATTTCAGTGTCTTCAGTAGATTTTTACTTTGATTACCAAAATGTCTGTTGGGAAATTATTTGTTTGAAGCAATCTGTTGACAGCCATGTCCAGAGAAATGTAGAACTGAAAGAAACCAATTTCTGTGAATTCAGGAATTCATAGCTAATCTACTATTATGATTATATTGATAGGAGACAACACAAGTGCACAACTATGCAGATATAAGATTTCAGTGGTAATCTCTACTTTTGTTGTCAAGGTGCAGCAGTGTGTGGTTGAGGTTTAGGATACTGTTGGAAAAGTTATCTTCTTATGCTGCTGTTTCTGCTGCCCGTCCTCTTCCTCTAGATCAGGCCTCTTCAACCTTGGATGGTGCATTCAGCCCCAGTCTGTGTAGCCAGTTTTCAGAGATAGCTAAGAGTTACTGGCCAAAATATGCTGAAGAAATAGATTAAAGGAAGTTTCTCTAGGTCTAGTCTACATGGGTAGTTGGAGAAACAGGAGACTAACTGCTCTTGCTCCTTTTTGTCCTCCTTTCTGCATCCTTCCTCAAAGCGGTTGAGTGAACTGGGAGCAACGGCAAGGAAGAGGCTTGAAGCCAAAGTGCTCATAAACCTCAGCAAGTGCCTGATGATACTAGTACCTAACATTGTTCACTTCTATCCTAGGAGTTTGCAGCACTTACTAAAGAGCTTAATGTATGCAGAGAACAGCTCCTTGAAAGGGAAGAAGAAATTGCAGAACTGAAAGCGGAAAGAAATAATACAAGGGTGAGTTTGCTACCTGGCATAATTTTTGGTATTACAGTGGGCCATCTGTATTGGCAGGGTTCAGTTCCGAGCTACCCCCGCTGCAGATGCCAAAAAACACAGGCAATTGCGCCCCATATTATTCAGTGGCAGTGACATGAATGCACATACTTCAGTACATGCATGTTCACATCACTGCCACTGAATAATATTGGGTGTGGCTATCCATGGGAAGTCAGATTAGTGGATCCGAAGCTTGCTGATATGGAGGATCCACTATATGTATTAGGAGGGGTTATTGTTGTTTTTTTGAGATGACATGTAATGTATTCATTTTTCTCTTGCCTTTGCTTTTCCAATTAAAAGGGGAAAATGAATGAACAGAACTTTCAGTTACGATTTTGTGTTTAAATGCAGTGCTACAAGGTTTGAATAAATGTGCAATAAAGACTGTTCAGCCTTGTTATTATTTGATTGGAAAGTCAAGCAAGCCATAGATGAAATTAATAATGCAAAAAAGCATTATCAGCAATATGCTGTATTTGAACTTATTATTTGTTCTTAGTTAAACAGTGATTGAGTTCAGAGTAGTATAAAGAGAATGCTACTCACACTGAATGATAAAATTGTAAACACTGAAGACTGGTAGGTTTTGCTGTTATAACAGTTTGAATAATTTGCATAATGTAAATGGTTTTAGACCAGATATTATTGCTATCACTACAGGGGGGCAGTTGATTTGGGAGACGGTTGTTTGCGTTCTTTGCCTTTTGGAAGGACTTTGAAGCTCACATAGATCCCTTGGTATATTTCATAAGCAAATCTGCAATCTTCTGCCTCTTAAGATCCATAAAGAAATAGCCTTACAGCATCCATGTAACATTTTTCTAAAACAAACTAGAAGCTGATTCATGCAACCACTCAATAGTTTGACATCTTTTACCTTTATTACATTTTGCATGTGGCAGAAAGGTCATCTGAACTGTATGTCATGAGCACAAGCTGTTTAATGGAGCACCATTGTTTAATCAGCACAGTATAATTTAAAATAGAGCAGAAAAAATTCAGAATGGTAGCAGAGTCCTCTTATATTGCTACTGTTAGAGCCATTTCACACACAGGAATGTTTGCTGCATTTACAGTGTGTTGCAGAGAACACCATGGAAGTGTGTTAGAGGTGTACTCATCTTCAGATGTTCACTAGGTCAGTTCCAGAGCTTGGAAATGTTACTTCTCCAAGGTCTCAGTTCTTATAACAGGATAGAGAATAGTTTGCTGCTGTTGAATTCATGCATACTGTCCTCACTGTTTCACATATAGTTTCCATTCTGGTTGGAGGCAAACTTTGCTTTGCATAAACTATAGTTTGCCATTGCATCCATTCCGGGTAGACTATAGTTTGCCATAAATTCCTCCATATAGCATGAGAGGAAGATAAAAAATACCTCTCTGAACTGTCCTCCATGTATCACTGGAGGTCACGGCTTCATGAAGAAGTGTCTGCTCACAGATTTCTAAATTTGCCAATTTGAACCTATAGAACAGTGTAGAGTAGAGGAGAACACTTAGATACTCGTAGTGCTGAATTCTGTGTACTAAATTCTATATTGAATGCAATTTTGGGCAGAAAAGTATATGCTGTATAAATTTAATAAATATTAATATACTTCTTATACAGCAGTCCTGAGCATTTGGAAGTGGTGAAAAGTGCACATACATGAATAAGGCATTGTCTAAAATTGGCAGCAAACAGATGCAGTAGTGATGCTCACAACTGTTCTTGCCACCAATAAAACTCAGAATGGCTGTGAAGACCTAGAAACAGTGCAGATGATTTATTCTTGTAAAGTTACTTTCTAAAATTAGCTTAGCATGAATCCGGGATTTTTGTGTGTGGCTGGGGAGCAGGGTGGTGAATAGGTTGGGGAACAGAGTGAACTATATGAAAGCAGTAAGTTAGGAAAGGCTAAGCACTTCTGTTCTTAGTGAGGCTGCATCTGCACTACAGAAATAATCCAGTTTGACACCACTTTAACTGCCATGGCTCAATGCTGTGGAATTCTGGGATTTATAGTTTGTTGTGGCACCAGAGCTCTCTGATAGGGAAGGCTAAATGTCTCACAAAGCTACAGTTCCCAGAATTCCATAGGATAGAACCATAACAGTTCAAGTGGTGTCAAACTGGATTATTTCCGCAGTGCAGATGCAGCCTAAGCAAGACTTGAATGAAAGTGGAATGTTTAGTTTTATCCTTGATGAAAAATCTTCTAGCCTGCCAAATATCCATATAAAATGCTAAGCCTACAGAGGAGAGGTAGTAATTAGGACTAGTGGTAGCATTTATAGATAGCTAGACTCCGAAGGTTCTTCTTTTTTAGTCATTGCATTGCACCCTCTGTGACGTTAAATGAGAGGCAGGGAAAGTGTGCCCTACAGACTACCTGTGACCCCCTAAGGCTGTTATTGTGGCCCTAAGCATCCTCAACCCAATTTTTAAAAAAATTCTGAACTTTTCTTATTAAAGCTCTGCACCCTCTTGTGACCTCCACTTCTCTTTCTGGTTTGGAAAAATGCCTCTGCTGGGCATAAAACAGACTGGGAAGGGGGGCAAAAACACTTTGAACTTGCTCCCCAAACCCCCTGTATAGGGTCTAAATGTCATTTTGAATTTTAAAATTCCTAAAAGTTCAAAAGTGGGTGCATGAAGGGTGACCTCCTGAGGTCCAGTGAGGGACATGTATAGCCCTGGACCTCAGCTAGATGTCCATTCTTGTATTAACAAAAATATGTCCATAAAAATGTAACTTTTAAAGCAGTTGTTTATTTGGTTAACCAATTATTTTGGCTTTCTCTGTAATTTGTAAAGAAGTATTCTGAGTTCCACATTTTTAGGCCGATTATCATTCAACAGACATTTTAAGAACAGCAGAATTATATAATTCATCATTTAATTTTGATTGCTTTTCAGTTGCTGTTAGAGCATTTGGAATGTCTTGTTTCCCGGCATGAGCGGTCTCTTAGAATGACTGTAGTAAAGAGACAGGCTCAGTCTCCAGCAGGAGTTTCTAGTGAAGTTGAAGTTCTCAAAGCACTAAAGTCCCTATTTGAACATCATAAAGCCCTTGATGAAAAGGTAATGCAAGATGGTTACTGAAGTCTCTTATTAGTTATGAAATGTTTCTTAATGCTTAGGATGATTCAATTAAGAGCATTAGTAAAAAAATCAGTAATCCAAAAGTGCTGTCACTTGACGTTACAATTGAAAAAAGTAGCTGAAGAGTACAGGCTAGTTAGGCATTGATGCAAACCGGATCACTTATCATAAGGGATGTTGTGAGTAAGAGCTGACCAGTGTGTTGGGTTTCTGAGATTTCCCTTAGTAAAATCAAAATAACTGAGAAGAGTATTTGCTTTCTGTGTCTGTTTGGTACAGTTTTATAGCACTAGTGCTTCTCTAGAGTATAAGACAATGTGATGGTGGCTATTAAATTGAAATGTAGCATACTTTTAATATAGATCCTTTCAGTTCCATTTTCATGCATTTAGTTTCCATGTTCATTCTTGTTTCACTTCATTCTGCTATAGCTTTGCTTTTAGTTTGAAGTTGTTTTCTTTTCTTGCTTTACCACTACCTACATTACATTAACAGTATCATGTACAAATGGGGAAGGGGGAAGAGAGGAAAGCCCCTTTGATGGGGGGAGGGATGTGTGCCACATTTGAATTTTAGCATGGAAAACGTGGGGAACACAGCTAGAGGAAGAGAGGACTACTAATTCTTGGAGCCTAAGGCTGCTAAAAGCACATGATGCATGGCCAGGAAGGGATTTCCCCTGAAACTCTATGTCAGAGAATGAATCATCTAATGATTCTTGATCCTGTATGTCCAGTCACTGTGTATAAGACCTCCTAATGGGTGAATGTAAGAGCAGCAGCATGGATGAAAACCAGACTGTTTTTTTTTAAACTTTGTTTTAAAGTAATATTTTAAATAGTTTTAATTCTGTTAGTTTAATACTGCTTTAATATCAGTGTTTGTACATTTTTAACTGTATGTGCTTTTATTGTAATTTTTACCATTTATGAGTCTCCTTAAGTTTTACTCTGAGGAAAGGGTAGAATATGATGGATGCATGGATGATTTGCATCCTATGTTCTCTTACATGAATGGAATAGCCTCTTCCAGTTGTGGCAGGAGCACTAATCAACAGAAGACTCCTCTAGAGTAGAAAAGATGGACAAAACTTCCATGGATTTTTTTTTCTTCTGCAGACCCATGTTTCCCTCCCTCACTGTCCCTTGTACCCTGGAGCAAATTTGAGGGACTGCTGGTAAGAGGGTGATAAACTTGCTTCTCTTTGTTTTTTGTTGGCAGAAGTATACCATGATCACAACTCTGCTGAGAATATTTTTCCAGCAATAAGTTGTTAGTATTCAATCCTACTGTGTTGGATCAAGCAAAAACCTCCTTTTGATGTGAGGGCTCTCTCTGCAGGGGCCTTTTGATCCATAGGAGTTTTTGTTTTTGTTTTCCCCTGGCTTAACAGGAGAAGAGATCTTTTCCCTGTGGTCCCTTATGGCTCTTAATTCCTAGGTGTCATTTTTTAAAATCTGATTGATGAACTCATACTGAATAACTTCAACATTAGAAACTATCATATTTCAATATTTCATAAATTTCCAAAATGAAATCTGATTGCTAAACAAAAATTTTCAGGTGAACACTTAATATTTTAAAATGTAATCTTTGCCCCTTATCACTGTAAGTTGTACCATGCTTTTCTCTATAAGAAGCAAACTTGGATGTGAATGGACACTTGAGTTCAGATGTTAGGACGTAAGTCATGTGATGAGCATGGCAGAATATTTATAACTGTAAACCAAACACTAAGGATAAGGGATTTTAAGTTCCATTGACTTAAGAGGGAGGCAGTCTTAACTTTTGCTGTACTGTGCCCTTATTTTCTGTTTCTTTGTTTGAACCTCCAAACCATCCTGGACATACTTGATTTCTTCTTTTTTAAAAAAAAAACAAATTAAGCAGGATTGGAGCTGGTTAGTACTTGGATAGGATACCACCAGGTAATGCCAGGTATCTCCAATTAGCACTTGGAAATAATCTTGCTTGAAACCCTGGAGAACTGCCATTGTTGGGCTAGATGGACTAATAGTATAACCCAGTATAATGACTAATAAAGCAGCTAGGTTCTTGTCTCATGGAGAAACAATGTCCTTCTTGTATTTTCCAGTCTTTGTGTCTGGAAATTTCTGGACATTGCACTTTTGATAAAGTGATTTTAGTTAATATACTTTTAGCTTGACTCTCTCAAAACATGCAGTAGTAACAGACCTTAAGCAAATACTTCTGCTTAGTTTCCATGGGTTGGATCCTAAAAACTGTACAGACATCCCTCAACTTTTCAGTGACTCATTTTTTGATATTCTGCTGTTTCAATAGATCTAAACTGTAGCCATGCACCACACTTTTAACCTGTGGTCCACGCTTCATCATTCCCTCTATTCCTGCAGAAAACATGAGAAAATTATTATACGGAGGCTGGCTCATGACCATGCAGGCACACTCGTTGCAGACAGTCAGCTTGCACCTTTTCCCCTCTCTCAGATGCATGGTCCACTCTTTCCTTTGCCTCTTGTCTTCTTCCTGTAGAAAACTTGAGAAATCTGAGAGAGGGACAAAAAAGGCACAGAGTGAACTGAGAGACTTTACAACCAGTGCACCTGCACATGTTCATAACTCAGCCTCTGTAGTTACCTCAAGTTCCCTATAGGAAGAAGGCAAGAGGAGAGGAAATGACAAAAGAGAACTCCACTCATATCGGAGAGGCAGAAAAGGCACCAAGTCACCTGAGAGACTTTGCCTAGAGGCTGGCTCATGAGCTCACACAGCTTGATGGACATGCCCAGACTGGTGGTAGGTTGCCCTCCTTTGACTGGATGGTTTCCCACTGATTAGCAGGAAGCAGAGTCCAGTCAAAGGTGCTGGATGTGTGCCATCACTGCCTGGGCTGGCTGTAGGCTCTCTGAGGATGAGGCAGGGGTTTTGGCTCAGCTCACTTCATTCAGTGTGTTCTTCAGCCAGTGCACAGACGTGGCAGTTGTCAGGGTTCCTGCTCTGATAGTTTTCCTCCTTCCCTTCTTTCCCAACAGCCACAGGTAAGGAAAGGTGGCAAATTAATAATAATAATAATAATAATAATAATAATAATATGATTTATTTCTAGCCTGCCTATTTCCATAGGGAATCAAGGCGGGTTACAAGCATAAAAATAAAAATATAATAAGAAAACAATAATATAGAAGTTGCATAAAAAGCAAATACATGGGGGGGAGAGGGCTATTCTGGGAAGGCCTGTCGGAAGAGATCTGTCTTAAGTGCCTTTTTAAAGGGTGTTAAGGTGGCGATGTGACGGCTCTCCTCCGGCAGGTCATTCCATAACCTAGGGGCGGCAGTTGAGAAGGTCCTCTGGGTTACTGCAGCCAATCTAGATTTTTTAAGCTGCAGAAGATTTTTCCCAGAGAACCTTGGTGTGCAGGGTGGATTGTGTGGAAGAAGGCGCTCCCGCAGGTAGTTAGGACCCAAGCCATGTAGGGCTTTAAAGGTTATGACCTACACCTTGTACCGTGCCCGGAAACTAATTGGCAACCAATATAGAGATTTTAAAACAGGTGTTATGTGGTCAGTTCTAGATGTCCCTGCGACCAGTCTGGCTGCCATATTCTGTACCAATTGAAGTTTCCAAACTTGACACGAGGGTAGCCCCATGTAGAGCGCATTGCAAAAGTCAGGTCAAGAGGTTACCAGCGCGTGTACCACTGTTTCTAGGTCGCCCGACTCCAGGACGGGTCGCAGCTGGCAAATCAGCCGAAGCTGATAACAAGTGCTCCTGACCGTTGTATCCACCTGAGTGGACAGGTGAAGCAGCAAAGCTAGACTGCGGACAGAGTCCTTCAGGGGAAGGGTGACACCATCCAGAACTGGCTGACATATCTCCATTCCCGGGTTAGGGGTCCCTATAGCAAGTACCTCCATCTTGTCTGGATTCAGTTTGAGTTTGTTTTTCCTCATCCAGTCCATTACTGCCCCAAGACAGTCATTCAGAGGAGAGATGCCATCCTTAGTCACTGCATCAGCCCGAGACATAGAAGTGTCATCAGTGTATTGATAACATCCCACCCCATGTTTCTGGATGATCTCACCCAGTGGCTTCATATAAATGTTAAACAGCATGGGAGACAAGATGGCGCCCTGGGGGACGCCAGATTTTAGCTCTCTTTTCGAAGAGCAACTGTCTCCCAGCTTCACCATCTGGAATCTGCCTGAGAGGTAGGAACGGAACTACTGCAAAGCAGAGCCTTCGATTCCCAACTCTTCCAAGCGTTCCAGAAGGATACCATGGTCGATGGTATCGAAGGCCACTGAGAGGTCCAAGAGCACGAACAGTGTCACACTTCCCCTGTCAATGCCCAGACGGAGATCATCGACTAAGGCGATCATGGCAGTCTCAACTCCGAATCCTGTCCTAAACCCAGTTTGAAAAAGCTTATGTTATTACTGGTGTCCCCTGGTTATTCAACAGGTTAGGGACAAGTGGCATGTAATGGTTCCACATTTTGATGATTTCTGCATTTTGACAGTGCTAACCTGTCGAATAAGCAATAAGATTCACACATCAAAAGGGCCTTTCCTCTCCTTTGAATGCAGTCATTTATGCTCCCTAACAAACAGCCTGTAGATCCAGCAAACTGCCAGAATAGTATTGGCATGTAGAAATGTGAAAATAAGAAAACCTAAGTAATCAGAAATGCCTCATACTTTGACTTGATTGGATCCAAGTCCACATGGTTTAGAATGTCCCCCTAGGTCAGTGGTCTCCCAGTTTTTTGGGTTATAATCACCTTTCCTCTTGGGTAACAATCTTAGCTCCCCCCAGGCATATTTTGAAATATTAGGTCTACTCTTCTACTGCAAATTCAAAACAACCTGTCTTAGTTATTGCTCCCTTTGCCCCAATCACCTTGGGAGCAGCGACTGAGAAGCTTCTGCTTGTGCAACAAAGGCTGTCTCAAGCAAGAGTCTTTTTGGTCATTTTTGGACTGGCTGCTCAGTCACTGCTCCCTTTGCACCCTATTATGCTGGGAGCAGCAGCTGAGCAGCTGACTAAGCAGCGACTGAGAAGCCTCTCATCCGTGCCTGCCTTGCAGCAAAGGCCAGTGTGGACAAGAGGCTCAGTTGCTGCTCCCAGCAT
Organism: Phrynosoma blainvillii; assembly: GCA_026167975.1. Taxonomy (NCBI): domain Eukaryota; kingdom Metazoa; phylum Chordata; class Lepidosauria; order Squamata; family Phrynosomatidae; genus Phrynosoma; species Phrynosoma blainvillii. Next base: position 357,415,975 of record JANUYF010000001.1, read on the forward strand.
GACTAGGTGTAAGAGAGAAGCTTCTCCCCAGAGAGGTGGGACTCTCAATCCTTCTTTGTGGCAGAGAAAGGTGCAGACGGTGGTGTATGCAGGGGGTTTACAGAGGCCACATGCTCTGGACTGGAAATTGGTGTGGACTGGGAAAGGGAGGGATTTTAAGTACAGGAGCTACTGCAAGACAGAGGACTCTTTCCAGTAATCAAGCACAGATACTCCTTCCCCAGAGATGACATTATTATTATTATTATTATTATTATTATTATTATTATTATCCCTTTTCTTTAGAAATGCTCTTAGAGCAGAAGACATGTATTTTCCCCACAGCTTCAAGTGTCCCCTCTCCCACAAAAAAAAAGTTTCTTCTGCTACCTTTTCTCAGCTTGTCTGATGAAAGAAAGCAGGAGCAGCAGCACAACTCCAGCCAGCCAGCCAAGTCCCAGCAAAGCTCACAAAGCTTAAGCAGGGTCCAAACTTGAAAGCTCCTTTTTGCCACCACTTTCCCCCCTGCCACCATGTGCTCTAACTCTTTGCTCCAGTCTGTCCCAAAATGATGCCGCTCTGAGCCACAGAAGCGATGCCCTTTGCCCAAGCCTCATGAGAGTTTCCCAGTTGTCACTACTGGTAAGGGAGTGAGCTCACATGGGCAGGCTAAGAGTGGGAGATAGCACCACACAAAATGATTGGTGAGGCTGTGTGGTGTTTTTTTGAGGACCCTGAAAAGAGGTTTCCTGCCCACCATTGTCCTAAAGGCCACTGGTTCCCCTTGTCTTTCTTGCACACCAATAGGTTGACTGAAGGCCCCCCTGCCACCTCCCTACTGCCCCACTTTTCCTTTACTGCCCCCCTGGAACCTTCCACCTGCCCCCAGGGGGGCATACCGCCCACTTTGGGAATCATTGCCCTAGGTTAACAAAAACTTCCTGTTTAATCATTATGCTTTACTACTTTTTGCAACCAATTAGTATGCATGACTCATCAGGAGGTACAGATTACAAAATAAGAATATAAATATAAATAATCACCCTTCCTAACCATCTGGTCTCTTATTATATTGTTATCAGTGCAAATTTCTATGCCAACTCTTGTCTGATTTAGAAATCCATTCCTGGGAATATACTAGGAAGTATAAATCCATACTGACTCATTGATCTTTCCTAGATCACTTGTTCTAAATATTCTAGTTATATAATGGAAATGTATTAGCAGTTGCTTTGTTTTATACTTTTAACAATGTATTCCCATTTATTGTCAGCAATAAATGTTTGCTAGCATGTTAATAATGCTAGCAGAATTTCATTGTGTTCATGTTTTTGCTTCATCTTTTAGGTGAGGGAAAGATTACGAGTGGCACTTGAAAGATGTAGTTTGTTAGAAGAAGAACTAGGTACTACACACAAGGAGGTAAATAATTTCCATCAATTTGTTAACTGACTGGCTCTTTCGCTTCCTGGAGCTGCTTTGCAGGAGACTCAGACAACTACAGTGGAAAGGAAGAGGATTTCTCCAAAATCGTGAAACCACCTACAGCACTTCCTTGCTCTTGCCAAGAATGCTGTGAATGGTTTCAGATGATTCTGCATCATCATGAATTGATGCTGAAGAACATTTCTGTACAACTGTAGTAACAGTTTCTCGTGGGAATAAAATTCTCATAGGAATTTCTTTCTGTAAAGGGAAGTGTTTTTCAGCAGCAAGCATAGAATTGTAGAATTTCAATAATGTATTGCTCATGACCAAGAACCATTGCAAAAAATGTACATAATACAGGTACAAAACTGAAGCAGATAAAATATATTTATAAAATGTGGAATCATAGAATTGTATAATTGAAAGGACCACAAATCCATCTGATGCAATTCCCTCCCAATACAGGAATACACACTTAAAAGATCTCTAAGATATAGCCAGTCAACCTCTGTTTAAAAACTTCAGTGGAGGAGTATTCACCACTTTCGGAGCTAGTCTGTTCCACTGACAAACATCTCTTATCATAAAGTTCTTCCCAATAACTTGAATCCTTTCCTGAAAATCAGATTTGGTCTATCATCTGCATGGTAGCTTTTTCAAATATTTCTAAACCTCTCAAACTTTTTTTTCTCCAGGCTGAAAATACCCACCTCCCTCAACACATCCTCATATGTTCACAGACCCTTTACTGTCTTGCCCTCCTTTAAGCACAGAAGTCCTGGGTGGTCCTATATACCAATCAACCTAACCCTGCTTCTTCTTAAAGTAAATGACAGTCATTGATTGATTGTTGTTAGTAGTGTGTGTGTTTCTCTTTTAGGACAGTATTCCTCAAGCATGCGTATTGTTAATGAGGCATACTTTGGATAAGTTAACCTTTGACTAGATTATAGAAATTGGTCTAAATTTGGCTGTAAAATTGAGCCCAGTATTGTATAAATCACATTGTGTTATCTATGCATTGATGAATGCAGTATTTCTGGTTCTGGAAATATTGATGCTGTAAATTATTAACATTTTAAAGGCTCCTTTTTCTGTTCATAATTAATATTTATTATGATTTTTATGTAATATTTTAATTTTCTTTTTTAGTTGATGATTTTGAAAGAACAGAACAATCAGAAAAGAACACAGGCTGATGGAATGGCTGATATTAATCATGATCAGGAGAATGCACCTAGCACTAATGGAAAGGTAGGAATAAAATCTGTTCTGGTAAGGTGTAATCATCACTTTGCAGAAGAAATCTGTACCTAAAATCTTGGCGGCTTACATGCCTCCAGCATATTATTGCAAGAAAGTAACAAGTGAAAGAAGTTGTGTACTACATTAAATGTGTTATCTTCTTGATTACCTGATGAAAATCCCCTACTCATTCCAGGAACACTTGAGTAGTAAGAAATGGAATAATCTCAGTTACTAGTTTTCTGATTTTTGGGGTTAGAGACTGAAACTTTTCCCTTAAAAGTCATAATATGAAAAATTATTATATTAACTAGTCTACCATCTAACAATAGTCTCCTTCCCATAGAGATCTTCTAATGGATCGCTGAGTCACGATGAAGATCTTGCTAAAGTAATAGAACTTCAAGATGTTATAGACAAACAAACAAAGGAGCAAGCCCAAATGAAAGAAAGGATCACTGCCCTTTCTAACAGAGTAGCAGAACTGGAAGAAGACCTTGACACTGCTAGAAAAGATCTAATCAAATCTGAAGAAATGAATACGAAGTTGCAAAGAGATGTACGAGAGGTGGGAAACTATCATTTAAAAAATATCTAGTAATATCTTAAATTCAATGCCTTTAATTGTTTTTACCTCATGGAATAAATTGTTTGTTTGTGGTTTGATGAAAAGATTAAGCTATTGTGTTCCTAGGACATTTCCATCAACTATTTTAATAAGCTTTCAAATATATAATTTATATATTTATAGTTTTTAGTTGGATGGTGGGTGACCTTTGCAGGGAACTGGATAGGGGATGTGCGTTCCTGTTGGTTCTATTGGACTGCTCAGTGACTTTCAATACCATCGACCATGGTATCCTTCTGAGTAGCCTCTCTGAGATGGGGCTTGGAGGTACTGTTTTACAGTGGCTCCATTCTTTCTTGGAGGGGTGTTCTCAGAAGGTGGTGCTGGGGGATTCCTGTTTGAGTCCTTGGCCATTGGCTTCTGGGGTCCCTCAGGGTTCAGTCCTGTCCTTTGTGCTTTTTAACATCTACATGAAACCACTGGGAGGGGTTATCTGGAGTTTTGGAGTAAGATGTCCCTGTATGCTGATGATACCAGCTCTTTCACTCCTTTTCCCCCAATTCCAAGGAAGCTGTTCCTCTCCTAAACCAATGCCTGGCCGCTGTAATGGACTTGATGAGGCAAATAAATTGAAGCTTAATCCAGACAAGACAGAGATGCTTCCGGTCTGCCAAAAGACAGATCCAGGAATAGGGATTCAGCCTGTGTTAGATGGGGTTACACTCCCCCTGAAAACACAGGTTCGTAGTTTGGGAGTACTTCTGGATTCAGCACTGAAGCTCAGATTTCAGCTGTGACCAGAAGTGCATTTGCACAGTTAAAGCTAGTGTGACAACTGTGCCCATTCTTGGAGAAGTCAGATCTGGCCACAGTTGTACATGCCTTGGTTACATCCCATTTGGATAACTGTAATGTGCTGTATGTGGGTTTGCCGTTGTAAAGTGTATAGAAACTTCAGTTGGCCAAAGAGCTGCAGCCAGGTTGTTAACTGGAGATGGTTACAAGGAACATACAACTCCTTGCAACAGCTCTATTGGCTGTCAGTCCATTTCCAGGCACAATTCAAAGTGCTGGTTTTGACCCATAAAACCCTATATGGCTTGGATCCAGGTTATTTGAAGGATTGTATCCCCCTTTACAAGCCCACTAGAGTGTTGAGATCATCTGGAGAGATCCTTCTCTCTGTCCCACCACCTTCTCAGGCTCATTTGGTGGAAACAAGAGAGAGGGTCTTCACAGTGGCTGCTCCAAGCTTTGGAACTCCCTCCCTAGAGAGGCCAAGGATGGCTCTATCCCTGCTATCCTTTCAGCAGCAGGTAAAGACATTCTTATGCTGTCAGGCCTTTTTAAGCTGCTAAGGGCTGGCATTTAAATGTTGTGCATTGTGAGTCCTGGTCAGTTAAAAGGCAGATCATGGATGGGATCCATCCTTTTATAGATGAAGTTACACTTTTTTGGATGCTCAGGCTTTCAGTGCAGATGTATTCCTAGATTGAACCCTGAATGGCAAAGCTTTTGAGTGGCGGCCAGGAGGTAGTTTGCATAGTTCAGGCTAGTGTGCTAACCACACACCAACCATTTTTGATCCAGCCATGGTGACACATGCCTTAGTTGTATCCAGTCTGGACTACTGTACAACACTAGAAATTGGACTGCTTTTGCAAAGAGTTCAGAAAAATACTATGGCTAGTTATAGGGACCTTGTAACTCATTACAGAGCAGGCGGGGGCAACTATGGAAGGCTGGACAGCATTATTTCTTCACGAGACCTTGGAGGGCTGCACCTCTCTACAATACCTGTTCCTGCAAAAAAATTGTTCCCAGATGCTCTCTATGGGGGCATGAGGGGCATTTTCAACATATTTAGCCACCTCCCTGGGCCATTTTAGTTAGTTTTGGGGGGCATTTTAGGCCCAGGAGAGGTATTTTTTAACAACAGGAAGTGCATAGAAGTAATTTCCTTAAAAAAAAAAAAAAAGGCCTCTCCTGGGCCTAAATTTGCCCAGGGAGGCACAAAACCTGATGGAAATGTGCCACATTTCTCATAAAGGACATTTTGGAGCAAAAGATGGGGGGGGGGGGGGAGTGTTTGAAAAAAATCGTGTGGTCCCAAGGGGAGGCAGAGAGCCTCCAAACATGATGGAAATGCTCTCCACATCCCATAGAGTGCATCTGAAAGCATTTGGGAGGAAAGGTTTTTTTGGGGGGAACAAATATTTTTGATCCCTGAGAGCCACAAAAATGGCCCTGGGGGCTGGAACTTTGCTCATCCCTGTGTTAGAATTGCATCACTGTTTCCACGCTCAGTTCAGAGTGCTGGGTATGTTCTGTAAACCCCTAGATAACTGGAAACAGTCTGTGTAAAAATGTTCATTCTCTCATGGGCATCTGCCTGGGTTTGAAGTCCTGCCTCCACAGGAGGCATCTCGGCTGGGCACTTGAGATATAGCCTTCTTGGTGGCTGTTTCCAGACTCTTGAACTTCCTTTTGAGGGAGGTTAGGTCTGCTCTTTTCCTGTTATGTCCCCTCTGCCAGACAAAACCTTTTTTAAAAAAAATCAGCATGTAACCTGGTTTTGTTTTTGAAAAATGTCTGAATCCTTTAGCTCTGGCTATGTTTTTCCCTATTGCATATTTAATTTATTTTTCTTCTGTTTTAAATTAAGATTTTCTTTTTGGAGAAAGGATATGAATTTTTTAAAAAATATTATATGTGAAGTAAAGAAAAGTTATTGCAATTTGTAAATGGATCTTGTGATTGCCCTGAAAATTTTGTTTACAAGACAGCATGTTCAACATATGCAACAAGTAAAAAATGCATATATCAGAACCATGTATTTTTAAAATTTTCTGGCAATTTTTATAACTTAGGCAATGGCTCAAAAGGAAGATATGGAAGAGCGAATCACAACCCTTGAAAAACGCTACCTCGCTGCACAGCGTGAAGCTACATCTGTGCATGACCTCAACGATAAACTTGAAAATGAAATTGCTAATAAAGATTCATTACATCGACAGGTAGAAATGAATACTATGACACTTCTTAAGCTATGTTGGCATTCTCTTTGTAGATGTAGCTCATCACCAGCATTCACCAACTTGATATGACTTGTGCCCTTTCTTAAGATCTTTGAATACAGAACATGATGGAAATATTTTAATAAATCTGCTAAGCATATTTGATATCAAAAAATATCATGTATCATGCAGTTGGGCACCTAGCAGGTCAGTTTTACCTTAAGGGACGTGAACAGTAGATTGTATTCACAGCAGTTTGCATAATATGCTTTTAATATAAGCATGGGTGAAGATTGCTTGCATAATTTATCCTTTTCTATCTGCTGCTCCCTCTCCATGAAAGAAAACATCTCCTGGTATTGGGGAACCCTTTAGTCATTGCTTGAGATATGCCCTGGCATACCAAATGGAGAATGACAGCTTGCATTCCTGTAAATGGCATACAGTTTGGGCCAAATATTCAGTTTGCAGTTGATGCAATTTGTTAATTCAGAAGTTTGGTTTATATCTAACCATGATCTGAACAGTGACTGACATACCATATCAGAAGACTTTGATAGACTGACTGAGAACAAGTTAAGAGTTTATTTTTGGTTTTAGAATGGGCCTCTAATTTGCTGTGGTATTCCATCCTTTATTTTTGTAGTGTATGTGTGCACGCACATGTGCGCGCTACATTTTTGTAGAAGATGATATGGAGAAAATTATTGGAAAAATTATTTCCTGTGTATCTTTCAAACAAGAATAAAGCATGTTAATGTGTTAAACATGTAAATAATCTGTTTATCTGACTAGAATTGTATATGAGCTAACATCCATGTTACTTAGATATTATAATATCTTTTATATGTTATTTCATACATTAGTTTCCTCATAAAATTATTCTTCCCACCAATGAAAAAAACTGTTGAAAGCAACATCTGGAATAATACCTACAGCAGTAGCTATTAGCAGGCTTGTATTTTTGCTTCTAGAGTGAAGATAAAAATAGGCAGTTACAAGAACGACTGGAACTAGCAGAACAAAAATTGCAGCAAACTCTGAGAAAAGCTGAGACTCTACCAGAAGTGGAAGCTGAACTAGCTCAGAGAGTTGCAGCACTTACTAAGGTAAGTTTATGCTGTACAGCTTGTCTTCAGTTGAAAACATTAGCTCTTAGTGATTTTTCTTCCTATGTTCCTGATTCTGTCTCTCCACCTCCAGTCAATAAAATGGCATGACATAGTGCTGTGTATTTATCCAGAGATCTGGCTCTAGGGCAAAACAGTCCTAACTTGGCGGGGGGAGGGGGGTTGCTTGAGCAACTCTTTTGTCAGCTCTAGGTGTTGCATTATAAATCCTTTTTCAGTTCCTAGCTGAGTAAATTATATCCACAAGGAAAGTTACATCTAATATTTACAAATGGGTTCTTGGCTATCATTTACATTTTGTTTGTTTGTGTGTGTTTCTCCTCACTGTGTATTATTGACTTTTGTAGCCTAATTGTTCACTTCTGGGGATTCTGAAGCTAAAAATGCCAATCTGTCAGAACATACTTCCAAATTTAAGAAGGCAGAACTTTAACAAAGGTTTCTAGTCCTTTGCTCATTGCTGCTTGCTAAGAGAAAGACATATTAAAATAATATAGGGAAGAAACAATCATGAATATATTTTCCCTTATTGTAAGATAAGCAAATGCAAATTTTATTTATTTCCTGAGATTTTAATTTGCCACAAGTCACCAGAAGAAGATGTCCTGGGATGAGAGATTAATTACTCATTTAATATATGAATCTATCCACTGTTTTTCTGGGAACTGGCAATGGAGCATCTTGCAAATATGAACAAAAATTGCAATCTGTATAAAGCATGATATATTCTTAGGTTTTAATTACTACTATGATTTTAAAATGACAGGCTGAAGAAAGACATGGTAACATTGAAGAACGGTTGAGGCAGATGGAAGCACAGCTGGAGGAGAAAAACCAGGAACTGCTGAGGGTATGTTAAGAGAGGGATGACCAGAGTCTTGTTTGCCCCTCTGCTCTAGAACACATAGAAAGTTGATGAAATTTCAGATAGTCAGTGCAAAGTATTGCTTACTGTTCCACAAAAAGTTCAGTTGGTTATGGCCAAAAGGCAGAAAATGTCAGGTAGAAAAGTTGGCTTAGAGGTTAACAGTTGTTTACAAATGTAAAGCAATTGGAAAGTAGTAATTGGTAGTTTAATGCTGTTTCTTACTGTTCTTCCCCACCACCAACACCTCAAAATCCAGGCTCGACAAAGAGAGAAAATGAATGAAGAGCATAATAAACGTTTATCTGATACTGTTGATAAACTTTTGTCAGAATCCAATGAAAGACTTCAGCTTCACCTTAAAGAAAGAATGGCAGCCCTGGAAGAGAAGGTAATTGTTAATATTATGATTATTGTTTGATATGCAATGCAAGATTAAGTAATACACTTGCCAAAAATATTGATTTTTATTTTAACAGACACTTACCCAGCTGTTAATGGTGAGACAGAGAACAAGCGGAAGGACAATATAAATAGAGTTGTTTTTTGTGTTAAATATAAGTATGTTTACCTAGCATATGAGAAGTGTTCTAGCTTTCTGTCCCAGGTTCCATCACCCTCCTATATGTGGACAGTGATGAGTCTGGAGAGCCATTGCCATCTGTGAAGGTTCTCTACATGAGCTGGAGCTCTGGAAATTCAGGGTACGAACAGAGATGGAGGACCTCCATGGTAAAGGGATGCTCTCTAGTTCAGACTCCATGTATGAGTTGCAGAACCATGGTCAGAGAGGTGCAGTTGTGTGTTCCCTCCCTTCATGTATTGAGTAAACATGCTTGAATAGGAACTGAATAGTGTTTATGTAAAACAGAGGATTGAGTTTGTCTGCTCAACCTTCTTCTATCCTTAAACTTCGGGGTTTTGTTACTATGTTTTCATGGTGTTTCATATTTTATTGCAAACCATCTTGGGATCAAATTATGAAGAGTAGTCTACATCTTTTAAATGAATTGATAATTTAAAAATATTGGAACTGTGTTTAAGAGAAAGAGACAAAAAAGTTTGTAGATCCTAACTAGTGCCCATAAGGTAAATACTGGAATAAGGCAAGTGTGGGCTTTTTAAAAGAATGTAGGTGGCATTTATCTGTAGTAACTTCTCAAAATCTAAAAATGTTGAATACTGAAGTTCTGCTTCATCAGTGTTAACAAATGTTTGAACTGAATTCAATTTCAGAATGCTCTTCTTCGTGAGGTTGAAAACACTAAGAAACAAATTGATGAACTTCAAAATGAAAAGGTATAACTTAAAAATAAAGCATGTCACTTTATTCCATAGGTTTTTATACATTCAGATCTAAGAATAAATAACATCTTTTTTGAGGTTTGTATAAATTAGCACTGTCATTAAAATATACATGTTTTGAGCATGTTTATCCTGTGCTGTGATGAACAACCAGAAAAAAAACTTTTATCTTCTGTATATTCAGAGATTTATTGTGCAAATGAAACTCATGCCAGCCATACCATAACAAGCCAAAGACCATAAGTGCACAAAATTCCTTCAGTGAGTCATTTTTGTTTTCACATTAAAGAATTCCCCAAAATTTGGTCTTTTTTGTTGTTTATTTAACACAAAGCTACTACTATAGTTCTGTAGGGGGTGCATCTAGTTCCTGTGTTCAGCTCATGTGGTAAACTGGGTTTTTTTGAGAATGTGTACTTAGTACAAGCAGCTGAGATGGAATACTGTAATTGTTGGGAAGCCTTGAAGAATTAATAGACAGATGAAGAGTCATTAGATGACAACAGTTATGTTTCAAAACTTACATCAAAGTGAGTGTTAGGCACTGGAATTCAGTTGTATTAATTTTATGAGTCATAAAATTGTCAAGTCAGGCACAACTTGACAACCTTGTCAATGGGGAATACCTTGATTATGTTGGAAAAACCATGTAATAACAACATTTATTTATTTGAATTTTGTTGTCTTTTTTCCTCTCTGTAGGATCAGCTGGTACTCAACATTGAATCAGTGAGGGCTGAAAATGATCAAATGAGGATGAGAGGCCCTTCTCTTCATCATAGGTATGGGTTATTAATGAAGACACTTCCATGCTAAGTTACAAAGTAGTACTAGATTAATTATTTTCATTTTCTTCATCTAAATTATCAATTATCATCATCATATCTTTTATTAAGTGCTGAGTATGTTGTTTGCTCTTGTTTCAGTCGGCCACATTTGGGTAGTGTACCAGATTTTAGATTTCCACTGGCACCTTCAGCTGTAACTGACAATCAGACAGATTCTTATAGCACCTCGGTTTTAAGGCGTCCACAAAAAGGACGGTTAGCAGCTCTGCGAGATGAACCTTCAAAGGTAGGACAGCACTACAAATCACTAAAATGTGCTATAAAACTCTAGTCATAAAACAGCATTCCATATCTATACATTCTATATCTATATATAAGACAAGGTCTGTAATAAAATTCAGGTTAGCTTCCAAGGCTTAATAATGTTAGGAAGATCAGAAATACTAAATCTTGATCTCCCAGAGACTCTAAGGTGATGTACAATTGATAAAAACACTTTGAAAACATTAAATAACTGGAAACCAATGAAAACACTTTGAAGTCTTCTTTGAAAGTAGTTCCATTTTATATATAATTTTTTCCTTTTATAAAAGGATACTCTAGTTGTTCCTCTTTATGCATATTTCAGCTTATAAAGTAAAAAATAATATTTATACCCAAAACACTTCTTTGTGAGCCTATTGATCGAATTCGGGTCCCCTTTCAAAATAATATACATGACTTAGTCCTATCACTTCAATCCCTATGTTGAAGTAAACTTTATTCACATGTCTTTCTGGATAGGAAATTGCACAGATCCCAACATCTAGCACCCAGTTCTTTGCATCTTTTCCCCAGTATTAGATTGGGATTGTGCATGTAGTACCGTATTTTTCGCCATATAAGGCGCTCCGGCATATTAGGCGCACCCAATTTTAAAGGAAGAAAATCCAAGAAAAAAGGATTCCTCCCTTTAGCCGGAGGCCGGTTGTTCAATGGGCTGGTGCTGGGATCGGAGAACTTCTCCGATCCCAGCACCAGCCCATTGAACTGAGGTCGCGGGGGGAAGGAGGGCTCCTTCCCCCCGCGACCTCAGACTTTGAATGGGCTGGTGCTGGGCTCGAAGCGATCCCGGCACCAGCCCATTGAAAGACTGAGGCCGGGGGGAGAAGGAGCCCACCTTCCCCCCCCCCCCCGGCCTCAGTCTTGGAATGATCCCGGCACCAGCCCATTGAAAGACTGAGGCCGGGGGGAGAAGGAGCCCTCCTTCCTCCTTCGCTTCGATCCCGGCACCAGCCGATTCCAAGACTGAGGCCGGGGGGGGAAGGAGGGCTCCTTCTCCCCGTGGCCTCAGCCTTTCAATGGGCTGGTGCCGGGATCGCTTCGATCCCGGCACCAGCCGATTCCAAGACTGAGGCCGCGGGGAGAAGGAGCCCTCCTTCTCCCCGTGGCCTCAGTCTTTCAATCGGCTGGCCCCGGGATCGCTTCGATCCCAGCACCAGTCCATTCAAAGACTGAGGTCGCGGGGGGAAGGAGGGCTCCTTCTCCCCGCGGCCTCGGCCCTTCGCCCTATAGGGCGCACTCACTTCCCCACGCACATTTAGGGGAAGAAAAAGTGCGTGTTATAGGGCGAAAAATACGGTACTAAAGAGATAGAGCTCTTGGTTTTGGCATTGTCAGTCAACTGTACATTGGGAGACTGAATTTAGGATTCTTTCACATGTCCATAACTGATCATTAGGATAGCACCCAGTAATAGTTGGGTAGATTCACATGCATGTATGGTTGGATCCCAATTTGGTATACTCTGAAATAAATTGCCATTCCATTCATGGTATCTACTCTGATCCAACGGAGGTTTTGTTTAGAGGAGAGAGCAGGGTAGTAATTTCTGTGGATTCCCTATTTCTCCCTTCAACAGCCCTGCCAGTGCCACATTTCCACTTTGTTCCAGAGGACCTTAGTCTTCTGCAGCTGCTTGTTCAGGTAGCATGGGCGGGGGAGGTGCAGAAGTTTATGGAGATTGTTACTCTCTTGACAGGAACATTTTAAACTAAAGCTTGTTCTTGTCTCTTGAATCCTGGCTTGATAATAGAGTAAAGGGTCAAGATCTTTCATTTGGATGTCCTACTTCATAGTGATTGGTTTAGCTGCTTCTGCTAGAGTGGGAAGCCATGGAGGAATGAATGTTCTTCGTGCATAAGCACATAGTTTATTCATAGTAAGGCAAGATTTTCCAAAATCGTGGTTTATCTGTCCATGTGAGTGGAGCCATACTTTGTTGAAGCATGCGTGGACTTATAAAAAAGGGTCTTTTCTGGGCTTAAACACAAACAAGATTCTTTGGCGGAAAATTATTTCCAAAATTTGAAGTGGCATGTAATAGAATTACCTTTTGTTGTGCTTCTGTAACACTGATCATTCTAATATCTCAACTTCTGACTATGTCTTATTAGAATAAATCGGATTCTAGTGCAGGGGTCGGCAACCTACGGCCCGCGGGCCGTTTCCGGCCCAGGTCGGCGGACTTACGGGCCCAGGCGGACCCCTGCCGCCGACGCCCGGTTCGGCCACCCTCCGGCCGCGCGCAACGCGACCACCATTTTGGTCCCCGAAATGGCGGCCATAATGTGTTTGCGCATGCGCAGGATTACTGCGCATGTGCAAATGTGTTGCGACCGCCATTTTGGAGACCAAAATGGCGGTCGCGGCGCCGGGAGCGCGCGCGGCGCCCTGAGGAGGCCCGTCCCTGCTGAGGGAATCCTCCCAAGGGGGGACCCTCGGTGGCGGCGGGCTTCCAGGAGGCCCGTAGCCACTGAGGATCCTCCTTGGGAGGCCTCCCTCGGTGGCGACGGGCCTCCTGGAAGCCCGTCGCCACCGAGGGTCCCCCTTGGGAGGCCTCCCTCAGTGGCGACGGGCTTCCAGGAGGCCCGTAGCCACCGAGGGAAGCCTCCTCGGGGCGACCCTCGGTGGCGACGGGCTTCCAGGAGGCCCGTAGCCACTGAGGATCCCCCTTGGGAGGCCTCCCTCGGTGGCTACGGGCCTCCTGGAAGCCCGTCGCCACTGAGGACCCCCCTTGGGAGGCCTCCCTCAGTGGCGATGGGCTTCCAGGAGGCCCGTAGCCACCGAGGGAAGCCTCCTCGGGGCGACCCTCGGTGGCGACGGGCTTCCAGGAGGCCCGTAGCCACTGAGGATCCCCCTTGGGAGGCCTCCCTCGGTGGCTACGGGCCTCCTGGAAGGCCGTCACCACCGAGGACCCCCCTTGGGAGGCCTCTCTCGGTGGCTACGGGCCTCCTGGAAGCCCGTCGCCACCGAGGACCCCCCTTGGGAGGCCTCCCTCAGTGGCGACGGGCTTCCAGGAGGCCCGTAGCCACCGAGGGAATCCGGCCCCTGCACCATTCCCTGCCCCCTCCCCCGGCCCCCCAGCAACAAAGGCCGCGGGGTGCGCGGGGGGGTGACGCACGGCGGTGGAGGGTGTGCGTGCGCACGCGCGCGCCGCCATCCCCCCCCCCCTTGGCCCAGCTGAGACCTGGGCTACGGGAGACCGGCCCAGGTCTCAAAAAGGTTGCCTGTCCCTGTTCTAGTGTATATGATATTGTAATGTTTACTGTTTTGATTTTACTGCATTCTAAATAGTACTATCTTGATAGATTACTACAATATGCAAATGAAGTTATATTGATTAGATCCTGTATATTTTTACTTCATGATAAATCTGCAATTAAAATTCTGATCATCTATGTTAAATAGGTTCAGACTCTCAATGAGCAAGATTGGGAACGTGCACAACAAGCAAGCGTCTTGGCAAATGTTGCACAAGCATTCGAGAGTGATGCTGATATTTCTGATGGTGAAGATGACAGAGAAACTATATTCAGCTCAGTTGATCTCTTGTCACCTAGTGGTCAGGCAGATGCCCAGACTTTAGCCATGATGCTTCAGGAACAGCTAGATGCAATCAACAAAGAAATTAGGTATAGTTCATTTTTCATCAACTTTCAGTTTTATATTGTGAGTTATTGTTTTAATTGTAAGCTGGTTTATTTAATAATTCTCTTAATTTGTGCAAGTTAGAGTATACATGTCATTAACGTATGTAGCATTTTTCATCGTTATATGTCTACATATAGATAGAGTTGCTGCATTTTGTCAGTTTGCCAGAGTTAGGGCCTCTGTAGACTGGCCCAAAGGGCCCGCCTGGGGGTAGAGTTGGGTCAGCCGTACGCTGGCCGCCCCAACCCCACACCGACACCGTCCTGACAGCATGTGGCCATATGCACAGCGTGCAGCATCAGGATGCCCTTCCAGCACAGCGTTTAAACACACTGCACCAAAAGAGTGCTGAAGAGCTGTGGAGCCAGCTCTTAGGGCTGCCTTTTGCTGCCCCTAAAAGGAGCAGCATTTTGCCGCTCTTTTCGGGGTGGCAAAAAGGAGGATCGGGGGAGTGGCATGGGGTTGCTGTGACCCCGATCCGCCACTTCCCAGGGCAGCTCTGTGCCGCCCATCTGCAAAGACTTTTAGTCACTCTGTGTGATAATTTTTGTCCATTGTAGTAGTGAGATTTTCTTAATTGGCTTGAGTTTTAACTTTTTGCTCTGTGAAGGACTCCTTCTGTGAACATAACTCTCTTGTGACCAGAAATTCTTTCTGTTCATGGAGCATAAAATTTAGTTCCAGTGCTATGTCTGCTACATTTCTACTTTCTGTGAGCATTTAAGACTTGGCCTGAAGACAAATAGCAAATTAGTTTTGTTGAAGAAGAGCTGGTAGGAATTTTTTTTTTATTTTGCTTGCCTTTTAGTAGAATTGGCCCCACAGAGAGGGACATCTGTACTGGCTTTTGTATCTATGTTTGTGTCAATACAGGACCACAGTATGCTTTCTAAGTATAGATCTAAATGTGCAGTTAATCACATACTCAGACTAAATGTATTACACCATAATCCTGATAAATTAAGTTGAACAAATTATTTGCATTAATTTCTCTGAGGCTGATGGATGAATAATTATTACTCTGCATTCAGTGTGCCCAAAACAATGGGCCATGGAGATGTGTACATTCAGCACAGTACAACCCAAAAGCAAGATATGGGGGTGGGTGGGTGGAATAACACAGAAAAATGCCAAATGTGTGCACTGCTTTAAAAGTGATTGCTGCATATTGAAAGTTTGGTTTTATATGTTTATGTGAAAGTTGCACTTAAAAAGTTGCCCTTGAAGGGTACATTGCCTTGCTCTTACTTTCTAATTAGAACTGAATCAAAACAGACAGGAGCATTCTTTGCAGCTTTTTGGACAGCAGTAACTTTTCAGAATTGTTGGATTCTTCACTTGCCAAATGGGACAATATGTATCCATGAATCCTTGACCACCTTCATTACTGGCTTCATTTTTTCCCCTTGTGATATTACATAGATTTGATTGGATACATTATAACATCATAGTGATCCTCCAGTTGTCACATTGTGATCCCTAGTTGGCTGGAACTGCCTTTTAGCTAGTTCCAAGAAGAACAGCTAGGTTTTCAAAATCCTCATCAGGCAAAAAGGTCACTTTAGGGCCGATGCAGATGAGCAGGAAAAGGTGACCTGAAGCTGCCTTTTCCCTAAGCTGCAGCAGCCATACCGCCTGCCCCAAAGATGCCCTAAATGGGGATGGAGCAACCTCATTGGGGGGGAGTCAATGCAGCTTTTCCAAGGCTGTATTGAAGCTTCACCAACTGCACCGCCGGCCCCGAGGACATCGCAAAGGGAGACGGAGCAACCACATGGGCTGGCAGCGGCTGCTTTCTTTTTTCTTTTTTCTTTTTTTTTTGGTTCTCTCAGACGTATGCACACATGCGCAGGAACACATCATAGGCTGGTATACAGCCTGTCACTCTCTGTGTACAAAGGTGACTGAAGTTTGGCATCCCTGCACATCTGCACAGGAACTGTCATAGGGTATACAGTCTGTCATTTTGTCTGTACAAAGGTGACTGATGTTCAGCATCCCTGCACACCTGCGCAGGACCTGTCATACCCCCACATATCATGCAAGGATTCACTGACCTCTGCTTCCCCCAAGTAGTGGGTGCAGTATACAAGTGCCACTGTCTGGTTGTGCCACCCTCGGGGCAAAAAATAAGTTTGTCAACTGAAAAGACGCCTACTCCATTGTCCTCCACAAAACATTTCCTACACAGATCAGGGGAGAGAGGAGAGGTACATACAAGGAAGGTTTGTGTGGACAGACTGGATACATGTAGCTGGTGGTCATGCAAGGGACATGGTCAACAGGACACATGGACAAACATTACTCCAGGAGCCCCCCTCCCCAAGCATGCCAGGAAGTGGTGTACAGGTCTTCTAAACCCCTGCACAGAAGAGGTCACAAAAGCCTCTTTCATGCAAACTACTGTGCATGCTGACAGCAAGCGTACATGTGACAGCATGCAATAATAATAATAATAATAATAATAATAATAATAATAATAATAATAATAATAATAATAATTTTTATCCCGCCCTTTGGGAACCCAATCAGGGCAGCTTACATAATAGAGAACAGTTTCTAGGGCGCAAGAGTATGGTTACAATTAGGGTTTGGGTTCAGGTTCCGGTTCTAATATTCAAGTGCACCTGCACTGGTGCGTCCACACCTGGAAGAATAGGGCACTTTAAATTAAACCCTGCATCATAGGGCGCATGTTCTGGATTGCCAACTCAATTTCTGCCGCATGTGTGGGGGTGCATTTATACGGATGTTTTAAATCTCTGGCACCCTTTTGCACCAGTGTCACTGCATACATACGCACATGCAGAGGTGCACATCTTTGCCGAAGAAGCAGAAAAAAGCTGTTCCTTTTAGGAGTGGCTTTGCCCGGCATATGATACCTAGAGAGCACTTTCCTGCCAGCTTTTAGGAGTGCATTGTCTAAACGCCCACACCTTCAAGTCAGTCTCAAAGCACCTCTTTTTGCCCATCTGCATAGCCCCTTAGTCCCTTCAGATAGTGTTTTATTGCAGTAAATGTACAAGGCAGGGATTGTATGGTATTATCACCTGAGTTTCAGTTATTTGCCTGTAGATTCCCTCTCCCCACCCCACCCCACCCAGAAGATGTGTTGGGTTTTATTTATGTTGGTTACATTTTTGGCAAAGGGGGAGTCTGACAATGGCTTGAATCAAGCATTCCACCACATCAGAATATGAGGCTCTAGGTCTTTTGGGTATTATGGAATACCTTTGGTTCTACTCCCACCAACACTCAACTCCATTTTTACACCCTGCAGTACACTGGAATTCCAATTGCATTATCATTAAAAATGATAAAGCATTCAGTTGATTTTTTTAATCTACCTGGATAGGAGTTGCTAAAGCAGTAGCATTAATCAAGGAAAATTAGTTTTTCCAATAATAATACAGAAGGATGTAAATTTTATTAACTTTCATTGAGACGTCTTGTGTTACCATCTTTGGTGGCAGGTGTGCTTGTGTAAATAAGTCACAATCTTAATTCTTTAGATTGATACAAGAAGAAAAGGAGAACACAGAACAGCGAGCAGAAGAAATTGAAAGCCGTGTTGGTAGCGGAAGTTTAGATAACCTTGGTCGATTTCGGTCAATGAGTTCTATTCCTGCTCCTTTTCCTGGTGGCTCCCTTTCTGGCACTTCTCCACCTAGCAGTGGGCGTTCTACGCCACGCCGAATGCCACATAGTCCTGCTCGAGAAGTGGACAGACTAGGCATCATGACACTAGTAAGTATCTTCTTTTTCTTCCCTATTCCTCATGGAAAAAGTCATATAATTACTTCTTTTGTTACTCATTTCCCCTGCATATTCTACTCTCTGTTTAGATGATCATATTTCAGCTTTTTAAAGCCCTGATGTGTGCTAGCCTTTTCCTTGCTTGCAGAGCCTCTCTGCTTCTCCTAACCATGGTTTAAACCAGCAAGCCTCTAGTTTCCCATTTTGTTAGAATCAAAAAGCTATATTTACCAGCTTTGGAACAGCCACCTATTTCAAATCAGATTAATAACCTGTTCGTCAGTTTATACCTATAGTTTTCTGGTTTAGAAGATATGGAAAACTACCCTTCATTAGAAGCTTCGTGGTTTAACCCTCACCTGCATGGATGAAAAAGTTTGCATTGAGCGACTGATGAGGCATGTTCTGACCCCATGAGAATTCCATCATATTTCAAAGGATAAAAATCCTCATATCCATAGGAGTGTTTGCTGGTTTAGAATGAAGAGTATTCTACAATACCCAAACATCTAGAGCTAAAAAACACATGACGTGACGTGACACATGACAGAAAATATTTTCTTCTCCTTCTGAATGCCCCACAAATATCCTAGAGCAGTGCTACTCAAGCTGATGGTCCACATACTGGTCCCAGTCCCTGAGCAATCTGCTGCTGGTCCATAGAGAGCTTCCTGACAAGAAGGGAACAGTTCTAGCCAGAGGGTACATTATATTTCCAGTCCTTGACACTTGGGGGGAAAAAACTATTGACAGTGCCCCACATCAGATAATGTAACAAGTGCTGCTCTAGAGTTCAGATGAAGGTACGGGTGCCAGTGTGGAGGCAAGGAACGGGAATTGCTATTGCATGAGCAGATATGTGCTTACACAGTGTTGGATGGAACCTAAAGATGACATCAGCTCCTATACTTACTCTTGAGTTTAAAATATGTGAATTAATATTTAAGGCTCCCATTATGAAACAAAAGATTGACCTTTTCTTACTCTGCATTCTGTCTGCAAAGCACTCATGTGAGGATGGTTGCTTATGTGGTGACAATAGTAGTAGTAGTAGTAATAGTAGTAGTAGTAGTGCTATTGTTTTGGCAGAAGGACAGGGTATACATTCAATACATCTAAAAATATTTTGCTTCTGTCCTTCGGATTTCAGAAAAACTTAGCTTGCTAGGATCACAACACTTCTTTCACATAAAAATATTAGATATTTACAGAAATGCTTAGTTGGCATTAAGAATCAAAGGCTTTTTCACAAATCTTGAGAAACATTGTAGTGCATCAGCAACACGTGAATGGGCTTTTCATTCCTTAATCTTACATTCATGTTAAGGAATTTCCTTTATTACATCTGTACTAGTCTCAAAAGCTGACCTTCAAAGTTGGTTACATTTAAACAGTTCTGCAGAAAGAAAGCTACAAATGAAATATGTAGTGGCCATAAATGTGTGTGTACGTGTGTGTGTGTGTATTTTAGAATTGAAAAATATTGTGGCTTAAGCAGCAGTTTTGTTGACAGGTTAACTGGAAACTGTTTTAGTTTCCCCAAGAGAACGTTGTAATTGCCTAACAGCTCCTCCATGTCCTTCTTATTTTGAATCATCAACAAGTCTGCTTTATCTTAATTTTTCTTCTTTGCATGCATCTGTCAGCCTAGTGACTTAAGGAAACATCATAGAAAGGTAAATCTTCAGCAGTAAATGTGTGTTGGTTTTGTACAGTAAAACTGCATTATTTATTTATATTTAAAACATTCTATAATCTTTTGGTCCCCTAGACTAGAAAGACTGCAGTAGTAATGAAAGACAGTTTTCATCTCCGCTGCTTTCTTACTCCAATGTGTTCCTTCCAAGTTAGCACATCCACATTGAAAAGCACAGGCCTATATATGACAATAGACTATCCATTTGAAGTGTGACCCTTAGTTTTCTGGTTCAAGAGTTATGTGTACTGAGAATTTGGCA
The DNA here is from genome assembly GCA_026167975.1 of Phrynosoma blainvillii. Classification (NCBI taxonomy): domain Eukaryota; kingdom Metazoa; phylum Chordata; class Lepidosauria; order Squamata; family Phrynosomatidae; genus Phrynosoma; species Phrynosoma blainvillii. The sequence goes on from JANUYF010000001.1 coordinate 357,435,986, forward strand.
GTAGTATTTCCCTGCATCCAGTTCCACTTCCTGCTCTTCTTCTTGATCTCCCTGCAGCAGTGGTACAGATACAAGACCAGGAAGTGGCTCTGTCCTGTGCTCCCTCCCGTGAGGCTTCTCTGGCCTCGAACAGTGGAGCAAAAGGAGTGTCCAGAGGCCCATTCCGCCCTAATAGCTGTGGGACCATGGCGACTGCCCATGCCTGGCCCCGATCCAGGCTGTTGCCGCAGTGCTTAACCGAGCCAGCAGAAGGAGCGGATCTTGTCTAGTCCTATTTGGTCCAGTTCTTCGGTGAAGACACGGCCTCAGTGTATCCATCACCTAAATGCTATGCCCCAAATGCAGCTGGAAACTTGTGTCATTTGGCCCATCTGTTTGGGGCTATGGACAAATAAACTGGAACAGAACCTGAGTCATTTCAGACTACTGCAAACTACTGCAAATACTTGCCATATAGAATTCCAGTAGTCACTAATCTATGTCTGTTGTTCCCATGAATAATTAGCAAGTGATAAATATTTCAGACATATTTTTATGTGTATATATCTTCTAAACTGGAAATGGCAGGTTGGTGTCATTACTGTAACTTCCTTTTCCATTGTTGTTGTTGTTGTGTGCCTTGAAGCTGTTGCTGACCTAATGTGACCCTATCTAGCGGTTTTCTTTGCAAGATTGGTTTAGAGGGGATTTGTCTTTGCCTTCCTCGAGGTTGAAAGAATGTGACTTGCCCAAAGTTAACCAGTGGGTTTTCACGGCTGAGATGATTCAAACCCTGGTCTTCAGGATCCTAGCCCAACATGCAAACCACTACACCACACTGGCTCTCTTTCCTTGCTTAGTGCTTCTTAAAAGCTTCTCATAATTCGGCATACCATATCCCGAATTATGAGAAGATAATTCGTAGATTGTTATTGTGTAGATTGTTATTTCATATTGAACATAGTGCTTACAGTATCTATCATTTTAGAATAGCAGTACACTGCCTTTCAGCTGAGGCCCCATTCACACTTACATTTTTGTGCTGGGTAGATCCGGGCAGATTTGTTAATGCAGTACCAAATCTGACCCAAATAGAGGTTCACACTATGTTTACCCCAATCGAATCTCTCCAGTGCAATTTAATCCTGTCAAGTTCAATTTTCGGGGTCTGTGTGTATTTTTGTTCTGTCAATCAAATTATGCCCATCTGTGTCACACTATTTGGGCAATCCCCCCTCATCCTTGGAGGATGGGGAGGGCAAGCCTCTTAGAGGACCCCTTGCCATGAAACCCCCATGAGAGCTTTTCCTTGGTCGAATCCTCCCCCCCCCCAGCCTTGGAGGATGGGGAGGGCAAGTCTCTTGGAGGACCCCTTTCCATGAAACCCCCATACGTGCTTCTCCTTGGGCGGATCCCCTCTGCCAGCCTCGGAGGATGGGGAGGGCAAGCCTCCTGGAGGACCCCTTGTCATGAAACCCCCATGAGAGCTTCTCTTTGAGGGGATCCCCCCCCCCAGGAGCCTTGGAGGACGAAGAGGGCAAGCCTCCTGGAGGACCCCTTCTCATGAAACCCCCATGAGAGCTTCTCCTTGGGGGGATTCCCACCTTCGCCAGCCTCGGAGTATGGAGAGGGCAAGCCTCCTGGAAGGACCCCTTGCCATGAAACCCCCATGAGAGCTTCTCCTGGGGGGGGGATCCCCCCCCACCAGCCTCAGAGCATGGGGAGAGCAAGCCCTTTGGAGGACCCCTTGCCATGAAGCCCCAAATGAAAGCTTCTCCTTGGGATTCCCCTGCTAGCCTCAGAGGATGCGGAGGGCAAGCCTCTTAGAGGACCCTTTGCCATGAAACCCCACTCAGAGCCAGCAACTAAGTGCGAGCACAAAAATGGCGCTCGCCACTCGAGATAGACCTGTGGGATGGGATGGGTATGTTCCACCCATCTGCCCACCCCCTGCCCATTAATTCCTCCCTTCAGTGCCAGTGTGAACTACCCATTTTTAAACCGATTTGCAAACCATTTTATAACATAGTGTGAACGGTCCCTAAATCTACTTAACCAACATAAATACCTTAATCTCTAAAGTCTGCATTTTCATGTGGCCCGAACAAATAGATGTTGTCACTAGCTACTGGTTTTCAGAACTCCTGGTTGAAGAAGTCTTTGGAGACATTCACAGATCAATGATGTAAACTTCATCTCTCCTTAGCCTTCTTATTAAAAAGCACCATCAATGCATGGTCATGATTTTGGATATAGGAGAGCTTCCTGAACTCTACTTTGTAAATATTTCAGTAGCTTGGTGCATGAGGGATCACATCCCCAGCACTTGTATGCACTACTGACCACTAAGTCTTGGTAACTCAAAAGATTAGTATCATGAAAAGGTAGGAGTGGATTCTTGCTAATTAATTACTAATTAAGCCCATTAAGCTGTTGTAAGGACGTAGATAATCCTTCCTGAGCTCTAAAGCCTTCGGGAGAAGCCCTTCTTTTGGCCCTACCATCTTCACAGCCATGTCTAGTGGGAACATGGGTGAGAACCTTCTTGGCGACTGTTCCAAGCCTTTGGAACTCCCTCCCTAGGGAGGACTTCTTCCTTGCTGCCCTTCTTGGCCTTGTCAATGCAAGTGGAAAATATTTTACTCTGACCCACAAGGACTTTTAATAGTGTGCAGTTTTATTGATTTCTGTCTTTTTTGTCTTTTTAACTGATTTGTTTTAAATGGTTTTATTTTTATAGATAGCATTTTGATAATAACTTTTATTAGTGTAGTCCCACTTTTGGGAAAAAGGTGGAGTATAAATTAATAGCAGCAGCAACAACAACAGGAAAAGAGATTCCATCTCAACATTAAGAAGAGCTTCCTGATAGTAAGAGCTGTTCGACAGTGGAACACACTCCCTCGGAGTGTGGTGGAGTCTCCTTCTTTGGAAGTTTTTAAACAGAGGCTGGATGGCCATCTTCCAGGGACACTTTGTTTCTGTGTTGGACTGGATGGCCCTTGTGGTCTCTTCCAACTCTATGATTCTATGAACAATAGCAGCAGCATTTTGGTCCCATTGAAATCAAGTTAGTTGACTTATTTTTCAAATTAATTTCAATGAGAACAAAGTGGTAATGACTAGTCTGAGTGACATAACATTTGTACTTCTATTTGAAGTCATTTTCAGTATGACATCATAACCTGATTAATTTTTGTGACTCTTGCAATGAGTCAGCCATAAAAACATGAAACCCAATTCTCCCCCCCCCCCATACATACCTTCTCTTTCACAAACTTTAGATCTGTTTTGCACTATGTTTAAAGTTTTACGGTTCTGAAGAATGCTGTTGGAAATGAAAAATATGTTGAAATATCCCTCTGAATTTTACCATTAACTTCAGAATTCCATTATTTCCAGTAAAGTTTGTTTGCAGTTGCAATAAATGTCTACTTCTGGTGAACTGCCATACTTTCTACCAGGTACTAAAAAAATTGGTCAAATAAGAACAATGTATGACAACATATCTAACAAGCACAGTCTTCATGTAGTTTTCTTTGTTGAAACAGGATCACCTCAGTTCATGTATGTAAATGAAAATTTTGGAAAGTATAAAATCTTTAATAGAACTCTTTATTATACGTGTTCTGTCTTAGATGTATAGATAAAGTAATATGTCTGCATTCATTTTTAGTCTACAGTTTCTAGAGAAGAAATTAGAGATGACAAGACCACAATAAAATGTGAGACATCACCTCCCTCTTCACCTAGATCTCTCCATCTGGATAGAGCTTATAAAGGAGCCTTGCATACGGTGAGCCATGAAGACATAAGAGATCTCAGAAAGTAAGTATTTTTTATATGAATATACTTAGAACTAGAGATTCTAGTTTTTTCTGATAATTTAAAATGAATATAGGATATTGTCACTGTGCATTATGACTTACAGCTTCAGTGGTCCGTTGTCAATTTGAGTTAAAACCAGCAGGATTCCAAGTTCAGAAAAAACAGGCTTTGGTAGTTAAAACTCAGTAAGCTTTTATTAAAAAAAACTATAGAACCAGTCTGGCGACTTTCATTGTCAGAACTGACCAGCAAACATTAAAATTGCCTAAACTACACACAATATCAGTCCATAAGCAGGCTTAATTCTTACTGGTTATAGCTAGTAAGCACATTTTTCTTTCCTTTCCTAAGCCATCCCATTTCTTTTGTTATTAGAGCCAGCTGCTTTTCCATAAATCGCCATGAGCAAATTTGTTTGCTTTCCTGCATTTTCTCACTACCCGTGTCTGAACTCACCCCTCTAAATCACATTATTACTACTGAATAGAACACATTACTACTGCCATATATCCCATCATCACATAATCCAACCTATTATGACAGACAAAAGCATATGCAACCCCTGATAGCTTGTGTCTTCTGGTCACCAACTTAATCTCTTGTTGTCCCCAGGATGTTTATTTCCCACTTCTCACTGACTCCTCTTTCTTCAGCCACCTTTCTCCTCAGATATTTGTTTCCTTTATCCAGTCTATCATCAGGTTCTTATTTTTTAAACATCTAGGTTCCCTGTCTTTCAGGGTCTGTGCTTCTATGACTTTATTATGTCATATATTCGGTATCCCTGCCCTTCCCTTACCTGCACAAACACATTACCTTTTGTCCTTAAATGCTTCAAGAAGTTGGAAGTCACTTGGGATTGTTGCTTTTCCTTTTGGCAGCATGCTGTCTCCATGACTCACTGTGTCAGTTTAAAGCTGCAGTCCTAGGTACGCCCACACAGACATGTCCCATTTGACATGTTTCCAAATAAATACACTTAGTGAGAGACAGCATGGTTTGAGGATTGGACTATGACTCTGGAGACCAGGGTTTGAATCCTTGCTCAGCCATGGAAACCCACTGGGTGACCTTGGGCAGGTCACAGTCTCTCAGCCTTCAAAGGCAACCCCCCCACTGAACAAATCTTGCTAAGAAACCCTCCACTAAGTTTGTCTTAGGGTTACCATTAGTTGGAAATGACCTGAAGGCACACAACAGCAACAACAACAAATACACAGGATTGAACTAACTTTAAAATGCCATTGTATCATTCAGAAGTACTGTTAGACAGTTTCAGATTCTTACCCTCTTCTTGCCCATAACGCTTTAAATGGCTTGGAGCCAGGATATCTGAAAGATAGCCATCTTATTGAGCTGGGTGGACAACTAGGCAACTGTGGCAAGAACCTTGAGGATGCAAAAAAAAGGGTCCCTAGAGGCCAAACACATTCTCCAGGCCTCACTTTGCACACCTTGTCCTAGACGATTCATTTTCAATATGAGCAGTGCCATTAAGTTAATTTCATTGAAAAGTTTGGCAGTATTCTTTAGCTTTTCTTGAGCCACAGTTTGCTCCCAGAAATGTATTTTAGCCAGCATATACAACATGTACTTAAAATATGTGTGTAGTTTATGTTCTGTCAAATGCTTAACACTATCTGTTCTACAGTTCTACAGGTTCTCAAGATGGACAAGCAAGCAATCCCAGCAGCAGTAATAGTAGCCAAGATTCCCTTCACAAAGCCCCTAAAAAGAAGGGAATCAAATCCTCAATTGGTCGTCTGTTTGGTAAGAAAGAAAAAGGTCGACCTGGGCAGATCAACAAGGAGAGTTTAGGACAAGGTAGGTCATTACTGTAGATGAAGCAGAAGGCTGAGATAATGTTAAGATAATTGTAATGAGAAATTAACTTGTAGTGATATAGGCTGCAGATTACATATGCTTCCCTAACTATATAGCTAAGGAACAAAATGCCATCGTGAATAATACCGTATCGGCATATAAGACGCTCCGGCATATAAGACGCACCCAATTTTAAAGGAGGAAAATCTAGGAAAAAAAAAGATTCTTAACCAAATACTGTAGTAAAATATTTTATATCAACTGTATAAAGTTAACAGCAGTTTAAGAACAATTTTAAGTTGTAAATTTAAGTTTAAGCCAGCAGCAGGGCCAGGTATTGCACAAATTCCCTGTCCAACTTTCTTGCAAGTCTCCTGTCGCCTTATGGTGACTCCATGAATTTCTTAGGTTTTCTTAGGCAAGGAAGACTCGAGAAGTGGTTTTGCCAGTTCCTTCCTCTGAAATACAGCCTGCAGCACCTGGGATTCTTTGGCGGTCTCTCATCCAAGGACTATCCAGGGCTGACCCTGCTTAGCTTCCAAGATCAGATGGACTGGTACCTTTGGAGTTTTTAGGCCATTGGCTTATGGAGTAATTTCTGGCTTATTTTGACCCTACCATGAGGGTTTTCTTGGCAGATTTCTTCAAGGGGGGGTGTGTGTGCCATTTCCATCCTCTGAGGCTGAGAGAGTGTGATTTGGCCAGAGTAATCCAGTGCCTTGGAGTAATTTCTGGCTCATTTTGACCCTACCATGGGGGTTTTCTTGGCAGATTTCTTCAGAGGAGGGGGTTTGCAATTTCCACCCTCTGAGGCTGAGAGAGTGTGACTTGGCCAGGGTAATCCAGTGCTTTGGAGTAATTTCTGGCTCATTTTGACCCTACCATGAGGGTTTTCCTGGCAGATTTCTTCAGAGGAGGGAGTTTGCAATTTCCACCCTCTGAGGCTGAGAGAGTGTAACTTGGCCAGGGTAATCCAGTGCTTTGGAGTAATTTCTGGCTCATTTTGACCCTACCATGAGGGTTTTCCTGGCAGATTTCTTCAGAGGAGGGGGTTTGCAATTTCCACCCTCTGAGGCTGAGAGAGTGTGACTTGGCCAGGGTAATCCAGTGCTTTGGAGTAATTTCTGGCTCATTTTGACCCTACCATGAGGGTTTTCCTGGCAGATTTCTTCAGAGGAGGGAGTTTGCAATTTCCACCCTCTGAGGCTGAGAGAGTGTAACTTGGCCAGGGTAATCCAGTGCTTTGGAGTAATTTCTGGCTCATTTTGACCCTACCATGAGGGTTTTCCTGGCAGATTTCTTCAGAGGAGGGGGTTTGCAATTTCCACCCTCTGAGGCTGAGAGGTTCAACCACCCAGGACGGGGGTGGAAAGAGGAGGAGCCCATTCAACTACCCAGGAAAAGGGAACTCTTTCCACCCCCGTCCTGGGTGCTCCAATGGGCTCTTCCTGGGATGGGAGGATGTCCTCTGACCCCAGGAAGAGTCCATTGAAGCACCCAGGACGGGGGTGGAAAGAGGAGGAGCCCATTCAACTACCCAGGAAAAGGGGACTCTTTCCACCCCCGTCCTGGGTGCTCCAATGGGCTCTTCCTGGGATGGGAGGAGCCCACTGGAGCACCGAGGCCGAGGCTGAAATGAGGCCTACTTTTAGCTGTGGCCTCGGCAGTTACGGTACTTCTTTAGTTTGCCCTCAGCCTGTATATTCACTTCATTAGACGCAGCAACTTCCCCACCCTCGTTTTGGGGAAGAAAAAATGTGTCTTATATGCCGACAAATACGGTAAATGATTATGTAAGCATTCTCACAGAAACTAACAAAAGCCATGAATTACAAGATGGTAGTGAATTACATGATTTCAATCAGAAAAACAAATCTGCATGATACTAGATTTAAGGAAAGATGTGAATGCTCAGAAAACCGTGAACATTTCCAGAATTAAATATTTTTTCCTTTTGATTAGAGAAATATGAAACACCCCACCCCACCCCATTTTTCTCCCCTGGGCTCTTATGGCTCTCGCAGGTTAAGACCATAGATACATTTAAGTGAAGGTCAGTGGAGATTTATGATATGAACCTTAATAAATATTGTAATATGTTTTTGATTACTAAAAGGTACTTCTCAATCTTGTTTATGCCCAGTGAAACCAAACTAGCAGCAGTAATGAATTAGGATGCATTAGAAAGCCCAAATACTGAGTAACTTATAAATAATATGAATGTGAGTACCAACTTAGTACCAACCTAGGAAAGAGGAGGGGATGGGTCCATCCCCTCTAAGGCTCATTCCCGGGCAGATGGGTACCTGCCTTGTTCAGGCACCCATCCGCCTGTGAAGAGAGAGGCTTTCTCCTAGGTGGAGGGGTGCCTGGGCGGATTGGAGCCCGCCTTGCTCAGGCAACCATCTACCCGGGAAAGGGGCACAGTTGTCGTGCACACACTTCCTGGCTTCTCCGTCCTGAGCTTTTTCCCCTTAGGGGAAAAACCCAGGAGGGAGGAGGGGGAGGAGTGTGCACACACCCGGCCTTAACCTCGCGAGTGTCAAGGCCGCAAATGTGGAGGGCCGAGTGTATATGTATAAAGTCTGTGTAGACTGTGGATGTTAAGTCATCAAATAATGTAAAGGACCTATACAGCAGGAAGCCTCTGTTAAATCAGTGATTCCTGCAGCACTCCTAATGTGTGGAGGTGTACTTTTAAGTCTACACTTTGAATGCCTTTTTTTACAAACAAGTGGGTTGTAAAGTAATAAATACATGTCTGTTGGTAAGTGAGACTTTACTAGCTTACACAGCTGTACATCAGATAAACCAACTGCCAAACACAAATATAATATTTTTTTCATTTTTACTACTGTTTGCTAACAGCTCATTGAATTCTTGCAGTTACTGTAATGGATACAGATAATTCAACTCAAGATGGCCTGGCACTTGGAAAACTTGGGGGACAGGCAGAAAAGAATAGAAAACTACAAAAAAAGTAAGTTTAAATGCACTAAAGAAGCATGCACATAGATCAGTTACTTTCATAGTTATGTGAAAACATGAAAAAAATTTAAATCTTTCCTGCTTTCCGTCTGCACTTTTATTGCAGAACTTTTAACTAAATCTATGAATTTAGAATGATTGTAGTGTAAGTGAATCCTAAATATCTACAGCCCATACATTCATCTGCAATTCTTCTATAATATCATGGTTTCTTGCATTAGTCAGAGTGCCCATCATGACTCTCTCTCTCTATATATATATATGGCTGCAGGTGAAGACTTCCTGAAAGCTTCAGCAGGTCCAAAATGCAGAGACCTGAATACTACTTTCAAAGAACAGTTCTTCATGAATTACTATGTAGCTAGCTTCCAAGTTTTTTCTTTGTAAATTTTGGATTGTAGATTTCTAACTCTTTTACAGCCAAAACAGCCTGATTCCAGGGTACTGTACCCGCCAAGTATTAGATTTAGGTTTTATGGCCCTGCTAAGGGTTTCATGATCCACAAGGATGGGATTGTCATCTACTACATAACTGTGCTATGTTCTCTCTCTCACTCACTCCACATCTTGTATGCTCTTTGATTCTGTAGAAATAGTAAACCATCTTTCTTGCCAGCCTTTTAAATGTTTATGATATTATTGTTTTAATTATTTATTATTTATTTCATACTTTTTCCTGTTAGCCTTCTGTGTTTTGCTATACCATTCAAGCACCCATACATTGCAGCAATAAAATATATTACAGCTGCTAAGACACACATTTACACAAATACACAAGGCCCTGTGGCTAGTTATTTTGAACAAGTGCTATTCCTGTAGGCTTTGGGAATTGCTAATAATTATTATTTTAAAAAACACAAGGATTATGGATGCCCCAAAAGGACTTGAGGGCAGCAAAAATGGCTTTGGGAGCCCCGTGTGGAATAGTGGAATCAAGAGGAAATTAAAAGCACATGTTGGGGGGTGGGGAGTAATAATAGTTCAGTTAAGTCTTTCAGATCTTAACTACTGTACATGAAAAATAGTGACTATTTAGAATAAAAAGTAATGGTGTTTTTTGACTTTATTTTTTGCATTTATCTGGTAATGGGATATCTTATGTTCTGTGGCCTAGCAGTGCTTTCATTATATCCTATAACCCCTCAACTGACACAGCATGTGTATGAGATTGTAACCTTAAATGTCTATTACTTAAATTCTTTTATTCTGTAGCTTTGGGGAATTTTAGCAGAAACTACTGTATACAGGGAATTTAGATGTTCTTGATTTTGTCTGTGTACTTAAGTTCTCTCTGTCTTTTCCTTATCTTCTGTTTTCATTTTTTTAAAAGAATCTGTACCAAGTATTGTTTTTAATCTCAGTTTTACATTTTATTTCCTTTATTTGCTTTATTCTCTTTTAAATTTTCCATTTGGTGTGGTAGTGCAAAAACCGGGTAAGTTGGTTTTAATTTAACTTAGACTGTGAATGTGTGATGTGTTGGAGAAATGCTACATTGTGCACTGCTGGATTTCAAATTGAGCAGAAAGAGGAGGAGGTGATTCCTCTTTCCACTCCAACCCTCCCAACCAGTTATGAAACCCACTCAATCTTCAGAAGCCAGGAGAACTGCAGCAGAAGGGAAGGGAAGGAAGTGTAGCTAGTGAGTCATGGGATTTAGGCCACTAATATTTAAAGTCATATTTGTATTAAATATGATCAGTGTGGTGTAATGGTTTGAGTGTTGGACTATAACTCTGGAGACCAGGGTTTGATTCCTGCTTGGCCATGAAGTCCACTAGGTGACCTTGGGCAAGTCACATACTCTTAGCCTCAGGGGAGGGCAATGACAAACCTCCTCTGAACAAATCTTGCCAAGAAAACTCCATGGTTTGTCTTAGGGTCACCATAAATTGGAAATTACTTGAAGGTACACAACACACGCACGCACACAGAGGAATCAAATTAAGATGCTTAATTTCAGTAAAATAAATAAATGAATTTAGAAGAACATTGTTGTTTCATATTTTAAAAATTATAGACTTGTGGGGTTTTTTGTTTGGAAATTTTTTTCCTAGCTATAAAATTAGTAATGAATTTGTATTCATGAAATGAAATTGTGCTCATGAAATTGATTTATTTTGTTAATACGGTATATCCCAACTAGATTGTTGATTATTTATTTTTCTTCTTGTGTTCGTGTTCTTTTAAATACCAGCTATTGCATGGATAAAATATTTTTCTTTGCAAGATAGATATTAAAGTACATTCTGTTAAAATACCTACCTTCATCAAAAACTAGTTAAAATTTTCATGAATTATGTGTAACATTATTTGTCAGTGCCTTGTCAAACATCATGCTATAAATGTTTGAAATGTGATTATATACTTCTCAAGTCACAATACTTTTTCTAGTATTTGATTATGTTGCAACTGAGTTTTTTTAGAAGCTATATTGCAGTACTGCATTTTTTACAGGTAGTATTGACAGTAAACATGTTTTTGTGGGTTTAGACTTCAACTATATTCTCAATTTCATCTACCAACAAATTTCCAAGCGTTTCCACTTACATTTTTTTCCTCTATAGCAAATTAAATTTCCCTCTATACATTTTCCTCTATAGCAAATTACATTTCATCCCTCTGTCTAGGTCCTCCAGATGTTCTAAACAACAATTTACAGCAATCCTGGCCAGCATAGGTAAAGTTCAGGAATGCTGGAAGTTGTTGTCCAGCAATATCTGGAGAACCACACATTTAATTCAACTGAAGAAACACAACTTCAGCTGTTTAGTTTGTTGTCCTTCTCCTACACACATGAGCATTTTTTTCAATATTGCTTTACCTGTTCTTGTAGAATGTAAAATATCTGTATGAATGTTTTAGAGTAGTGTTTTTCAAAATGATCAGGGAACTCTTGGGCTCTCTCAAACATTACTGAAGCTTAATTGGAAAACGAATAAATGGACAAACCTCTCTAATAGGCAGTTTTCCCATCAGTCTCTGCCATATCTTAAGAACTACCAATCCAAAAGTATGCTGTCATGGGGCATTGATTAACTTGGAGCCAGTACTGGGCTGTGAGACAATCCAAATTTGCTGTCTCAGGGGCATAAGGTCATATTTTAGAACTATTCTTTAATGAAGAAAGAGTTCAGAACAGTCAAAGTGGTGTGGAGAAATGGACAAAAGGATAGAGCGAAAGAGAGCCAATGTGGTGTAGTGATTTGAATGTTGAACTATGACTCTGGAGATCCGGGTTTGATTCCCTGCTCAAGCTTAAAAACCCACTGGCTGACCTTGGGCAAGTCAAACTCTCTCAGCCTCAGAGGATGGCAATGACAAACCCCTTCTGAAGAAACATGCCAAAAAAAACTTATAGGTTCACCTTAGGGTTACCACATAAGTAAAAAATTATTTGGAGGCACACAAAAACATAGAGTGAAAGGAGAAGAAACATACTGTATTTTCCAGCATATAAGACAACTGGGTGTATAAGACAACTCCCAACTTTTCCAGTTAAAATGTAGAGTTTGGGATATACTCGCCATATAAGACTACCCCTCTTCCAACATACACTAAATAAAAATTAAAAAAAACATCAGATTTGATTTCAGTATGGTAATTTTAATCCAAATGTTTATGACATGCAGATACTTAGCAGGAAAACTGTCATTTATAAACATAAGGCTGTTTGTCATCAAACATCTAAACATAAAACAGTGCAAGTGGATTAAACTTTTCCTAATTCACTCTAAAGCTGAAAGGAAGGATAAGACAATAAACTCATGGGAGCTGCCATGCTGTTTGTTTTCTAAGCTGTCAACCAAACTGGAACTGATGATGATTGGAGGAAGATAACAAACAATAGAGAGAGAGAGCGAGAGAGCAAGTGCCAGGCAAGCCCCTGGTGAGTTAGCAAAATGAGAAAGTGTTGGAGGGAAGGACTGCCAATATACTAGGTGATGCATTCTGGAGTATGTACAATTTTTGGCCATGTAAGTGACCCTGGGCATGTCACACACTCTCAGCCTCAGAGGATGATAATGGCAACCCCCATTTGAAGAAACATGCGAAGAAAACCCCATGATAAAATTGCCTTAGGGGCACCATAAGTTGGAAAGGACTTGAAGGCACACAAGAACAACAAAAAAGTCTGCAATTGTTTCATAGGTAGTACATGAGAATAGGAGCCAGCATGGTGTAGTGGTTCAAGTGTTGGACTACCACTCTGGAAACCTGGGTTTGATTCCCTACACTGCCATGAAATCCACTGGGTGAACGTGGACAAGTCACACACTCTCAGTCTCAGGGGAAGGCAATGGCAAACCTCCTCTGAACCAGTCTTGCCAAGAAAACCCCAGGATGCTGGTTCACCTCTTATCCGCTGCTGCCTCCTTCACCTCTTATCTGCTGCTGCTTCCTCCTCCTGCCTCACGCCACACCACGCCACCCCTTCCTCCCCCTCCTCCTCCTCCTCTAACCTGGACTTCCTCTCTTCCTCGCGCTGTGCCATCCCTTCCTCCTCCTCCTCCTCCACCTGGAGTATAAGACGACTCTCAGCTTTGGAGAAGATTTTCCTGGGTTAAAAAGTTGGCTTATATGCCGGAAAATACTGTAATAAAAATAAAAAGCTAGGCTTAAAGTTTGCTTGGTTCAAGATCTGAAAATACAGAAGAATACTGTTCTCTGGTGGAGGGGGTCACCCATTGATTTTAGTGGTAAGCCCAACAGACCTAGTATCTTGCTATATTTCCTATACCTCTTCCCAGAATCCCCTATAATATGCAGGATTTGCATGATAGATTTTCAGTAATTCCTCAGTAGCGAATTCATGTCTAAAGGAATCCCTCTAGATAGAAATTTTGAAAACATCTGCTTTGGAGATCTGTGCAAAGTACCTGAATTGCACTGTTTATAGTTGTTCCTTAATATATAGGAAATGAGGCACTGTAACCAGAGTGCAGATAATAGACTGGGGTGATGAAGGAATTGGTGTGCCAGTTGTGCTTGTTTCTTCTTTAATGTTATGCATTGATGGTGTGGGAACTATTGTGTAAACTATTGTGAAGGACAGCTCACTTTGCCCAGCAATTTTAACTAACATTTTAAAGAATGGGCAGAATAGTCTCTGGAAACATAACTATGGCAAAAAGATACTTCTTGTTAAGAAAAATAACAGGCGTGGTGGTGCTTTCTTCTTTAGGCAGAAGTTATTTTCACTGTTGCATGGGTTGAACAGAGTGAGGATGATCTTTTTTGTTTGAGGTTTGCTATCTGTCTCAAGCTGGGCTTGCCGTACATCTCAATTATTTTTGACTAAAATCAATTTCTGAAAATAATTTACATAATAGATGTAAATCTCCCAGGTCTTTGATTCATAATATACATTTGCTTAAAGATGTGTCTCAGTAGCAGTAACAAAGCACTTTCTTAAAATGTCTTTCTCCCTTGGGTCACCAATCTTCTTCTATAGGAAATACTGTCTACTGTATCATGTAAAAGGTATGCTGGAGTGAACATGATAAGATCTGAGATCCTGTCTAGTGTGACAGGTTTTGTTTTCAAAAAGATGAATCCAGTCTGTTAAGTTACCAGTCTAGTCATCTCATGTAGTGTGTTTGCTGTGGATCTTTGTCTTTTGTGAATATGGTGCTATGTTTAGAATTGTTCAAAGGGCTCAGGAATTGACATGATAATCAGGGAAGCAAATATGCCAAAGTCATCCTATTGATGTATTTTGTTTTACCATTTTAGGCATGAGCTGCTTGAAGAAGCCCGAAGGCAAGGTCTACCCTTCGCTCAGTGGGATGGGCCCACTGTGGTTGTATGGCTAGAGGTAAGACATCAATACCGTGGAGTAATAATATTCCTTCTAACCTGAAACTTGTAAATAATTCTCTACCTGTTTTTCTTTTTACCAGTTATGGGTAGGGATGCCAGCCTGGTATGTAGCTGCTTGCCGTGCAAATGTGAAAAGTGGTGCTATAATGTCAGCCTTATCTGACACAGAAATACAGCGGGAAATTGGAATCAGTAATCCTCTACATAGGCTAAAGCTGAGACTTGCCATTCAAGAGATTATGTCACTAACAAGTCCATCTGCTCCTCCTACATCCAGAACGGTAAGCCAAACTGAAAAGGAATGTAATGTGATCGAGAAGAAACTAGCATTTAGGGATCTGCCTTGTAATTGGGATCTGTGTCAAGAAGGCCAAATATCCTAAGAGACTAAAATTTCATTCAGGATAGTGAATAAAAATGGCAAAATGGAATCTTTCCAATAGTTCGTAGGGACTTCTTGTTTAAAGGGATTACTTTAAAATCAGCATATGGTAAGTACTGGACTAAAGGAATAACATGCCAGTTTCTTTCTTTCTTCATCACAGCATTTAAAAAGAGTTTAAGAATTTGGCTGATTGAGACAAGACACTTCTTTCCAAGGCAGGCATGATCAGCATTTTAGTTTTGAAGCTGGAGAAGAGAGTTTATATCACCCATATTGTGTGCCCCTTCCAAGTCGCTTCAAGTGCCTTAGTACCAAAACTAGCCCCAACCTTCCTCTTCACTTGAAAGTATTTTGAAAGCACTGGACAACCTTGGAAGGGGCACTATAATTGTAGGAAGATTGAACTGAAGAGGGCAGGAGAAGATTGTTGAAAAGCATCCTCCCACATAGGGTAGAAAAACTTAACCTTTCAGAAAACAACAGCATCCTTAGTGACAAAGCTTTAGTAGGCTACTGAGGCTAGCAAGAATTTGCAGCCCTATTTTTAAAGACATACTAGATTGGCCACAGAAAAAGTCCAGTAGAACTCTGCTCATGTGACTGGGTTTTCCTGGTTTCTCCACTCAGCTGTACCCCTTGTGGTCCTCCACAGTCTGCTTTTGATAGTCTGCAGACCCTCTCTAGAATGGCACACAGTGGCATGACAGGAAAGCTGGAGTAATTTGGGATTATCTTATGCAAGTGGAAGTGGTTTTCCACTTATGCAAACTAGTTTTGGCTCTAAGCCATTGTCACCTGGCTGACAGACATGTGATGTGGAAACAGTTTCCTTAAAGCTAGTGAACTAAGTTAAGTTATAGTTTTACCAGGATGCACAGACTGGAAGCAAATATTTAACCAGCACCTTTTAAATGAATATCTTTCTTAGCATTCAGTATGTAAAACAGCTGGTTATGTGGAGTAATAACAAACACTGCAGTATAGATCCATCCAAAAGTATATTTCTTCTTCGTGGTCTCTGCAAATCACACAAATGGGTTATATCTGCACCTGCGCAGCTAGCTCGGAAAGTTCTAGTATCACTGGGCAAATGTTTGATTGCAACTTTTTGGCGGTAGCTCCACCCACCCCTATAAAGCCCCTGGCGTTCCCGCTCTTTCCTCAGTTCCTTTTGTCTGTCACGTTAGCAGTTAGCAAACTTTGCTCATTAGAGTCGCTCGTTCTCTGTGGAGAAAAACCTTGACCTACGACTTTTGATTGATTTTCTGGCTTTTGATTACTCTTTTGGATTGCGTATTGGTGATTGTTGGCAAATCGATCGACCCAGACTGTTTTTGACTTCGTTTTTGTCTTGTGGGCTTCACTTTGTTGAACGGACAAAATGGTGTCCTTTAAACGCTGTGACCAGTGTGGCACTAAGATCCCCACCACCGACCATCACAACCGTTGTGTGCTTTGCTTAGGCGAGGCACACAATCCGAAGGCATGGCCACTCTGCAAGAGCATGACTTCACAGGCCCTGAAAAATAGAGACCTGAAACTGAAGGCCGCGCTGTGAGAGCAGGCCTTGAGACCAGCCTCGGCACCCACCCAAGCTTTGGGTGAAGGCCCCTCTACCTCCTGTAAGGAGAAGGAGACTGAGAGAGGGAGGTCCAGAGAGAGCGCTAAGGACAAGTCCTCCAAGGACAAAAAGGCCTCTCGTTCAGAAAATTACCGAGGGGATGGTCCTGGCAAAAGATCCTCCAAAAGGAAACACTTGGAGGCAGGAGAGGAGAAATCAGCTCACACATGGGCTCGTTCGACCTCCCCAAAGAGACACTCAAGAGAAGCCTGTGGAGTTGACTAAAACTCCTCCACCGACGTTCGGGTCTGAGCAGGCCCCTTCCACTCCTGTATGGCTTTTGACTCCTCCTGTACAGGTGGATTTGGAATCGGAGGGAGAAATTCATGAGTCGGTACTGCCATCCCTGACTCCGTACCAAACTGAGGAACCGGTTCCTAGCACTTCTCGGGCTTGAGAGTGCTCCCTTGGATTCGAGGCCGACCAGGGCGGTATGGAGGATAGACAGCTCCATCAGGACCCTCTCCTCCAGCATTATCCGGACCTGTATTTTAATGAACAGACAGGCCAATACTATCTGCCCATCCAACTCGACCAGCTTAGGCAGGACTGGTTCCACCCCGGCATGCCTCTTTATTTGTGGACAGGCCATTTCCACGATTCCCTGCCAGGTGTCCTGCTTTCAGCCGATCTGCTGCACAGTCTCGATCTCCCACCCCGGACTCATAGGCGGATAGATCCTCCAGTCCATCTCCGTTGGTCAACTTGGCATCTTCGTCTCCCACCAATGATGTCAAGTCTTTTACCGAACAGGTGGTGAGGATGGCCAACGCTCTGGGAATCGAGATGGCCCGGTCCGATGATGAGGCCTTGGACCCAATTCAGAAGAGGGTGCATGCCAAGGTGCCAACCCCACTGGCGATAGCCTACCTGCTGTCGCTAGAGAAGATTGTCAAGCAGTCCTGGGCAGCTCCTGCTACTGTCCCATCCACCTCGAGGAAGATCAAGAACCTATACAGGATCTCCTCTTCGGGACCGTCTTGGCTGTTTGAACATCCGCAGCAGAACTCGGCTATCATTGAAGGTTTCCAGCCGACCTTCACTCCAAGGACCTCTTCTTCCCTATCCGATAGGGAGAGTAGGAAGTTGGACGCTGTGGCCAAAAAGATTTATGCCGCAGCAATGCTGGACCTTAAGGTGGCTAATTACGCAGCCTACATGGATGCGTACATTCAGCACCTTATGGAACAGCTAGAACCACTGCTCCATTTGGTGCCGGATGAGGACAAGGTCCTAGCGATGGCCACTCAAGGGGAGGCGCACGCCATAAGAGGCAAGCCGATTATCTTGGTGCGCCATTCCACTGAATGTGCAGCCAAGATTTTGTCGAGATCTGTGGTTCTCCGTCGCCATGCCTGGCTCCGATCTTCTGACCTGACCCTTCATGCCAAGACTGCAATCGAGGACATGCCCTTCAATGACTCTGAGCTGTTTAACAAGGAGATGGACGAGAAGTTGAACTTCAGGTACTGCATGAAGGCAGCGGCCAAGAAGCATGGCATGTCTTCGCCCTCCTTCCAGTTTCCACAGCGCCACTATGGGGGTCAACGCTCCTGGTACCAGCCATACCAATGCCCATACCAGCAGCAGGAACATCAGCCCCAGCCTCAAGGTCAGTCAAGGCAGCGTCAACCCTCTCATTCCTCCTCTTCTTCTTCAGGCTGTCATCAGCAGTCCCAGGCTCAGTACCGACAGGACTTTAGGAAGAACGCCTCCGATTCAGGCAAGAGGAGGTTATGAGATCAGGCTGCACACTTCAACAAACCTCCCTTTGGTGACAGATTAGAGGCCTGTTCCAACATTTGGGCTTCAATCACCTCCGACTCCTGAGTCCTGGACATTGCTTGTAGGGGCTATGCCCTCGAGTTCGAAGAGCTCCCAGCTACCGGAGCTGTTCTGTCCACCAGCCCCTCAGACACCCTACTCGATGAAGCGCGCGCCTTGTTGGAGAAAGGTGCCATCGAACCCGTAGATATTTCTCGGGCCCAGCACTGCTTCTTTTTCCATTATTTTACTGTTCCAAAAAAGGACTCAGGCATTAGGCCCATCCTGGACTTGAGGGGCTTGAACTCTTATGTTCGATACTGTCGGTTTCGCATGGTAACCCTTGCTTCTATTTTACCTCTCCTGCAGAAAGGACACTGGTTTGCGACCATCGATATCAAGGACACTTATTTTCATATCAGCATCCGAAGAGATCACAGGAGGTTCCTCGGTGCCGAGGGTCTTCACCAAGTGCATGGCCCCCGGTGACAGCCTACCTCCATCAGTGGGGTCTTCCCTTACTTGGACAACTGGCTCTTCACGGCTTTGACCAGTCAACAACTGCAGCGAGACATCCAGTTTGCCCTCTCTCTTTTGGACTACCTTGGACTCATGGTTAACAGAGAGAAGTCGAACTTGACCCCAACAAAATGAGTCAGGTTCATTGGAACAGTCCTCGACTCAGAAAAATTCAAAGCCTTCCTCCCACAGGACAAGCTTCATGCCTTGGTGGCAGCCATCGGGGACTGCCTTCGACACAGACGCATCAGGGCCCACACCATTCAAGTGGTGCTGGGATTTTTAATGTCAACTGTGGGCAAGGCTTCACCTCCAACCAATACAGTCTTGGTTCCTGACTGTCTTCGATCCTGTGTGCGATCATCCCTCCAAATGGCTTACAGTACCGAAACCTGTAGCCAAGTCATTGTGTCGGTTGCTCGATCCAGACAACGTCAGCACGTGGATGCCCTTTAGGAGATCGATCTAACAATGGACACATCTCTGGAAGGATGGGGAGCACACACACAGGAACTGACTGTGAAAGGCCAGTGGTCCCCTCGGGAGAGAGAGCTTCATATCAACGCTCTCAAGATTTTGGCTGTGGAGAAGGCCCTCAGAGCATTCCAGACAGTACTGTCGGGCAAGGTAGTGCTCCTCCTCATGGAAAACACCACTGTGATGTTCTACCTAAACAAGCAAGGGGGCACATGGTCCCAGACGCTTCTACAAATCACAATTCGAATCTGGAACTTGTGCATCGAGAACAACATACTACTGTAGTCGGTGCACCTGCCAGGAGAGGACAACCACCTGGGTGACGAGCTCAGCAGATCGTCCAGTCCATGCCACAAGTGGCGTCTCCACGCAGACACAGTCTCCGACCTCTTCTCCATCTGGGGCATTCCACAGACCGACCTCTTTACAACCCAAGAGAACACACGCTGTACAGAGTTTTGCTCTTGGATTCTGGCTCCAGGGTCATGAGGAAATAATAATAATAATAATAATAATAATAATAATAATAATAATATTTATGTATACCCCACCCAATGGATACCCAATCAGGGCGGCTTACAGATTTAAAATCACAATTCACATAAAACATATAGTACAAAAAGACCCACCCACCCCCCCTTAAAACAATATTAAATCAAACAAATATTTAAAATCAACGTAATTTAAATTTAGAAACCACACAGAATAGGTAAGCCTAGCTGGATGATCCCCTCCATCTAACGATGGGGCCACGTAGGAGGATCATTGGCACGGCTACTTATGTCCGGGGTGGGGTTTACTAGTCTGGAAAGGCCTGCCGGAAGAGATCCGTCTTAATAGCCTTTTTAAAGCTATCCAAAGATGATAATAGATGGATCTCGTCTGGCAGGTCATTCCAGAGCCTAGGGGCGGCAACTGAAAAAGCCCTCCGGGAGGTAGCCACAAGCCTCGATTTCTGAGGCTGCAGCAAATTCCTCCTGGAGGACCGAAAAAAAGGAAGATGCCTTCCTTTTCGAGTGAACCCGGAGGATGTTCTACGCCTTCCCCCCATTCCCACTCATGAAGGTCATCGCCAAGATGAGGAAGGACGGAATGGACACCATCCTCATCACTTCATGGTGGTCAAGACAGCTGTGGTTTGCTCCTCTTCTCAATCTTACTCCGGAGCAATACCGCCGCCTTGAGCTCCATCCCGACTTCCTCTCGCTGCACAACGGACGGGTTCAACACCCAGACATGGACTCCCTTCCCCTAGTGGCGTGGAGGATCCATCCTTAACATTTCTACCCATCTTGGTACAGACAATGATTTGGGCTGCACAGAAGCCCTCCACTATAAAGTCCTACGCACTGAAGTGGAATAAGTTCCTGGACTTTTTGTCATCAAGGAATCTGCCTCCATCCCATGTATTGGTACCAACAGTCCTGGAATTTCTGATGTCTCTGGTCAACTCGGGCTTATGCTTGAACTCCGTCAAGTGCTATTTGTCTGCCATCTGTTCGCACTATCAGCTTGAAGGCAGGCCTTCCTTCTTTGTGGACCTGTTGGTAAAGAGATTCCTCAAGGGTTTTAACAACCTTCACCCTCCATCTTCGGTACTGACTCCGGCATGGAACCTAGACTTGGTACTCTCTTATCTCTCTACCAAGCCATGTGAGCCTTTGGCCACCACGGACTTAAGATTGCTGATCTGGAAAACAGCTTTCTTAGTGGCTATCACCTCTGCCCGCCGTACTGACATCACGTTTTTGCCTAAGGTGGTGTCGGCCTTCCACATTAACCAGGACATTGGGCTCCCCACCCTGGCTCCCAACCCAACCAATGACACCGAACGTACATTGCATACCCTAGACATTCAGAGAGCCTTAGCCTGTTACCTTGAAAGGACCTCGGGTTCAAGGCGCTCTGAGAAACTATTTGTATGTTACTCAGAGGCTAAAAAGGGACTACCTGTTACACCCCAGAGATTTTCCAAGTGGATGTCATCAACCATTCACCTTTGTTATGAACTGGTAGGCAGAGTCCCTCCGGGCCAATTGCAAACACACTTGACTAGAGGGTAGCTGCATCCTCTGCTTTCTTGACTGGGGTGCCTTTAGAGGAGGTTTGCAAGGCTGCTGTCTGGTCCCAGCCATTGACTTTTATTAAGTATTACAGATTGGACACAAGGGCCAGGCAAGAAGCCTCTTTTGGGAGGATAGTGTTACTTTCTGGTTTGCACTAATTCCTTTGCACTGTTCTATTGTATACTTGATTCAGTACAAATGACACCAAAATGCATTTGAGGTTACAGTGACAGTTTATTGTTGTTAATAAATCTCATCTTGTTTCAACTTACAAGAATGGTGTCAGGACACTCCCTCCTCCACTGACAGAAGCTTGTCAGTCTAACCCATTTGTGTGATTCGCAGAGAGCATGAAGAAGAAGGACAGGTTGCTTACCTGTAATTGTATTTCTTTGAGTGGTCATCTGCGAATTCACACAAATCCCGCCCATCCTCCCCTCAGTCATGTCCTGCTCATTCCTGCTGTTGCTGCTTGGTGGCATACTTTTGGAACTGAGGAAAGAGTGGGAATGCCAGGGGCTTTATGAGGGTGGGCGGAGCTACCGCCAAAAAGTTGCAATTGAAGATTTGCCCAGTGATACTAGAACTTTCCAAGCTAGCTGCGCAGGCGCAGATATAACCCATTTGTGTGAATTTGCAGACGACTACTTGAAGAAATACTGTTACAGGTAAGCAACCTGTCCGTCTCCATCCTGACTTCATATACGCATCACCTTTGCTGGACTAGAGCATAGGATAAGGCAGTGGCTCCCAAACTTGGGTCCTCAGGAGATGTTGGACTACACCTCCCAGAAGCACACTAGCCTACATGACCAGTGATCAAGGCTTCTGGGAATTGTGATCCAGTAACATTTGGAGATCCAAGTTTGGAAACTACTGGATTAGAATAATTGTATTATGAGTACTATAGACTGTTTTGAATATAACTGTCATATAAGGAGTTAGCAATGGATAGTATCAGTGGAATTTAATCTGTATGAATATTATACATGATTGAACAGACAAATTTCTAACTATATTTTTAGATTATAATCATATTAGGTATCTTATTAGGTATTAATTAAAAAGTAACTTGGCCTCAAGAGGTAGCTGTTTCAGTCTGTTTGAATATAATGCAAAGTCATGGTTTAGTTTTACAAGACTGAGCCTTAAGGTTGCAAGCACCACTTAATTACTTTCTGGCTTGAGGTGAAGCATAATTTGCTACTATAACTGTGTTGGCAAACTGCTTTGCCCTTATTCTCTAAAAACTGGTTTGCAAGACAATTGGAAGCAACATATAGCCTCGAACACACCAATATCATCTGACTTTTTGGAAGCTAAGTAGGGTCAGTCTTGATTAATACATGTGTGGGAGACTAGAGTAGAAAAGTATTTTCTCTGAAACTTCAGAAAGCTTCTGCTAGTCAGAGTTGACAGTATCAGACTTGGTGGACCAATCGTCTAACTCAGTATAAGGCTGGTTGCTATGTGCTATATAAGCACAAACTGTTTTCCTGTTAGGATGTGATAACAAATTATAGCTTACTACAAACCATGAAATGTGTAACTTTGTGGTGTGCACAAGAGAAGGAACTGGCCCACTGAATGCAATGGTATAGTAAATGAATAATTAATGTTTTAAATCTGAAGGCTAGATATTATTGAAGAAAGTAATAGCAAGGGAAGTGACCCAAAGCATCTTTAAATAAAGTTGCTTAATGTAAAAAAAAAAAGTATCTAGAAACCTAGGGTGGCAAACCTTTCCTTGGCTCTAATTCAGTGTTGGTCCCAACTTGAGAAGGACCACTGAAATAATGAAACTGATGTAAGTGTTGATTTTAACACGTCCCTTCAATCCATTGAGTCTCTTATAGCTATGACTAATAATTGGATTTAGGCCACTACCAGTAACTAAACCTCAGGAGAGGCATTTCAACCGTTTGGAAAGGTAAAAGTACAAAAACTGGGAAGCCACTAAATGAGGGTATTATGGGGAAAAGGGCATGGCCGCCCAAGGAAAACTGGAGTTAGATTAGGAGGGCTAATCCACAATGTATTTTTGTATGCATTAATTTGGGGTTGTGCTTTTTTTTTTGAAGACAAATATATTTCTCTGTGGGCTTGCATCTTACATCAGTCTGTATTTAACAGTCTAGAAACCATTGCTTTTGCCCATGCCTGCTCCTTATATGTACCTATTGCTTATATATTCTGCAACCTTTCCTCTTTGTTACTGCTTTCCTTTCATTGGATGTGATTGGTTCACTATGGGGTCATGTTAGACCACAGGAAATGTCTGGGTAACACATGAAGAAATGGAAAATCTTACCTCTACACTGCAAACGGTTAGTTGTAGCACCAAAGCTTTGTTTTTACAGTGCTTTTCCCACTTCTTGAGTGCTTGAATCATGTGTCTCTTTAGTATCAACAAGGAGTAGAAATATTGTTATTGTAACTAAACCCTTCTTGGTTATGGTTTATTTTAATTACTAACCCATCTAAATCATGCTGCAAACCGTTTTTCCACCAAGGTCATTGGCGGGGGTGGGAGTTGCAGGGAACATAAGGTATATTGCAAGCAAAATCAATACGTGGATTTCTGAAATGAATAAGAGGACATTATTTAATCTCTCAGCTGGGTTTACAGCTAAAGGTTAGTTCTTGTGTGGAAAAACTAAGCCGTATGTGTTTTGATTTACACTAAATTATTAAAACATAAAAAGAGGTGCATATGTGTATAATTTTGGGTGCATGATGCCTGCATTCTTAAACAATTAGCATGTCATCCTTCCTTTTTTTACAAGGTGGCCGCAATCCAGAGGAGTCATTTTATGCAGAGAAAGGGCTACATATAGTATTCAGTGCCAGGAAATACATACTTACCATACTACAATCCAGGCAACTTTAAAACTTGTATTGAGAAATTTGACTAATTAAAACCTCTGTATATAGTTTATTTAAGTTACTTTTTCTGCACACTGGACTGTGGCCACTACCCTGAATTTGCTTGCTTTACTAAACTTATTAATACTAATATTTGTGTGTTCTTTTGCTTTTCTAATTACATAACATCAGGAAGATGAGGAAGGAAGCTGGGCTCAGGTTGGAGACTTTTCTTTTAAACTTTTTTTGTAAAGTTTCAGTTAAAGTTGATTAAACTCTAAAACCCATTTTTATAGAAATATTTAAGGAAATTGAATAAGTAAAATGTACTCCTTTTAAATCCTTTAACAAAAATAAATTATGAAAAATATTTATACTGCTTTTTACTTGAGGCACATTTTGTAGGCATTTGTTGTAGGCATATGAAGAACCTCTCTTTCCCTGACGCTAGAATGAATAGTTGGAAGTCATGTAATATTTGGCTAAAAGCACATCTCCCTTGATCACAACTAGAGTGATTTAAGGAGATATAGGTTGCAATTCTATACATACTTACCTGGGAATAAATCCCACTGCATTCAGTTGGGCATTCCTCTGAATAGACATGTATAGGACTGTACTGTGCGTCAGCTATGTGATTGTGTCAAATTGCTGTTCATTAAAGGATGTGGATTTTGGGGGGGGGGGGGAATCATCCAATAGTCTTGAAAAGCATGGCCAAAAGTAACATTTTTTTTATCTTTTGCTATTTTTTAATTTATAGATTACACATTCAGATTCATATACTTTAATAAAAGCTTTCTAATACCAGCCACTTCTTTCTGTGATCCACTGGTGTTTGCGTTGGTAAATACATGAAGTATTAAAGGGTAATGCATATTTCACACATAAAGTATGAAAAGGGTGGGCAATGACCAGGAAGCTAAAAATTTGAAAATAAGTGTCTCCCATTCATGCTTTGCTTGTTGATTTTGATTAAATGTAGTTGGTTTAAAAATGTGAATTGAAGATTATTACCTTGCTTGAAGTAGTTAAAATCATATCTTGTGTGAAACTTAATGCACACATTATGGGTTGGATCCAGCAGTATCACCCTAAAGACTGACAGACTCCATCTGTCAGCTGGAGACCTTTGAAAGGGCATTCTGTTGACCAAATGGAGGGGGTTTCCCAGGTCCTTTCTGCTCTTCCAGTCTTCTCCAGTATGTGGCCCTTGCTTGATCTGAGGGCTCCTCTAGAACTATGAGGGAAAGTGGAATTAGGCCTGTAGGGGGAGAATCTCTCCAAATCTCTGCAGATCATATGATCTCTGTCTTGGAGTGCTTGTCAAATTTAAGCTCTGGATCCAATCTCTCTCTCTCTCAAACTCACTCTCCCCCCTCCCCCAATTTATAGTTAGGTTCTTAATTTAAATTACATTTCAATTGTGTTTTTATTATTCTTTTTAATAGACTTTAGCCTATGGTGAGATGAACCATGAGTGGATTGGCAATGAATGGCTTCCCAGTTTGGGGCTCCCTCAGTATCGCAGTTATTTTATGGAGTGTCTTGTTGATGCTAGAATGCTAGACCACTTAACTAAGAAAGATCTTCGTGGTCAACTTAAAATGGTTGATAGTTTTCACAGGTAAATACATTTAAAGTAAATAATTATTACCAAGCATTTCAGCTATGCTTCCTAAAGCACCTACCTCTCTTTAACTTTACACAGAAATAGCTTTCAGTGTGGCATTATGTGTCTACGAAGATTAAATTATGACCGAAAAGAACTTGAAAGAAGAAGAGAAGAAAGTATGAATGAGATAAAAGGTAACCAGTCAATTTTCTAGATTTCACTTTTTCATTAGTAAATGAAATCATACTGTATTGATCATTGATAAAACATTTTCCGTTGGCTGAAAAAAAATAGTTGGCAATGGAAGATGCCTGGTTTGGTTTTTTTCATACTTCATAATAGTATTGTTAGATCCTATGTTCAGTTTTTTATATTGTTCAACATTTATGTTCAGAATCTTTTGAATATTGAATTTTGATTGCATATCACAGAATTTGTGTTTCTAAGAAACACAATTCCTTCCCTTGAAGGGAGAGAAGAACTGGCAGTATCTGCTAGACTTGATCCCCTTCCCCACCACCATTTCCTTCTCCTTTTGTGTCATGGAACTGTCAAATTAACAATCTGAAACACCGTTCTGAGAGCCTTTGTAGCTGAAGAATGGAAATTAATACTCTAAATAAATAAAAATATACAAAAAGAGCAAATTGCAGATATTATAAATGTACTAAGTTGAATAGTAAAGTAGATGCATCACAGTTTCTAGATACCGGTACTATGCCACAGTGTTATATATGAGCACCAAGGCCTTTCTTTCCATCCTTTCCCTTGTGAATCCCTTCACACTGCCAGTCCTAAAATTGGCCCTAATTTACAGAGAGCTCTTTTTAATAGCATTTAGTGTAATCAGGAAGCTGCACTGAGATGGAGAAATTAACAAAGACGTCTTTGGTTTCTAGCACTTGTTTTTTTGTCAACCAAGTCTTCTTTCTTTGAGTCAGTATGAAATTCCTCACTCTGTGTTACAAATGCCATCCCACATATTTAAAAAATATTAGACTGTAAAAGCCATTGGCTGATGAAACACTCCAGTGTTTACTGATTATGAATGCCATTACCTCTTTATAGAATAGATAAAATTTCGCTGAACGTTTGTAATGCAGCCATTCTTTACCAGCATCAGATAGCCAGGTATCTTCATCCCTGAAATGTTTACAGGGCCATATGTATTTTATGCAAAACAAATGTGAGCAATATAATATTTATTGTCAAAGTACTGTGTCTAAACTGTCAGTCCAGAGTCTTAATCCTTGATATTACGGTTTCTAAACTTATAATATTCAGAACTACAGTTGAGAATTGGGGGTTAGATCCAGATTACCCAGGTGAAGCTCCACCCATGGACTCTCAGTGAGGAAAGAAGGAAGGACCCTTTTGCCAACCCTCCCTTTGCCCCGCTACTCTTTGGGCTATCCAAAAAGCTCTTCTGAGCTGGCTACAAGGAAAACAGAGGATGCAGTGAAGATTTCCTTCCCCTCTTAGAACCCCCACTGGATCTTGATCATGCACATGCAACAAAAGGACATGTCTGAATTCAACCCTTTATCTTGTGCTAGTGCATAAAATGAACTATTTTGTGACTTAGGCATTTACTTTTCCCCTTGCAGATGTCCTTGTCTGGAGCAATGACAGAATGATACACTGGGTGGTATCAATTGGTCTTAAAGAATATGCAAATAATCTTATAGAAAGTGGAGTTCATGGTGCACTTGTGGCCTTAGATGAAACTTTTGATCACACTGCTCTAGCTCTTTCCTTACAAATACCTACTCAGAATACACAGGTAACAGTAATAGATAATGTAATGGGTAATGTTTCTTACACATTCAGAATGTTGTAGTATGTGTTGCTTGGGCAGTAAATAGGCATTTAAGGCCTATTTTAATATTGGAAATTTGTTTATATGAAAGAGCTTAGGAAGTTTAGAAAATATTGTGCATTTTCCAAAGCACTGTATTTTATTCTAACATAATGAATAAAACAGATTTTTTTTCTTATTAAACTTCATTTTAAGAATGTATTAAGAGTTATGATTGAATATTGTCTTAATGTTATAATCTAAAGAAGATTTTGAAATGACATTTTATTTTGGGATTGTGAATTCAGTGCAAATCTACAAAAGTGATAATGTAGGATCTTTTAGTAGGGGTTGAGTACATTCAGAAAATAGAGCTGAGGGCGGAAATGCTATTGTTGTTACATTTGCTGTTTGTGTAGTCATTGGTAAAATATATTTATAAGAATCTCAAACTACATTCCAAAATTTTGGAAAAAAAATTGGGTTTTATTAATTATTCTTTTTAATTTAGGCACGTGCTGTGTTGGAGAGGGAATTCAACAACCTTCTTGTGATGGGCACAGACAGGAGATTTGATGAAGTGAGTTTTATCAGACTTTAGTTTTACGATTCTGACTAGCCTATTCTGTTTGTAGAGGCACCATGAATTAATACCACCCTGCCACATATGTTAGGCTAGAATCACAGAAGACTTTTAACTTCAGTGGGTTTACAGAACGCCACCCCTCAAACATTCATTGTTGAAGGATATTGTAATGGGCTTCCTAGATAAAGTGCCTTGCAGTAGTGTTCACTTCCTATCTTTTGACCTTTCCACATTTGTTGTGTTGCAACCTGGAGTTGAAATGGATTGATGTACAGAAGCCACTTAGCCCCCCTGAGAGAGCAACACATCCTGCTGATTCTGCCTTATTATAGAGCCAAGGAGTAGTTAAATTGTTCTAACAAATTTTAAGTCATCATATTGTTTAATATGTTTTAAACTGTTTAAATTATCTTTTACTGTTTAAAAATGTAGATTGGCACCCCGTTAGTAAGTCACATTTTTGGTCATGCATAGGTTGGAATTCTCTACAGACCCTCCACAATGACCTCTCCCCCCAGTTCTTGGTGGATGATGTCATTGTTCTGCATCGTGCTGTAAGGGCATGGCCAAAGACTTCTCCAGTGCCCCCTGTTCTCTATCAGTTATAAATGACCATGGAGGGATGGGTGACAGGGGAGATGTAGCATGGTTCATAT
The DNA here is from genome assembly GCA_026167975.1 of Phrynosoma blainvillii. Lineage (NCBI taxonomy): Eukaryota > Metazoa > Chordata > Lepidosauria > Squamata > Phrynosomatidae > Phrynosoma > Phrynosoma blainvillii. Next base: position 357,464,780 of record JANUYF010000001.1, read on the forward strand.
ATATCATTTTATTTATATCTTTCCAAATTCACATAGATCATTCTCGCAGTAGCATGATTTCCACATAATAAACTTTTATGGCACATCTCTGCGATCTTAGGTTGATTTTATCATATAGCTGGCAGCCCTAAATCTTTTGATATTAGGTCGTTGTTGTATGCCTTCAAGTCATTTCCAACTTATTGCAACCTTAAGGTGAACCTATCTCTTCTTGACAGGAATTGTTCAGAATTATTTGCCTTTTCTTTCCTTTGAGGCTGAGAGAATGTGGCTTGCCCAAGGTCACTTGGTGGGTTTGCATGGCCGAGCAGGAATTCGAACTCTGGTCTCCGGAATCCTAGTCTAAAGCTCAAACGCTACACCACAGGGCTCCCTTTAATATTAGTGCAAGATATAAATATTATAATTACTTAATAAATAGTCTAAATTGTCTTTCAAAAGCTACATGGATATAAGGTTATTAAAAGACTTTAGTGAATACATCATTACTAAAAGGGCCAACAGTATGCAAAATGCATATCTGCTTCTGGTATTCAACACTCCCGCTCCCAGACATTATAGTTTAGTTGTATGTTAATCATATGTCAAAGTGCATGCTTATTGATTTAACAGGATGATGATAAAAGCTTTAGACGAGCACCTTCATGGAGAAAAAAGTTTAGACCAAAGGACATAAGAGGGCTAGCTGCTGGATCAGCAGAGACTCTCCCTGCAAACTTCAGAGTTACCACCTCAATGTCTTCACCTTCTATGCAGCCAAAGAAGATGCAAATTGATGGTAAAATACAATGCATTATTGAAGCATGATGATTATTTATGCCTGAGGTTGAGTGAAATGTGTAGCTGAAGCATTTGCTGGCAGATGAGGCTTAATACGTGCATGACTTACAGTACTACTTTAGTTTCTCAGTGAATGTTTTGTGATAGTTGTATGTTTGTAGTCTTTAAAAACTGGCTTTTAAGAAACTCAATTAAGCAGACATTTATGTTGTTTTCATAAGCTCATTTAGAAACCTTTTAAACTGATTCCTTTTTAGAAGCAGAACACATGCAAACATTGCTGTGTGTACTTAATAAAGTGTAGCTGCTATACATAATACAAGTTGACATTAAAAGTCCTTCATTCCCATTTGAAATTGAGAGGTATTCAGTAATTCTTTTTGGCTATAAAGGACTTAAATTTTCTTCTATTACCATGATTCCTCCTTTTCATTTCTCTCCTCTCTTCCTTCCTTGCTTCACATATTATTGTTAACCCTTTCTCTTACACTGATCTCTGCTCCTCCTTTCCGTCTACCTATGATCATGTTATCTTCCTTCTCCTCCTATCCTGAACTCACTGAATATTGGTATATATCTGTTGTCTTTGCTTCTTGATCCCCATCTGTTGGCTTGGCAATATACAACGATGTTTCATCAGTTCCACAACACTGAAGACTTAACTAGCTGTTATCTTATGGCCAGGTACAAGAGATTCTTGTCATTCTGAGAATATATGGAATAAAAATGAAACATACACATATTAAAAACAAATGCAAGAACCACAACACCCATATCACAGCATAATCAGGAGTCCAGAAACAGCCATGCAAAGGACAGTGTTTTCTGCAGCCAGCCACTTATTTGAATGTTTATTAATGAAAGAGGTGTTGCAGATTGCACCAGGCTAGATGGGGACCAGATGTCAGTTCCAAGGATATGATAGTAGTGCCAGGAGATTTTTTAGGATTTACTTCATTTGTTTGTCTCTTCTAAGCCCTCTCAAAAATATTTCAGCAGCCACACCATATTCTGTTAGTGGTGGGTACTATAGATTTGGATAGGCTTGAATGAAGAGCAGAGCTAATTTCCATGCTTGGCTGATTATCCAGAGACTCCATAATGAACAACACTGGAAGAAGGACTTTCCATTCTGCAGCTCACTCAAAAGACCAGATTTGGGGGACATGGGATTCAGGGAATCCTGTTGCACAATCAGCCCAATCAGAGGTCTACATATGTCATGGTGAACATTGCCTTGGGCCTATAGAAATAATCTTTGAATAATATTTACAGATTACAAATGGCAGCCTTTCATTATACGTTGGAATCAAATTTACAAATGTGGTGTGTGGGTGTGTGTGTGTTGATTTCATTGTGTTAGTTTTTAAAAAATAAAAATCTGTTCCATAGTGTCTTTTCAAATTCCTTAGAATTCCCCAATAATCCCCACCCCAGTTGTGGTTAGCTCCTGGTTCTTTATGGGCTCTGGCAGTCAGGGGATATGAGAAACAACTGACTTAGTATTGGTTTTTGTGGGTTTTTTGGGCTGTGAGGCCGTGTTCTAAAAGAATGTATTCCTGACATTTTGCCTGCATCTGTGGCTGGCATCTTCAGAGAACTCTTCTCTAAAGATGCCAGCCACAGATGCAGGCAAAACGTCAGGAATACATCCTTCTAGAACACGGCCTCACAGCCCAACCCCCCCAACCCCCCAAAAAAACCTATGGATGCCGGTCATGAAAACCTTTGATTTCACATTGACTTAGTATTGATTGTACAGGAATAGAGGTAGCAATATAGGAAGTGGATTTACATCAAGTCAGACCATTGGTGTGTGACTGGCAGCATCCATTCGGGGTTTTAAACAGGATTTCCCCCCCCAGACCTCTGTGGACATGCTACAGATTGAGGTTTGGCTCCTATTACATTTGTAATGGAGGGAGTGAAGATATCATAAGATTCAGCACGTGACATCTACTTAATTAAATGTAGGCTTCAGAATGCACAGTGTTTCTCACCATATTCCAGAATATATAGCCAGTTAATTTACATTTTGTGTAGCTAACCTTTATAACTGTATGATGTTACTGTAACTGCATTGATATGTGATCCTAATACTAACTGCATGCTGTATTCTGCATGTTTTCCTGATCGTTGAATTAGGCAATGTATCAGCAACACAAAGATTGGATTCTGCTACAGTAAGGACTTATTCATGTTAAAGCCTTTAATTGGTAAGTAAGACCAAAACACTGTTTTATTAAAATTACACTATACAAAGATGGGAAAATAACCTGAAATGGTTGCTGTCTGTGGTATGCTGAAGACTATCCTGAGCAGCTGGGATACAGAAATATTATCCTCTCAAACTGCCTTCCAGCCTTGTAAATGTACAAAGCAATTCAGGGAGTGACAGAGCATGTGCTCAGAAGAAATGGTTTGAATATAATACATATGCTTCTGCAATAATATTATTTAATAAAACTCTCATGCCTAGACACACTCTGGACTTCAGGAAACTTGATTTCATTAACTTCGGGTAGTACTAGTGAGAGAGATCCCATAGTCAGAAATGTTTAAAGGAATGAAGTTTATGGTTCATGGGAGTGTCTTAAAAGTGAAATATTGAAGACCCAGATGCAAAAAATTCCAAGGAGAAAGAAAAATGTGAGGTGTCTAAAGAAACCAAAGTGGATGTACAAAGAACTTTCAGATGAGCTGAATTTTAGAAGAGGCATGTATAAGAAGAAGGTGATCACCAAAAAAATGAATATAAACAAATATCTAGTACTCCTAGGGAGAATGTTGCGGAGGGGGGGCAAGCTGAGAATGGGATTTTCCTTCTTTGGAGATCTTTAAACAAAGATTGAATGAGCATCTTTCAGGAGTGTTTTTGTTGTATATTCCTGCATGACAAGTCGGACTAGATGAGATTTTGTGAGTCTATGATTAGGAAGAACTTCCAGATAGTAAAATTTGTTCAACAGTAGAGTAGCACTATTCCAAAAGTTATGGACTCTCCAATTTGGAAGTTTTTAAATAGTTTGAGTGGCCATTTTTTAGGGATGATTTAGCTGTGGATCCATGCATTGGCAAATGGTTCAGTAGACCTTTGGGGTAATTTTTAAATGGATAATTCTAGGGATGGTTGGAGACATTGGGCTTTAAATGTCATTGAAGTTGATGTTTTGCTTTCTAATGAGCTGCTAAGTGGCCAAGGCTATTCAAGTCAATTAGACTTTCTTATATCATAAGCCAACAATATTCATTTCTCCTAGAGTTTTGACAGCGAAAGAGAGGTAGCAAGAAACTGTTAACTGAGCCAAGAGTGAAATTATTGAGGGAGTTCCTTTCCCTGATAAATCACTGATGAAGATAAATCATTGATCAAAAAGGAGTGCTGGAATCCTGGGCAGGCTGTGCAGGAATACATTCCTGCTATATGTGATATACACCAATAGTTTTAAGGCTGGTTTGTGAGTCCACACACAGTTGTATATGAGTCTTAGCCTTTTCAGACTTCCACACAAGTCTGATCATCACCAAAGATAAATATCCTTTATCAAATATGCTGTCGCCCCCCCCCCCCCCCATTATGTGTATGTAGTATGGTTGCCTAGGGAGGAACAGTAGCCAAGAAGCGCAGCACTTTCCAATAGACTGTCAGTGCTTTGAAATTTCACTCTGATGTCTTTCTTACTATTGATTGTCTATTTGAGTCTGATGAGAAATGAAGTCTAGACAGAATCCGATTATATCTCATCCTTTCTTCCTCTTTTTTTGGCATAATTGCCAATTGGCATTGTGAGAGGCTTTTACTGTCTTGATTGAAGCAATAGAAATATGCGTTGCAGCATGCACTTTCTGGCACTTGCCATTTTCTGTATCAGGACTTAGTATGTAATGCTTCCTGAATTTTTACTCTGAATTTAACAGGATTTTATTTCATTTTCAGTTTATCCTCACTATTTCTACAGATGATCTGAAACATTTTGAACCCAGAAGAGCATATTTTGGAAACAGCTGAAATCGTTAATCTGTTAATATTTGTTAAATCAACACTTTGAAATATTTTATTACAGAGTTTTTAATTAGCACATGAATTTGTGAGTACTATAGAGAAAGTATTTTAGAATTAAATGTTTCTTATATTTATGTACGTGTATGTGATTCCCATTACTTAACTTTCTGTTAGTATTCAGTCTCTACATCACATTCTTGCTGACTTGTTAATTTTAGATTTTTCATCTGAATGTACTGTAATAATGCTTGTACGTATCTGTCCCTATAAGCAGTATAGGGTTTTTGTAAATTATGCATTTATTGTAATTATCAGTGATGGTTTTTAATAAAGTGAAGGTGAAAAGGATTTTGCTATCTTTGTAAAGATATCATGACACCAAGCAGTATATATTTTGTCATTTGGAAAATGCTAGCTAGGTCTAAAATTGAAATAAATCTCAGTTTTTGTTTTTTTTCAGAGAAGCATATGTTTAGTAATAAACCAGGCATGGTACCTGATTCTGTATCTGTTCATAACTATACCTTTTCCACATAGCATATGATTTTAGTATGGGTTTATTTAAGTTTCCTGTTCAGTATAACCTGCTTCATATTCTAAAACATGGGAATTACTAGGACACTATGAAATGTGTGAGACCTGGTAAGGTCATTTTTAAGTACTTTGTGTGGCTGTATTTGTACAGTCTATGTTCATTGACTGAACATAAGCCATAAGTGATGGTTTTTTCTATTAACCAGGGATATCTCCTAATAGTACTCAGCAGGCAATAAGGAGCAGTCTCCTTCTGTATTTTGATGTGAAAATGTTTGCAGAAAGATATTGATGCAGTTCTTTTAAGTGGACCAATCACAATGCACTGCAATCTCATGACGAGGTGCTGACAGCTCAAAAAGCTGAAGCATGCAGTAGTGCAACTATTAAAAAAGCCTTACTTTTCATATGTCATCATCTTTTGCATATTTATAAACATGTTTTAAATTCTGGACTGTTTTAGTGATTGATAGTTTTAATCATTTCATACAGTGTAGGTAGAAAATGCATCATTCACTTTTAAATATTATCTTAAAAAGCCAGCAAGGAATACATTCAGATCATGGTGCATTATTTATTATGCAATAATATATACAGCATGTCTTTTCTGTTTTTGGTTTTGGCTTTTCTTAATAGTACAACTGAAATTCATTTTTTCTATTAACCTTGTATGTGTATTTCTGATTATGTAACAAATTATGTACAGTCTAAGTACTTTGAACTATTTTTATCACAGTATTATTTATTGCTCTCTCTCTTTCAATAAAGTACTGAAGCATTTTTTCCACTGCCAATAAAATGCTATTATCTTGTGATGGATCTTCAAAAGCTTAAAAGTAAGTTTTCAATTATTAATGCTAGTATTATTTCTAGTTACTTCTCCATTCATACTTTTCTTTGTCTAAGCATGAGTAGGCAACATTTTCTCCCTAAAGTCCAAAGGCACTAGTGGGTGGCGGGATGGGGCCACTATGCCAGTGACTGACCATTATGGTGAGCATAGCCAGGCCCAGGCATCTCCCTTACCCCCTTGTCCATGTGCACTTAATAAAATGTATATAAGTATATACATATTATATACTTCCTCTGTCCCACTCACTTCCTCTCTCCCACTCACACATGCACACATGAATTGTTCTCCAACACATAAGAACATCATTAGTATGTTCCTTCATCTCTCTCCCTTTGCCATTGCCCTTTTTTCAGTCACTGCTCTTCACTTAAAATACAATATTTCAAGGCTTCTGAACCTCTTTTGGGGTCACAGTCCTTTTGAGAACATGATGGAAGCTATGGACTAGTTTCTGATACAAATAAAAAAACATTTTACATACAGTTTATTCCTCAGTGGGATGGAAGTGACTAACTAAAAATATTTTTTAAATGCTTGGGATTTGTTATATAGATGAAAGGGGGAACCAAACGTAGGCACTCTGGACCTCGAGAAAGCTGATTTCTTACAGAAATACTGGGTGAGATCCCATGGTCAGAAACACTCTAGGGGATGGGAATTCATGATGCATGGAAGTTCCTTAAAGGTGGGATAATAAAAGTTCAGTTGCAGGCAATTCCAATGAGGAGGAATATGCTGAGATTCAAAAGAGACATCTATAAGAAATGGGGGGGGGGGGGGGGGAGAGAGAGAAAGAAAGAAAGAGCCAGTACTTCTAAGAGAAAAGTCAAGAAAGCTAAAGTGCAGAATGATCTCAGGCTTGCTAGAGAGTTTAAAATATTTTATTTCATTGCTATATTTGGAACAAGAGGAAGAACAAAAAATGGTAGGGCCACAGTGTAGAGAAGATAGTGAAATGCAAATGGGAGAGAGAGAAAGCCTAGTTGCTTCAGTCTTCTCTGAAAACGAAAACTGCTCCAACTGGTGAAAATAACACATATTATGTAATACGGAGACGAGCCCAGAATAGGCAAGGATATAATAAAGGAATACTAGCTACTCTAAATAAACTCAAATATCCAGGACCAGATTAACTACATCCAAAGGAACCTGCAGATGCATTCTCAGAGCCACTGTCAAAATTTACTGAGGTTTGCATGTTGGACAGTGACTGGAGACCAGGGTTCCATTCCCAGCTCAGCCACCTTGGGCACACTCAGCCTCAGAGGAAGGCAATGGCAAACCTCTGAATAAATCTTGCCAAGAAAACCCCATGATAGATTGACATAAATCAGAAATTAGTTGAAGGCACACAACAAACAAAAAAACTTAACTACACTTGCATAGTGTTTAACTGAAGCCACACAGATCTTGATTCTTCTAGTGTGGCTGTTGCGGAGAAATTATTAATTCTCCTGATTATCTTCTCCAGTAGATGTCTTCCCTACAAACTTGTTTTCATGTTCAGGACATGGCAAAAGAAGAAATAGCTGCTGATGAAAATTTTGAGCCTTTTTATAAACCACTTTTGTTTTAGTGCAAATGAATCTAGGGAATTAAAAGTGCATAATCCCTAATAGGCAAATATAGAATCATAGAATTAATAGACAAACAACATGTTAAAATCCATTTTAACATCAGTTAAAAAGACATCAATTAAAATACATACCAGTTTAAAAAGACAAGATGTACACATATTAAAACAATCCACATTTAAAATTCACAGTTCAAAAATCATCTGGATAAGCCTGCTGAAAGAGACTGGTCTTTAATGCAAAACTGAGATTTGAGCCTGCATAGAGAGACTCTGAAACTTGGGGAAGAACAAAAAATCAAAATTTCAGAATGAAATCCCGAGCAGGAAATCTGTGAAGAGACAAGAAGGATACATTGTAGTGGTTTGTTGCAGATTGCTGCTGTGCAACTAGCACTAGTTTAAGTTTCCTTTCCCCCTCTCCATTCCTGTTTCTGTAATATTTAAGTGCAAACCTTTCTTTGAAAGTACAAAACATTCTGGCAACAAAGCAACATATAAAAGTAGCAACTGAAAAGGAAACAGGCATTGAGCCTTTTGAGTGCCTCACTGGAAAATCTGCATTGTATCTTGCTTCCTAATGAATACAATCAAAGAATAGAATCAGAGTTGGTAGGAGCCAGCCTCATGGGCCCTCAAGTGCCCAATCCCTGTTCAGTGGAGGATCTCCAGTTCAAGCATCCCATCCAGTTTCTTTTGAAGACATCAAGAGAAAGAGACCCCACCACCTCTCTAGGCTATTGACTCCATTGCCAAACAGTTCTGAATGTCAAAAAGTTCCTTGTAATGGCTAATCAAAATATACTCTCTTGTAACTTAAAATCATCAGACCTGGTTCTACCATCTGGAGCAGCAGAAAACATATCTGTACCTTCCTCTCTGAAGCACCCTTTGAGGTATTTAAAGAGTGTTATTATGCCACCCCTAAATCTTCTCTTCACCAGGTTGAACATACAAGCTCCTTCATCCTTTCCTCATATATTTTGTTCTTCCTACTTTGCATCATCCTTGTTGTCATTCTCTAAATCCTCTCTAGTTTGCCTATGTTCTCAAAATGAGGTGTCCAGAACTGAATGCAGTATTCCAGATGAAGCCTGACTAGTGCAGAATAGTGTGACTGTTATTTCCCTTGATTTGGAAATAGTTCTTAATGCTCTTTTGAAATAGACTATCTATGGTTAGCTATTAAAGATATGCCCCCTATTTTGAATAGTATCTAGCAATTCTTCTTTTCCAACAAAGCTGCTTTTTGGATACTTCTGAGTTTGTACTTGAAATATTTTTGTGTGTGATCTATTAGAAGTGGACATGAGAAGCTGGAAGACTGCTTAGTAGCTGAAATAGAAAGATTATGTCAGGTTTAATTATTCTGGTGAAGATACCCAGACACCACTATTTGCCAGACAGGAATTATTACTTTACTTAGGGTCCCAACCTTTTCTATGCCCCACACCCCTAGGAAATGGTCGATTAATGTTCACACCCCCTACAAAAGTACAATCACATTTGAAGATGAAGATGTTTAATTTCTAATTTTTGAACCACAAATTGAAGCACATAAATTCTGCAGGTGAACTTCTCTTTTTTAATTAAAAAAAAAAAAAGGAGAAGCTTTTAACTCAATGCATAAAATACAAATCTAAATCAAGCAACTAGATTCTAATTTATTCTAAAAATTGTGAATAGTAAAATAAATCCAAATTGTGAACATACAATTAAATGTCTTCTTTGTTCCTACTAATCATTATTTTGTCAAAACATGCTGCTCCTTGCTGACTGTGATCTGCAGGTCTGCCTGGGTATTCAAGTGATTCCTAGATTTTGTCTTCACTGACAAAAGAGAACTGAATCCAGATTCTCCCACGAATCTCTATTGCATCCCCTGAAATTCATCTCGCACCCCTGGGGGAACAGATACCACAGGTTAGGAACCCCCAACTTAGCAGTTAAACAAGACCTCAGGAGTGACAGCAACAGCTCAATTCCTGGTTAAGGGAGAGAAGACCAATGAATGGATGGGGACTTCAGCCAGAAAAATATAATGGAGGCTGATAAGTATATCTGAATGTGATGGCCAATATTCACCTTCTTTGAGCTCACTTGTTCTCAGAAGCTATATGAACACTGCACGATGGAAAGGGGAATCCCGGGGCCAACATGAGGAAATGTGTACTACACTGGAATTTTTGTGGTTACTACTGTCCAGACTTCTGCTTTTGTTATAATGATGGGGACCAAGGCAAAGACATAAGGACAAGTGAAGCACTGAAGTCAGGAGGGAAACACACTTTAAGGACCTAGTTAGTCAGCTGTAGGAAAGGATGTGGAGAGGCTCTGATTAGGCCAAATAAGCAACAAAATAAAGCTCTATATGTATAGTAGGAAAGTCACACTTAGAAGAAACATGAACAAATGGAAGCTGAGTATAGAAACAAAATTTATAGTAGGAGTAGAATCTTCAACTGGATCTAAGCATATCTTGAGAAATAACGTCTCTTCATTTCAGATTGAACTAATTGTGTTAATATATATGCAGTTCCATCATAACGCTGCTATTATTTTATTCAGAATAAGCTTATGAATACCAGAATAAGGCTGAATTCTGCACTGCAGAATTAACGCAGTTTAATGCTGTTTTCAGTGCTCAATGCTATGGAATTCTGGCATTTGTAGATTTTGTGAGATATTTAGCCTTCTCTGTCAGCGATCTCTGGTGCCACAATAAACTACACAGAATTTCATAGGATGGGGCCATGGCAGTTAAAATGGTGTTAAACTGCATTATTTCTGCAGTGCAGATTCAGCCTAAGTATAAATCGGATGATAGGGAAAGGGGAAAGGAAGCCCACAAAAAGTGTTAATCAAATAGAAGCTATTTGCTGTAAACTTTTTTTGCACATTCATAACAAATCAACATGTTGGCAATGTGATGCATATGGCACCAGTCTTCTCATAGCATAACAACCATCAGATGTGCAGCAAGCAGTGGTGTCATTAGGAGGATGCAGGGGGTGTGGACTGCACCAGGTGATACCTAAAGGGAGGCGACACCACTGTTCCTCAAACACCTACCTTTTGGCAGAAACAGGCTGTGGCATTCATCGGCTTCCCTTTAAAATGCTTTAAGAGATGGTGGGAGTAGTGTGAAGCTCAGTGGGAGGAGAAAGGACAGGCCCCAGAATTTTTAAAATTAAAACTTCAAATTTCAAAATTTGAATTTTTTTAAAAAATATATATATATATATATATATATATATATATATATATATATTATTTTTTTCTTTTTTAAAAAAATCACATTTTAACCAAATCTTCACTATGTATATGTAAACATGTTTAGGTTGTGCATATGATATTGTAATCTGGAGGTATAATTTTAATTTTGCTAATTGTTATGTCACACTTATTAGCATTACATTCAGTGGTATATGGGAATTGGAATTTACGAGTAACAGTAATGCAAAAAAAAAAAAAAAACATTACTAAAGATTCTGTATGGTGTGGGTGACACCATGAGTTACCACACCGGATGACACCAACCATAATGGCAGCAATAAAACCTAAGAGGTTAGTTGAAACAATCCAACCAAAGCATGGACATTTTGCATTATATCCCAGCTTCAGCTACAAGAATGGGATAAATCACTAGGCTTATTGAGCTAATTGTCTCCTTAATCTTCCTTCTGTTAACATATGACTCAATTGCCAAACTAGATCTTTCTTGGGGCTGCTCTACAGGCATGTTTATCTCTCCTGTGTAATGACCATGCTTAATAAGACACAATAGACCACAGTGACTACACATAAGATAGAAACCTGCTGGCAGAGCAGTCCATGCAAAGATCTCTGCTTCAGCAACTTAGCTAAATCTTAACAGAAGGAAGAAGAGGGAGCCTATGGGCATTCAGCATCTGAAATGGGGTTCTAAATATTAAGGGACTGAAACAAGTGAAGTTTATTAACAGAATTTTAAGGACAGATGTTTATATTAAGTATTTCTGCCCCTTCCTCTGACAAACCAGGTCCCACAGAAGTCTTAACTCATCTGAGCTTGCATGTAGTCTTTGTGAATGTTACTGATAGGGAGCACCTTTAAGAAAAAATTATGACATAATCCTACACATAAGTGTCTGCTTTATGTGATGAGCCAGGTGACTCATCCCATTCTTTTGACTAAAGCTATCATATAATGGTGAAACAGCCTAGTTTTGATTTTGCTTTAACTTAAAGGTTAAATATTTATTTTGCTAGCTGTTACACTGTGTGTTCATTTTCATGTTGGTCAAAAATGTTTTCCAAATTGGTGATGCTTTTAAGTCTCTTTTTAAATATTAATAAAAGGAGAGATATAAGATTTAAAGATTTTTTTAAAAAATGTATAAGATTATTTTAAAATGGTTAAACTATTAATAAAGTAAAAACACAAAATATTAAAAACATTCAAATTCATGAAAAGACCATATACAAACCTTCTCTAATTGCCAACTAATCTAAACCCAGTGTGTGACCTTGGGCAAATCACACTCTCTCAGCCTCAGAGGAAGGCAATGGCAAACCCCCTTTGAACAAATCTTGCAGAGAAAACCCTGTGATGGGTTTGCCTTAGTTGGAATCAACTTGAAGGCACACAACAATGACAATTATTTTGAAATATGCGGTTAGCTGCTTTGAGTGCCACTATTGGGAAAAAGGTGGGATATAAATGTTTAAAATTAAATTAAAATCAATAAATTTAGCATATAAGCCACACTACTGCAGATGTGAGTCAGTTGCCAGTTCCACAGAAAGAATGTTTGCTTTTGTCTTCATCTTTTTATTAAGGAGAAATGGGTAAATTGTGACACACTAAAGACTGATAATCTCTAAATTGTGTCAGATTAAAGATTGATAAATTAGAAATTTCTCACTGCTAGCTATGCTGGCTAGAACTGCTGTGAGCTGCAGCGTCTGGAAGCCACATTTTGCTCACTCTGCTCTAGACAGCATTCATTATTCATTTCAGTTTCCTGCAGCAGACAATATCTTAACGTACCCTAACAAAGTAACTGTAAAGTCAATTGTATCTTAAAGGCAAACTTTGAATTTGCCATTTTATATAAGGGATATCATTTTACTATCCGTTGTATTTAATGGGACTTGAGCATCCACAGATTTTGGTATTCACAGCAGGTCCTGGAATCAGACCCCAGTGGTTACCAAGGGCCCACTCTAATTGTTGTCAGAGAGGTTTTTATATGAGGTGTGTGCTCTATTATATGTTTAACTTCAGTGTGTTTTATGTATTGTATTCCCCATCATCATGTATGAACATGAGAGCTGGACAGTGAAAAAAGTGGATAAAAATAAAATCAATTCCTTTGAGATGTGGTGCTGGAGAAGAGTGCTGGACAGCCAAAAAGACAAACAAATGAGTCTTTGGGCCTTTGCAGACTGCCAGAAATAGTGCAAATTGAGTCCACTTTAAGGGTTAGGGTTAGTGCTAGGGAATCATGGGAACCGTTTTTTTTCCTGAGACCTTGAGCCTTCTCTGTCAGAGACCTCTGGTGCCACAATAAAATACACTTCCCATGATTCCCTAACCCTAACCCTTAAAGTGGACTCAATTTGCACTATTTCTAGCAGTCTGCAAAGGCCCTTAGATCAAATCAAACCGGAAACCTCCCTGGAAACCAAGATGACCAAACTGAGGTTGTCCTACTTTGGACACATCATGAGAAGGACTTTTTCGAAAAGCCAATAATGCTAGGAAAGGTGAAAGGAAGCAGGAAGAGAGGAAGGGCACATTCCAGATGCATGGACTCTATTAGGGAGGTCACTTTGGGTATTAAGGGGTTGCAGGAATTAAGCAAAGAAGTGGAGGACGGGGGTGTGTGTGTCTTCTTGGAGATCTCTCATCCATAGGGTCGCCAGGGGTTGAGATCGACTCGGGGGTAGTTAACAACAAAGCAGCATGAACTTACATTTTCTAGGAGTGGATTTATTTATTTATTTATTAAAAAAGCTTTTATTTTGGAATGTCCTCTGTTTCCGCCTGTCTGTCCAGGAGGGATTCCAAAAAGCCCTCCATTTTGAGCAGGACTAAAAAGCATGCATTTACATTTCTAGGAATTTAATAATAATAATAATAATAATAATAATAATACAAACTCCTAGAAATGTAAATGCATGCGTTTTAGATGCTTATTCTTCTTTATTATTATTATTATTATTATGATTGATTGAAGTCCCCCATTTCCCTGGAAGGTCCCCCCTCATCTTTCGTTGCCTGCTCCTCCTTGGCTGTGGCCAGGACCCCCCTGTGAGGTTCTCTGGAAGGAGGGAGTCTTCCTGGGAAGCCTCCGGGGTCGAGAGAGGGAAGTCCGGCTCCTCAGGAGCCCCAGGAAGGAAGGAAGGAAGGAAGGAAGGAAGGCAGTCTGGCCCCTTCTTCTTCCTCCTCCTCCTCCTCCTCCTCCCTCTCCCACCTGATGACGCGCCATGATGAAAAACAGGAAACGGGATCTTGGGAGAGGCGGAAATTGCAGCAGCAGCAGCAGCAGCAACGGAGCTAGGAAAAGCCCCGGACGCCGGAGGAGGAGGCAGGAAAGCGGGCTGGGGACAAAGTGAGTGAGTGGGGAAAGCAGGAGAGACCCGGGACCAGAGGGGTCCCTCTTTCCATGGAGGAGGAAGGGAAGGGAAGGGAAGGGGAGCCCCCCTGGCTTTGGTCTCCCTCAGGTGTGCCCCTTGGCCCTCCACCTGGCGCCCAGGTGAGGGAGGCAGCACCTGAGGGAGACGCCTCAAGCCCTGAGGAGGAAGGAAGGATGAAAGAAAAGTGGAGGAGGAGGAGGAGGAATGGCTGTAGCGGTGCCCATGCCGAGGAGCCTCCGGGGGTTTTGGGGTGGGTGCCAGGGGCCCCCGAAGTCCTCACCGCCAAGGAGGACAAGGCACCGCAAAATGGGGGACCTTCCAGGAAAAAAAAAACAAAACAAAAAACTAAACATGGAGGGCATGGACACCCAATCAAAGCTCCCCCCCTTTTTTTTTTATTTTTAAGAGAGAAGTAAATGCATGCTTCTTTTCCATGCTAAGACGTTTTGGAATGAGACTGGGATGGAGTTGGGATGGCCCTGGAAAAGGGGTTTGCCCCCGTTGGGTGGCTCTTTGTTCTCGGATGGCAGCCCAGGGAAAGGGAAGAGAGCGAAAGAGCTCCTCCTTGGCCTTGCTTTGCCTTGCTTTTGCTTGCCTTGCCTTGCTTTGCTTTACCTTGTCTTCTCTTGCTTTGCCTTCCCTTGCCTCTCTTTGCCTTTCTTTCTTTGCGTTTCCTTGCCTTGCTTTTGATTGCCTTCCTTTGCCTTGCTTTACCTGCCCTGCCCTCCATTTTCTTCCTTGCCTCACTTTGCCTTTCTTTCCTTACCTTGCTTTTGCTTGCCTTCCTTTGCCTTGCCTTGCCTTGCATTGTGTTGCCTTGCCTTGCCCTGCTTTGCTTTGCCTTGACTTCTTTGCCTTGCTTTGCTTGGGACCCTCTTCCCAGTAGCAAAGGTGCGCCTGGCTTGGCTCTTTTCCTCCTCATCGCCCTTCCTCTCTTCCCTTTGTGTTCCCATAGTCTTATCTGGACTGGGATCACGTGGCTGCCTAGTTAATGATTTGGGAGAAAGTGAAAAGAACTGATTTTTGGCCCCCTTGAAGTTTCTAGGGAAAAAGTAAGAGAGGCTTCTTATTTATAGCTGCTGCTGCTTGTGGGCCTTCAAGACCAAAACAAGGTGGTATATTCCAAAAACAAATGAAATATTTTGTCCCTAACAAACAAGGCCTTGGAACATCTTTGAACCACTCACAAATCAGAGAAAACAGAAGTTGGGAGCATTACAAAGTAACTTTTCAAAGAATATGTGCACACGTTGTGTGTCTTCCAACCGTTCCTGAGTTATGGCAACCCTATCGTGGTTTTCTTGGCAAGATTTGTTCAGAGGGGTGAAATCGAAGGCTTTCACGGCTGGCATCCATAGGTTTTTATGGGTTTTTCAGACTGTGAGGCCATGTTTTAGAAGAATGTATTCCTGATATTTCACCTGCATTTGTGGCTGGCATCTTCAGAGAATGGTGGCATGGAGGTGTGTGGGGTATATATACTGTGTGACCCTTGGCTGAGAGGTTTACAGAGGGGGTTTGCCATTGCCTTCCCTTGAGGAGGCTGAGATAGTGTGACTTGCCCAAGGTCACCCAGTGGGTTTCAAACATTGGGTATTGAGGTATTGAGGTTCAAGTTGGGCATCAAACCTTGGTTTCCAGAGTTGCAGTCCAATATTCAACTATTGTGCCACACTGGATCCTATTATTCATAGCAGGGATGGCGAAAATCTGAAAGGGTTTAGATGGGGTGGGGGGTAGGGGAGTAGAAGAGTGTCATTTTGTTTGTGTTCAGGAACAAGGGTGGCCTGTTTTTTGCCCAAAAGTGATTGACTAAGGGCCTTTACAGACTGCCAGAAATAATGCAGCTTGAGTCCACCTTAACTGCCCTGGCTCAGTGTTAGGGAATCATGGGAACTGTAGTTTATTGTGACACCAGAGCTCTGACAAAGAAGGCTCAATGTCTCAGAAAAACTACAGTTCCCATGATTCCTTAGCACTGAGCCAGGGCAGTTAAAGTGGACTCAAGCTGCCTTATTTCTGGCAGTCTGTAAAGGCCCTGAGTCCCTGGGAAAGAGAATTGGGTAGCATTGGCATCTCTGAAGCTTTGGAGGGGGTTCTAAAACTGATTTTAGAGACAATGGTTGCTTTAACTAGGATACTGTCAGGGCAGATCAAGAGTTTCCATTTAAGGCTGCATTTACACTACAGAATTAATGCAGTTTGGTAGTGCTTTAAGTGCCATGACTATGAAATTATGGAATTTGTAGTTTTGTGAAATATTTAACCTTCTCTGTCCACAGCAAACTACAAATCCCAGGATTCCATAGAATGGAGCCAAGACAGTTAAAGCAATGTCAAACTGCATTGAGTTTGCAATGTGATCGCAGCCTTGGTGTGATCAGCTATATTATGACAGAAAGGTGTGATAAGACTTTTTAGTGTGGATCTAAAATGCTTATGCACACTTGGTGGTAGCGTTTCCATGTACTTATTTACAGTCGCATTTTCACAACACATGAGACAATGGACGCCAGCAGTGGAAATGTCTGTGATCTTGGACATGCAACCTATTTTAGTGTTTCTCATCATGGATGTTGCTGATGTGATGTTTATGTCTATGAACATCTTCCTAGCATGTTATGTTGTTTCTGTGAAATTTGAATGCAAGGGCTCCATGTACCAAATCTCCCCCTCATAATGTGAGAATGTGTGCTGGGAAAGGAGTCAGGAGCACAATGGAAGTAGAAACCCTTGTCTGGAAATGAATCATAGTGATGAGTTATTTTGTTGCCTCTGATTCAGTAAGTTACAGTCTCACTCATGGGTTGTTGCAGGAGGCAGAGGTTTGATTCCCTCAAGCAGAAATATGCATAGCTCTGGACTATCAGTAATGTTTAAATGTCTATGTAAAATATCAAATGTTGTTGTCGTTAGTTGCCATCACGTCAACTTCGACTTATGGTGACCACAGGGTTTAGAGGCCTCCAAGAAACCCTATTATCAACAGCCTGGCTCAGGTCTTGCAAGTTCACCCTGCTCAAGTTTTGCAATATAATATAAAGTATAAGCAGTTGTGGACAGAATGTGGACTTTCAGATGTTGTTGGACTGCAACTCCCAGCATTCCTCATTGTCATCTAGGATGGCTAGGAGTTGCAGTCCAGCCACTTTGGAGAGCTGCTGTTTGGTGCCCTGATATAAGAAATTAAATAGTTCATTTCTTCTTGTTTTTTGAAATACCGTAACTAATTTATGATGTGGTCATTGGCTTGCTTTCTTACTGTTTAGCTGGGCATAGACATGCATGAAGACTGAGATTTCTTTTCTATGCTTTCACTCCGAGACTATTTAGGATTTGTTTCTCCATCCTATTTCTGTACATTAATTCATAATTACTAAGGTGTAACATCAGCTGTTCATCTCCTCCAGTTTTTCAGTCTTGCTTACAACTAGTTTTGCTTGATTGTGCCAGGACTGATGAGGGTCTATTATATTTTATTGAATTATATTATGTTATATATAATCAACAGGCCGTTTGAGGCAGGCGTATAACATGATGCCACATATTCAAACTACGGTTTAGTGATCAGAACTGTTCTGCAATTCTCCATGCTCTTGTGCTGACATTCCTGTGATTCCCCCAACCCTGATTGAGAGATTATTGTTAAGTCTGCATTTCCATTTTTGTTAGGATTTTTGGTGCCAAACCACAGTTCAAAAGCATGATTAAAAGCAAGTTTGCAAAATGCAATTTGAGCCAGCTATGCTTCACAAAAATGTTGCTGCTAGCATAATGCTAACCAAAGAATTGCTCTTTATAAAAACTGGATGAGGATGGGGGAAAATATTTATGCAAGAGAAGGGGGAATGGGAGGAGCACATGGTTTAATGCAGGGGTAGGCAACCTTTTTGAGCCGGGGGCCGGGTTGCTGTCCCTCAGACAATGGGGGGGGGGGGCGAAGCACCATAAACAAATAAATAAATAAATATAAAAATTATAAAAATTAAAAAATTAAAAAAATAGGCATGCACACTCTCTCAGCCCCAGAAAAGCCATGGCAAAATCCCTATGGAGATTTTGCCAAGAAAACCCCAAGAACAAGTAATAACAACAATAATATCATCATGGCAGGCAGCGGTGGCAGGACTGCATCCGGCCCCCAGGCCTTAGGTTGCCTACCCCTGGTTTAATGGTTCATCAGCATAGAAACTCTGCAATGAGCTTATGTGTCAGGATAGTTTATTATATAGTCAGTTACTGTGGTCTGATTGAAATGAGCATTGTGTTTACTCCTTTACTGATTTGGTTGCAGCTGATTATGCTTCTTGGTGGTTTCCTAGTGATAGGAGAAGCTTTAGTTCCTGGCATGACAAACTGCATAGATGGCATAAAGTAGTGCTGAGAATCGTGTCGTCATCCAGATATTGTTGGATTGCAGTTCCCAGCATTTGCCTTATTGGCTAGTGCTGATGGGACTTTCAGTCTACCAGTATCTGCATTTCCACATGATTCCCACCCTGGCATAAGAGAATGTCTTTAAGTCATGTTTGGTATCATGGTTAGTGTTGAACTGGGACTTGGAGATCCCAGTACATGTCCCCATTGAGCCATCAAACTCACCTTGGACCAGTCATTCCCTCTCTTTCCCTCAGGCTAACCTAACTTGCAAGGTTGTTGTAAGAATAAAGTAGGGAGAAGAGTCATATATACCACCTTGAGCCCATTGAAAGAAACACCAAATTATCTCTAGAGATGGAATTACTAATAGGTTGTTAAACTACTTGGGGTGGGAGGAATTTTTGTACCTGCCAGAGTCTTAAGATCCACAGAGGAGTTTTTTTCTTTTCTTTTCTTGGTACAGTCACTGCCATGGGCCTGTTTGGTGAGGACATAGGAGAGGGCTTTCTTGGTGGCTGATCCCAGGATGTGGTATTCCCTGCCATGGGAAGCTAAGCTGGCCCGCTCATTGGCTTCCCTGTGTTAGCAGGCAAAAACCGTTTTATTCAAACATTCATTTAATGATAACTTAGGGCCTTTACAGACTGCCAGAAATAATCCAGCTTGAGGCCACTTTAACTGTCCTGGCTCAATGCTAGGGAATCATGGGAACTGTAGTTTTTTTGGAGACATTGAGCCTTCTCTGTCAGAGAGCTCTGGTGCCACAATAAGCTACAGTTCCCATGCTTTCCTAGCACTGAGCCAAGGCAGTTAAAGTGGACTCAAGCTGCCTTATTTCTTGCAGTCTGTAAAGGCCCATAGTTGCAGATAGTCTCTGTGTGTACACACATTGTTTTTTTAATTTTATTTTTATGTTTTTAAATGATTTTACACCTTAAAATGATGTTTTAATATAATAATTTGTTTCATTGTGTTTTACCTTGTTTTATCATCAGGTTTTTAGTTCTATCTTGCTTAAGCCTTATTGCAAGATCCCCTGGGTCTCATGTCAGGAGAAAGGTGGGAAATAAAACAAATAAATAGGATTTATTTATTTATTTATTTATGTTTATTTAGGGAAGGGGATTTCTGAACAAATGCAGTAGATTTTCTCTCCTGCAGTACAAACTTGCGTTAAGACAGGGGTGAGCAACTACAGTGAGTCTGAAGATAATTCTTGCTAGGATCTTCTGGGTAGCTCAGATTGCCAACAAATGTCAAAGAAAGAACGAAAGAGAAAAGGAAAAAGAAGAATACTGTAAAACCAGAAGGAGCTAGAAATCCACTTTTTTTGGGGGGGGGGAGTGTGTTAATGTTTAACAGTGCAGGGTTTTCAAAAAGGTAGATTCTAATTCATTTTGAAAGCTAAGGAACCTGGTTAGCACTTGAATAAGTGGGCACCAAAGAATACAGGTGTTGCAGGCTATATGTCAGAGGAAGGGAATTATAGAATTGTAGAGTTGGAAGAGACCACAAGGGCCATCCAGTCCAACCCCCTGCCATGCAGGAACTCACAATCAAAGGCAACTCACAAACACTGGCAAATCACATTTGCATATTCCCTGTCTGAGAAAATCTTACAAATTTCATGGAGTTGCCATAGGCCCACAAGTGACATGAAAGCACATAACATCATTTTTAAAAAGATGAGTCTTTTAAACCTCATAGTCTTTTAAAATCTGTTGATTGCAAGATCGGCAGGTTGGCAGTTCAATGCCTGGGTGCTGCATGATGGGGTGAGCTCCTATCACTAGTCCCAGCTTCTGCCAACCTAGCAGTTTGAAAGCATGCAAATGCAAGTAGATAAATGGGTACCACTTCAGTGGGAAGGTAAACAGCGTTCTGTGCAATCATGCTGGCCACATGATCACAGAGTAGTGTCCAACAACACTGGCTCTTTGGCTTAATAACAGAGATGAGCCCCCTGTGGTCGGACACGACTTGACAACCTTGTCAGTGGGGAAAACCTTTACCTACCTAGTCTTTTAAAAAGAGGAATCATCACTCCTGGAGCCTTTCAGAAAAGGCCATCCCCCCTGTGTGTGTGGGGGGGGGGGGGGAGGAGGATGACAGATGAAGCTTGGTCCAGAAATCTGGAGGGGCTGAGAGCTGCAAGAATGGCCTTAGTAGCTGGATGTTGTCCACGGCACCCTTAGGAACTATTCTGCATCTGATCAAGAGCTTCTGTGAAATAATTTGAGTTGACTTGCTACAGTGTGTCTCACATCCTGACCTTGCAAAATAGATTCTGCCCACCATGTGTCACCCTCCTTTCTTTCCTGCAAGCTAGATGAAATCTTTTTTTTTTTTTTTTTTTTACAAAAATGGGGGGGAAACCCATTTCAATTTGCTGCTGAATAAGTAGGATGAAGCATCCAGAATCTTGGGTTGTCAGAGTTCCCACTCCCTGACCCTGTGGCTTTTCCTCCCCGCTCCCAAAATTCTATGTGAGTGACTCACATGGATCAGCATGGATAACATTTCTCTTCAGCTTAGTTTGAAAGAAATCAGCCAGAACAGCAAACTGCATAGGAAATGTTTAAGGCCTCTGGGCAGCTAACCCTGTCTAATGGAAAACTAGAAATGTTTTAACTGGAATAGAAAACCTGGTAGAGTGCTAAAGTCAGTACTAAAGTTTAAAAGGCAAGAAATGCTGAAGTACTGCATAGTACTTCTCTGCTCCTCTCATTTGGTGAGGAATAGTGGTCTTCCATGGACCCATCCACACTATGTAACTATAGCTCTATGATTCCACTTTAACTGCCATAATTCCATGATTAGGGAGGAGCATTTAGACTTTTAAGCCAAAGAGCTCTAGTGCCTCATCCAACTACAAACCATAGAATTCTATAGGATGGAACCATTGCAGTTAAAGTGGAATAATAGTGCTATATTTGTGCAGTGTGAATGGTCTCCAGGTGTTGGGCTGCAGCTTCAGTCAGCGCTAGGTGACATAGCAGAATACTGAGAGATGATGTAAGGTCCTGTGTTCCCTGCTTTTAGATCTTTGGATGTTGATGGTCCTTGTTGATGGTCTTTGTTGAATTTTAGACAGTTACCGTGTAATCCTGAACATGTTTACACTGAGTTTAATGGGATTTATTCTAGGGGAATACACTGTCTGTGGGGAGGCAAGGGATTTTGCCAGATTTATTCCTATGTTTTTACTTAACGTAACCACAGCTTTTGTTTCAGTTGAAGCTCATATATATAAAATAAGTGAAGAACATATGCTGACTTTCTTTTTAATAACCTTTCTCATTATTTTAGTTTATAGCAATATTTATTGCAATTTTGTCTTCCTGTTACTGTGGAGAGATGACTTAGCTAAATGGTACAGCTCATAAAGTGTCTCCTCTGAACAGAGCTACCTTTCAATAGCTCAAAATGTGTTTCAGATGAATGAGCCAAGCATATGAATGCAGACTCTTAACCAGAATGAACTTTCTTTTTTTCTTTGAAATGATGCCAGTGACTATTTCTGGTTCTTGAATAATGACAAGAGGATTTTAAAAATATAAATGATTTCTTCCTTTAACCCAAATTGGCCTGACAGCTTTGTTTGCAACAGTGTGCACTCGGTTAAACCAGTTACTGCTGATGAATATTTTGGATGTTCATTTTATTATACCTGGCTTTAGTCGAAGTTCAAATTTAATATTTTGTTAATATGTTGTGTTTTTTCATGTATGTAGACTTGGCAAGGCCTCCTCCAAAGCCAGCTAAAACACTGGTTAGATTAATATCAGGAGTAGGCAATCTGGTGGTCTTCAGATTTTTTTGGCTACCACTTCTGTAATTCTTCAACATCATCCATGTTGGCATAGGCTTATGCCTGCCACAGAAATATATATGTAAACACTGCCATTGTTAGCAGAATATAATTCTAGTGAAACCAGTGACCCAAGATTATATTAGGTTAGTGAGCACAGGTTGAAATCCAATTAGCACCAACCCAGAAATGTTTTGTAAGACAGTAGATGAAAGCGTAGAATCTTACATTTTAATCTAAAGTCATTGAGATTTAGAGCCAGCATGGTGCAGTTAAGACCAGGGATTGGATCTCCACTCAATCATGAAAACTCCATAGGTGACCTTGGGCAAGTCACATACTCTCAGCCTCAGAGGAACACAAGGCAAAAACTTTGACAAATCTTGTCAAGAAAACCCCGTTATCAGTTCACCTTAGAGTCACCATAAGTCAGAAGTAACATGAAAGGTCACAACAACAGTGATGTTCTGATATTTCAGATGTGGAAAGCAACTGCAGGTCACACTATCACTGTTAACCAGGATGATGGCGCCGATGACTGGGAGACAGATCCTGACTTTGTGGTACAGTTATAAATTGTGTTTTAAGCATTAGTGACTGGGCAAACAAGTTTAACTTCTAGTCTTAATTTGAAAGTGAATGGGGCTACACAAACAATGTGGGGCTTGCTAAGTCAAACTTTGAAGTTATGGGGTGGGGATTGCATGTGTATCTAATATATACATTCTGTTTGGGGTTTTGTCAAAGTTGAATATGACTTACTGAAAAGGGTGGAATGTGGACACAAAATTAAGCCAAATTTAATATTGTCTGAAGGAAAGGGAGATAGAAAGGTGGAACTTGATTTAAAGTCTCTTTTATTTCTGAACTGTATTGATACAACCATTGTCACTGTGTAACCTTTCCTCCATTATGTACTTTACAGAACGATGTGAGTGAAAAGGAACAACGTTGGGGTGCTAAGACAGTGCAAGGATCTGGTCACCAAGAACACATCAAGTAAACCCCTTCTTTCATTGTTTTGAAGCTGAGATTGTATGCAGAGACATCACTAAGCAGATGCAGGCAACATGGACCACGCTGGGTGATACCCCTAAGGGGGGGTGTCACTTAGTGTGGTGAAAATCCAGAGGGACTGGCCTCCCTTTTCTTCTCACCCTGCAGCCACACCGGACTCTAAACAGGCTCTCCAGAGGCCACAGTGCCACCCCACTCAGCAGGTGTGAATGTAGATGGGGTGTCTTTAGAGACCAGCATGGCTGTTTTCAGAACAGCCATGCTGAACTCAGAAGGCTTTTCAGGGTAGGGGAGATGCCTTCAGGATCCAGAGCAACTGCTGGAAGAGAAGGCACTGTGGACTTTGAATGGGTGCTCAGGAGGCTACAGTGCCACCCTCCTCACACTGGGTAACACCAACTTCAGTGATGGCACTGACTTAATGTTGATCCAGTGATAGTTTTCCATTCACTAGAGCAACAGGAGCCTACATTTAAGTGAAATGGATATGATGTTTTAAGCTGGAGCTCTTCACCAGGGTCAAAAATCTTTAGTCAAGTGGGGAATATCATTAGCTCTAACAACAGGTAGTATCACAGCTGATATTTCCCTTAACTTTGGATGGGGCTTAGGGAGAATTTACTGGGGCAAGGTTTCTCTGTGAGGAGGAAGAGTTACATCTTTCAGTCTGTCCCTGATCTTACAACAATGTTGCTGTAGTTGTCACTGTTGGTGCACACCTGTTTTTTCCTTGTTCATGCAGGAGTTCAGGGTTAAAGGCAGGATTCTTTAGTTGACTTGTCCTGAGGAGCTGGGGGTTAAAACAGAGACCTTATGTGCATGTAAAAGTGTGTTCTCCATGGGGACTTCTTTTTCTTTATTAAGATGAAATACAGTTCTAGTTCTTATGTTAGTTGCAAATTACAGCTCTTCAGATCTTCTGGCCCAAGTACTGGACGCGGTAGTGATTTCTAGTTCTCTATCAAGAGTACAACTTAGATTGGGACAGTTGCAAATCAAAAACATAGTACAGTGTACCTGCATCATACGTGGGCGTGCCATACGCAGACTCAAGGTCATGTGGATGGTGAGCACTGGCTCTTTTAATGGCATACATGTGGGGCGTGTGCAAAGGATGGCGTGCAGGAGTGTGCAACCATTAAAATAAGGTCCCATGCTATTTCCTTTACGTGGGGGGGGGGTTTCCAGAATGGATCCCCCACGTATAACAAGGGTCCACTGTAGGATCAAAGTGTAGTCGGATGTTTAATTTATCTGAGCAGTAATCGAATAAGCTATGTAATACCATGTAGAGAACATTCCTGTAACAGAGGTTGAAGGCTTTGAAAGCATTTAAGGTGGTTGCTTGGGGTAAGTATAGAGCACAAATGTTGAGAATGTGAGCCAGTTGAAGAACCAGTTTTCCTACTGTGCTTTGGTTCCTACTGCTGCTTTTTGCTTCAAAATATAACTTGGAAAATTTTGTGGCATTTATTTTCTCTGAAGGTTATTTTAAAATACACAAGCGCACACACTGTGAATTTTTTAACAGCACTGATGTGACACTGTACATCTAGTCTAGAAGAAGATCTGCATCTGAATTATTACACTATTTTGTAATATCATCTATTTGTGGGCAGAAGCAGCAATGAATAGTGAAGTATTTCTGGCACGGGTGGTGGAAAATGGTGCCCTTTTAACATACTGGTATATTACAAGTTACTAAATCTACACATCAGGAATACTGTGTCTAGGTTTAGTCATTCATGCTCAAGAAACAGGAATTAAAGACTAGACACAAACACACACACCCAAGCTAGGTAAGAGAAGCAGATAATGGGTTCCAGCACTGTAAGATAAGTTTAGTCAAGAATAGCCTATATCTTGCTTGTAATTCAATCAGGTCAAGAGAACTATTTTCACTCTGCATCTTATCATAATTTCTCTTCTTTTGGGGATTCATAAAGTGTCCTAACCAGGAATAAAGAGGTTGGATGTCAAAAAGCTTCACCCAGTCACATTTCTCTTTGTATTTGTTAGTCCATGAGACTAAACCATGAGGGTGGGACTCATGCAGTCCTCAAGAGGTTATTTGATTACAACTCCCAGCATGCCTCCCTATTAACTATGCTGGTTAGGACTGATGGGGCTTGCAGTCCAACAATATCTGGAGGGTCATATGATTCCCAGACCTGCATCTAGCAATAGTTTAGTGCTGCAAGAATGAACCTGTCTCCTCCTCACCCCAGGTTTGCATGTTCTACTTTCTCTTCTGATAAAGCCACAGCAAGGAATTTGAGAGCTTTCACTTCTCTTCTGCATTTATTATTATTATTATTATTATTATTATTATTATTATTTTATTTATACCCCACCCCTCTACATAGCAATCCAACATAAAAAACAACACAATAAAATCAGTCCCAAAACCCAGCCCCTCCCACCCTTAAAAAGTCATTAAACAATCATCAATTAAAAACAGTATTTAAAATTAGCACAACGTGCCAACAGAATGCAATAACAAACAACAATAACGGCTGTATTAGCGGCTAGAATGGGGGGAAAAGGAGGTGCAGTTGGGCAGGTTCTTATGACCGGGAAGATTTTACTACCAATCAGCATGTCAGCCAAAGCAAGATAAATTCTAGTTTATTCTAATAATGGCTAGTGAAATAAGCATCTTCTAACCATAAACTTCTAACCATAGTTTATGAATCTGTCTTGCTTTGAGTAACCACAGTTAAGAATGACTACAGTTTATTGTTCAAATGTAATATACAACTGCAGCTAATTGAAAATGGAAGCAGAAAATCTTAATCACCTCACAGCCATGCCACAGGGGGAGACAAGATTATGAATCAAGGAGCTAGGTTCATTCTCAGAATGTTATGTAAACCATGGTTTAGCATTTTAAGACACATCTGGTATTTTAGTGAATTTTGGGTGGAGTTTGATAATTTTCTTTATTGCAGAATGTAATTTAAATTTAAGGATAAAAATGGCATAACTAGGATGATGAAACTAGTATCTTTGGTGCATTTTATTCATAATTTTCCATTTGTCTTCAAAAGCATTCATCAATTGAGAGAGAATGTATTCCAGGAGCACCAGTCTCTTAAGGAGAAAGAACTCCAAACAGGACCAAAAGCTTCCCATGGTTATGGTGGGAAGTTTGGTGTGGAGCAGGACCGTATGGACAAAGTAAGTACAGAAGAGTTTGCATGGCTGACTTCCTCAATATGGGCTTGATGAAACAAGTCATTGGAGGTTATTGTCACATTTTCTTGAATTCTGCCACATATTTAAATCTCCCATCTCTTTTTCTGCTCTCTTTTTCCATCTCCAAGCAAATGCTTCTATCAAGTGCCTTCTCTGATTTGGCGATCCTGGATTAGTGGAAAATTTGGCCCAATTTGGCAATCTATCTAGCCCTTTATTTTGTCTTCTGATTATAAATTAGTGACAATAGTGTTTGTCATATGCTGGTCCTCTTTGTTTTCATCTAGGAAACAATTATTTCCTGTAAAATTACTAAAATTGAGGAAAAAAGCTTACCCTGTTTCCCTCTTCTACCACGCCCAACATAAAAACCACCATGTGTAAATGGTAAACCATGCACTTGAAAAGTTGCTCTTTGATAGAGGATAATATATATTTAGCTCTTTTCTCTCTCTTCTACCCTGCAGAAATAAAAATGTGCAGACCAAATGTGGAGGAAGTTGTAAAAGCTTGATAGAGACTTTGGTAAAGGAAAAGCATCTGTTGGCTTCCTGTGTGATAGTCACATGGCACAACACAACACAGTGTACTTGAGAGGCACAATCATTGCCTGAGTGCACTTGCAATTTGGAAGGTGTTTGTTAATTTAGTTTAGTTTTTTTAAAACCATATATGGGACTAAATTCAGTTGTTAGTGTGACCTAGAGAAAGATCTAGGGGAAGGGAAGGTATGGCGGTAACAGAGTGAAGAAATGTTACAAAAAAAGAAGGGATTGATGCCTAATATCTATCCCTTCTTCAGTTCACTCTGTTTTCCAGAATAGAGCATACCGTCCATTCCACAGACCATTACTCTGCTCCTCTGCAATGCCAGGTCAGTCAAAAATAAGACCCATATTATTCATGACCTCTTAGTAGATGAGGCAGCCAACCTGGCATGCTTTACGGAGACCTGGTTGGGAGATGCTAGCGCGGTGACTTGGGTGCAGGCCCTCCCGGCTGGGTACTCAGTCAGGGAGCAGATAAGGGAAAGTGGGCGGGGGGGCAGTGTGGCCTTGGTTCATAGAAACAACTTAACCTTGACCAGAAAGCCTATCCGGAAAACAGCTTACATTGAGTGTATGTACCTTAGCCTGAGAACCAGGGATAGTTTGGGGATTCTGTTGGTATACCGGCCACCCCGTTGCTCAACAGACTCCCTGACCCAGCTGGTCTCTGAGCTGCTGTTGGAGTCACCCAGACTTTTGGTTTTGGGCGACTTCAACATTCCACTCAAGACCAGCTTGTCAAATCTAACCGGTGCAGCTCGGGAGTTCATGGAGACCATGACAAACGTGGGCCTATCCCAATTGGTTGTCGGGCCCGCACATTGTGCTGGTCATACCCTCGATGCAATCTTTAGTATGGAACAGGAATATCCGTGGGCGGAGGTAATAAAAACCTCCACATTGTCATGGACAGATCATTTCCTAGTCAAGATGGAGCTAAGAGCCATTGTCAGCCCCCCCCCCCAGGGGTGGCCGACCCACTAGAATGGTCCACCCTCAAAGAGGGTTTAATGGTGGGCAATGCCGGTGATTCTGTCGAAGCTTTGGTTAACACCTGGAACACTGACCTTACCAAGACTATCGACACAATCGCTCCCAAACATCCTTTCCAGCCCACTTCTAATCGTAAGCCCTGGTATACAAAGGAACTTAGGAGGATGAAGCGAGCTGGACAACGACTAGAGTGCAAATGGTGGAAGACTCGGCTGTTATCCGACAGAATTCGCCATAGGAAGCATCTTGACTCCTATCAGGAGGCATTGCGTGCAGCACAGAGATCCTTCTGATCTGCACATAGTGTGTCTGCGGAGTCTCGTTCAGCAGAGCTGTTTAGGGTGGTGGGGGAGCTGACGCAGTTTCCCCCTGCGCCAAACCCCCTACTTAACCCGACGATAGCCTGCTGTGACGCCTTCAATATCCACTTTGCAGATAAAATCTCTCGGATAAGGGCTGACTTGGACGCCAGTGTTTTGACAAAATCCATAGACGAGGTGTCCAACAACTCCATTGATGGCACTTTACTGGATCAGTTTCAGTCTGTGAGTACTGATGACATGGACAAGCTCCTTGGAAGAGTTAGGAAGACGACTTGCCCTCTCGATCCATGCCCATCTTGGCTTTTCGTCCAGGGGGGGTGACGTGTTGAGAGTATTCCTACGGGATACAATCAATGCGTCTTTCAGGGAAGGTATTGTACCATCTTGTCTAAAGGAGGCAGCGGTTAAGCCACTCCTGAAAAAACCTTCCCTGGACCCCCTGGATAGAAACAATTATAGACCAGTCTCCTTGCTACCTTTTCTAAGCAAGGTGATCGAGAGGGCAGTTGCTTCCGAACTCCAGGCAGTCTTGGATGAAACTGATTATCTTGATCCATTTCAAACCGGCTTCAGGACAGGATATGGAGTGGAGACTGCCATGGTTGTTCTGACCGATGACCTCTGCCTGGGCATCGACAGGGGTAGTGTGACCCTACTGGTGCTCTTGGATCTCTCAGCGGCTTTTGACACAATAGATCACTCCATCCTCTTGGATCGCATGAGAGAGTTAGGAATCGGAGGCACTGCTCTGCAGTGGTTCCATTCCTTCCTCTTGGGCAGATCCCAGAGGGTGAGGCTCGGGGACAGTTGCTCTTCCAGAATTGAGCTTAATTGTGGCATCCCTCAGGGCACCATCCTGTCCCTGATGCTATTTAACATCTATATGAAGCTGCTGGGTGAAATCATTTGGAGGCATGGAGCGTGGTGTCATCAGTATGCTGATGACACTCAGATATATTTCTCCATGTCCAAATCGTCAGCTCAGACTTCAGATGGCGTCTCTCCTCTCAATGACTGTCTCAGCGGTAATGGATTGGATGAGGAAAAACAAACTGAGACTAAATCCAGACAAAACGGAGGTACTTACAGTCACGGGCCTGAAACCAATGTGGGAATACAACTCCCAGTTCTGGATGGAGTCACACTCTCCTCTAAGGACTTTGTTCGCAGTCTGGGGGTGCTCCTTGATTCTTCGCTTCACATGACTAGTCAGGTGAATGTGACAGGAGTGCCTGTTATCAGCTTCGGCTGATACGCCAGCTGCGCCCTTACCTGGATATGAGGGATCTGGAAACTGTGGTACATGCTTTGATAACCTCATATCTGGATTATTGTAACACGCTCTACATGGGGCTACCCTTGTGCCTAACCCGGAAACTTCAATTGGCGCAAAATATGGCAGCCAGGTTAATCACTGGCACATCTAGGAGAGAGCATATAACACCTGTGCTTAAATCTCTCCACTGGCTGCCGATTAGTTTCCGGGCACAGTACAAGGTGTTGGTTTTAACCTTTAAAGCCCTACATGGCTTGGGTCCATCTTATCTCCGGGACCGCCTCTTCCCATATGAACCCCACACACACGCACTTCGGTCCTCTGGGAGGAATCTGCTGCAGCCTATGAAAACTAGGCTGTCGCAGACCTCCCAGAGGGCTCTTTCTGCTACCGGTCCCAGACTATGGAATGGCCTGCCGGATGAGATCAGTCTTAACACAACTCTTGACAGTTTCAGGAGAGCGGTAAAGGTGGATCTCTTCCGGCAGGCCTTCCCGGAATAACTTCCCGGCTCATACGGAATTGGATTGCTACCCGCCCTTTGCCGCTAATGCCTGTTTTTGTTTAAAAATTTGTTATTTTATTGTACTTATGTTTGTCTTAATTGTTATTTTAACCTTACATCAGTTTAATTTAGTTTTAAGGGGGTGGGAGGGTTAGGGATTGGGGTGAAGGATTGTTTTAACTTGTTGACTGTTTTAACTTGTTGTACACCGCCCTGGTTGCCGAGCAGAGGGGCGGGATAAAAAATTATTATTATTGTTATTGTTGTTGTTGTTGTTGTTGTTGTTGTTGTTATTATTATTATTTGTTGATCCAGATATTGAATGGTATAACAGCAGTTATGTAAGTTCCATTGAACCAAGGGGTCTACTCTGGGACTGTTAATTGGATTAGGCTGTGATAATTAATAGTTGTTTGGAATAAATGAAATTTTTAGTGGTTAAGGGATTTCCCTCTGTCCTGTTGCATCTCCAGCCAGCCTTCTACAGGAATATGTGTAGTGTCATTGACCAAACTTAGGAACATTATCTAGAATCAACAACAATCTTGCATGGTAGAACTGCTACCATTCGTTCTTGTTCAGCTCAGTCTGAGCCAGGGATAGCCCAGATTTTATATGATGTCCTTGAAGTTTCTTGAAAACAAGGGACAAATCCCTGCATCTTCTGTTCCCAGGAGCCCAGATAAAATACTATGTATTCAAGAACAATGATCAAGTAGCCAGGTGCTGGATTTAGAAGCAGGTTCTTCCTAGTAATGTGTACATACAAATCAAATTATATGGAGGTGGATTTATTTACAGAATAAATAATAAAAGAGACATTACAAACAAAGCAATTAGAAAACAGAAAAGTGAGAAGGACTGAAGAACAACACGGAAACATTAGCTCTCATACATACCAGATGTATACACAGCAAGAGTTGGGTCCATAGTATCCAAGCAGACAAAATGATGGATCCCTGGTGGCGCAGTGGTTAAATGCCTGTACTGCAGCCATTCATTCATAAACCACAAGGTTGTGAGTTCAGTACTAGCCAGGGCTCAGGCATGACTCAGGCCTGCATCCTTCCGAGGTCGCTAAAATGAGTACCCTGCTGTTGGGGGGCAATGGGCTTACAGTTGTAAACTGCTTAGACACTGCACAGCGCAGTATGAAGCGGTATATAAATGAAGCTGTTTTGCTTTGGATCCAGAAGGAGGACAGTTTTAGCAACAAACAAAGAAGATACAGTTGGATTTATAGGAAAAACTGGCTGAAGCTCAGGCAAGCACAGTTAATAAACCCAGACCCTTAAAAACCCAAACATTTGAGCATCTTAGCATACAAAAGGATATATTCCATAAACTAATATTTTGTCTCTAATGACCAAGGCCTTGGAATATCCTTGAACCATTCACAAAAACAGAGACCAGAGGCTTGGAGCATTACAAAGTAACCTTTCAAAGAATATGTGCACACATTATTGTGTCTCTTCAAGTCGTTACTGAGTTATGGTGAACCTTACATGGGGTTTTCCTGGTAAAATTTGTTCTGAGGGTGTTTGCTTTTGCTTTCCTTTGAGGCTGACAGAGTGTGACTTGCCCAAGGTCACCCAGTGGCTTTCCATGACGGAGTGGGGATACGAACCCTGGTCTCCAGAGTCGCAATCCTGCACTCAAGTTTCTCCAACACACTGGCTCCCATGTGCACACAGTTTACAACACAATGAAAGCCTACAGGAAGACATAGAACTAAAGAAGGATTTCATGACTACTATTCAGCTTTCTATATGACTGTGAATTGAGAGCCAACATGCTCTCTGTAGCTGGTACCTGTCTTGGCTGGAGGAGAGAAAGCATTTAAAGGAACAGTTGATACCCTGTGAGGGATTTGCCTGTGGTAATGTTATGAGTACATTAAATATATTTTGATTTTGAGAATACTATTCAGAAAAGAGAGGAGGGAAGGGAAATGTTCAAATGTTCAGCACACTTTCAGTATAGTAACACCTGGATGGGGTTAGTGTCACAGCCTAATTCTCCTACATGCCATTGTGAAGACACAGTAGGAGATCTCCTCCAGATACAAATGTCAATTAAATTTGTCTGGATTATTTAGTATCTTAATATGCAGCATTTATCTGTGCAGCTCTGTTGTCCCCAACCAGATGGTGCCCAATGTGACATATTCAAACAGGCATTTATTTCTGCAGAAGATTGGTTGGATGTCTTATGTGGGGCATACTTTCTATAGTTTTTGTAACTGCTGGGATTAAACATTTATTTGAACAGTAAAATGGTCCAGTCAATTGTGGATGTGTTCTTAGTTAATCAAAAGGTTTAAATCAAGCAAGCTGGAAAACACGATGCTAATAAGGGGGAGGATTTGTTCTGCTTTAGGTTTTAATCTAAGCTCTACTTTCATTATAGGGTTGAGATTAACATCCAACTGGTATATGTGTACTATAATAAAGTTGTTTGTTTCTCTTTCAGTCAGCTGTTGGTCATGAGTATCAGTCTAAGCTTTCCAAGCACTGTTCCCAAGTGGACTCAGTAAAAGGTTTTGGTGGAAAGTTTGGTGTACAAGTTGATAGAGTTGACCAGGTAAATTATCTCTTGCTTTTCCAGAATGAAGCTTCAGTAGTTGCCTGCTATATTTGTGTACCAGTGAGGCCACTGCACATTCTGCAGCTATGTGTAAATTATTTATCCAGTCATTCTCATTCTCTCTATGTCTGTCTTGTCAATATTCAACTGGTGCTTTATTTATTTTATGTGTATTTACTTTTTCAAGATGATAAAGGAAAGTGTGAAAATGCTTAGTCTGAGAGAACAGCATTAAAACCCCCACAACAGTACATAGTTCAGTTAAGGAATATGTACAACTGAATATACAGGACTAATTTGTATACTGTAAAGTCAGCTAAGAAGATGATCCTAGATATATGGAAGAACTTGTAGCAAAAACAATTAACTAGGATTTGATGGAAATTGTGAGATACAGAGTAACAAAGGGCCGGTCTGGAGGCAGAGATGGGGCAGGGCAGCCGCACACTGGCTGCCCCAACCCCACACCGATGGCATCCTGATGCCATGTGCCATTACGCATGGCATCCAGCTTCAGGACACCCTCCCAACACAGCGTCCTGATATGCTGCACCGGAAGGGCCGACAAAGAGCCCCGCACACTGGCTCTTAGGGCACCCTATTGCCACCTCTGAAAGGAGCGACATTTTGCCGCTCTTTTCAGGGTGGCAAAAGGGAGGATCGGGCTGTGGAATGGGGTACCTGCGGCCCCGATCCGCCGTTTCCCAGGGCAGCCGTGTGCCACCCGTCTGCAGCCCCCCAAAGTCTTTATCCAATGACTAAGTACAGTAAAACTTTTTATTATTATTCATCATTTAGAAAAATGTCTATGATTTTATTCTTCCTGTTCAAACTAATTATTCTTTTCTCCAGTCTGCTGTAGGATTTGAATATCAGGGAAAAACAGAGAAACATGCTTCACAAAAAGGTAAACATACTTTGAGGATTGCATGTAGATTCACTCTCTCAATACAACACACCTCAATTAAAAGACCATAAATGATTTTAAGAGTGTTTTTGTAGCTGTGGTTAATTTCTTAATTCCAAATTCTTGGCCTAAGTGGGATTGCTAGTTCTAGGATATGGTAAACTGGGCCTCTGGCATTAAGCATATAGGTTTTAGAGTTCTTGTTAGCATCATAGAATTCTTATTAGCATCTTGTTAGCAAATTAATACTTATCCAGTGGTATGAAAGGGTTAATTTTTATTAGCAACCTTGTTTGATACTTTTTACATTAGCTTTGTAGTTTGAGGCTGGGAAAGGAAATGAAGACTGTTAGCAGACTGGAAGAGTGAAAATTTTTCTGTTGCTAACTTGCTTGTATAATTCTCTTTGCTATTAGGTGGGAGATGGGCCACACATGTACACTTTGGCTTTCCTTGTTTGTTTCTGAACTATATAGAATCAGAGAATCAGAGAGTTGGAAGAGACCACAAGGGCCATCCAGTCCAACCCCCTACCATGCAGGAACTCAAAATCAAACCATCCCCGACAGATGGCCAACCAGCCTCTTTTTAAAGACCTCCAAAGAGGGAGACTCCACCACACTCCAAGGGAGTGTATTTCATTGTCGAACAGCTCTCACTGTCAGGAAGTTCCTCCTAATGTTGAGGTGGAATCTCTTTTCCTGTAGCTTGCATCCGTTGTTCTGAGTCCTATTCTCTGGAGCAGCAGGAAACAAGCTATCACCCTCCTCAATATGACATCCCTTAAAATATTTAAACAGGGCTATCATATCACCTCTTAACTTTCTCTTCTCCAGGCTAAACATAACCAGTTCCCTAAGTCGTTCCTCATAGGGCATGGTTTCTAGACCCTTCACCATTTTAGTCACCCTCTTCTGGACACATTCCAGTTTTTCAACATCCTTCCTTGGGAGCCCAACTTTCATGGGTCTCACCATGAGATGGATGCACCCATGTCCAGGGGCTTCCCTTATATTTCAGTGATGGGGAATCTCATCACTAGCCAAGGAACGGTTTGGGTAGAATTTGTCTGTGGCTATGAGATGATGCTGGAACTCATCAGCAAAAGGGCTGGGATGCTTCTCTGTTATGAACTATCTGCTGCATCATTTATTACTAGTAATGCTAATGCTATAGCAGTAATGTGTGTAAGGGTATGGCAGTGAAAGAATCCCTAGATAAGGCTGCAACTACTTCTAGTTCTGGAACAAGACACAGCTAAAACCAGATCCAGTGAGTCAATAGGAACTTTGGTAAGCCACTGTTTGTGTAAGTTCTTTTTGATTTAATGTGTCTACTACTGTGTTTGGCACAACAGTTGTATTTAACCCCTACCAGTTAACACATTTCAATCACCCTTTCATATTTTGAAAGCATTATAGTTGAAATAAAACTGAATGTTTTCAGATCTTTAACTTATCAATTGTAAGATATGGAGGCTACAACTCTATTAGTTAACCATTTTGAGTGTAAATAACAGGTGGTAGTAATTATGAATTGATCCACAAACCAGAAAAAAGTATACTTTTGCCTGGCCTAAACATTATTGAAGGAAATGCTACCAATTAACTTTCTGTTGTGGATTTTTCTACTGGAAAGGTGGCAATTTCTGACACAATTCCAATTTTCTTGCTTCTCTATTTTCAGATTATTCAAGCGGATTTGGTGGGAAATATGGAGTACAGGCTGACAGGGTAGACAAGAGTGCAGTTGGATTTGATTACCAAGGAAAAACAGAGAAGCATGAATCACAGAAAGGTTTGTTTTTATGCTTGTAAAAAATAAAGTAATTTGTAATGCACAGGCACATTTCTTGTGTTACTTTAGCAAATTTTGTAAAATACTCATCTTCACAAATTTAGGGAGAAATTCACTTCATTTTTATATCATCCGTTCATCTTTAAAGGATGAGGTAGTTCTCATGGTTTGTCTAAGTTTCTCCATCCATTTCCTGGCATTGGAGATGGCG
This sequence comes from Phrynosoma blainvillii, assembly GCA_026167975.1. Classification (NCBI taxonomy): domain Eukaryota; kingdom Metazoa; phylum Chordata; class Lepidosauria; order Squamata; family Phrynosomatidae; genus Phrynosoma; species Phrynosoma blainvillii. The sequence continues at coordinate 357,500,699 of JANUYF010000001.1, forward strand.
AGATTATCGAAGAAATTATAATAGAAAATCTTACCTGTAGATTCTGAATGTTGACTGCAGTGGTAACAAAATAAGAAAAGGAGTCTGTTTAAACTTGTGTTTCAGTACATCGCTAATAGGGTTTAGGCTAAGTCCAGCATTTAGAATTATATTTAGAATAGAACCATTGAAATCAATGAAACTTGTTAGTCACAACTCACAAGTTCCATTGATTTCCATGTCTCAAGAAATTTCCATTGCTAAATCCAGCATTACGTAAAGTATTATAGGTTCACCTTAGGGTCACCGTAAGTCTGAAACAACTTGAAGGCACACAACAACAACAGCAACAACAACAACAAGCAAGAGCTAGCAAACTCACCCTTCCTTTTTTGGGATGCAGGTTTTTAAGCCTTTGCCTTATCAGCTTTAACCAAGGTTAATACCACATTGGTAATGAAGTCAACTGTAGTTAAAGCTAGTCTGATTTCCTGCTTAACAAATATCTGGAGCTGGCTTGGTCAAAGTTGTGGGTAGTGGCATTTTACCTTCCGAAGGGAGGTAGAAGGTGCTCCCAACTGCTTAAGGGTGGTTTTAAGTGTCTCATCAATCAAGCTGAATGTTCATCTGCTTCCAGTGAAAAATATGGTTTGACATTATACAATGTGGTGGCTCACATGATAGCACTTTCTCACATGCAAGTCATCACATGATGTTTCAATCAGAATGGTGAACATGGATGTGTGAACTGATCCCTCATCAAGTAGCTATGAATAGGAACAGTTCAGTGTCTTAGTCTTATACTATTATGAATTATTTCTTTTTTGCTCCCATCTCCAGATTATTCCAAAGGTTTTGGTGGTAAATTTGGTGTGGACAAAGAGAAAGTGGACAAAAGTGCTGTTGGCTTTGAGTACCAAGGCAAAACTGAAAAGCATGAATCACAAAAAGGTTTTTATTTTAATTTTATTCCATGCAATTATATGTAAGTGACATTCTTCTTTAAACCTGACCTACTGAAATAATCAATTGTGCCTTCATAAAATGGGGCCTTTAACTTGTGGAAATATAAATATTCTTGAAAAAATATCTTCCTTTCCTCTTTTTCTCTACCTTCTCTGCATAATATATTTTAGTCTTTCTTTCTTTCATCCACTTTTATGTCCATAGTGTCTCTTGTTTATTTATTTTTACACGCATACCCTAATTTCTCATTAAGAAATGACCAACTTGGCTAGCATCAATAGCACTCACATAAAATGGCTTGAGGGCCTGCATGATAATGTAGAGCCCAATGAACATTGGCTTGGGCTGAGTAATTCTGAGATCTCTGCAGTGCTTTAATTCATTTATAGGTTACATTTCTGGGCCAAGGAATAGGGTAGGAATTGCCAGAGATAAAAATCCTGAGTATGTTAATTCTTTAGAGTTCAGTGAGCACTTAAGGCTGAAGTTTTAATATGCCAATACTGTTGGCCCTCTGCATTCATGGATTCTGTATTCACAGATTCAATCAACTACATTTCAAAAATGTGCCCCCCCCCCAAAGCAAATCTTGCTGTTTTATATAGGGGACACCATTTTACTATGCTGTTGTATATAATGGGACTTGAGCATCCATGGATTTTGGTATTCATGGGAGGTCCTAGAGCCAAGCCTCAACAAAAACCAAGGGACCACTGTATTTTCTCCCTCCACACTCCCTTTTTGAACCCTGCTCCTACAACTAGTTGGTCTTCTAGCTCCTTTCCCTTGTGTAAACAAACCCAACAAACACATATAATCTAAATTCTATGCTAACCTCCAAGACAAAAAATGAGATTTCTATAACGCTTTGTGAAATTTTCTGTGCATAGATTATACAAAGGGTTTTGGAGGAAAGTTTGGAGTACAGACGGACAGACAGGACAAATGTGCACTTGGATGGGATCACCAGGAAAAAGTACAACTACATGAATCTCAGAAAGGTATATTTCTGTACTTAACTGGACATAATACAGCTTGGTTATAACTCCTGTGGGACAAAGATAACCACAATCTGTAAAATGCTGTGTTTACTTTCATTTTCCAAGGAGGACCATGTGATCTGGAGTTTGCCTTTTTGGTGGGTTAATAAAAATCAAATTATTTGATTAATTTTTAAATAAGGAGCAGGAAGCCCAAACCTGGTATAATGCAGTGGTTTACTTTGTTCCTATATAATGGGTAGTATCCAAAAGAATACTTTAGCTGCCCACAGAAGGAATATTCCTCATCTCAATTTCCCAGTGAAATTCTTTGTCCTCCACCTTTTGCCCCCAAGTTAACATTTGACTGAGCCAAGGGGCCTAAAAGACCCATCCCAAATGTGGCATGGGGGCTGTTCTAGGAATGGAGGGAACTGGGAAGAGGTAATTTCAGTGAACTGTGTTCTCTTGACTACTAAGAACTAATAATTTAATATATTATATAGTCCTTTTCCTGGCTTGGTTGTCAATTACAGTAGGTTCCCAAAATGGGGCAGCATATAAAATGTATGATTGGTTCTGGTTAATCTGTAGTCAGAATGATTTTACTATGGCCTTAGTTACAGGAATATTTTCTGCAAATTATTTGTTCTCTACAGTGTGGAAGATTCAAGTTGATAGATAGTAAATATGTTTTAGATTTGCAATGAACGTTGCTTAGAAATCTAAGTAGACATGGTATGAATTAAGTCTGAACTGTAACTGCTAGTATTTATGCTGTTCATACTCTGTTGACTAGATATGAGTAGATACATATCATTTTACACATATTGGAAACTTGTATTGCCTGGAACATTGTGAAGTATTCTTCACAATTTTGTAACCAAACTACATGTTCCAAATTATTACATGAGACTATACCACTTCAGAATATAATGGCATAGGGTGAAGTGTTTTCCTATCTTTTTTCAATTTCCCTGCTTGTGGAAAGCTAGTTTGTCTAGTATTTCTAATGCACCCTTTCCTGATGTTGTGGCTTCAAATATACAGGGAATTTTGGGCATCAGGAAACATAATAAATTGTGATGTCTTGTTATTCTGATGTGAAATAGTACAGTCTAAAAAGGGCTGTACCATATGATATTTCTCAGATCATAAACTACTTAAAATGGTCTATTAACATCTATATGTAACAAGATTATGTGTTGTTTTTGTTCTTCCCTACCTAGAGCTCTTTATTGCTGCTGTTAAAAGAGTGTGTGTTTTAGATCATATATATTGTATCTAAATGTGTTCCTCTTTTCCCTCCCTTCCTTCTCTCTTCTTGGTTCTCTTTCCCTATTGTATCCCTTGGATTTCTCAGACTATAAAAGTGGTTTCGGAGGGAAATTCGGTGTTCAAACAGAGAGGCAGGACTCATCAGCTGTGGGGTTTGACTACAAGGAGAAACTAGCGAAGCATGAGTCGCAACAAGGCAGAGTTTCCCATTGTAACTCTTACCCAGTGCTGCCACTTCTAACACAGACTTAAGTTGCTCACTTGGAAAGGCTTGCTTGTGCCACAGAGAATTATTCAGGGTGATATTTTTCTCACTGAATGATAGTATGTCAATACATCAGTGTAACGTTTAAATGAATTTAAATAAATAAACCAGTGGCAGATACCCTTTAAGCCAGTGGTAGCCATTGGCAAGTGAGCATTATGTTGATACTGAAGATGTGTTCCACAGTACATCTGCAGAGCCCCATATCTTGCCTAACATTGGTTCTGACCTACTGAACCTGACTCCTGCTAGAACTTGGCCAGTGGGTCCTACTGCTTATTCCAAGGAATGCTGTTATGGCACCCATATTTTAGCAATTGAGCTTTAGAAATTCTTCTGCTGAAAAGGAGTCAGCATGTTAAGTAATCCATCATGGTCAAGGTCAGGTAACCAAATGAACACAGAAAAGTCCCTTTCTTTAACCACCATCCAGTCAGATGAAAAAGCTTTCACTGAATGTCTAATCTGTCCTATTTTTTGACCCCCATGTAACTTCCAATGTGTTGCAGAATTTAAAAATACTCAGTGTCCACAGGAGTGTTTGTGAGTTTGGAATGGGGGTTATTTCATAATACCCACACTCCTAGAAACAGGAAATGCAGAATCACATGAGGCAAATTTGTTTTGAGTGGCTGACAGACTTTCTTTTTGCCAAAAAGGGTAATCAACACAAGGCAATAAATGTGTTGGGACAATTTTTGTCTCAGCCCTTTTTTGTCTCTTTTTAAAAATCTGTTGTTCAGCTGGTGGCTGAAATTCAGGCATGTTATTTCCAACTCTTCAGGTGACAAACTCATACAATGCCAATCTGATAGGTTCTGTGTAAATTATATTACACAACATGCACCTGAGGGATTGAAGTTCTCTTCTGGCCCAACTAAAGGATAAATGCAGTTGTTTGAAAAATATTAAGAACATTGTTATTAGAACTAGCTTAGTCTTGATTCCCTTGAGGGGAATCTTTTCCTAAGATTTATTTAGGCTTGTAAGATATAACTAATAAAGCTTATTCAGTTCTCTCAACAGAGAGTGTATCCTGCTTTAGCAATTAGGAAGTTTGAAATTCTTGTTCAGCAGTATGAAATAATGTGAAATTAAGCTTTATTGGAATTTTAGATGCATATTATTTGGTTCTAGTCATCTGGAGACACACTTGTTACACAGCCTCTCTTTACACAGAATATCCTTGTAGGTCAGGGTAATGATAAGGACAAAGGAAAACAAAAGGGAGGTTAAAATTTATGTTACTCCTCGTTTCCCTACAGTCTGTCTGTCTGATTGATTTTTTTTTCCTGTCTTACCTTTAATTACACTATGGCAATAGGACAATGTATCTGTGGCAACATGCCCAATATTTTTGTGTCTATATGGTACTGTTTTAAATGATAAAATGCTAGAAATGGCCTGACATTTAGGTATGGCTGAGTTCCAATTTACAGAGCCTCTAAAATTGTTAGAGTAATCCAAGGCTGTGTTGTAGAAGTGGTGTGGTCAGGATTGTGGAATGGGGGTGGGATGAGGTTTGAGGGTGACATTTTTTCTTTGCTTGGCTCCTGCCAACAATCATTCACTTTCATTTCAGCCGATGAACATGGAAGCATGCATCTGTTAACCTGCACACATGTTGATGCTTCTACTGAAGTCTCAAAATCTATATCCTTCTTTTTGCATCTACTTATTTTGGACTTTTTGCTTGGCCGCTGTCATTAAGAACTCTGTGCATGCAGTTCTTTGTAATAGTCCATATTTGATTAAAACAAACAAACACCTAGAACAGATAATAGGTAGAATTACCTACAGTGGTCTTTTTCTCTTGTTTTTTTAGACTACTCTAAAGGATTTGGAGGAAAATATGGTGTGCAAAAAGATCGGATGGATAAGGTATGGCCATCATTTGGACTTTGTTTATGGGTTTAAAACTTGTCCCTAAATTAAACATTGTTCTTCTTTTAGAATACTTGATTTTCCATGATGCCTTCCTTTACTATTCAATTCTTTGCTAATAGTGCAAATTAATTAGCAAATCATTAAAGGCCCAATTCAAACTGTTAATTCAACTACAATAGACCCAATGAACCAGTGGAAATTTAGTGTAAATTACCAGTGGATCTACTGTTGTTGAAACTTACAATGAGATTTAGGCCAAGATGTTTTGTTGAACAATAAATTGTGAATAACATGATTTTTCAAAAAAGAATTAATGTAAGTGATCAGCTCTGGGTTGAGGAATAAAACAGAAGAGTAATTCCACATGTGTGTGTATGGAAGGGAGAGGAGAATATGCATGGCTTTTTAAGCCTGGCGGGGGTGGTGGTGCAATCCTGTGCTTTACATTTTCTTCTCCATTACTGGGTGAAAGCAGTGGGGAAGATAAATTAACTTAAAGTAAATTAACTCCAACCTCCAGTTTCAAGCTGGAATTGCTGAGGTCTGATCAAGCTCCTCCTGGGAGAGCAGAAGCTTTGGATCCATCCAGCAGATCCAAAGTTGGCGTTATCTTCCTCTGTTTCAGGATCCAGTTCTGTTGGCGCATCAATTAATCTACAAGTATGTGCATTTTGTACAAAACACAACATATATACACAGAGTGAGACAGCTAGAGAAAGAGAATGACCAAAATAATGAACAAACTTTACACAGACATATGCCTACACTTTATGTAGAGTACATGAAGGGAATGCACTCCTGGAATTTTGACCAGCCATTTTGTGGCCATACAACACTTTAAAAAAAAATAAATATACCCGCAAGCCTAAAAAGTTTGAAATTATGGCAGTGCTCAGTAATTTGTGAATGTTAAGATGTGCTTGAAGGAGAGGATCATTCCTTTTGCTCCCTTGTGCCATTAGGTACAGATAAATCTAGTCAACATATGTTATTGTAACCATAATATAACACTAATCAATTTTCCCTTTATAATAGTAATGCTATTACAGATGCATCTGAGGAAGTAGACTTTATCAAAGCTCATGCTGCCAACTTCTTTCTTTCAGTTAGTCTCAAAGGTGCTACAAGAACCCTCTGCATACTGATTCTACAGACTAACATGGCTATATCTTTGAGTAATAATACTGTTACATATTACTTTTATATGTCAAACACCCCCTGTATCCAAGCTGCCACATGTTTGGTGACACTTTGCTTTATCTTGGTATCTTCCAGTTTGTTAAACTGGCTGCACGGGTGAATTGTGAGAAGATCCAGCTTGGTTAATTGTGCCTTTTGATGATATGGCTGATACATAAATGAGATTGATTTGAGTATAATTTGTATGTTTGTGTTTCTCATAGCTCAGTTAAATATGGAAGTAAATAAGTACACCCATTATCTAATTCAATAATGTAATTGTGTGCTATACATGACCTTGACCCCATTTGTCCCTTACTGATAGAATGCTTCAAGTTTTGAAGATATTGAGAAATTGTCTTCAACGTATCAGAAGACCAAGCCAGTGGAAGCTGGTGAGACTCTATTTCAAAATGCTATTTTTAGTGTTTTTGGATTGTTCAGGTTGTTTTTTTTTATTGTTCATTTTGCCATGGCACCTTAAAGATTATCAGGCTGTTATTATTCCAGTGGTGCTATATTGAATCTTCTTGGGGTTTTTAGATTTTTATGGCTTTAATAGTGAAAGAGAAATAAGACAGATCAGCTAATGAAATTGCTTTGTACCTGCAAACCTTTAAAGGAGAGAACCATCATTTAGATAGAACATTTCAACTTATCCTTAGTCATATCACCGGGGCTACCCCAGAATTCCTAATTTTAAATCAGTAATTTAATGTCTGTACCGACTGTTTCTGGTAGAAAGCTGAACAGCTCATGCTCCTTAGAGAATTACATTACTGTGATCTTTTATGAGGATAAAGATTTTGCTTACTTTGAATGTCAGTTTACCCTAGAACTGTGTGTTGTGGAGATTTATGTAAGAAAATGCCCTGCAAGACATCACAATGACACTCAGTATTTTTGATACTGCAGCAAATACCAAAACAAGCAACATCAGAGCTAACTTTGAAAATCTAGCTAAGGAGAAAGAGCTGGAGGACAGGAGGAAGGCAGAAGTTGAAAGAGCACAGAGAATGGCCAAGGACAAACAAGAACAAGAGGAAGCAAGGAGGACGCTGGAAGTTGGTGAAATTTCATCTTCTTGCATCTCGCCTTTCCTATATATATATTGTGTGTATATATATATATATATATATATATATATATATATATAGGGTGGTGGTTGAACTGTGGTGCCTGTGAATAGGGTGAAATACTTGATATACTAAAAATGACCTGTCTGTTGAAGAGTTTTGACAGTTTTCTTATTTGTACCTGATTTTAGATTTATTGTTTATTAAGCAGTAATTATTCCATGACTGAAAAGTGGGGTTGGAGAAGGACTTGATATAATATTTCAGATAATAATATTACTACAATACTTGTTAGTTGGTGAGTCAGTGAAGAAACATAATTTAAACTGGAAGGTTCTGGCAGCCTGCTTCAGTGGGGAGTGAACAAAGGGGACCAGATGGTCTGGGTGTTTCTCAAACCTGAAAAGACATTTTACTAATGAGATTGATTTGAGACAAGGTCATTGGGTAGAATGAGTTCAGCTTTGTTTCATGGGAAGCTAATAGGTCTACTAAAGAGGTTAAAGAGTAAACTGTAGGACTGATGTTATGAGCTGTCTTTCTCCTATGTAGTATCTTAAATTGCAAAAAACTAAAACAGCACAGCTCACCATTTTACACTGCAGTAACAAACGGATTTTTAAAAAAACCTGGTTAGAATACATTTTAAAATGTCTGTATTAAGGAAGAACGTCAGATAATGGAAACTCAGATTTCAGTGATGGATTGGGTGTTCTGATTTGTTGAATATCTGCAAATCAGGTCCAAGTCTTACTAGAATTTGGCAGAGATTCTGACAGGCTCTGACTGCTTCTGAACTGAATCAGGTCTTGCTGTATATGTGCAGAAATCTATTACATGACCCAAACGTATTACATCTCTATTACATCTCTTATTTTTCATTCATTCATTTATTTATTAGATGTATACCCCATCTTTATCCTTCTAAATGGCCCTCAAGGTAGTGAAGAATAATGTCAAATAAAACAAATGCAATTAAACTAGAGAATAAATTAATTAAACTACTGGTATCTGTGAGATAGCTATTTGTGTTTGGCCTCTGCAGCTGAGCCATTGTGCATTTCGTATTGTCTATGTTCCAAAACCAAAAAAGATTTTGCATTTGATTTTAGACATTTGGCCTAATCCAAATTGGGAGATCAGTTTTTTAGCTCCAAGATGTCCTGAAATTTCTAAATCATCCTCACTCAATGTTATCCTAATGCCAAATGTGATAGATGATTCTTTAGTTAAAGTATAACTTTAGCTAAGAACTAAATTATAGAGTTTATTGGATGGCCTTTATAAAGCTTACCTATTTCGGTATGAATGTGTTACAGCCAACACCAGTTAACATAGCCATCCAAGACAGGAAGATGATCAGATACTCTAATTACTTGGTTAAGTTCTCTTACATCAACACATTCCACAATTATCCTTATGCATAATCCTTATTAACTAAAAAGAACAAGCTGTCTCTCACCACCTGCCATTCCCCCAACTTCTGATTCATGGGTGATTCACTCCATTTTGAACTGTATGTCAGGTTTCTGATGTGTAACAGAGATAACTGTATATCATTAATTTGGAGGGGGGGGAAAGGTGGGGGAGTAATCGGCTTCTCCTCTTTTGATACTGTTAATAATGTTTTCTAGGATAGATTTCACTGATGTTTCCTCAGCAGTTCTTTGTTTGTACTTGTCCATGGCTTGAGCTCTGACCGTTAGAACTTCTGTTCATGCCTGGCTCATTCTTTTTCATCTTCTGAAATGGTTTTGTAGTCTCTTCCTAGCCAGTGTTGCACTTTCAGGCTGTATCTTAGGGGCCAGATGGGTTTCTGTTGTCAGCGACAACTATTCTTACAGAAACTGTATAGTGAAGTCTTGTACTTAAGGTACTGACAATAAGGGGCTGCCTTTACATTATTGTAAGTGCTACACAGAAACAAGATAGGTCTGCTGGGAATCCATAGTGGTTGGCATGGGTGGTGCAGTTCTGTGAGTATTTAACTCAAAAGCAACTCTGCCTTAAGAAACAGAAAGTGTGTATGTGTTATATTGGGGAAAATTGGAAGAGTTGCTCTGAGGACATTGCAGTGTTGTTTAACCAGGAAAGACAAGCAATGTTTATACAATATTCCCATGTGCTTTGAAAATATATATTTTGGTAAGGAGTACCAAAGTGACAAAACTCACAGAAATTCATAGTGTTAAATGATTCAGACATAACAGCGAAACCACAGTTGGCAATGGTTGGTCATTGGATCTGAGTCTTAAGCTCATACATATGTTGTTCTTCTTGAAGTTTCTGATTCCCTCCTCAATTTCCTGGTCTGTATGGATCAGCAAACTTTAGCTTCCATGGTACAAACATGGTCGTTCTTCTATCCATCAGAAATACCTATTACCCCTAAGATGGTTTCTGTTCTCAAGAAACCATTAAAACTGGATGCTAGCCATAAGGGTTAGCTGAAATGTTAGGTCCTGTGCCTTTTTCACACTAATGGCATGTGTAGAATTCTGACCCAGGATTTTGGAGCTGTAGTAGGGTCCAAGAGTTTCTTTTTTTCTCTCGCCTCCCTTTTTTTTGACTGAAGCTTATAAGATTTACTTTTTTTTTTTTTTTTACTATATCTCCCAGAATCTTCTAGGTGTAATCCTTTGGTGATACTAGAGATTTTAATCCAAAATATAATAATGTTTCTAATCTCAGGTTCTCATCTAAAAGGTTTGGTTTAAATTGCTGGCAAAATGCAGACCATGTCCTTTGTGAAAAACAGAGCCAAATAAAATGGATGTATTGACTTCTTAAAAAGAATAATTTGTTTTGGAATGCATCAATGTCTCCTTAGTGCATTCCTTTCATGAAAAATAACCTGGCTCTAGTCTTGTTCCAAACTTGATACTACTTGTTCAAGGCATATTATAAAAAATGTGATTAACAATAAGAAAGAGAAGAGTAAAATGGTAATTTAATGCTTATTTCAATATTATTTCCCCTAAATCTCTCTCAATCTCAGTATGTCTTTAGCCATAATCTGATTTAATCTGGGGAAAATTACAGGCAGCAGCATCCAGCAGAGGTCTGCCTAGTCCCACTCACTCTGATTTCTGACTTAAGACATTTATCTGAAAAGAAATTGCCTGTCAGTTGTAGACTATATGCACTTTGTGAACCAAAATGCATCAGTACTGCAATGCTTGCAACTTCCACACATGGGAATTATTTAGTATTTCAGATCACAGCTGGGAGACTGCAAATGGAAATCATGTCCTCTGCCAGCTCTGTAGTACGTCTTGCCTTGTTATCAGGTTAATAAGGCAAGAGAAGGCTCACAGATGAATTCCTCACCGTGATTACTCTATCTGTATCGTCCTGCTCCTCTACAGAAAAACAACAACTTACATATTTTGATTTGCACTCAAGATACTGTGCAATGTATAAATGTTTACAGAAAAAAAATGATAATAGTAAATATGCTCACTATTGCAATACATTACTTGCTCCTTCCAGCTGTACTCAACAGAGTAACTCCTCATGGATGTTTTCATGTTTGTGAACTAGCCCTCTGTATGGTTGGGTTTTTTTAAAAGTATTCTCAATCCGCCTAGGTCCCTGTGGTACCCTTGTCACTGGATCCCAAAGGAAACAATCCCCCCCCCCATCCACAAAGCCTCAGTGCATCTGCAGCATGATATTTGTTCTCCTTTCCCTCCCTCCTGTCAGCCCTCTGGGTCACTGGAGATGGTTCTGATCGGTTTCCCAGCCCTTCAGAGTAGATGCTGAGGGCATGCAGGGACTGTGTGGGGAGGGGAAATTGTTGATTGGGGTTTTTTTGTTTGTTTGTTTTTTGCATTGGCACATGGATCCACTTGTATCTTGGCTTTAGTCTGTTCTTGTGTGCCTAAGGGCCTTTGCAGACTGACAAAAATAGTGCAAATTGAGTCCACTTTAATTGTTCTGACTCAGTGCTAGGGAATCATGGGAACTGTAGTTTATTGTGGCACCAGAGCTCTCTGACAGAGAAGGCTCAATGTCTCAGAAAAAAAATACAGTTCCCATGATTCCCTAGCACTGAGCCAGAGCAGTTAAAGTGCACTCAGTTTGCACTATTTCTAGCAGTCTGCAAAGGCCCCAAGTTGTTTCCAATTTAGGGTGACTGTAAGGTGAACCTATTATCATAGGTTTTCTTTTTGTCAAAATTTGTTCAGAGGGGGTTTGCGTTTGCCTTTGCCTTCCTCTGAGGCTAAGAGAGTATGACTTGCCCAAGGTCACCCAGCCAGTTTCTGTGGCTGAGTGGGGATTCAAACCCTGGTCTCCAGCATTGTAATCCAACATTCAAACCACTATCCCACCACTGACACTTTGAATAACACTGCCTTAAATGACTAGCTGTCATACTGGCTCTCTGGCCTTAGTCTGTTGCAACATTAATGGGAATTTGCAAAAGACATATCTGTGTTAGTCTGGAAAATCAGTGTGCAAAGGGATCTTGTAGCACCTTTGAGGCTAACTGAAAGAAAGAAGCTGGTAGCATGAGCTTTCATAGACTTGGACCTACTCCCCCATGCATCTGAGGAAGTAGGCTTAAGTCTACGAAAGGGCATGCTACCAACTTTTTCCTTTCAGTTAGTCTCAATGGTGCTACAAGATCCCTTTGCATAGTGAATTTACAAGTAACTTTAATTGGCCTAGCCCAACTGGAAAACGCACTTTCTTCTCCACAAATCAACATTTTTCAATGGAGATATTAGTTGTGGTGAGCATGTTGGTACCTGTCACAAACATTTATTGACTGTTTTACAATATTTGTTGCAATGCACATTATTCTATTTTGTTTATTTTTTGCTGAAGGAAAAAGCTAAAGCCAAGGAACAGACACCCCCTCAGTCTCCAACGCCACGGCCAGTAGAAGAAAAACTGCCTTCAAGTCCAGTCTATGAGGTTTGATTGATAAATAGAAGATGCCTTTTTCCTGTGCATTTTATACAGCAAGTAGACTTTGTATGAAAGAATGAATCGGTTTAGTAATGGTGTTTTGTTTGGTATTTATTAGTTTGAAAACTTGTTTTAAAAAGTTAAATAATGCAGGTATATTGCATATATATTGTGTATCAAACCTGTCACACATAACAGCATAGGACACAATACAGTAGGGGAGAGAGGATACCTCAGTGGTATTGCACATGGCTTGCTCATGAAGCCCAATCCTTAGCATGTTCAGTTATAAAAACACTTCCACCTGTGAGTGGAGAGCTTCTTCCTATGAACCAGGATCAGCAGTAGGAACTGTGTGATTCTCTGGAGGTTGTGGCTCATAGCATTTCTCACTGGTGGCTGTTTTGAAGTGCAACAAAATCTGGAGGGCCATACAATTCCCACCCCTGGCCTAGACAGAAATACTGTGCCCTCTTGTAAACTTCCCATTACATGTTCCTACTTGCTAACAGTTACGATGGTAGCACAATAATCAAATTTATAGGCACAGAGCAGTACACTTCTTAGGGAAGATATCAAGTTGGGGGTGGGGGGAGATGGTAAAAGATCAGTTGTGGAGTAGAGAAGCAGCAGGCTTGTCTCTCTAGTTAAAATGCTGTACAATTCTATTCCCTTGGTAACTTTGGTAACTTTAATGAGGCTATTACAGTGTACAGTCCCAGCTTATATTTCAATGCATAGCTGAGCCACTGAAGGGTTTGTGTAATCATAGGCTTTCGGGAAGGCTTTGGGGAAGGCTGTAAGCAAAATATAAAAGGTATGACTGTTCCAACAAGTAGATGAAGTTTTACATTCATGGTAGTGATAGTTCTTTTGTATTCTCAGACATTAAGAAGTGTTGATTCTCTAGTGTCATCAAACTTAGAGCTCTCTTTGTGAACCTCTTGCCTTTTCACTCCCTCAGGATGCTGTTTCCATTGAGTCTGGTTACAAGAATTCACATACAAATTACTCCACTGTACATGAGCCAGAACCCAACAGCAATGCTGAAGAATCTGACTACCAGGAAGCTGTCAGTCAGAGGGAACCAGAGTTTGAATCTGAGACAGTTTATGAAGTGGCTGGAGCAGGAAACCAGTATCAACCAGGTTTGGCAATTTCTAACTGGGACCTTTTTATTTATTGGTTTTGGCAAGTTATTGACACAAGCACTGTTGACAGCTAGGGGCCACATTGTGCCCCCTCCCTGGAACATTGTCCTCCCCGGAACACTGCCCTCCCCCACGGTGCCCTCTTAACATGTTTTGGACTTTTTTGCCCCCCAATGCCCTTCCCCACTCCTTTAGGGTGTGGTTGGGAGGCAGTTTCACCACTTTTTCTCTCTCTCTCTCAGCCATTTGAGGCCAGAAGAGCCCCCTTTTTTTAGCTGGGCACCAATAACTGGCCAAAGCCATGGCACAAGCATATGTGAGCAATGGGCTTTTGGCCTTTGTCTGGCAGTTCTTGACTTCATACAATAAAAATGAAGGTAATGATTGATGGGAGCCTATGCTGGTGAGCCACCCATGATACATTTGATAACTGAAGCAGCTTATTGTGTCAGCCCACATTCTATTGAGTTGAGGAAACCATGCTTCCATCTTTTGTGTCATGTAGTATTGTGTCTCTTTATCTTTAGGGGAAAATACTTATGAATATGAAAATGACCTTGGAATAACAGCTATAGCGCTCTATGATTATCAGGCTGGTAAGCAGTACATCTCCTTCATCCTATTGTTTTTCCCCCTTTTGAATTTTATGAAGGCCTGTCTTTAGGGTACAGAATAGGCTTGAATAGTGTCTGTGTAACTATAGTTGCATAACTCTTTGTAAAGCTGAATGTTTTCAAAGTTATGTAGATTTTGCAATTCTCTGAACACTGTGGGCACACACCAAAATTGGCACCAAAGAATGAATTCAGCTATGAGGATATCAGCTTTCGCTTTTCTTTTTCCTTCTCCCTTCTAAAGGGGGATTGCTATTGCAAAACTGGACAATACCTTATCAGAAACTAGTGAAATAGGGTACAAGGTTTAGGACTGTAGTACACTGTGCAACCCTGTGTCACAGTTAGCAAAAGCAGAACATATTATGGGAACAAGTACATTGAAACACAAGTAATCTACATAAGTACAGCACAACATCAATTCTGTTCTAAATGTTACTTTTCCAATTGCTTATATGGTAGGGAAGGCTTTTTGTTGTTGCTTATATCAGCGTTACCCTGAGTACTTATAGTAATTTCTTGCATCACACCATTGACACTATACTATTCCAAAGCAGTAAGGAGCCTTCATCTGCTAAAGTTGAGACCTTTCTATGCAGGAAGAGGCAAGGGGATGATGGGAAGAACAACTCACAAACTCTTTCTAACTTTTTAAATGAAGAGTTATATTTTTGCTAGTGTAAACTACTACTACTACTACTACTACTACTACTTCTTCTTCTTCTTCTTCTTCTTCTTCTTTTTTTGGCTCTTTTGAATCTGAATGCTTCCCTGGCACTCATCAAGGTTATCAGCTGCCCATGTGGTTTGCTGAGTACTTCCTCCTTGAATCTTTGCCAGTTAATTTTTAGATTGTGTGCCACAGGCAGGTTTTATTTGTATCTTGTTTTGATTATTATGTAAAGCGCTGTGCAAAACTTACGGCACTATATAAATACACAACAACAACAACAACAACAACAATCCACAAAGAGGTCTCACTCCATTACTGAAATCTTGATCCATATTTTAAGAATTTCCTTTGTAGGATTTTTCTTTTTGTAATGATTCTTTTGCCAGGACTGTTACCTGCTATGATCTGAATTAAAAAATGGGAAGTTGTCAGCTAGACAGGGTTACTAGGGGCTGAGTGAATGATGTAGTGTTGTACCACAAACTATACACACACATGTATGAGTGCTGTTGCCCAGAGAAGCAAACTAGTGAAAGAAGCACCAGCCTGCTTGCAAGTTTCTTGCCACAGTCATTTCTGTAGATTCCATTATCTGTGCTGGTCCAACTCTAAAGAGATTAGTGGAATTGTTATGTGAATGACAAGCACCCTTTAAAACGTTCTGTCCTTGGAAGTGTTCCTTGGTGACCAGAAAATATGACACAGATCTTTTAGCCAGTACAGGGGAGAGGGAGGGGGGAGAGAAGAGGAGTTATGCTGGCTCAGAGCAAAGGCATGTCTTTTGAACAGAACAGAATTTGTTTGGTGCTGATTAATTCATCCGCTAGCTTTTGCTTGTAGTCCACTTCCCTAGTGAATGAACCAAGCAATGTTTGGTTGCTTCAAGGTAAGGTGTTCATATGGAGTTTTCATATCTTGAGTGCCATCTGAGCTCCATATGCTTACATGCTGTGGCCAAGATCCTAGTGAACACAGGTGGAGTGGAAACTGAAGTAGCCACACTACATAACTGTGTTTAGTATTAAATGCAGTAGTCACTGTTGAAAAAGATGGGATATCCATGTGGGCAGTTCATGAGACTTGGGATTTCCACTTGCGCAAAAAATGCCTCATTGTGCATACACCAAAAATGTCAAACTACTCACACTAAAACAGTCCATCATGCAGTTGGTTTGACCCCATATTATCCTGGTCACTGTTTCCCATTTGGGTATAGTCCAAGCTCTAGTGTGCAGAGTCCAAGCTCTTTTCCTTTTCATAGATAAATCTAGGGCAAACATGTTTAGAAACAGGAGCTGGGGTGTTCAACAACATACATTGTTAATCTAGCCTTTTCCAAGCTGGGCTTTTCATATATATTTGGACTATGTTTCCCCAAATGGCTGCTAATATAATCTATTACCTAACAGCTGTTAAAAATGCTATGAGGCATCCCTCTAAAAGTTTCCTCTCTTCTCTCCACAGCTGGTGATGATGAGATTTCCTTTGATCCTGACGACATCATCACTAACATAGAAATGATTGATGATGGCTGGTGGAGGGGAGTATGCAAAGGCAGATATGGGCTCTTCCCAGCTAATTACGTTGAGCTGAGGCAATAGAAAATAATGCCTACCTTTTATGCCTTAATACCATGATCATTCATCTGATTTATTACACTACAAATCATATTCCTTTTTCAGTGGGAAGGGAAGATGGAGGGATCTATATATATTTCTTTTATATTTAAGATAATTTGCTGATGCTTTTACAAATGTTTATGGGCTCAGAAATTGCTAATATATTGTAACTCTCTTAACGTTCCCTGCTACAACCTGTCACCATAGCTTTTTAAATGCAGTTTTGAACATGGGGCTTTTCTTTTTTCTGTTGCCAAACTTGTGGTTGAGGTCATAAATTTTTTCAAAGAGTTTTTAGCTCTTTCTGACATTAATGCATGTTCCATTTTTATGTGCGCTGAATTTCAAGTGATTACATCCAGCTACTCTTTTACCGAACAGTTTTCCAGATCTTGGCTGTGCAATTGTGTTTCCATATAGAGAGAGCAGCACCACTATGGATGGGGGAGGACGATAGGCAGCTTCAAGTGTTGCATCTGAAAACAGGTACTTAACAGGATTTTTAAAACATTGATAACAGGAAGGATACATTGCTAAAGCATTTCTCATCTTCTTGAAAACCAAATGCAAAGTCCAAGTGGAAAGCCCTTTCATGTTGCTCTAGCGGGCTTATCCAGAACTTTTCGTAAGGTTATGCCATCAGTGTTTGCTGCCTGTTCTTTGTCCTTTCAGAAGAGGGCTCTGGTATCATCACAGTTTCTGCTTGCATTGCTTTTTCTCTCTTGTGCCCACAACACTGTGAGGTTTTTGATCTCAGAGATTCGTTTAGAGATTACCATTGTTATCATATAGGGGATGGGATGAGCAGTACCATACATTGGCATTCCTTACAGACATATTGTACTGTAAGGTTTGGGAAGAGGAGGATTGAAAGCCAATACCTGTTGGGTAGTAACTCTGTTATGCAACCTTAGTTTGGCTGAGGAAATAAGAGTAGCTTAAACCACTGGAGACAATATCTACTTCTAAGCAATGTGCAGAAAACTACCATGTTTTATATGTTCAGCTGAAACTGCCAGTAACACTTCGAGTAAACTGTACAGGTGTCTTTTTGCCATTTGCCAACTGTTATGCTGATGTTCTTGCCACTATGTCAGACAAATACATAAAACAAAAATTGATTAGTTCTTATTTTTAACCACATAAACATCTGTACCAAAGACAGCATGTACATGTGTTCATTGTGTATCTTGTCCATTTCTGTTTGAATTGAGAGATTCAGGGAGAAACTAATCAAGCATCAAGAACAGAAAGACTTGTAAAAAAGCCCACTGGGATACAACAAAATCTTTATATTAAATGGTTGTGTACAGTAAGTACATCTGGGAAGAAGGGAGTGGGGGGTTGGGGTGAAAAACAGGAGAAATTAGCTAGTTGGGACATTCTTTCAGAAGGATGTCACTTTTACCATATATTATCTTCCTCACTGTTTCCTTTCCATCTCACAATTGCATTAATTAATGTTGGGTTGGACTGGATTTTATATGTGGTTTATCTTAACCAATTTTACATAGGACACCTCACAGGATACATAATTCCTGGTTTCCTTTTCTTTTTTGTAAATTAAATGTTCAAATAAACTTTTGAACCATTTTCAGAGGATATTCTTGTTTCTTCTAGCTATTCTAAGATGTATGGCAAGGCCCTGGACACTAATGTAGTGTGCTCTCTTAAAATCCAAAGTCATGTACTGGTTAGTGATGTTGAGTTGTAGGGATGAAAACATTGCAAAATTATTTCTTTGCTCTTATTTCTTGGCTTGATTCCCTTCTGACTGCTTTCTAACCCAGCAGGTTCTCATCCTGATGACCAAAATATTCCTGGGATTAGATCTTCCACCCATAGGTAGCTTGATTGACTGTATTGCTCTGTGTGGCACAAGCGGATTTCAGTAATTGAACAGGTACATTTGTTAGAGAGCCAAGATGTGGTAGAAAACCCCTGTTTATCTTGGGTAATCTGTGGAGCATCCAAGAAGCACTCTATGTGGAAGGTTTATGTTTGAAACAAAGCAATTTAGAAAGCACCCAAAAGCCAATTTAGTTACCATATTTTGAAAAGAAAAGAAAGAGAAACACATGTATCAACTGACTGCTTTAAACCACTAATCGTGGCCCTCACTTTAAATACCTTATAAGTTCCAGGTACTTGTAAGAGGAACCTTTGCTCCTCAGTTGAGTCAGTCCAACGGACAATGCAGACCTTTCTTGCAGCCAGGCACCATCATGGTGATAGCAGCAAGATACTTTTCTCCTCTCCACCATCGTCTTCCCTGATAGGCCTTCTTAGAACAGAGGAGGATGGCACCCCTTCCTCAATGATGTTGGTGGTGGCAGCAATCCTGACCCAGCTGGTACATGGTGAGTCACTAGGTAACCCCCATGGGTCTGAAGCTGGCTGCTTTGGGGCCCTGTTTTAGCCTGGCTTGTCTCTTTCTCCTCCTCAGAATTGTACTACGTGATCAACCACTTCCTCCAGTTTGGACCTTGTAAGAAAACCTGGACATTTTAAATATCTGCCTGGACAGAAATTTTAGCTTTTAAAAAGAGTGTGTATGGCAACCCTAGTTAGATGCTCTTTATAATGATACATTTCTTGTGGTGTGGGAGTAACAATGTTCTTGATACAGCTATAAATATTAGCATTCCATTCAGGAAGTTTCACAAGGTTGGCCAATAAAGGTATCACTGATGGATTTTTGTTTGAATTTGTGAAATGGCCAACGTAGCTACCCCTGAGTAATCTGTATATGTGTCTTCAAGTTGCCTGTTGACTTATGGTGACCTCATGAATTTCATAGTGTTTTCTTAGGCAAGGAACACTCAGAGGTAGTTTCCTCTGAAATATAGCCTACAGCATCTGGTATTTATTGATGGTCTTCCATGCAAATACTTACCAGAGCTGACCCTGTTTTGCTTCAAAGATCCAATGAATCTGATGCTTTTTGTGAACTTAGGTCAAATTTGTGGTTGTGTACATTCAAGTTGTTTCTGGCTTATGGCAATCCAAAGACAAACCCATAACAAAGTTTTCTTGGCAAGATTTGTTTAGAGCAGGGGTAGGCAACTTTTCCCCTTTAAGGGCCAAGGGACTTCAGCTCCCAGAAGCCTCAGCCATGTTGGCCAATAGTCCCATGTTGGCCAATAGCTCCTGAGATTCTGGGAGCTGAAGTCCCTTGGCCCTTAAAGGGGAAAGGTTGCCTACCCCTGGTTTAGAGGGTGTTTGTCTTTGCCTTCCTCTGAGGCTGAGAGGATGTGTCTTGCTCAAGATCATGGAGTGGGTTTCCATGGCCAAACCCTCATCTCCAGAGCTCAAACCTTAGCATCATACTGGTTCTCATTCTGCAACTGCTAAAAAGCTTGCAAACCTTTCCATGAGACCAGTTTTGGTTGGAGGAGAATTTGCCTTGCCTATTAGAGGGTTATTTTACATTTTTTTTTTGGTCTAGTGTAATGATAGCTGCTGCTTCTTTAACAAAAGTAATAACACGGGTATTTATAGAAAACATGCAGGGGTAGCTGTGTTGGCCATTTAGCAAATTCAAACAAAAATCCATCAGTGATACCTTTATTGGCCAACCAGAATGCAAAATATACTTGTTGCAAGCTTTCGAAACTCCATGGGATTCTTCATCAGGCAAGATGTTACAAACCAAATAGGAGAAAAACAATTGGAGATGTTAGTCAGATGGCTACATGTTGTTGTTTCAGTCTTTAGTTAAGGTGGGGAGGATATCTTTTGCAGGCAGGCTCATCCTCCTTCTGGCCATGTGGCATAGGGAGATTTTCAAAGTCCAGGAAATTTAAAATCCATTTGCATCTCAACAGGGACCCCTCATATGCAATCCAATATGTCTCAGTTCCAGTGAGGTCTGCCCAGTTTTCAAGATCATATACATTCAAAACAGCCTAAACAGCATAACCAATGGTGGGGATTATGGGAGTTAAAGTCACACCTCTGTGTTCAAAACATAGGGAAGTAGCATGAAACTATCCAGGGCCAGTAAATCTATGTGAAGGAAATATGGTACAAAGACCGCAGACATCAGTTTGTTGTAGTTTCTTGAGTTCATACAAATGTGATATTGTAAGTGCAACTGGAATTTTTATTTGCTTCAGCAGAAACCTGCTCACATTGGAATTAAACTGAAGGAAATCTCTTAAATTAAAATTACCGTATATACTCATGTACAAGTCAACCTCATGTATAAGTCGAGGAAAGGTTTCAGGGTCAAAATAATGGATTTTGATATGACTTGTGGATAAGTCGAGGGTAAAACCTATGGGCCTATAACAAAGGATGGAAAGGGGAAAACACCACTTCCATCCTCCTCCTTCTCTGGACCTCTCCTGACCACTTAATATCACTTCCCAGGTGCTGGAGATGTTTTAACATCGGGTTGAGGGAGAAAGGGAGGTAAATGGGTTGTTATTTTGATCAGAAGAGAAGGCTTTAAAATCAGACTGGGAAGGGAAAGAAGTGGAGCTAAAAGTGGTGTTTCTTTGATGGGAAGAAAAGGCTTTCAAATCAGACTGGGAGTCTCTTCTGCACACACACACACACACACACACTGTCTTGAGGCACGAAGAGTGGGGCATCAGGCCATGCTTGTTTCAGGACCCTTCTAAGCAGTATTGTGTATTGACCCATATATAAGTTGACCCAGGATGTTAGCATCAATTTGGGGACATGCATTTCTCGACTTAAGGTCTAGTATATATGTTAGTATTTGGATGGAAGGCTGCCAAGGAATACCAGGTGCTGCAGGTTATATTTCAAGGGAAGGGCCTGACAAAACCACCTCTTGAGTATTCCCTGTGTAAGCAAATCCTATAAAATTCATGGGGTTGACAAACGACACAAAGTTGTCATTAATTTCTCTTTAATGGTCCAAACAATGCCCTCTGCTGTTTTGTTCTTTTGGTAAATTTCTCCCCACCCACAATCTAAAGATGAATAAAACCTTGAAAATTCCAACTCTGTGAAGAAAATCTGATAACCAGCCTGACCACAATGCTCCCCCTTGAGGGGCTTACCCAGTAGATTTTTTTTTTAAAAAGGCATTTCTGTGCTGTTTTACAAAGTCGTTCTTTAAGCTGCTTCTTTATTTTTAGCCAGCACAGATGGCAAGATTTAAGAGGATGCTGAAGAATGTTCTTGCATCCAAATTGTTTTATATAAAGCTGTGAAGCTGAGGGAATCTGTGAAGGGGGCCAGTCCAGTTCTCAGTGTCCTTAAATTTTTTGATGGGCTATTCAATAATAGGAATAAACAGTTTGGAACTGGGAGTAAATGAATGGCAGTGAATGGTTGGGAGTTGTTGCATAGCATATAGTGTGGCTGTCTTTCTGCCATCTTAATAGCTGGGCATCTCTCCTCTGGCATCACCTTCCTTTTCCCCATCCAGACACAAACCCTTAAAGCTGGTTGTTTGAGGACAAGCTACTATTAATGTTTCCCCAGTAAGCTCTGTTTTCAGTACATAAGAGTTAATTAGTCCCCATTAAAGCAGGGTTCAAAGCCATTTTGTTTCACTTTAAAAGGGGAGGAAAATAAACTCATTCAGTGAATAACACATTAAATAAATTGGATTTTAACATGAAAGTTAGTAATTAGCAGTGTAAACTAAGGCCTTGAGAAAGGACTGAAATCCTGTAGCTGGTGTTATCACTTTTACAGATAATGCATTTGGAAATAAATGTGTTGTGGCTTTCTTTTAAATTTAATACTAGCAAATAATTTCAAGGTTTTAATCATGCTTCTTAGACATGCACTATAGCATTGCATTACAGGATGAAGATTTCAGGAGTTCTAAATTGCTTAAATCAAGAGGTATGTAAAACAGTTTGACCAACTTCTCACTGGACAGTTGAAAATGATTCGAGGCAACAGTTTACTACAGCAAATGGATAACAGCATATTTTTGCATTTGGGCTAGCATGGCTTTAACCACATGGGGTAGCATGCTTTAAGATTTGCTCTAAGCCAGCATGGTGTAGCAAATTGGAGCACTGGACTAAAACTGAAGATCAGAGTTTCATTCCCTGTTTGGTCATGGAAACCCACTGAGTGACCATGGGCAACCCTATGATAAGTTTGCCTTAGGGATACCATAAATCATAAATGACTTGAAGGTACACAACAATTAAGGCTGATGTTGCATTGTAATTGCATGGGCTAGAGTGCTTTAGGGTTTCTTCTAAACTCAGTGCTAAATATTGTTTTTAAGGCAGGAAATGCAGAATGAAGAAAAGTAATGACAGTCTCCTGAGAAAGAGAAATAAGGATGAGAGCGAGAATGCAGGTGGCCATCCAGAATTGCTCTCAGTGTGGGAAGACCAAAGTAGGAACAATCACTATAAGCACAGAACCAAAACTGAAGTGTGAAAGGCAGTGTTACAGTCTCAGAATATATATAGATCACATTTCCAACAGGAATTTCTGTTTAGTTTCCCCAACTGAGAATTCAAGGCCAATGTACTTTGTACTCAAAACAGAAGGAATACCAGAATGAATGTTGCTGAATACCAGGTATTCCAATCCCTGTTACTCTGGGGCAAATATGCACTTTTTAGCATTGAAGGATCACAGCCTGGCCTCACAGAGTTGCAAGAACATGCAGTTCTATTGCCACTTCCTATATGGGAGGGGTAAATATTATGGTGGTGTAGTCTTTCCCTCCAAGAAAAAAAAAATGGAGAGATTAATGGGGATGGTCCTGTGAACAGTGCTTTCTTACCCCTACTGAGCATCTATGTCTTGAATTGCAGCAACACTAATACTTATTCCTCTCTCCATTCTCCACAGGCAGCTTTACAAGACAGCCAAAGAGAGGTGGGGGGATCACTTCCAGCACAAATCACTAGGCAAAACCAATGGTGAGACAAACAGCACTGAGCAATGATACCTTACCTGCTTCCTCTCTGGTCAGGTGGGAGTTGTGTGACCTTTCAGAGATTTGGAGGCAATTCCCAACAACCTCAGCTAGAATAGCCAATGGTGAGGAGTGCTGAGAGATGCAGTCCAGCATCTGAAAGGCTACACAATTCCCATTCCTGTTCTATGGGACTGTTTACCTTATGGTTCTAGCATGGTTCCTATACCATCAGGAATACATTCTTCTAGAACATGGCCTCACAACCCCAAAACCCCACAAAAACCTATGTTTCCTATACCTTTAAAGCTGCTTGATAGACTTTTGCAGAACACACCAATCAATACTGGGACAGAGTGATTGATTCAATGATCTGCTATCTGGTGTGAAAGAAAACCTTCCCCATTGCTTTGTTCTGCTTCCACTACCCAGTCCATTGGTTGCTTTCTCCTCCCCAACACACACAGAGAGACCGAGATCCTGGCCCATTGTTGTATTCCACTGTGTCACATTGCAGTTCTGTAGATGTCCAGGAGGGTGAAGGAAGCCAACTGCATGGTAGTGTGATAGAGCTGCACCAGGAGCCATCTCCCTGCCATTGTATAAGTGCACAGAACTGTTGTACAATGAGATACTGAATACTTCCCTGTAAATTTCTGAAAAAGAAATTTCTAAATTTCTGTAATACAGAAGGATTTCTCTCCCCCCCCCCTTTGCCTGATCTCAGGATGTTTTTTTGAGTGGGAGTGGAGTCCAGGGGCTTTCCTGCTACCATTGCTCAGTGTCTGCAAGTTCCTCACCACTTGAACTGTAGGGACCTGACTCTTCACATCTCACAAGCCTCATTACTGCTAGCATTAGGGCTAGTGTAGTCACCATGAAGGGTCTAGGAAACAGGGTGTATTGGGACAATGACCAGCTAGTCCAGGCAAATTAACTTTGTATGTTTTCATACACATGTTTTCATTTCTCTTTGTATTCAAACACTCAGACCAAAAGTTCCTGGAAAGTAAAGGATACTGCTACCAGCAGCTGTTCTTTTGTAGAACAAACTGCCTGGATTCATTTGCCCAGCTGTCCTTCAAATTCTCACTGGTTCAGCATAGACTTTGTGGCTCAGGGCATAACTTACTTTGTAGTTCATAGATCACTGATTACAGATCAGTAGATATTGTTGAGCCTGATCATATGCTAATTAGGTACAAGTAAAATAAGTTTGCTCTCATTGGCTGGGGCATTCCCTCCACTGTATAGGGCTGATATTTATGAACTTGTATTTCTACAAAGCCAATAGCTAGAATCTTGGTGGTGACATGTGTGCATCTGATAGTCCTGTACTTAGGGTAAGAGACTAATATAAGAACAGAACATGGAGAAGCAGAATGGTTCCCAATCGGCAGAAGGGTCAGACAAGGCTACATCCTTTCATTTTATCTGTTCAATTTGTATGCAGAACATATTATAAGAAAAGCGGGCTTGGACACAAAAGAAGGAGGAGTGAAAATAGGGGAAGGAATATCAACAATCTAAGATATGCAGGTGACACCATAATACTAGCAGAAAACCTCACAGACCTGGAACACCTACTAAGGAAGATCAAAGAAGAAAGTGCAAAGGCAGGCCTACAGTTGAACATAAAGAAAACAAAAATAATGACCGAGGAGAATTTACACATATTCAGCCTAGACAATGAGGAAGTAGAAATCATAAAAGAGTTCTCATACCTAGGATCAAATATTGATCAGAGAGTTGTAGTCGAGAAATCATAAGAAGACTAAGAATGGGGATGGCAGCTATGAAAGAACTAGAAAATATCTTAAAATGTAAAAATATACAAATGAATACAAAAGTTTGAATCGTACAAGCCATCATATTCCCTATTGTCATGTATGGATGCAAGAGCTGGACAATTTATAAAGTGGATAGGAAACAAATTATTTCATTTGAAATGTGGTGCTGGAGAAGAGTGCAGGATACCATGGACAGCCAAGAAGTCAAAAAAATGGGTCCTAGAACAGATGGAACCAGAAATTGCTGCAGAAGCCAAGATGATTAAACTAAGCCTGTCGTGCTTTGGCCACATCATGAAAGATACAACTCATTCAAAAAACCCAGTAATGCTAGGAAAGCTAGAAGCAGAAAGAGGGGAAGGCTGCGTACTAGATGGATGGACTCTATAAAAGCAGTTACAGGTATGAATTTGCAGGAACTGAGCAGAGCAGTGAAGGACAGGGAGTCTTGGAGATGTCTCCTCTACAGGGTCACCATGGGTTGAGATCAACTCAATGGGTGGGGGGAGAACAACAACAAATCTTAGGATTAAACCTGTGTATGACTTGTTTTGTGACAGGTTGTTCATTTCCCCCTTGCACAGCATCCAAAACTTCCTCCCAAGGCTTCAGTCAAACTCTGTGATGCGGTGCTACAGTAATTTAATGGCAAGAGGGGAAGGAAGTGTTAGGACTGGGACAAATGCTTTAAATATATATATATAGAGAGAGAGACAATCAAGAAACCCAGAAAAGAAGAATCCTGGACTAACATAGTTCATAGTTTGGGACTTATTCTGCACAAAATTTGTATGTGTGTTGTTTTTTGTGTGTGCACAATAAACAGTATTTTCTGCACAGAAAATGCTGTTTCTTGAGCAAAAAATTCTGCAATTGGGGACATTCCAAGCAAAATTCACACATGATTGATTTGCACTGACAATATTTTCTGCACAGTGAATGCTGTTTCCTGTGCAAAACAACCATGAGCACGTTTTGCACAGAACAAGTCCTGAATTGCAAACAGGTTTCAATAACAGCGAGGGCTTTGAAGTCTTTCTTGCAGCAGGAAGAACATTTCCAAAATTACTCTTTGCTTTTTTTTGAGAGGAAAATGACTCATTAATTATATCCCTGCTAAGCAGCAGGGGCAGGAGCCTATCTTGACAGCAGTTTTCTAGCCAGAGGAAGGAAAATGAGGTTGTGCAGCACAACTGCAGTCTCTGCTGCTGAGCCACTATCTGGCCATAGCAGCACCCCCGGGGGATTGACAGAGCTCTTGGAGGTGGACAGAACTGCAGATGCAGAGCATTACACTCAGCAGTATATCAGGCTCTATCTTTTCCCAGTGACAACAGACACAGATGTGGAAACACTTTCTCCCCTGTGGGTACCTGAGAACAGGAATGGATTAGTAATACATACACAGCACATGGGCCAAGCATGCTATCCAAGTGTCAGGTAGGTCTGGCTAACCATAGCACTCTTTCACCAACAGTGCCGCAGACTAATTTATTCAGACTAGCAGGCCTCTACATTGTGTGACAAGCAAACGGGAAAGAGAACAGGTAACTCTCATGTCTTATTATTGCAAACCAATTTTGAATGTCAAAGAAGACTGACACAATTTCAACAAAAGCAAGCATGGGAAATCTCTTTGAGCTGAATTCACTTTCCCATGGGGGGGGCACAGGCAAAAGGACAGACACAGAAATATCAGCATATAATTGGTTAAAGCTCTTACTATTGGTAACTATTCCTCAGGAGAGGCCTTTCAACCATTTAAACTGAGCAATATACTGTACAAAAGCTGGGAAATCACCCAATGATGGGATTGTGGAGAAGGGGTCCTGGTCATCTGAGAGGGTCCAATGGAGCCCCAGGGCCTGAGACAGCCCACCCCTCCACTAGATGGTCTACTAGCAGCTCTTTAAACAGTGGTCATTATCTCGTAATGTACTGCCCCCAGACACTGAAATCTATAAAGCCACTTTCCAGTTGAATAACAGCTCATTAGAATGGAGGACTTTCTAATCGTTCAAACTTCAGTCTTTTGTTTCTTTTTTCTCTTTCCCCTCTTTCTCAAAACAAAATTGGAATATTAGATATAGCACTCACCTTCAGTAATATGTCCATAATCCAAAGCACAATTTATTTTCCTGAACTAAGCAGTGGGATGCAAGCATAATTTTTTGCAGCCCACAGGAGATAACTTATTAAGATGTGCAATTGTCCTATTGAAGTCAGTGAGACATACAATCCTCGAAATTTTTACAAGGGAGCATAACAGGACTTACATCTACACTTTACCTACACATTGGACTGTATGGTGTGCTCAGCCTACACACACCCACACATATATTCAAAGTAGAGGCAAATTAACATTTTGTAATTTTTTTAAAAAAATATACATTTACAAATTATCATTTGATATGTGTATAGAAACTACCCTGTGATGTTACCTAGTGAATACCACTAAGAGTCAGCACAATTATCTTTAGTAGAAACTAACAATATACACTGTTAACCCATATATATGCATTAAAATGCACAAATTATATCCTGACACATTGAACAGATATACAAGTTTGTTCCTGGGAAACAAATGAAGCACAGCTTTGATTTTTTAAAACTTCATTTTGGTAACTCATCAAGTCATTTTGATTTGTTTCAACATTAAGTCATTTAAACTTTTTTTAAAACCAACTACTGGACTTCTTGATTCAGATAATGGGCACTATATATACAATACACTGATGTTGAAATGCTCTTTTTCATTAATATTTTGATATATGATTTCAAGCATCTGAGGTACATTCCTCTATTTTCCTGTGCTCTGATGTACAGTATACTGTTTATGGTCTGTGCTTATGATAGTATTATGCCTGTTGATGTAAGTGTTTGATCTTTGTCATCACATCGAAATACTGAAACAAAAAAGAACTACCAGTACAATCCCTTTGATAATAGTGTCTTGAATAAGGAAGCATAAAGGTACTGATTCGACTCTTACATACATCACAGTGCAGTGGGGAATCCTATAAACTCTTTTAATGTGTGCAGAACAACTACTACTAATGGTGCAAACATGTCCTTGTTTCTTAGTTATTAGCATTATGAAATCAAATCACATGGCTAGCATCCTGTTACTATATTATGAGGGCAAAAGTCAGATTTATGCCATTGCAACTCATTTTTTGGGTTGTTACATTGATTTTCCTACAGTTGGATGCAGAGCAATGGCATCATCTACAGGGACATCTGGAAGATCTTAGAAGTCCCTTTAGATGCCTGTCACTGTATGTCCAGCTGTAGGAAAATAGCTGGATGCTTGAATACTCCATCAACCTGAAAACAGCTGGGATGAGTATCTCTTCCAGTACTAAACATAACCAAAGATTTAATTAAGAAAATTAAAGAAAATGAAAATCTTCTGAATGATAAAGCACAATGGAGATGTAAAAGGCCAGGATTAGAAATTTCCAAACAAGATAAGATCCATCTATAGGTTATAAATCTGATGAGTGTAGTTGAGGCATTTATCCCCTCACCACTCTCTTCCCATTTAAAGGGAGGGTCAGATGAAAAAAAATTTTTTAGAATAGCCAACCTTTCCCCATTGGAACAAAAAATTAAGAGCATTTGTAAGTGTTAATAAAGTCTCACTGCAAAATCTTAGTAACAGGAAGCATGATCCTGACACAGACATCGCTTTTACATGGATGCCTGAAATGTGTTTGGAAAAAGATCCCGCTTTCTGAAATCAATTTTGTTATGTGCAAAAGATGACTACATAAGGAAGCGAGGGAAGAGCCTCTCATCCAACTCTGTAGAAATGTGAAGTGCTCCTGGTCCCAGTAAATGGCTGGTAAAAATCAGATCCCGTCTGATCATGGAAGGTAAGCAGTGTCCGTCTGGTTAATACTTGGATGGGAGACCACCAATGAATACCAGGTGCTGTAGGCTGTATTTCAAAGGAAGGAACTGGCAAAACCACCTCTAAGCATTTCTTTACCTAAGAAAACCCTTTGAAATTCATGGGGTCAACAAGCAACTTGAAAGCATGTACACACACACATAAATCTGAATGTTTTCCTCCAAAAAGCGATCAGCACTTTCAGAAGTATCAGCAGAAGCAAGCCATCTGTGTAGTGATGGGGATCCTCACATGCAGCCTGAGGATTTCTGGATGAGAGCCCTTGCTTCTCTTCAGTGTCTCATACAACATCTTAGCAATAGTTCAGCAAACTAATAATTTACTTCCTGTAGTGCCAACTATGATACACAAACTCATTTTTTAAAACTACTTAATAAAGCAAGAAATCAATTAATCCCAACATAGATGTTTCTTTCATGCTGTAACATAATTTCTTATTTGAGATCAATTTATGATTTATCAGTATGATAAATCAGTATGATTTAATTCTGAATCAATAATCAGATATCTTAAAAGTGTTTTCATTAATATAGAATAGCAGAACTGCCAGCTCTTGAAAAACACGCCATTCACACTGTTTGTTTGCAATCAGAACTACAACCTTAGTGCAATATTATATTTATTTCTTACAGTAATTTTGGTTGCCATACAAGAGTAGTAAGGAATAGGGAAAGTGCAAGTTACAGGAGCTTGATTTTGTTTTAATCAATCTAAAATATGAAGAATTAAAGCACAAAAATTACAGCAACATAGATAACATGAACACAGGTTGTTACACAAACCATAGCAAAAAACATTACTATTTAGAAAAGAAAAGAAAAATGCAATGGGAAAATTATCAGTATTAGAGGCTCATACATAGAGTCATTGCCAGATCAACTGGGTAATGCTTATTTGTAAAGGAACTCAGAAAATCACTTTTTAAAGTACCACAAATAGTTAGCTTTTGTGATATGTAAATTCTGTAAATCAACAGTCACATATAGTCATTTTAGAATATATGAATTAAAACTTAAATGTTCCTAGACACCCAGGGAAAGGAGTCTGTGCAGTTATACACAATTTACATCTTGTGTGATTTTGGTATTGTATACACAAATATTACAGAAACTAGGCATGTAAATGCAGTTTATTTAAATTACAGTATATAAACAAAAGTTGTTCCTAAAACCTGGAATATCATTAACAATATTATCTTGAACACCTTATTTTGCACCATCATAGTATCAGGACATTAAAAGGGCCAATCTCACCTCCAGCATTTTTAAAATAGATAAAAATGACAGGCGGGAACACTGTATCTGTTACTATTGCTTTCTGTGATAAAACCACCAAACAGTGCTAAAGACTACTTCATCTTGGCAATGGTGTATTTTATTATTGTTTCTTGCAGGCTGTACTACTCTTTAGATCACCAGACACAATGTAAAAATAAACTATTTCATTAGCTCTTTGATGTTTAAATCTCTTTTCTACTAATTATATTGTACCTACTATTTAAGTGCCTGAAAAAAGATATCATATGCAAGAGATCCCTTTTAAAGAAAGGATTACCATCACTTGTAACTCTGTGTACATCATCATCAAATATTGAACAGTAAAAGGTTATGATTAACAGCAGCTTAAAAGTATTTCTTTCCTATTTTCTTGTCCTATCATTAGTCCTACTGTATTTCCCGGCACGTATTATAGAGGTAACACCAACTGCATTCAAAAGAAACAAAAAGTATCATGGCGTTCGTGGTTTATTTACTAAATTCTGTAATATCACCAAATGGAAGACAATGATGGCTGAATTATCTTTTCATTTTTTACACTCCCCCTCCCACTGATGTGATGGCTTTTTGTAGCCACTGAAAGTGTGAAAGTTATCTTCTCCATAAAAATCCATGTAATTATGGAAATCTCAGTCCTTTTACATTTAAACTAGATTTTAATTACAAGGTTACATGGAACTTTCAAATGCAAATAGAAACCTGTGAAGGGTAGGACAACAGCTGTTAAGTCAAAAGACCAGTTTTTGCAGGGAGTGGGGTGGAAGGAAAAGAGAGAACAAGAGCGATGAATATTAGCTTTTCATAATTAACCACTGCATTGTTAATTGTAACCATGTTTGAAGAAACACGCATCTTCTGAAGAAGTTCTAGCAAAGATAGAAAATATAACACAGCTCTGCTGGTTCAGATGCATCCAAATGAGGTTGATTTAAAAAGGTCAAGACTTAATAATTATTCCACAGAAATAGTAGTAAACCACAAAAGTTTTATTTATTTTTAAATTTCTAGCATTGAAGTGGCACAAAGGCTGCCCAGTAGACCAGCCACTTATATTCTTAAAATATTGTGCTTATAAACTATCTGTACAGCTATTTATACTTGCAGTAAAGAAAGATATTGAAATTGCTAAACTTTATGTATTCATTCTAGGGCTGTTGCAGACCTAATTAGACACTTGGTTGTGAGAAAATAAAATTATAATTAGAGATAGGCTGGAACATGGAAAGTAATGTAGAAGGGAAGAATGTAGATGCCTTCAAAAAAATATGAGGCCTTTTGAAAATTAATTGGTTTAATAATTGAGCAACCAATCACATGTCATTTAGTGTAGGCTAAAATATTCATGAAGCTGAGAACCGCAACATTTCTGATGCACATTGCTTATGGTGGGGAAGACAGTAAGTTGATATTGTTAATCTTCATAAATATTACCAAATCATTACCACAAAAGTTTGCTGTTCTAATTGTGCATTCTGATCTCCATAACCAATCAACTCACTTTGGAAAAAATCTCCTGTTATCTTTGTTTAGACACATCTTCTGAAAAAGAGAATGCTCACTTGAATTGTTGCTCTAGTTCATGTGGCAATGAAGAACTGAACTGATGGATTATTAAGATTTAGAATTTTTTGACTTTTTAAAACTGATTCCAGTTATTAGAGTCTTGATTCCAGTTATCAGAAAAGGTGTCCCTGGCATCTGTAACAGAGACCCATCCTTTGCATAAAACTACTTCTGAGAATGTACACAATGCTTACCTTTTAATTTTGTTTCTTTAAGATCACAGGAAATAACTTTTAAACAACAAGAGACCCAAGCAAAGACCTAAAGAGACACTTCTGCATGTGAAAACAGGCTTTTGCTGAGTGGCTTCAGCAAGGATGAATTTTCTCATGTAGGTGAGGGTGATCAGGCTGCATCCAAAGATCCTCTTCAAGCTGGAGAAGCCCCCTCTGCACACAATTTATTGTCCCCATAGCTTGTGCAAAAGTTTGTGCTTCTACGTAAGATTTGTTTTTATGGATTGTTAGATCACAGCTATAATTATGCTATGTGTGATCACTTTGATAAAAAAAAGAACAATCTATCCATAAAAATAAGTTTCTATGTATGAAATACTCCTTAAGTGGTGGAACTAGCTGTGCAGGGTGGGGAGAAGGGAAAGTAGAAAACCCAACAACTCCAGTTACGTGTTTCAGTCAGGGACACCGAATCATATTGCCTGCCCCTGCCTTGACCAGATGCTGGTCAAGTGCTGGTCTTTTCTTTGGGTTGACATACAGGAGAAAGGGCCTGGGCACGTATCCCATTCCTCTTTGAGGATCTCTGAATTGCAGCCATTGTAACAAATGTTCATCTCTTTAATACAAGAAACCTGTACAAGCTGTTTCCTGCCACACATCTCTGGTTCCATATTTTCAGAGCAATTAAAAAATAGAAAGGTGGAAGAAAACAGATTTGATGTTGTTTACTACTTTGAAAATGTGACTGTAAATGCCACATTAAAATACTAATCTGGCATGTAAATTAAATTATAGAGTTGAATACATCTGAATTGAATTATCATCTGAGAACAAATGTCTTTCATTCCAATCTTCAAAAATGTTCATTTCCTGCTTAAGATTGCTAGGAAAGATCTCTTAGGTAGCTTCCACAGGTTCTACTGCATTATATAAGAAAAGAAAGCATGCATGAAAGTTGTCTGGCAACTTTGAAACACACTAAACATAAATGGAAAAATAAAGACTTAAAAATTCAACAAAGATACCCTGGAAGACAAGAACTACTTTCTTTACTGAGACACCAAGAAACATTATCATCTGATCCAAAAGATGTCACAAAAGAATGTTTGAAATCTCTGGTGTGAGAACTCTATGAATTTAATGTTTAATTAAATGCAGCAAGTACAGCATGAAAATCTGAAGTTTAGTGTGAAACACCAATTGGCAGGATTGGAAATCAGAATGGGAAAATCCACTGAGAAGTTAACTTACAGGTGCATGGGCACTAGTGTAATGGTCAAGTGCAGTGGGGGAAGCAGAGATTACAAAAAAGAAATACTGGGCACATGACTTCATTGTGCAAGGAGACACACCTGTGAGTTTCAAACCAGAAAGAAACTGGAACATTGGTGTTCAAGCAGAAGGGTATGCCGAAGGGCTGAAAACCATTTCACAAATACAAAAAGATTAATGTTGTAGGTATATGTGACCCCCCAG
This sequence comes from Phrynosoma blainvillii, assembly GCA_026167975.1. Taxonomy (NCBI): domain Eukaryota; kingdom Metazoa; phylum Chordata; class Lepidosauria; order Squamata; family Phrynosomatidae; genus Phrynosoma; species Phrynosoma blainvillii. Next base: position 357,534,358 of record JANUYF010000001.1, read on the forward strand.
TACAGGAAAAAAAAGGGGGGATAGGAAAAAAATTACTATGAGCAGAACTTTTTTTTTAAGTTAGCGATTTTTTACTGTCCTTATTCCTTCTTCCGCTTCCCCCTCCCTTTTTAATATATATGGTCCCATTAATGTGAATTTACCTGAGGTTGCTCCTGGGTGCTAAACTTACAATCTGCATTGCTGCAAATCCAAAACTACAGGGACTGACTGATGCTTTATATTGATGGTACTCTTGGGGAGCCAAGGCATTTGGGGTGTTTCAGTACCAGCCTATCTCTATTTATAACAAAGGTTTGTGAGGCAAGAGCAGCCATTCTTATCTGTCCAACAGCTGTTTCAAGGCTCTTTCTATGTTCATTCGGTGACCAACTCTAGTCACGCCAAGGTCTATCAAGTCTTCCTTCTGAAGGTTTGGTAAGTGAGTGCCATCTATTTCATTATCCATAAAGGTCTCTTTATGTTCACCTAAGTTTAAACTTTCCAACCAATCTGCCACATCTGGTTTAGTCCACAGGTGGACAGGCTTAGTTGTAAAAGGCTTATTTGAGATTGGCTGTTGCAATATGGAGGGAGAAGGAGACCTGCTGCGCCCTGTGTTCAAAGCAAAGAGGTCCCCAGAAGGAGGCTGGCTGGGTAGGCTAAAAACATCAGAAAGAGTTGGAGAAGGAGATACAACTGGAGCAGCAGCAGTCAGAGGAGCTGGCATGATGTCTTTACTTATCTCTGTGGGTGAAGCCACCGGGCTTGGAGCATGTCTTACTCCCGATGTCCTACTGTCATAGTCTGGGGATCTGCTCTGCAGTGTAATTGGCTGGCTAGTCCCAGGCCGGACAGTAAAAGTGATGGTTGAACTTCGAGTACCTGAGACAGTGCTCATGACGTCTGTGCTCCTGGAATCATAAGTGAACAGAAAACAATCAGACTCAACAATCTGTATCACTGATATCTTACAAACATTTTTTTTTTAAAAAATCACAAATGCCAATGAAATGCTATAAAACTTTATATGAAAACAGTAACAGCAGAAATATAAAGAATTTTTAGAAATATTTTAAAAATCAAAGGCAATCATAAATATACAATTAACAGCCAACTTACTAATCTTTGCCAGAGCTTGGCAGCAATACAGTTACCTGTTAACTAGTTACTTTTGGGTGAACATAAGGGTGGAATGCAACCACTTAAGAATGAAGTCATTATATTGGGATAAGTAGAAATTGTTTCTAGCCACCCTGAAGTTCCCTTTTAAGATTATTATAGAGACACCTTAATAAGAATTTTCAAGTTTTATGGAATTCTCTTAATCCTAAATTTTTCTCATTAAAAAAGCAAAAGAAAATTTAGAGAAAAATAGAAACATTGTAACAAGTAAAATAACAAGCTTTTCAACATTGCAATGATCTGCAGCCATGTGCTACTTTTCAAGCAATGTAACAAGTGACAGAAACAAATTACTTTTAAAAAGTAATTTTCCAAGGGACTCCTTTTCACACAACATGCATTTTCTCTTAGTTAAAATGCTTCAGGACACCCAGAATATCTGTATACAACCACCCAGGATGCTTTTTTCATATCATTATTAGCCATTATTCAACATTGGAAGCACTCTCATTAACATATCAGAGATCACAGCAAAATGGAAAAAAGGAGACAGACTAAAAAGATAAGTAGTATAAGCTTTCTAAACCCTAGCATGTGGGAACCAGTGATTTTAAACCCAGCCTGGCCTACTAAAGGAAGCCAATGCAGCCAAACCTTCACCTCACACCAAGGGTAAACTGTATTACAGCAGTACATGTTTGGAGGTCATGAATCAACATTTATAGGTGGACTAAAACTGCAAGAACAGGCTACAGCAGACTTGGGAAAACTACTTCTGGCTACTGTTGTATCTGGGACATCTAAAAGCAGTCAAAGATCCAGAAGAACCATAGGTTTGCAAGACTAATTGCCCAAATGAGTCTATGTCCCACCATCTTTTCCCCCCCAAGCCATGGTAGTAAGCATTATGTCTTCATTACCTCAAACTTGTCTTGACCCAGCTTTTACCAACTCACTTGTACACAATCTTCAATCTTGACCAATCCCAAACTATCTTTAATTCCCTTCTAATTTTAAGGTGAGTTGTGGCTGTGTGGTACTTTGTAGTGTTGTGGTATAAATAATGATTGATTAGGAATGATTACCTAGCCTCTAAAATAAACGCTAAGCCACATGGTGAATACTGATAAACATCCTGTTAGTGACATATCCTGCAATAGTGCTGGTATATGTCTTTTTTTGGTCATTGTGGAAGGAAGTATTCCCTACCTATCTCACACTGTGACCTGCGCTCCTCAAAATCTTCCTAACTCTTCCTGCCCCCTGACACAGCCAAGTAATGGCTGGTGAAGAGTGTCTGGTAATATCCAAACAGCCAGAAACCTAACAATGAAGGCAAATTCTGGGGTGTCCTGCCAATCTTTTATAAGAGCTTGAGGATGATGTTGTCATTGTATATATGGGTTACAGGGACATAGTCAGATGCTGTAGTTATGTTTGTGGGAAAGTTTGGTTAGCCTCCGTTTTCTACTGGGAATTACATGGCCATTTTTTTAGGGGGAGAGCAAGAAATGATGGGTTGTAAAGGTAGTGAGAGGGGGTACACTTCCACTGGGATGTAACATAAAGCCCCATTTCTTATGCAGGATGAAGGTTGCTGTTAAAAAAACCCCTGTGGCCAAGATCCTGCATCAGGAAAAGAACCAATGCAACCTCCCAAACCCACCTTAGAAGGCAGAGAATGTCATCAACATAAGGAATTCCCAAGGTGCCAAGGCACGGGGCAGTGAGCAAACAAGTGTTCACCCCTCACCTTGCAGAGAGTTGCCTTCCAACAGGTAGCCACAGGTACTCCTGCAGAGCCTTATCACAAATGTTTGTGGGAAAATGCATTGTTACAGGGAGACAGGTCTTGCTGTGTGTGTGGGGGGGGGAGGTTTGGAGCCTCTTCAGCATTGGTGCCACCTCCTGCTGTTATTTCGATGTGGTAGTGGCAGCCTGCGAGACCTAGCAGGCTCGCTAGGCCTCGCTTGGGTCTGAGGAGGGTTTGGGGCCTCCCCTGCCACTGCCACTTAATGCGCTGGGGGCTTGGGGGGGGGTCAGGGCCTCCACAACTGGGGCCCTTCCCCTGCCCCAGACTCGGCCCTCTTCAGTACCCTCCACTTGCCTCCTCCTGGGACTGAAGTGCAGCTGTGTAAGGCCTTGGCTGAGGCTGAAAGAGATCCGGCAGTGCTGGAGGTAAGGCACAGCAGTTATATTATTTTTTTAATTTTAATAATGTGTTTTGGGTTTTAGTTGGTCATGTCCTCCATTTTCCTTGAATGGCCTACATTTTGCCCCACATTTTCCCGGTTTTGTGGAAGAGAATTATGGCAACCCTAAACCCACCTTACAAACCAGGTAGCCACATCAACCCAAGGAGATCTGTGGTGATGGTGGATGAGGTGCTGAAGGCTGATGCATCCAGACCCCTCCTACCAGTGAGGCACAGTATGACATACAGTTGCTGGCGGACCCAAGGAGAAAAATCATAGCTGCATTGCCATAACTACATCTCCCATACAAGATCTCAACCCATAATGTTAAAAGACTAAAAATCTGTGAGCCTTTATCACTTAAGCCTTTATCACTTAAAACAAGCCAAAAGCAGTTAAAACAATTTCAAATCATTTCAATCATCGCACATGCGAGGATTGGGTAAAATCAAGTGCAAATTGCATTAAAACTTTTGGATAACATGTTCTAAACTTTTGGATAACATGTTCTATTTGCAATCTGTGAGGGGAGGGTTGTGACAATGTAAACAAATCGACACCACCCACATATAAGAGGGAGATATCAACAACCCTGAGGGAACTCAGAATTTGCAGAACTTAATAAGGCAACTTTTCCAGTAACAACCCAATGAGGGACAAAACAGTGAATCAACATAGGGAAAAGAAAATGGAATCTGTTGGTTAAGATATGGCTGAGGCAGTGTGGGGAGCTTCACAATGACCTCTGAAGACCACTCAAGAGTGGAAAGTAGGAAAGGGGGTAGGAGTGCATGATGGTCTGTAACATTTTTGTGTTTCTTCGACTGTTGTGTTTTACTTCTTTAGCTTCTGTTTCCTTATCTGAGAAAAACAAATTAAAATGACAAGAGGAGGAGAAATATTACCATCTCAGAGATGGAAGTGAAACCTCTCAAGTGAAACAAACAAACAAACAAACAAACAATCATTACAAGATTTCTATACAGCTTGTATCGTATTGTAACTTGTATCCAAAATGTAATGGGAACCAGAAATTCTTGCAAGTGATGATCCCCTTGTGAGACCTGAGGTCAACTGTATGTAGGTCTGCCTCACATGTACCAGCCACTCTTCAGCTGGCCAAGCAACAGAGCTGGTTCTCCTGTATGGGGTGGCTTCGGTGTTTGTTATATAGGGTGAGTATCATGGTTTTAGTGTGGTTTTAATATCTGTAATTTTATATTGTTTTTAGATGATATTTTAATTGTTTTATTGTAATAAACAAACAAACAATACTGGGTCCCTTTCAAAGAGAAAAGTGGGATAGAAAACAGAGGGACAAAGATGGATCAGAAAACAACCTACAAAATTAACACTACTTCATGCTTGGCAGAGGGTTGAGTTCATTCCATAGAGCATACCTCTCAAAGTGGTGGCTTATGGACTTCCACCAGTCCCTGAGCCATTAGCTGCTGGCCCTTGTCAAGTTTTCAGGAAAGAAATGGAAGCCAACGGGCACAAAAATAATACCAGTCCCTGGCATAACATCAAACAGCTTGAGATGCATTGCCACAGAAAATGTTTTCTGCAATGTTTTCTTTGTATGAGTCAAGCTGTTTCTAATATATAAGACAATTATGTTCATTTTAAAATTATGAGTTTTTAAATTAAAAAATTAGATAACTATACTATCTTGGGAGTGTACTCATAAGAAAAAAAACCCACAAATAAATACCTAATGGTTTCTTAGGAATGCATGCTACAATTGATGCTTCAAGAAGTTTCCTTTCTTGCATTGCACATCTCATCATCCCATCCCATGTGATAAATCACAAGTCAGAACATTTTGTTTGGATCTAAAGTAGAGATTAACTTAATGACATTACCGGGACCACTCTATGTAATAACAGTTCTTAGTTCTAAGCAGGTATCAACTCTGGCACACTCATACTTCTGACTATTCCATTTCTTTTTATTTATCTTTTACTAGGCAATTTGGGCATCTGCATAGATGAGCTTACCTAAGGCTCTGAAAGATTCACCAAGTCACACCATCTTCACACAATCCCATTTTGAGTTCATTTGCTCTGTTTTTTAAACATATTTATTAGGCAGCAAACACTTTTCCAATTACACAAGAGTAAACTCGATGGTTCTTACTTCTGAGGGCTGCAATCATAATCTGTTACTGAACTGCTAAGAAAAGAGGTTCTCAAGAAAGAGCAAAAAAGTAATATGGATAGTAGGTACCCCTACCTCATACATTGTGAACTATAGCCATTAAAAAGCTAGTGATGCACTGAGATCTGTTATCCATTTATTAAAGGCAGTGCTAAGAAGTAAAAGTTTCATATACAATTTTACCCAAACCAGTCTAATTTTTAATTTTTTGAAAAAAAATATGAATAGTAAGCTGCTCAGTAGCTACGAGACTGTAAACTGTGTCTGGCTTTCAGAACATGGCTAGATATTTCTCAGCAGCCCTGCCCTCACTTGGCCACTAAATATGAACTGGCAATGTGTGAAATAGCAAGAAACAAGAAAATTACCCAGAAACGTAGAAGTTAGGAGAATTATATTGTTATATTGCTCCATCTTGCCTCCCGCCTCATACAAGACTTTTGCCTCCCGCCTCATACAGGACTAAATATTTATGCTGGGTGGAGAACAGCAAGTCCTGTATGAGGCGGGAGGCAAGATGGAGCAATATAACAATATAATTCTCCTAACTTCTACGTTTCTGGGTAATTTTCTTGTTTCTTGCTATTTCACACATTGCCAGTTAATTAGCTGAATCCAGCAAAAAGCTTCCCATTGAGGGAAGCTCAATTCCATTGGAAGGAGACTTGGTTCAGCAGTCCTTTCACCCACTTGAACACGGGAACAGGTAGCCTTCACCCACTCCCCACTCCCACTCCAACCACCTATATCCCACAGAGTTCTCCAAAGAGTTGGGGAAGTGTTCAGAACAATAAAAAGACAAACACTGGGGAATGCAGAGAGAATGGAAATTGGTGGGGATCACTCCCCCTTTCCATCAGTGGGCATAGAACAGTGCTTGAAGGTGCTCCTGATGATGGAATAAAATTTCTGAATCCAATCCAGTGGTTCTGCTAATTAACATAGTACAATGAAGTCATGCGGATGAGACTGACACAGTTTGAGATTCCCAGTCCAAATCTAGCATACCTCTCTGGATGTAGCAAAGAACAATTAAAATAGATTTTTCCCAGACCACTTCCCTGGTACTACATTCAACTATGTGCAGAAGCCTCATGAGTTGTTTGTTGACTAGACTAGACACTCTGTCAAACATTCCCAAAATATTGGGGGAAAACACATTTGCAAACATAGAATAAATGCCACTATTCTTATTTTTAATACCAGAATTTTTTTGTTATCCTCCACACACCTACAAGTCATAGCAACCAGTAATACTTTGCCACATTTTGTTGCAATCCCACTAGTCTATAACTGTTTTAAAGACAAACTAAACATTACAGTAGCACAATCAATATGAAACATGGGTCATGTCAATTTCCTTTCAGGAAATAGGAATGTAAAGTGCAACATGGGTGTGTCAGAACTTGGAAAAGTTTGTGAAAATGGCTGATGCATTAGCATTAGCATTTGTTTTAACAATTATGGGCTGGCATTCCATTTGTGACATATGCAAACATATGTCCACCAAATGCCTATGTGTCTTTTTGGTCCTTATGGAGACTGGTATTCTATCCCATCCACAACAACAACCAAAGCCCCTAGGACTCATAGTTTTGCCTCTGAGTGGCCAGTCTGTCTGCCACTCTGATTCTGCACCCCTTCTCTCTACCACCCATAGAAGGCCATTCAGGGGTAAAGGAAAACTGCATGTGCTGGGGATGGGAGTGGGGAGCCACAATGAATTTCTGCTTGCAAAACTCTTGCTGGGCAATGTATTAACAACATTTATCCTAGCTGGAATGTTGGGACCAACACAAAATTAATAAGACATTATTTTTACAATTATTTTTTAAAGTTAAAAATGAGAAAAGTTTCCAAATGCCCCTAAAAATATCATTTTTGAATGAGTAATCACCATTCTGACAGGAAATCATAATACATTAATATTAAAATATAAAAAAGGATGACATGTCTTCATTATCACAGTAAAGCACAGTGAGCCCTTGGTATCTGCTGGGGTTTGGTTCCAGGACCCCTTTGGATACCAAAATCTGTGAATGTTCAAGACTCATTAAATAGAATGGATAATAAAATGGTGTCCCTTATATAAAATGGCAAAATCAAGGTTTACTTTTCAGAATTTAAATATTTTTTGAATATTTTCAAGCTGTGGATGCTTGAATCTGTGGATAAAGAATCCGTGGATATGGAGGGCTGAGTGTAATGTATTACTGGTAACATTGTTACTTGTACCATGTTACTTCCGAACTCTGGTATAAAAAGTAAGGTGAGACTTCATTCATAGTTTTCTTGTTTGTTTGGGATGTGTTTTATGATAGGGATGTGCACACACACATTCATATACCCATATACATATACATTGTGTGTGTGTGTGTATGAGTATAACATTACGAAAGAGGTTCTTGCTTCTAGAGGAACTGTGTTTGTAGAAATGGCTATGGGGCTGGTATGAGTTCATATCCCATTGTTGGTGTCAACTGGACTGGACCCAATGAACCAATTTAAGCCAGCTTCTTGTAAATCCCAACATGGGTTTACACACTATAATGTTTATTATTTTATTGCACCAGAGATGGGGACTAGGTTATAGGGAGGGTGGAATATCACTGTTTTTGATGTAAAATGTCAAAGTTATTCTCAGATACAAAGAAAATCATGACACAGTGAGTGAAATCTAATTGTTAGCCCCAACTAGCACCAATCCATTGAAATCAACAGTACTTATATAAATTTGAATTTATTATTCTGCAACTGCCTCAACAGGTCTACTCTAGATGGGTATTAGCAACTGCATGCAGCTCTGAAGCAGTAAAACATATCTCAAAATCTATCTCAATGTATCTTTCTATAATTCACAGACGTTGTTTAGTTATATGAGAGGAGAATGCGGACATTTGTACTGAAGCACTTTCCACCACTAAAGATGAAAGAACTGTTCAGCTTAAAAAGTGGCTTGTCTCCTATTGACTGTGACAACTGCTGCAGACAAATAAATTCAAAGGTAAATCACTTGCAATTACTGTATATACTCATGTATAGGTCTAGAAATTTTAGTCAAAAAACTGACCCCAAAAAACTGGGTCAACTTATCCACAGGTCAATGTAAGTATTGTACTTTTAACCCTTATAAAAAAAGGGACCATGCCCTGCTGAAACGTGAGAGCTTAATATCTTCTTGGAGCACCTAAAAGAAGCATCAACCCCCTCTACTATCTCATCCATACAGCCTTTACGGTGAGTACTGTCAAAACTTTTAAAGATCTTTAGCATCGTTTTCCTTTACTTCAGCCTTTACATCCTTTGTTACATGCTGCTGCTAAGTTTTAACCTTATCCATGGGTCACATCAAAATCCATAATTTTGGCCCCCAAATCTGCCCTTGACTACTACCACTACTACTCTGTTTATTTATATCCCACCTTCCTCCCAGCACAGGGACTCAAGGTGGCTAACAAATATAAAACAGTCCAAGTTAAAACAGTATAAAACATTAAAAATACAAAGTTTAAAAAACAATTAAAAATTCAAACAATTAAAAACATTACATTATTAAAATTTAAAACTCTTTAAAACAAAAACAAAATATCATTCATGTCATGTGAAGGCCTGGTGGCATAAAAACAAAAACAAACAAAAAAACTTTACTTGCTGCCAGAAGGACAGCGGGGATGGAGCCATCCTGGCCTTTCTAGGGAGGGAGTTCCAGACCTTGGGAGCAGCCACTGAGAAGATCCTTTCTCTTGTTCCCACCAAACACATCTGATAGGGTAGTGGGACAGAGAGAAGGGCCTCTCCTGATGACTTCAATACTCTGGGGAGTTCATACAGGTAGATACAGTCCTTCAAATAACCTGGACCCAAGCTGTATAGGGCATTATATGTCCTATTTGATGCTTGACTGATACATGAGGTCAATTTACAGTCGAGTATATACGTATGTGTAGTTTCTTTGGATTTCATTGTGTACCATAATTACTTTAAAATCACTGTGGAGAAAACTGTGGATAAAGTTTATTGATGTGCCATTTGATAAGAAAACAATTGGTACTATTCACTCACAAGAATTATTTAGCAAAAATAATTCTATTAAATGACCTCCAGACAGAAGCTGTGCTAAATTATATTCAATTGTGAATATTATACTATATTCTGTTATAATACACAAATTCTGCAAGAATAATAAAATTCTAAATTGAATTGTTTAAAAAAATTGATTTTGAGCAGTGTAAAAGATTCTCTTCTTGGGTGATCAAACCCATATTTTTACCATGTTGAAAAAGAAACTATTTTGTAAGAATGAATCTTGACAATGTCTGACTATGGTGTAATTTGAGTAAACTGTCCGTATGAGTTTATTAGACGAGAAAATATTTTTCATGCAAAAATACTTCAGTATTATGGTTCTTTAGTATCAGAGACTATTTCATCTGTGACTTAAAGGATTAGGAAAAGGCTGAATTTTTTAAAAAAATGATGCAGGTTCTGTTATGAATCTGAAGTATTTTGTTAAAAATATGAGCTTACTAGGACTACTCTGATTGCAATACACATTATGTTGTCTTAGATTATTTCACAATGTATAATTAATGTGTCACATCACTTAATTTTCCCAGTTAAAAAGGCAGTGTGTGAACATGCCTTCTCATTTAATTATTTTGAGCTATTTTAATATTATTTAAACACACTGCTACATTTCAAATTTAAAACAAAAATGACAGAAGTCAACCAACTACCGTATGAGGGGGTATCATAAAGTAATAATTATCACCCAGACGTAATTAGGGTATATTGATGAAATTTTGTCAGTGTCATCATTGGTCCCAAAGTGTGTGATGTTGAGAAAATCAGCTCACTGTGTCCTTTATTTTTGTTACAGGTTGTCCCAGAAGTGACTAAAGTGTAAGATGGAGAAGTACGAGGGGGTATTGTAAAGTAATAATTATCACCCAGAAGTTATTATTGATGAAATTTTGTCAGTGTCACCATCACTAAGTGACTTTTTCTGTTCCCAAAAATGAAAAATCCATTGCAGGGTCACAAATTTGACAACACAGATGACATCATTCATGAAGTGGAAGAGTGATTTTAGGTGCAATCTGCAGACTTCTACAATAATCGTATTCAGAAGATCAGGAAACGCTGGGGAAAATGTGTAAATCTGGATGGTGACTATGCAGAGATAAGTTAACAACTACAATTGTCCCTCCCCATCGCAGACTTGCCATCCACAGTTTCGGTCCTTTGGTAATGGCAAGCAAGGAGGAACAAAATGGTATGTGTGCCTCAGGCTTGCAAGCCAATGGGGCTTGAGTATTTCAATTTTTTCTGATGCATGGGGGGGGGGGGGCAAATGGATCCCCCATGAATTGGGATGGATGAGTGTATAAATCAAAACAAATTTTCTGTCACTTTTTTTTAAAGGTGATAATTAAAACTTTATGATACACCCTCATATACTCTATATATCAGGGGTAGGCAACCTAAGGCCCGTGGGGTCGGATGCGGCCCCCCAAGGCCTTTGGACCGGCCCCAGGCCTGTCCTGCTGCCGCCGCCCACCATGATGATATTGATTATTGTTTTTATTACTTGTTCTTTCTTGGCAAAATCTCCACAGGGGTTTTGCCATGGCTTTTCTGGGGCTGAGAGAGCGCATGCATATTTTTAATTTTTTTTTAATTTTTATTTATTTATTTATTTATTTATTTTTGGTGCTTCGGCCCCCCAATTGTCTGAGGGACAGCAACCCGGCCCCCGGCTCAAAAAGGTTGCCTACCCCTGCTATATATAGTATATGTAAAATGTCATATGCGCCTAGTCAAATACACTGCACCAAATCTACTTGGGTAGCAAAACATTTCTATGTTCTTTTAAGTTGTACAGTGTGGTTGTAAGCATGCTATGGAGGCAAGTGGTTCTGATGCCACTGGAGTGTTGAAGCTGGAATTTAGTTTGTACTTTAAAGAAGCTATTCAAAACACTGGCTAAATACCAATGATTTGAAAGCATACACACAGTGTCTGGAGCACACTGCTTTTTTGAAGCTGCTATTTGCACTGAGAAGCCCCTCTCCTCATTGGTATCAAACGTTTAGTGTCTCCTCACTTGCTACGAGAGTCCCAAAACTTATCATTTTCCCTCTTCAAACATCTAATAGGGAAAAAAACTTTCCAATTTGAAATAAGATTTAACCTGTCTAACTTAGCTCTTAGTGTTGCTATTTTTGAGATTAAAAATAATAATTACAAGCTGATTCCCCTGTCCCTTTATCTCAAATGGTTGATGTAAGATGTGGAAGTTACTGATTTTGTCACATGATGATAAACCTCACAAGGAAGCATACCTCTGTGAAAATAACCTGGGATGTTGACCTGAGAGATCGCTGCATTTCAAAAATTACCATGCAAATCATTTTCCTGCTTCTTTTTCATTTCACAAAGATAAAAGAAGCAGGTTCTCTACAAATGTAAAACAAACAAATAATGCTGAAGTCGAAGGCTTTCACAGCCAGCATCCATAGGTTTTTGTGGGTTTTTCGGGCTATAAGACTGTTCTAGAAGAATGTATTCCTGATGTTTCACCTGCATCTGTGGCTGGCATCTTTGGAGATGCCAGCCTCTGGAGATGCCAGCCACAGATGCAGGCAAAGAGTCAGGAATATATTCTTCTAGAACATAGCCTCACAGCCTGAAAACCCCACAAAAACGAAACAACAATGTCCCCTCCCCCATGTCAAAGGAACCTATAAAAAAAACTGAGCAGGTCATAATACTGACCTACTAACTAAATTATAATTAAAATCTGCTAACAAGTATGAAGAAAAAAACAATGGCCCACAGATTGGACATGCTCAAAATATCACCAAGAAAGTGGACACCAAGGATTGCAATAACCACTGGACCATTACATTAATCTCCCATACATGCAAAGTGATGCTCAAAATTTTACTATAAAGACTTTTATTTTATATGAAGTGAGAAATGCTATATGTCCAAGATGGGTTCAGAAAAGAAAGAGATACTAGGGAACACACTGCAATCATACATGGGATATTAAAATGCATCAAAGAATTTAAGAAGAAACTCAATTTGTGTTTTTTAAATTAGAGATAATTCTTTGACTGTAGATTACAGAAAGCCATGGATTGATCTAAAAGAGATGGCTGTGCCACAATATTTGATTGTCCTGATGCATAACTGATACCCTGGTGGCAGTGGTTAAGAGCCCTGGTGGCGCAGTGATTAAATGCCTGTACTGTAGCCACTCACTCATTCACTCACAGACCCCCCCAAGGTTGTGAGTTCAATACCAGTCAGGGGCTCAGGGTCGACTCAGCCTGGCATCCTCCTGAGGTTGCTAAATGAGTACCAAATTTGTTGGGGGCAATTACCTTACATATTGTAAACCGCTTAGGAAGTGCTTAAGTGCACTGATAAGTGGTATAGGAATGTACTTGCTATTGCTATACTCAAGACATGAAGCCACTGTATGTACAGAATATGGAGAAAGAGAATGCTTTCCAGTTGGCAAGGAGACCAGATAAGTCTGCACTTCATCACCTTGACTCTTTAATTCATATGCAGATAATACCATATGGAAAGCACAATTAGATTTTGAGGAAGGAGGTATGAACATTGGAGGAAGGAACATCAACAAATTAAGATATGCAGATGGCACCATATTACTTGCAGAAAATAGCAAAGACTTTGAAATGACTACTGAGGAAAATCGAGGAAGAAAGTATAAAAAGCAAGGTTAAAATATTAAAAACCAAAATTAATGACCATAAACAATTTATATAACTTCCAAGTGGATGATGAAGACATTGAAATAATCAAAAACTATTCCATAGCTTGGCTAAGTCATGAATCAAAATGGAGAATGTAGTCAAGAAATCAGAAGAAGATTAGGACTTGGAAGGGCAACTATTAAGGAACTAGATCAGGTCCTCGAGTGTAAAATGTATCTCCCCATACAAACCTGCTAGAGGCCTAAGATCTCCAGGAGGCTTTCTCTCAGACCCGCCACGATCACAGGCTCACTTTTTGAGGACATGAGAAAGAACTTTCTTGGAGGATGCTCCCATCCTCTGGAATGCCCTTCCTCAGGAGGCTAGGCTGGCCCCCTCCCTGCTGGCCTTTTGCTGGCAAGTAAAAACATTTTTATTCAGGCAGGCATTTGGTATATAATGCATAGCAGGGTGGCTTTTATGGAGGAGGTAGGTTTTTAGTTATGTTTTTAACTTTTCTATATTTTTACATGCTTTTATATTGTGTGTAGATGTTTTTAATTGTTTTTAATTTTACTGAGATTTTAAATGTCTTGCCTGTGAGTTGCCTTTGGTCTCTCCAGGGAGAAAGGTGGCATATAAATGAAATTAAAAAAATAAAGATATATCACTGCATAGCAAAGTTAGGATTGTTCATGCCATTGTATTACCAGTTACTATGTACAGTTGTGAAAGCTGTACAATGAAGAAAGCTGACAGGAAGAGAATTAAGTCATTTGAAATTTGGTAAAATAGAATGCTAGAATGCCCAATAAATGGGTCCTGAACTCAAGCCTGAAGTCTCCCTAGAAACCAAAATAACCAACTGGAAGCTATTATACTTTGGTCATATAATGGGACATGACTCATTAGAAAGTATTATAATGCTTAGTAAAGTGGGAGGTAGTACAAAAAATAGGATGGTCACATTACAGGTGGATAAAGCCATCAAGGAAGCTGCAGCCCTGAGTTTGAAGGCTCTGAGCACAGCTGTTGATGATAGATAGGTGTTCTAGTGGCCTCTCATTCATAGCTGAAGCCATATTAACAGCAGTTAAGAACAACAACAACAACAACAACAACATTACTGACAGAAAAAGGTGTTACAAAATTCAAAAAAAGTGAACTCACATTCTGGCATCAGAACAGCAATGAATATTAAACTATACAAGTGTAGGCTAAGTCTAAAATACCAATATGAATTAATTTTCCTGTTGTAATGAGATATCTGGATATCTACATCTTGTTTCAATATTTTATCAAAACAGACCTAAGCACAAAATATTTATTGATCATGGAGGGCAGCTCAAGAATCAAGGATGTACAACCACTTTGGCCAAATCATGATTCAAATTGGGTCAATCTGCTTCAAGTCCAAATCAGATCAGATTGGTCCAGACTGAATCCAATTAAAGCAATTTGGATCCATTTGACAAGCTGGACATCAAACTGCAGTAAAGAAAGCCAGGTAGTAGCATGATGTTCTATGAAACTGTGGGCTGATGACCAGAAGGAGCCAGCCACTAGAGGAAGTCAACAGAGCATTCTGCCTGGATGTTTAGCTGGGGCGTTGAGGGGATGCTTGCGGTGCAGTGTTACTACCTACATAGGGACTAAGAGACATACATAGTGAGAGAGCTATTGCAGCAACCTGCAGAATCTTCACCATGTAGGAAGCCACAGGCCCAAAAAAGACAGGCCAAACAGAGCAACTTCTGGCTAGTTTGGGGGAATGGCATTTACATGACGCACACTACTGAAGTGGCCTGAAGCTGCTCTGAAGCCGCCTAAGGTGGCCCAAAGCCGCTGGCAAAAGGAGTGCAAAAAACCACTCCTTGTTGGTGGCTCATTTAGGATGGATCAATGGCGTCCCACATTGGGGCGGGTCACCTGGGATGGGGGATGGAGCTTGGGGGCAGAGCCAAAAGAAGACCCTCCCTCCCTGCTCTGCACAGCTTTACTTTAGAGTAAAGGCAGGGACAGGGGCGCTGGGCTCTCTCCCCCCTGCCCTGCAAGGCTTTAAAGTTAAAATACGTGAACAAATTAAGCAGCAGTCTTCAAAACCAGCCAGAACCCCCAAAAGTATTTTAACACTTAAACATATGCTACAATAAATCTCTTACTCTTTCAGGTACACCATGGATGATTTGTCTTGCAACAGACTGATAAAGCCACCCATCTGAATATTCTTAGACCAGTTGGAAGTTTTAGTTAGACTAAAGAAATAAAGCAACCACACAATTCCCGTACTGAAGGTTTCCAATGGAAACTCACGAAATATTATTCTACACAAGTTCT
Source organism: Phrynosoma blainvillii (assembly GCA_026167975.1). Lineage (NCBI taxonomy): Eukaryota > Metazoa > Chordata > Lepidosauria > Squamata > Phrynosomatidae > Phrynosoma > Phrynosoma blainvillii. Next base: position 357,549,884 of record JANUYF010000001.1, read on the forward strand.
GTTGAAATGAATGAAAGCAACGCCAAATTTGGTGAAATGCATCCTCAATTATTATTTCTCAGCCTACCTGATGTGGGGAAATGGTAATTACATCAGATTGATGAAATGTCATAACTGTACAGAAGGACAATAAACAGATCTTTGTGTACAGATGACTTTTTTTTAAGCAAAAGCTATCATTTAGAACAGTGAGGTTACATTTCGATATGGTTGCAGTCCTGGACACACTTATTTTGGGAAAGCTGAATGAGGTTCATTTCTGAAATATGTCAGGTTGTACTGTAAGAAGTCCTGTAATTCTTCAATGTTAACTCAGTGGCATCCCTTGGATTGGTGTCACCCGGTGTGGTAACTCATGGTGTCAAATCCCCCCCCCCCATTGACTTCCTCCCATTTCACACCATACAGAATCCTTAGTAATGCTTTTTTGCACTAATCCTACTTGTAAATCGTAATTCCCATATACCACTGAATATAATGCCAATAATTGTGACATAAACAACTAGAAAAAATAAATTTATACCTTCAAATTACAATATCATAAACACAACCTAAATGTATTTACATATACATAGTGAATATTTTGTTAAAATGTGATGTTTTAAAAGAAAAGTTAATAATATTTTTTTAAAAAAATTGAATTTTGAAATTTTACGTTAACATTGTTTTTTTGGGGGGGGCTCTCCTTTCTCCTCCCACTGAGCTTCACCCCACTCCCACCATCTCGTAAAGCATTTTAAAGGGAAACAGATTAATGTCACAGACCATTTCTGCCAAAAGGTAGGTGTTTGAGAAGCAATGGTGTCACCCCCGCTTAAGGTGTCACCTGGTGTGCCCCACACCCCTTGCACCCTCTAGTGACACCACTGAGTTAACTTAATGTATACCCTCAGGATGAAGTACACCCATTTAAGTTAAGACAGAGAAATGTCAGAGTGCTTGAAAATAGTGTTTATGTCACATTTGGGAACATTTGTACAATCTTTTAGCATGATGTTCTATGAAACTGCAAGCTCACCCTAAGACTGATTGACCTTAATAGTATTAATTCTGCAGTCCTAAGATGTATAAGGACAGAGGTTAGATTGTGTTGACTATTTCAGCAATCAGTTGTTAAAAAACAGTATTTCATTAGCAGGAACCAGGGCCAGCACCAGATGTGGAAGGGCCATCATATGTAGCACCATCTTTGCATGAGTACCTTGACACTGGCTCTCTCCTCCTTTTGATTGTAGTAGGCAGGTTATAGGCAGGTGAAACAGGAGCCAAAAATGTTAGTCTATATGGTAATACCAAGGTAGTAATGCTACAGAGAAACACTAAACTGGGATCCCACTATGTGGATATTAAAATGACAGACACCAACCAAAGACCATCCCAACTCTGACAGAAGTGCAGTCAACATTATATATTTATCATATTTGTATTTCTCCATTAAAGGAGTTTAGAAAGGAAACTGAAATGTACAACTACCCAGTAAACTACTTAGCTAAACAGATTCAAACCAAATTGTACTAACAATGCTCTGTTCATTGCACTATCACAGAATCATAGAATCATAGTTGGAGGGCCGTCCAGTCCAATCCCCTGTTACCAACTCCCTGCCATGCAGGAAGACACAATCAAAGCACCCCTGACAGATGACCATCCATCCTCTGTTTAAAAACCTCCAAAGAAGGAGATTCCACCATTCTCCAAGGGAGATTGTTCCACTGTCAAACAGCTCTTGCTGTCAGGAAGTTCTTCCTCATGTTGAGGTGGAATCCCCTTTCCTGTAGTTTAAATCCATTGCTCTGGTTCCTATTCTCTGGAGCAGCAGAAAACAAGATTGGGCATCTCTTCAAATATTTAAACAGGGTTATCATATCATCCCTTGACCTTCTCTTCTCCAGGCTAAACATACCCAGCTCCTTAAGTTGCTCCTCATTGTTCATGGTTTCCAGACCTTTCACCATTTTGGTGGCCTTCCTCTGGACACACTTCAGCTTCTCAACATCCTTTTTTAATCCTTAATTGTGGTGCCCAGAACTGGACACAGTATTTCAGGTGAACCCTGACCTAGAAATGCATTGGCTTTTTTAACTGCCACATCACACTGTTGACTCAGGCTCAACTTGTGGTCTACCTGGACTCCTAGTTCCCTTTCACATGTAGTCTTGTTGAGCCAGGTGTCCCCCATCTTATATCTATGCATTTCATTTTTTTTTCTGCCAAAGTGCAGTACCTTACATTTCTCTGTGTTGAAATTCATTTTGTTAGTTCTGGCCCAGCTTTCTAATCTATTGAGGTCATTTTGAATTTTGATCCTCTTCTCTGGGATATTAGCTACTCCTCCTAATTTGGTGTCATCTACAAATTTGATAAGCATGTCCTCTGTTCTTTCATGCAAGTCATTGATAAAGATGTTGAATAGCACTGGACCCAGGACAGAATACTGTGGCAACCCACAGAAAGATGATAGGAAGAAAATCAATTCATTTGAGATGTGGTGTTGGAGAAGAATGCTGAGGATCCCATGGACAGCCAAAAGTGCAAACAAATGGGTCCTAGCGCAGATAAAACAGGAAACCTCCCTGGAAGCCAAGATGACCAAACTGAGGCTGTTATACTTCAGACACATCATGAGAAAGGAGGACTCATTAGAAAATATAATAATGCTGGGAAAGGTGGAGGGAAGTAGGAAGAGATGAAAGCTGAATGCCAGATGGATGGACTCTATCAAGGAGGTCACTGGTATGGGTCTGCAGGAATTAAGCAGAACAGTGGAGGACAGGAGGTCTTGGAGATGTCTCATCCATAGGGTCGCCATGGGTCGAGATTGACTCGAGGCCAGTTAACAACAACAACAACAAACAGCCAGTAATTACTCTTTCAGTCTTCCTGCACTATTTTCCCATAAAATCTACTAACTAGAACAGGGCTAGGCAACCTAAGGCCTGGGGGCTGGATGCGTCCCCCACAAGCCTTTGGACTGGCCCCAGGCCGGTCCTGCCGCCGTCTCCACCGCCGCCGCCCACCATGATGATATTGATTATTGTTGTTATTACTTGTTCTTGGGGTTTTCTTGGCAAAATCTCCACAGGGGTTTTGCCATGGCTTTTCTGGGGCTGAGAGAGTGTGCATGCATATTTTTTTTAAAAAATTATTTATTTATTTATTTATTTATTTTTGGTGTTTCACCCCCCCCCCCCAATTGTCTGAGGGACAGCAACCCAGCCCCCGGCTCAAAAAGGTTGCCTACCCCTGAACTAGAACAAGGCTATGCCTTTCATAATTTGCCACTGGGGAATAACACAGCAAACCTGTATCATATTAGGCATTATTAAGAGCAGGCAATCAAGACAGACAGGGTGGTGGTAGCTCCATATTTTTTGTGATGTTTTGTTCTGCACCAAGTTTTGCTAAAATGAATGAAAATTAACCTGGCAAAGAAAGTGGCTAATAAGTTCTGTCAGGATGCAAAATTCCATCCATATTCCCTATCTGCTGCATCTTGGCCTGTGTTAACTCACAATGCTTAAATAAGAGTGCATGTTAAAAGGAACACATTTCAGTGAGTCTGCAAGCAAAACCACTTTTTGTGGGTTTTTCGGACTGTGTGGTCATGTTCTAGAAGAGTTTCTTTCCGACGTTTCTGCCTACGACTTCATAAAACCACTTTTCTCCCTTCCCTTCTGGAAGAGGCTCTTTTTCAACAAACAGGCACTGCAGGAACTTTGTTGTTTTCCTAGTATTAAAGAAGGGAAAACAGCAATCTTGGAAACTATGGAACATCTTTTTGTTCTCTGAGACTCAGGTCATTAGCTGGATGTGAGTCCCACAGGGCCTGGCCAAGAGCTACACTCAACTGTAAAGCCAATGAGCACTCATCCTGCAGGCCTAACAGGATGTGGTTTATCATTCTCTGGCCTATGATCTTTGGCTCTCCATAGTTACTTTTACTCTTTTGTCCTGTCACTAGTACATAGACTCTCCTGGTACTAGGCTCCAATGCTTTGGTTCGTTATCAATTCCATCTCCTCCTAACTCACAGCTTACTCAGATCTCCGCTTTTTACAACACTCTATTTTGTCTTCCTTCTCACATATCACTTCCTGTTCTCACGTGCCATATCATTTATCCAGAGCACCTCCTTGTTCAAGAGATCTACCTTCGCATTAAACAACTGACAGCATTGTTTCCTTGGCTATTTGAAAATCCAGGAGTTAGAATATTTGCTGTTTCTCAGTGTCAGAGGATTTATTATCATATGCAATACAATTATGGTCTAAATGCCTGCAACAGAATTAGCTGAAATATGTGATATTCAAGCACACTTTCTGATCCTTGGTTCTTGTTGCCAGATTACAATGCTTAAAATCCAACAGCAGCTGCAAGTAGCAGAATTATTCTGGCAAGCCTAAATTCTGAACCCAGCAACACCTTCTTTTTGACATCCCATGTCCTAACTAGCCTCTCAAGCCACTGTTTTGCCTTTGTCATCTTCCTAAATCACACCTGACAAGCAATATGGTATTTCTTGAGAGATCTATCTCATCTAGTCATATCTGTACCTTTTTGTTTAGGTTTTTCTCTCTCAGGTCTTAGACTGTGCCACAATCTTACTTCAGCTTTCTGTCTCTGGATGTCCTGCACTTTAGTTTCCCTGCAACTCAGGATCGCTTTCTAATTCTCACTCTATCCCTCTGTGAATTAGTTATGCAGCCAAGCCACCTATCACACAGAAACTGCACTACCATAGTTTAAACTCACTGAACAACTGAAAAATCCATGCTATCACAGCAAACACAGGCTTTGTTGTCTTAAGTACAATACAATTTGGATTATGCATGTGAATTTTGCCCTTGAATTTATTAATGCTTAGGCATGGTTAACTTTTCCTAATTTAATCTTTAGGCTTCATTTTTCATATTTTAATATAACGTCTCTATACATATACCAAAATAAACTGCTACACATTGCCAGACTGCTACAAGTGCAACTTAAATTTATGTAAGAAAGTATATAATACTGGACACACAGAACTCAGGTTTAAAGGATGACTACCACTTCTGGATAGTATGATCTAATCAGAATTACAAATGAAGAACGAAAAAAAAAAAAAAACACAAAACGATACAATCCTTCCTTATTAAAAAAAACAAAACAACAACAACCAAAAAACACAGAAGGCACAATGTAGAACAGTCTATGCCTTTGGTCATCACTTACTTCACAGCAGTTCAGCATGACCCTCTTCTGTTAACGGCAGTCATGAGAGCAAATAAAATGACAAAATGGAATGACTAAGACACTATAAAATTACAAAGCAAAAGCATCTGCAAAGTTGGCAGACAAACAGTTAACAAGATGAAGTGACAGTAATGGACACAATAAAGTTCAACTTAAAAACATCTCTTAATCGTTGGATTATTTACAAGCCTATAGAGTTATCAAGTTTAAAACTGGCAAACTGAAAATGTCACAATGAAAATCACAATCACTCTTGTCATTGCTGTTAGGAGCAGTAGCAGCAGCAGCAGCAGCAGAATCACTGCCACCAACATCACCGTCTAGGTCTGACTGTGTCCAAATTATGTTGATGTTAAGGCAGTCACAATTCAGTACATTGCCTGCTATGTTCAGTAATTACTAACATTTATAATATACCGAAGACCTCTTAGCGTATTCCAATGGGAACCAGAAAAACCAAATCTACACTGAATAAGACAGTTAATAGATTTATGTAAGCAGTGCTATAGCTAATATTGTTAAGCCCCAATAGTTCCATTATCAGCATAGCAACACTCTTCTGGATTAGAATGAAACTGATGCTTATTTTACTCTAAACTGTTTACTAGCCTTTTTGTTTCACTATTTGTAGCCACTTGTTTTATTCTGTATGAATCCAGTGATTCACTAGGTCCTGAAACATTAAGTTCCTAGGCAACTTCTGGTTCAATGCAGGTTAAAGTGTAATCCATTTATCTAGTTAGTTTTGGGTGGGAGTGGCAATTCAGGTTTTAAAAAAGACACACATTCTCCATTCAACTTATGTTCAAAGGAAAGTATTGGTTTTGAAATCTTCAAATCAGTGGCAACAACAAATTTGGCAATGCAACAGCTTGAGGGGAGAGGTGAACCAATGCAGCTCCATCTCCACCCAGGAAGTTGCCCATATCTGATTTATGGTTTGCATTTAGCTACACACTTCATTTATTGTTTGGCAACAAATAAGTGTATTCATTTTGATACTTGCTTTTGTGAATGTAACATTAAACCAGAGAAAGAAGATGAAGGGTGTGTTTGTGTGGAGAGAAAAGACAAGCTTACTAATAAATGCAAAGGAAGAGAATGAGTCTAAGAAATACTTTTATAAAATGCATTGAGCCATGCAAAACCCTTCCTTTTGTAATTAGATTGGTAACTAACATGAGAATAAATTCACATATAAAGCAGTGTAAATTTTTAACCATGCATTTATGGATCTGAGGTTTACTGGGCAACGCCAATATGGTAGATAAGCAGTCAAAACAATCATGCTTAAAGGAATTTGTGATGAGGGAGCTCCACAAAGGCCTTCTCATTTGTTTGATTTCTACTACTGCTTTGAGGGAGCACAATCACAGGAATTGGGCATCTGTGCTTATAGGCCTCACTGTGGAGGCACTTATGTAAGATCTATGTTGCATGGAAAGACACTTCTTCTACTTTTCTACTACAATATAAAGCCTACCACAACCTGCTAAAACTCTGGCCTGGGACACTGCTAGTAAATTAGATACAGCAGGTTCACATTTCTTGTTCTCATATACCATGTTCTCTTTATGGTTGTTCCAATCAAAGACTTCAAAGTAAATGAATGAATGAACGAGGCTCATTTTATAGAAATACCAGAAGTGGCTAGATTTGGATATTTTAAAAAAACAAGTTGTAGCCTATTTCTGCCATCTCTTCGCTCTCAAGTAGTGATGTCTATACAGTAAGTCACATTTCCGAGATGTGTTATTTGAGAAAAGGCAAAGTAAAGTGCAACTGTATGCACAGACAATATGTTTCCTTTACTTTAAAAAAGCAAAGCAGATTCTGGCTGGAAATCAAGAGTCTTGGTACATGCGGAAAATACATTTATATATGTTTATGATATTGTTCACTCTCTGCTCTTTTCAGTCTCTGGACCCTCCTGAGTGGCTTTTTGGAGGGTACAAGTTATTGAAGCTTTCAAGCCTTGGTTCCTAAGTAAAATAGCATATGAGACTTTGAGATTTTAGCCTTTATGCTGAAAAGTAAACAAAAATGCACACTGAGAGGAAAACTGAAAAAAGGTTATTCACTGTGCTATGCATTTAATTTCTTCTCTACAGTGTTAGGAATGTACAAAACTAAAACAAAAATACCCTCCCCCATGATATTAGTACCATACATTTTATTAGAATGTAACCTTGATGAAAACCAAGCAAATTTTAACTTAAAATAGTATAGACTTAAAAAAAAAAGATGCATTTACCTTGTACTAAGACTTGCAGCTTTTGTTCCTGTAGGTGACTCCAATCCTTCTCCTGGCTTTGAGGATTTCTCTCTGTTCATTTGTTGTAGTATTGAATTCAATTCACTAATAACATTAGCCTTTGGGCCTGAGAGAACTGGGCTTTTAACCTCCGTTACATCACCCCATAGCTTAGAAGTCCTTTGCTGTACAACTTTAGCCATACCAGGCTGTGCACTGATAGGAGGTGGAGGTGGAGCAGGTGGAGGAATAACAAAACTATCTACAGTTTCTTCAATGAGCGCATCCTTGTAAAGTGCATTGCTTTTGTTGATTATGGGCTTCATTTTTGGCTTAGGAGGTACTGGGGGTTTGTCCACCAGAAATGTTTGCCCATCTGCATAGACAGTACAAGTATCCAAGTTCTCACCACCTTCAGAAGACAAGGTAGAGATGCTGGACACAGTTGAGATAGTGCTGGTTGTCTCTAGGTGATGGTCACTACCGCTTCGACTCTCCACCTCTTCAATCCCAGAGTCAGTGACATTATCAAAATTTTCAGGGGGTGGTAAAAAAGAGGCAGGCATACAGTTTGAAAGACCCACTGGTTTCTTACTGTCTATTGAATCTGAAGGCTGAATGGGATTAAATGAAGTTGATGGAGTTCCATTTTTTCTCTGTTTCAGCAAATCTGTTAGTGCAGAGCCTGGAACTGTATGGTCATCAGGGATATCAAAACTGTTAGCAAATTCTAAAGGAGGAGGTAATGGCTCAGTAAAGATGAAATCTTCATCAAGATCAACAGATGCTAAAGGAGGTGGAGGGATACGGAATGGCAAAATAATAGGCTCATCGACAGATCCAACAGCTACAATTGTTTTGCAAGGAGATGCAGGTGGCTCAGGCATGACAGTATCACCTAGTCCACTTTCTGCTGTTTCTGTACTTTCCTGGGTTTCTGGTGGAGGCTTTTCAGTATTCACATCTGTCTCAGCACTTTCCTCTTCATTTTCAGGCATGTTGCTGGACTGTGCTGTGTCTACTGTATGAACCATGAGCAAACCAGCTGTTTTCTGTTGTGAGGTATCCACAATGTTTATCAGCATGTTCTTCTTTTCTTCTGGCCTCCTCTCTTTTGACATATCTATCTCATATTTGTTCTCCGTCTCTTGTCTTCTTAGAGGACCACGTGTATTTTGCCTAGCAATGGTAGCTGTCACAGGAAATGAAGCTTCAATATTGGATCTCATCTTTGTATCAATGTAAAGGGGTTTATTAAGGTCCGCTTTGCCAGATTCTCCTTTTCCTGGGATTTGTTGGGTTTGCTCTTTCATCGCTCTATCTCTGGCCGAAAGGGCAAGGGCTAAAGGTGAATTTGGATCCAGTAATTTCCCTGTGAGTGGATGAACATAGTTATCCAAACCGGACATACCAGCATTCTCAGTTGCCAATGCATTGTTTTCCGAACCCACTGTTGTTTGGACTGAAGAATTTGGTATCCTTGCATCACTCTGATTACTTGATTCACTACTATTGAAAATATTTTCAGACTCTCTAGGTGCTGGGATAGGAGACTGTGAGACAAGTTGCCTAAAACTGTCTTCGTTACTAAACATTCCCTCATCACTAAACTTAGACTGTCTCATACGTGGTGTTGGAGGTGTTAAACCAACATCCTCATCACCCAAATCTGTGGAAAGGAAAGCTGGAGAGTTACGCCTGGCTTCTAATCTTTTCTCCCTGTCCCTCACTGCTCCAGCAATGGCTGCTGCAAATGGACTACTGACAGTCAAGTTATCTTCAGGTCTGAGCTGTCCTGGTTGCTCTGAAGATTGTGGGTCAATTTCCATGCTGCTTCCTTGACTACTTTTCCCACTACTGCTGGTAGATGGCTCTTTAACAATGATGGTGGGAATTGGAATGGAGCAGATTTTTTCTGGACTATCCTCAACATTAGATTGCTTCACTAGCATTCCCTTCCGTCTCGCTGGCTTGGCTGGGACATATACTGCTTTGCTTGCTATTTTTCCAACTTCAGAGTATGGATTTTCCGGCATATGACCTCTCTTGTTTCTGAAGCTTGCCTGAGTTGCAACATTTCTGCTATATAAGTCCTCAGAATCTAGAGAATAACGGTCCATCTCTCTCCGGTAATATATGCCTTTGTCCCTTATCACTGTCCCCATATTTTCAGATCTACCTGAAACAGCTATCTTTGAACCTGAATTCTGATTAAATGCAGGCTTAATTGTTCCATATATTCTAGCCATTGGAGATTTGGGAGAGTTGTAAAGAGGAGAAGGAGGTGGTGGTGATGGAGGTAAAGACTGTGGTGGAGGAGGGATATCTTCAGAGGTGTCTGGCATGGATAGACTTCTAGTAAATTTTAGCATGGGGGGAGCCAAAAATTGCCGTTCTTCCTCTGTTATCCCTTTAAAAAAATCACAAGCTACAATGTTTAGGTTGTTCTTGTATTTCAATTAGCATCCACCCTCACCAAAGTCATAGTAAACAGCTTACAGCCAATACTGTATTACACATACTATGTACTGCATGGTTTTATTATATGGCTACACTAGTGCTCCTTTTGTGCACACCTTAAATTTATAGTTTGGTAGTTTCTGTATCCCCCTGCTTTTTCTTATATATCTGCACAGACAACTGCATTCAGACAGTATGCTCTTCTAAGCTGTGCATAAAAGGAGAAGTGCTGGCCAAGGTTGGTGCAAGATTGGGCAAAGAAAGAATGGGAAAGCATTTTTTTTTAAAAAAAGAAAAACATATATGTTCAGTCAGTGAGCATTTGTGAATGGGTAGCCATGCATGAAACAAAACAAAACAATGTTTCTGCCTAAACAAAGCAAGTGGACTGACAGGCATTATGGAACGTTTGTCTAAATTAATATAAGGAACATGATAGCAAAATTGTTCCCTGAGGTACTAAATTTCATGCTGGAAAGAACAGAAGTACTACTGTAATCATAATTTTATGAGCTACCTGTAGAATTTTTGAGTGCAAATACAAACACTAGCTGTTCCTTATGTAGACAACCTCTCAAATCTGTAATAATATCAACAAAAACAACAACAGCAATAGTGAAGTATCTATCAGGCAGAGCCAAGACCACAAAAAGTTATAAGTTGAAAAAACTAGGTAGTTGAAAATTGGCATATATAAGAAAGGAATCCTAGTTGCACAACATGGGGTTGTTTGGTAAATCTCTCTGTGTTTAAAGCATACAATATTGTTTTCAGTCAGTAGGTGACTATGGAATTGCCTCCTCTACTGTGGGGCAGCCTTGCTATAGGCATGGAGTGGGCTGACTGTTCTACATGGAGTTATAGGGAAACAGCAAAGTGGGGTGGGGTTATGCCTGGGATGCCCATAACCAAATGTTGCTTGGATAATGTCTGCACTGTGTCTCCAACTTTGATAGCTATACAAATTTATTTGAAACTTCATTGTACCAATTTAAGAGCTATTCCAATCCTTTCAATGCCAGGTAATTTCACTGGCAATTAATGGAGCTGGCTTGATGACTGTGGTCATTACACTAATAAAAGGGACTGTTTATTCATGGACATGGCAGGTAAATTGAGAAGATGCCTTCTTTTCAGTTCTTACATATGATTGCTATTCTGGAAAAAACAGCACATGCAATAACGAGATATTCAAATCATGTTATTTGAATATATAGCCAAAACATTATCATTTTGAGAAAACAAGTCAGCTTTATAGTGCAAAATCATATTTGATTAATTTGACTGAATATATGCTATTTACTTACTGTATAAACAAGTACCTCTAAAATAAAATGGATCAATATTAACAAATATGATATATGCTTTCTTAATATAGTCATTAAAGGTAAAGATAAAGGTATTCCCCATTGACAAGGTTGTCAAGTCGTGTCCGACCATAGGGGGTGGTGCTCGTCTCCATTACTAAGCCAAAGAGCCAGCGTTGTCAGAGAATACTCAGTGATTATATGGCCAGCATGATTGCACAGAACGTTGTTTACCTTCCCACAGAGAAGTGGTACCTATTTATGTACTTGCATTTGCATGCTTTCGAACTGCTAGTTTGGCAGAAGCTGGGATTAGTGACAGGAGCTCCCTCCATCATGCAACACCTGGGCCTCGAACTGCCAACCTGCTGATCTTGCAATCAATAGTGTCAGCGTCTTAACCACTTGAGCCACCGCATCCCTAATATGGTCATTACTTTGAATTTAAAAAGACCAATTCATTTTATCATAGACACATAAATTATTAAATATCAATCTCATATTATTTCTAGATATTTTGTCTTCTGTAATAAACAAGTTAAAATAGTGAATAGGATCTTGAAGCTTCTTTAAATATATGTAGTGACCAGTTTTGATTGAAATATCAAATACTTTTTAAAAATGAATTAAATTAGGTCTGTGTTTGGAAGTTCTTGATAAGGGCAATCTACCATTTATTAGCTTGATAATTCTTTATTTTGTATTTTGAAATCATGTTCACTAGATTCTGAGGAATGGGAAATTTTATAAAATAATAAAATATAAATTGCTAAAGGAATTTTATGTTGTAAAGATGAATTTCAGTTCAGACACTTAGTCATGCTTACAAAATACAATGCATTCCAATTATTACTGGTAATTTGACCAAGCTTCAAAGCTAATTCATGAATAAATGCATTAGATGCAAGATCAGTGAAAAGGCTAAAAATAATAAGTAGAAATAAAAGAAGGATCTAGCCAACAAATATACATAAAGTGATATCTTACCTATTGATTTTTGTCTTCTTACTGTACCTCGTGGTACACCCAGAAATGGGCCTTGTGTACTCCCAGGTACTGTAGGTGGCATCACAGCAATTCCTTGTCTATCATACATGGACTATAAAAACAAAACCATTAGGTAAGTCCAAGGCCTATCCATATATCATTTAAAATCTTGCTTCATCCTCTCATAATACCATAGATACATAATATTATGAACAGCATGTTCACTGTTGCTCATCTAAACTTCTGGAAATGTGTATATTTCTGGCCACATGGTTAGAAAACACTGTGTGCTGATGTTCAATTGAACACATATTACAGATTGAGAAGTAAAGTAACTTTTCCTACTCAGAAGAGTGGAAGATACATGTTACTGGAGCAGCATGGGAGCAACTGCAGAAGGTTGTGGCAACTGCAAATAATCAGTTTTGAATTCAGAGACATAGCCGTTATTAGTCTGGAATATTAGTATGCAAAGGGATCTTGTAGCACTTTTGAGATTGTGAAGATGTTATAGCATAAGCTTTTGTAAACTTAGTCTACTTCCTCAGATGTATGGAGTGAAATGATGCCCAGTTTTGAAGTTCATTTGGAAGAATCTGTAGCAATACTGAACAACTAGCATGAGAATTTTCCCAAGTTCTGGATATAAGCTATATTCCACCACAACCATACAACACATATCACCTCAGCACTGGCCATACTGACTAGGGCTCATGGGAATTTCAGTCTGAAACGTCTGGAGGGTACCAAGGCAGAAAATGCTGCTCTACACCAATATTTGTTCCATCAATTGTTGGGTGAACTGGAAGTACTAGTTCTATATTGTAACTAGGAAGATGGCAAGAATGCCTGATAAAGGACTGAATTAAGTACACATGAACTTTGGTTACTGGAATGGGGAAGTGAGCATTTCTACATATTTGCATCTAAAATGCATATAAGAAAGCTATTATCCATGTATGCAAGGGATTCCAAAATAAAAATAAATAAATACAATCCCAAATCCAAAACACTTCTGGTCCCAAGCATTTTAGATAAGGAAGACTCAACCTTTAGTGCTATTGATGCTTGTCTTTCTCTCAACATCCTGTTGTTTTTTGAGTGAGGGCTGAAAGCATTCACCTTACTTGCCGTTATCTTTGAATCATAGAATCATAGAGTTGGAAGAGACCACAAGGGCCATCCAGTCCAACTCCCCTGCTATGCAGGAACTCCCAATCAAAGCATCCCTGACAGATGGCCATCCAGCCTCTGCTTAAAGACCTCCAAGGAAGGAGACTCTTCAATTAACTGCCAGTAGTACCAGCTTTCCACCCATCCTAAGTCATTTAATTAGATTTGGATTAAGTTATTACTTTCTTCTGCCTTCTTACAGGATATCTTTCTCCTCCTGAGTTTGAATACTCCCCCTCTGCATGTAGCTCCCTGCTCCTGAATAATAAAAAATGTATGCCTCCTGCTATTTTGACACCAAAATATCTGCAGGGGTTTGGTTCCAGAACCCATATGTTCAAATCCCATTATATACAATGGCATAGTAAAATGGTGTCCCTTATATAAAATGGCAAAATCAAGGTTTGCTTTTTGGGAGGGAAAATTTTCAAGCCGTGGATGATTGAATCCAAGGATGCAGAATGGAAGGTCGACTGTAATACACAGAGCTTGGAAAGATTATTAGAAATTAATTAATTGGTTCTAATTAACATTGTTTTTACAATAATTAAAAGTGGTTGTTTTAATAGTTCAAGGCATTGTTAATAGTTTCAATAATTACATGTTTCATGTTACAGTGGGCTGGTGGGCTGGTGATCCACATATCTGTGGGCTGGTGATCTACACATTTGACTGCCTGGGGATCATTGCACCCCACAATATTCAATGGTGGTACATGTGGACCCCCTGTGCATGTTGCTGTTTAATAATATCGAGTGTGACCGTCTGTGTTTTTCCCCATCTGTAGGGTCCCCCAGAACCAACCCGCCATGGATGAGCAGCATCCATTGTATTTTTAACTTTGGGAAACAAATGGAGCAGCTGGCCATATTTGTCCAGTTTTAGTGATATCATTTTTAAAATATTTATAAGTAAGGTATTACTAATGCATTACTAATAATTAAAAAAGTTTTATAGTTTCCTTGAAATTAAGAAATGTGAACAAATTAATGTTAATATCTCCAAGCTTATTCTTACTCCACCCTTATCCAGTCAAAGAATCACAACTCTGAGGACATGTGTTACAACCATCACTTACATTCATATCTGAAGCTGAGGGAAAACATCTACTAGAAGGACGTTGCTTAATTGTTGCTACTCTTGAATCCACAGCTGCATTGTCTGGAATTCTTGATGGTTTGGAAACTGGCACTATTTCATCGACTTTATCTGTAACACAGAGGTATTTGCTAAAATAAATCTAATTTGTCCAAAGACTGAAAATCTTAAATATTCCAAATATAAAGAATTCATTTTTTAAAAAATGCAAAGAAAAGGGGGATTTTGGCATTTTAACAAGGCAATGCTTGAGCATCATAAATCGTGCAAGCCGAGCACTTTTATTACTGCTGCATGCATGCTTTAGTTTTAAGCCTGCATGCATTTAATGTTTACTTAGTGTGACTCGAAAAACAATCCTCTTCTTCAAACCTTCAAAATGTGAAGGGAAAATATCTATATAGAAATGGAAAGAAAACCTTTAGAAATAAATATCTTTAGAGCACTGTTCCACACAGCAGTGACTAGAATTTAGTGAAATTTCATACAATAAAAGATATTTTAAGTGCTCTTTATATAATTACTTTGTAATCTACTCCTGATTCAAGTCTATTAGGCAAAACAATCTTGTACTGCTATAACATTACTTTTTTTTAGTATCTTAAAAATGCAACTACTCTTTAATTTAATTTTTCTGTTGACTTCTAGGCCCAATGAGACACAACCCCCCCCCATCAAAATGCATTTGTTAGAAGTTTCCTATAAGCTATATAACCTATAACTCTTTTCTCAAACTTGACTTCCACAGAAATGCTATTAGTAATGAACCACTTTCTTTAATCCTGGACAGCAATATATCTGCATTTATGAGCCATGGAACAACTCCACCACCAGCACAGATTGTGCTATATGGAATGAAAGGATTTTTCAAAGCGGGATGGCTTTGAAATTATGAGCTGAGGGCATGGTGGAACTTGGATCAATTCACTATGGACAAAAAACAGGAAAACTGATCTGCAGTGGAGAAAAGAAAGCAGCTCATCATGATCAAAATTGTAGTGATCATCATCCTGCAATTTTAATTTTAATAGCATATATTTTATCTACACCCCCAGTACCTCAGGAAAATGTGGACCTAATTGATACAAAATAAGACACAACTAATTACAATCACAAACCAAAATAGGCATAATCACTATCAGTGCTAATATATTTTCAAGATGCAAAAAATAATTTCAAACCTAATGTACACTGCAATTAGATGATAACATTACAAAAGTGCCTTACCATTTTCTTTGTAGTAATGTTAAAACTGTGGCATTTTATTAATGTGAGATCTTATATCGTTCAGTCTCTGCTCTTGGAGCATGACTGAATCTGTACTATAATGAAACATCCTTTATTCTTGGCCACATCTTCAATGCCAATACATACATCATGCAATCAGATTAATCATATGCACTATTTAAAGATTTTCCCCCAAAAAACATGTAGAATACCATAATCAAATTCACAAAATGTACCTCCTAACTATAGGGTTTTGGATACACAGCATATATATTAAAAGTTGTGTAAGTGTTAGAATCTAATTCCACAGCCTGTCAATATTCTTCCCCACCCATCTTTAACAACTGGTGCTTTAAAGTCATCATGCTTTTCTGGTTAATTGTCCTTGAATTAAGTGCAGTATACCTGCAATACAATTTCCTTTGGGAGCAAAGAAAAACTGGTTCCTTAATTAGCAACACCTCAGTTTTCCACGTTCCACCTTTGCAAAAGCAGTGTCACCTATACAAATGCGAAGAATCATTTTCAATTTCTCACCGGCAAAGAACAGAAGAGTCTGATTTAAATGGAATAAAGACTAGAACAAGACTAGTTAAACCTTAGGTGTGCTGTAATATGCACCAGTAGCCCCGGCATTTTCAGGCATTTGTTAGTTCACTTCAGTGCTCAGGGTAGATCCATATACTTTGATGTCAAACATACCCTCACCAGTGACATAAACAAGGTAAATCTTTTGGCTAGGTGAGTTCTGTGGGTGTATCGGAGCCTTTGTGCTCATGAGTGACAGCTGCTGGATCAAGGCAATGGTGTTTAAAGAATAACTCTTAACATATTTAGCTGAAAAAATTACTGCCCTGGAAAAGAAGATTCCTAAGTCATTGGGAAAGCTTTAAATCAACTCAGTGTTATGGAACTGAAAAAAATAAAATTGACTGAATCCAATTTAATGGTAGCAGGGTGAAAATCACCACTAGTGCAGTTCTGCTGGATAACACTTTTGTGCAAATGAATGTGCCACCAGTTGCAGAAAACTAGTGTAGAACTAACAGCACACCTGATTGTGCAAGAGGTGTTTAACCATTGGCTCAACCTCTTGCACAATTAGTTCTTACATAGCCAGTGCCGCAACTGCTTTGAAGAACTTCCCATGCAACTGCTTTGCACAAGTGTTTGAGCAATAAAAATTGTAACAGACAGCACCCTTGTGCTAACTCTAAAGTGTGGAACCTCTAGTGTAATGACATTGTTGGCTACAGGCCTAAATGACCAATAAATATTAATTATCTGCTTCCCACATTCTCTATTTTTTGTTTTCTTTAAACAAAATAAAATGATATACTTGCACTAAATTTAGCAGTATGTCTTTCCAAATTATGGCTGAAGTTTTCTGATTTGCAGTGGAAAATAAACCCTACTTGTGTCATTTCTAATATTACTGTGTGCTGGTGTATCCACTACCAAGAACATCAAACAAGAAGACTTCATATTAAGCTCTCTAGTCCTGTAAGTAATTTTTTTAGGGTCAATTGTGAAAGATTTTGAATATGGGAAGTATTTGTTATTCACAATTATGCACAATTCCACATATAAATAATAACTTTTATAACTGAACAGATATGCATAACCACACACCTAGCAAGACAATGAAAATTAGATAGAAGAATGAAGAGGCTTCGACTGACACTCGGAAGAGCATAGACATATTCACTTTGGAAATGATGAAAACCATGCATACCTCAGCTACTGATGTTGAAAAGCAGTACTGGAAATCTGATTCAAGTATTGCATCTGACTACAATATCCATTTGCAAGTGTTCAAAACACAATCCAGTATTGCCATCACATATTAAGTTAGTGGGAAGCTCTTTCTTTTGTTGATCTTATAGCTTTATTTTTCCAGCTCATTTCTTGCCCTTCGGCTTCTCCCACTCATGGTGGGTATTACAACCCTTTCCAAATGTAGATAATTACAGCTCAAGCAAATTGGAATGGGGAGAGGAAAATGGGGTTCCATACCTTACTATAAAAATGATACATCAATTGAACAAAAATTGTAATTGTAGTTCTGACAGCATTGTTAGATGCAATTTTGCAGTACTTTTTTAAAAAAATGAACACACTGAAGTAATACAATGGAGTGTGCTAAAACTCATTAAACTAAATTTAGATTGAAGAATAAGTAAAATTGTAGCAGAAGTTTGATAAGGTTTGCAATATTTGCCACTTAAAATCCCTAGTTCCACCATACTTTTAGAATGACATAGTGCAACTAAAAACATTCATTCTATTTCACAGTCAGGCTGAAAGAGTCCTCTCGCTTTGGAAACACAGAAAAAGCAAGAGGTAAAAAAAGATATTAAGGCTGCATAGGAATTTGAAAACTATGCTGCAATCTTAACAAAGTCCATCAGACTATATTTTCTTGTCAAATACCTGCTAGTTGGCATTTCCCCATTGATTTTAATTGTTGAGAATGACTCTTACATGCCTCAGTTTGAAATGTATTTATTTATGAAGGTATCTATAAAATGTTAAACAAATGAACAAAATATAAAAACAGGCACAGATGGGGCGCAAGTGATATGCAGGTGCAAAAGATTGCACCTGTCAGATAAGGTGCATTTGAGCATACAATCAAGATAGCCCACCCATGAATATATTCTTAATATTATAATTCTAGATCTAGTTTGCCTGAGGACAAATATTTGAACAAAAATCGCGCCTGCAAAGTGCCTGTATCAGGGTTAGCCCACACCAGCTGCATTTCATCATCAGCCCAGCCACTTAGCAAAAAGCAGCCACAAGCAAATCTTTCACTAAGGAGCATATTATGGCTGGTTTGTACTGCAGCAAAATGCTTCCTGTGCCTGATTTTCTTTTTATTCAGAGAAAGGGATGCTTTAGGATGCATTGGAAAGGATGATCCACAAACATTTGAGAATCTATAAACTCAAGCTTTACTTATGGGTTTGACAAATTTGATCTCATGACTCTTTAGGAAAACTAGTTCAAAAGTAGAACAGGAAAGTCAACTAGGAACTATACTGTGCTTGTAACAGTAGAAGCAACCACTGTCCAGTTTGCTGGTGAAAACTGGATCTTTAAACAATAATCTGGAATATCATTCAACCAGTCACTTTCTGCTCCATACATGTATATAGGTGAGCTTGAGTCTCATTATGTTAACCCTCCCATAGAGCCACTCCAAACAGAAATAACATTCTTCTCCTGAGACAATACTGCATTGTCTATCTTCCTGACATGCTACAGTCATCCTGGTTCCACTCAGTCCACTCTAGCATCAGTAAATGAGGTAGCCTAAAGGGAGAGGAGAGAGCATCATCTTCAAAGCCTACATCATCTGTGATGCAGAGTAAATTTTCAGACATTGTGGCACAGTACTAAAGAGCACATCACCTCTTAAAATCTGAAGAGGTACTGACTACAAGGGAGATAACAGCTTTGTCTTGTATAATCAATATCTGCCACATTATCAGGGACAGTTTGTCCTATAAATAATATTTCTTTATTGAAGAAAGTGGTTAGTATACAATAAACACAATGCCATTTTTTTAATTTCTCAATCTCCAAACTCTCTGAAAGAATAACCATGCTACTCAATATACCCAATGAGGAATTTTTGAGTGTTATCCATGTGCCTAGATGTATCTTCTGGCACACTTTTTTCCAAGTTACAATGCTGCAGTATTGCCCTGGTATATATCATATTACACAACACAGTCAAGATATGTTGATTACTTCCACCCAACAGGCTAGAGATCAGTCTGGTCAGACCCAAAGAGGATAAGATTTATAATGATCCAAAAAGGCACTTACAGGCTAATCCCAACACTCAGGCCAGCATGCCAGAAACACCAGGCAAAGACTGAATGAACACATTTTTGAGGCAAATATTGCCAAGACCCACATACTTACCAAGAACGTCAGTATGCTTGCTCAGAGGGAATGGGGGAAGGAAGGATAATGGAAAAATAAAACTCAAAAAACAGCTGTGTCCAGAAATGATTTGTATTTGTAAGAAAAGCAATGAATGTCTGGCACAGTGTAAAAAAATGCTCTTATGAAGCTAAAGTGAAAGAACAGAAGCAAATGTTCTTCAAATACCAGCAGCAGACATTGTTAACAATGCAAATATAAACTACAAAATGTTAAGACTAATCTAGTCAGCCAAAATACAATGTTAGCCAAACGTAGAAATGGTCAAGTTCTGCCATTCATGGCTGTATGGCTAAGAAGTAAAAGAACAGGCACATTAAAAAAAATCTTTAAAAATACTATCACTAGTGTGATACTTTATTTCTTCTTCCCTCCCCCTTTTGCCTGACGCATGGGCATGGGCAATGAAGCCCTCTCTATTATGGCTCTCTGCATTCGGCCACTGCGACGAGGCATTGTGGCTTGTGGCAAATCATGAGAGTCATTAATCCCTTCATCCCCTGGTAAGTATCCAGTGGGCATTGCCACTGCATCCTCACCAGTCCATGTTGAGGCACTAGTTAACTCAACATGAGGGGTGGCTCTTTGGGAAATACGTGTTTCAAGGACCTGTGTCCTTGGCTGTTTGAGGAAAGCTAAAATCTCAGACAGGTAGTTATGGATAGCTCTTGTGGATGTTGCCACAATGCCGAGCTGCAACTCCATCCGGCCCATGGACTGTGACATGAGACCCATGGATTGTGCATGCTCTCTTTTTATGTTTTCCAGCAGCTGCACAATCCTACTGTTTGTTTCCATCAATAACCTCTCCCCTTCTGTCAGCTGAGTTTGCCCCCTCCAACCCCGATCCCTAGGGACAGGTTGAACACCATGGTGCTCTTCGTTCATTTCATCATTTCCCTCCTCAGGAGAGTCACTTTCATACTGGGGAGTTCTACTGAGAGATTGATCGCCAGGAGACTGTATGTCCATTGTACACTGTGGAGTCCGTTCTGGTGTTGGAAATCCCTCAAAATCTTCCCCAATGTTGCTGTGTGTTTCAGATGATGACAATGGCCATGGCCAACTCTCTGTAGTTCTGGCTGGTGAATCTTCATCGGAGACTGGTACTGAAGATTCTTGCTCTTCTGCAGGCGTGGATGGTGAGCTTCCTTGCTGGTGCCTGGCTTGTCTTGAAGATCCGGGAATCTCCCCATCTTGCTCCCCAGTGACATCTGGCAATCAAATAGAGGAGCAACAACCACTGTATCTGAGGCCAGGAAGATGGATGAATCTACATACATTGGACAACACACAGAAAGAAGCCAGTTGGGAAACCAGAGTGTTTGTGTTTGGGCAAACAGTAGGGCAGACTAAAATTTAGAGACTGAAAAGTAAGGCTGGCTGTTAAAATTATTACTACTTTGTACAATGCACACTGCCCTGCACCCATAACACATACAGCTATACTGGATCCCAAGGCACAACTTTCAATACACCTTTTTGTGATTGTGACAGTAAATGTCTGTGAACCTATCAAAAAGCTCACCTATGAATTGTAGTGATGTCACAGTCAGAAATCTTGGGGATGAACTTTGGGTCAACTGTCCAAGCGACCTGAGCTTCCTGTGGTGTCAGATGTGCTCCAACACTGGCTTGTTTGGCAGCCCCTGAAGCACTGGTTGCTATCTTCTCTTTTGTCCGGCGTATCATCTCACCCTAAACCCCTTCCAGAACTATTGCCATAAAATGTGGGTGATAATTAATCAAATTTATCCTGTGAACAATGACTCTTAGGCTTTTCATTTTCTGTATACATTTATTTCCATGGTGCTAATTTTAAACTGAAGGTAACTTTACACAAGGGCATTGTTCACTAGGATGCTTTTTATTTGTTTGTTAATATTTGCCTTGTGCTTCTCCTAATGATTCCTTTCATAAGTACTTAAGGAAAGTATAATGCATGTGCTTTTCTATCTAAACTGTAGTTTACAACGATTTAAGAATTAAAAAGCAAATTTACCCACATTTATGATTAAAATCCACATCTATACTGAAGCAAATATAGAATAATAGAATGATAGAGTTGGAAGAGACCACAAGGGCCATCCAGTCCAACCCGCTGCCATTCAGGAATACACAATCGAAGCACTCAAATACATATATCCTCAAACACTAGAAAATGATTATACATTGCATGCACTTTCTACTTCCACTGTCATGTTCTGCCTTTTTATATTGTATTCAGGCTAGTGAAAAATGAGAAAACATCCTATGTTGGAAAAATATAGTAAACCTTCTGCCTCTGGGAAAATTTAACTGTTTACATTCATCTGAGATGTCCTCTGAAATTGCAATGACCACTGCTTCAAGATTCCACACTTCCCACTCTCCAATAAGAGTTGTGTGTGAATAAGATTGCTGTCTTTGAAGTCTACCTGTGCAACAATAGTAGCTACTTCCTGATCATTCCTGGTGAACTGGTTGCTCTGTGTAGTTGGTGCTATGCAATGTGCACCTATGTTTGTATTTTTGGGATATAACTCCTGCTCATTGACACACACCACATGCTGCTCTTATTAACTTTACTCTGAGTTGTGCATTTGTACTACAGGGGCATGGGTGTATGCATGTGTCAGATTAAAAATTCATTTTTTCCCTTGCAACAGTCCCTTATGTTTTAGGATGGGGAAAGGAATGTTAGGGATAATTCCAGAGACTACCATGGTCTGTCTTACCATCCCAGATCCTGAACCCCTCTAGCTATATATTTGTCTAAAAACATTGTACATTTCATGAAATCAATGTAACTGAAGATTTAATGTTCTAAGCACTAATTATTTCTCCATCTAGCAATTAAAGTATGCACATTCAAAATACTCACATTCTGTTTGATTTAGGTTAGACTGTCCAGTTGCATGTTTATGGAAAGTGAGGATGAAGTTGTGTTTGTATAAGATGTATGAGATCCTTATGAACATGGATGTGGGAACAGAGAGGCATGCAAGCCTTGGATCTTCCACTGCATTAAATATTTTGAAAAGGACTTCATGAGATAATTTCAAAATAATTCTGCTGCTTTTGCATTTTTATTCCCACCTTTCATCTGCCAGCACAGCAGCTGTGACTGGTGAGTCAAATATTCCTTAGATAAAGTTACTGTGTATGATCCATAAAAAT
Organism: Phrynosoma blainvillii; assembly: GCA_026167975.1. Classification (NCBI taxonomy): domain Eukaryota; kingdom Metazoa; phylum Chordata; class Lepidosauria; order Squamata; family Phrynosomatidae; genus Phrynosoma; species Phrynosoma blainvillii. The sequence goes on from JANUYF010000001.1 coordinate 357,572,738, forward strand.
TCATTTTTCAAAAATCTCTGCTAGGATTCATGTATCAAACTGGGATTATTATTTTTGTCACATGAGCAAATATAACTTCCAAAATCTTGATTGATTTTTCTAGAGCATAATGGGCACCAATGATTCAAGAGGAAGGTATGTCTCAAAATATTTTTCTCTGCCCTGCCCCTTGTCTCCCATTAAAAAATTAGTAAATCATAATATTTTAATAAGGCATAATGCTCTACATCTTAAGGAAAAATATTTTAAAATACTTTGTGAGGAGTATCCCATACTATTATAACAGACTTTTCTGTAAGTTTTCAGACTTATACCCCCCCCCCTTTAACTATTAGGTCATGCTGAATATAGAGTCTGACCGGCTATGAGAAGGTCATCTGAGTATATGTTTGGTCACTGGAATTATGTCTGAAAAAATAGAGATGACCATTATTACATAGACATTGACCATTTCTGTCCCAGAGAAGGCATTTTATCATTGGTATTGCACTGGTCAAGTTAAATCCGAACACAGCAGAAATGATAAAATGATCTAAAAGGATGATATCTAATTCCCCAATCAATGTGTGATTGAAGTTACTTGGCTTACACAAGATTAAAGGTATGGTGTGGGATTGTTTGTTATTTATGTTTTTGTTTCATCTGCAAGTTGTTTCTGAATCCAAATTCATGTACTTTAAAAGGAATATTCATTGTTCAGAAATATTATTACTGGCAGAAACATCTTCCTGTGTCTATACATTCAGAGTCCTACTCAGAGAGAAGACCCAATATTATATGGCACAGGTGGCACATTAACACAAATAACAAACAGGATAATCAAAGAGTTAAACAACAGACTTAAACTCTATCAAATACTTATGAATCACAAATACATTTAAAGATATTTGGGATGATTTCTTTAGCTGGTTGTTAACAAAGAAAGGGTAAGTCGAGATATAATACTACTAATAAAAAAGAGTGCAAGAACTTCCAATAGCTAGGAATTACAACCTTTATTTGATATTAATATGGGGCACAGAGAACAAAAATAGTATTAGTAAGCTGATTTTCATTCAATGCAGAGTGGTTGTAGCAACTTGGGATAATGATGGACATCACTGTGTTGAATGCATCAGACTCTGCTTGAGAGATCCTTTTCTTGCTGTTTACAAGTTGGCCTGATAAAATTCAGGACTGGAACTTGTTAAGATGATGGCACCAGCTGCTATGTTGGTGGTGTGGAAGAAGTGTACTGGTAGATGGAGGCAATGGAAATTTGGTGTGCCTAGCAACTGCAAGACTGGATGATCAAATGGCTTATTCTCTATGCCATATGACTAGAAAAACTAAAATTAATTAGATGCCTCAATCTCACAACTGTGGCTGGCTCTTTACCAAAAGCCTAAAGTCCTACAAGTATTAAACATGTAACTAATGATCTGTCTGTCTGTATTTCAACAGTGTGTTGACTGACTAAATATTTTTTCTTCCTCAGTTTCAGTTTCACTGCAGGGGCATAAACACTAACCTGTGACCACACTCAGTGGGATATAAAAATGGTGTATGATGAAATAATACTCAGGCCTAGTGCAGATCTCACACTGTTGATGTCTTAATCATACTTGAGAACAATCTGTGAATTTGTTAGCTCTATGGTCATCTCTCTTATTTTATCAGTTTAAACATGGATTAGTGTTATATCTACACAGGCATTAACCACAGTTGATGTTAAACAGCTTTCTTCATAAGCAGGGTTTGCAATGTTCAAATTTCTTTCAAATCCAGATAGACACTACAGGCATACCTCAGTTGACAAAACCTCTGAGACTGAAGCTTTTGTTTATGAAGGCTTTGAGAACCACATGGTCAGATGTGAGCTTCTTTCCACTACCCACATTCAGTAAAAGAGAAAAGCCTCCCAGTAGCACCAGCCCAAGTGATCCCACTAGAAGTGTAGTCATAAAACAGCTCCCTATGTGTAGTGAAATATCAGACTGAAGACTAACACTTTAGATTGCTAACAATGGTTTATTGGAAATAAAAGATATTTACACGGTAGAGCTAGGGAGAGAGGGAGAAAGAAAGAGATAGGAAGTGGATGTAGGGAATTCAACCTCCTTTCAACTGAGGTCAACCCGTTGTGTTCAGATTTTAGTAAATCAGCCTGAACTGTTCAACAGATGCTTTGGAAACTGTGTTCATTTAGTGAGATGCTAAGTGATTAAAAAAAAAAGAGTGCAAATTAAACCTACTTACACTTTGGAAGAAGCCTTCTAAAGGTCTATAGAAGTTTCAAAATGTTTCTGTTTACTCATGCAAGTTTCACCTAATGTGATTGTTTCATTTCAAACATGCATACTATTAGTTTTGAATAAAAAGTTTCCTGAAATATGTTGAATATGTTGAATTGCTCTTCTTGATTGTGATGTAGAAACCTAGACCTATTCCTTTGGATTCTGGAACCAAATTTTCTTTTAAAGTAATGTCCAGGAATACATCTGCTTTATTAACTGAGGTATACCTGTAACTGAGGTCAAGCTTATACCCATGGTTAATGACATTTCAATTATTATTATTATTATTGTTGTTGTTGTTGTTGTTGTTATTGAAATTGGTCCCCTTTTAATAGGAAAACAGTATTTTATCAGTCTAAATACAGTTTTAATACCTATAGAAAGGTGATCAATTCAAAATATATTAGAACACACTAATTACATAAGACACATTAACAGAATTATAAACAAAATGTAACACTCAGAAAAAGCCAACCAAATAGTAAACATAAACAAGCAAAGCAAAGCAAATGTAATGCTAAAACATGGTTAAAGCAGACACGAGGTAAGGGGAAGAGAGGCATGCCTGGGACAAAGAGAGAGTGAGAGAGTGAAAGACTGAGAGAATCTTCCCTATTATGGTGCCTTCCATTTGTACAGCTTCCATAATACCTCATGATTAACCAGGCTGACAAAGGGTGATGGGACCTGTAGTCAAAATATTTGAAGGGCATCAGAATGGAAGAGGCTGAGATAGAATGGATGTGTCCAAGGCCCATTTTTAAACCATGGTTAACAAATCAGCAGCATGTCTGTACTCTATAACAGACCCACATCATACTCATGTTTCTTTCCCTATCAAGCTGATCAACCCATTTTCAGCCGCTGGCAAGTGAATAATCTGTTTTTAGACATCCAAAAATGAGTTACAGATCTTGATTAAGGGTTTCCTAAGCTAAGACCTCATCAGTATACCCTAGTTTTAATTTGTTCTGATATGTTTTTCAGAGATTGGAAAATAGATAGGGAAAGGGAGATGACCAAAAATCTGAAAATCATGGACCCACTGTTTTTACAATTCTTGATCTCATAGTTTTATTGTTGTTTTCTAAATTAAAAACAAAACAGACATGTATTTAGATTCTTTCAGTGTTCCCCTAATGATTATTTTATTTAACAACCAATTGGACTGTTAAAGTGGTACATGCAACATGCCTCTTCTCTGTGATGCCTTCTTCATTTTTCTAGTTAAGTAAATGAATGGTTATATATTTGGACACATTGTTCTGACACCTTCATGTGCATCATGCACCTCAGTATTCCCTGATGTGGCGATCTGCATCAAAGTTGTAACTTCTTCTGGTGAGCAGAGCAACAGATTTGACATATCATGTTTTCATTATTCAGAGTTTGCCCATTCCCTGCTCTGTAGAGTAAGTTGCCTGGTTCTGGGAAGGTTGTCTGTGAAATATTGCTAGAAGTCAGAACTACACCAGCTTCATAGATGCACAGGGAAGATTGTGGTGTTGGAGTACTGCTAGCTCCTTGCACTACAGGAGTCATTATCACATTCACATGGCTATTATGCTTCAGGTTCTCAGTAAAAGTAAGCCAAAATTTACAGTTTAGTTTTGGTCTATGGTCCACAGAAAAATTGGAAGGACAGTTCAGTTGTAGGAAGGCTATGAAAAAGGCACATTTTTCTAAAGTACATTTTTCTAATAAATATAGGCCTGAGTTACAAGAAAAACATTTAATTTGATCACTGAAAATAGTTGACTCTTATGTTCAGTTTGGAGTCTTACCTGCCACTTGTATTGGCAGCTGATCCCTTCCCTGAGATGTGCTGCTTTCAAACAGTCCCTCCAGAATTTTTCGTCTCCACTACCGGATTGCTCTTTTTGGCTTACATATTCTTCCCTTCCCCCCTCATGAACAACAGGGTTGAAGAGGTAGGTACAATCTTCTGCTGCGAGATATATGGAGAGTTCTTTGGGTATTAACAATGCAACTAGAAATATGACAGCTATTGTAGTACAACTGAGGAATTTCATTGCGCCTGGAATTGTTCCTTGTATTTGAGCCCATGTTCGTATCATGCCCATTCTTCTTACACTATTCAAAGTTGCTTGAGATATGAAAAATGTTTCTGAATACCTATGACAGATACAGATAAGAACTGTGCCAGGCACAAGATGTTACACAAAACTGGATCCTGTATCCATTGCACTTGCATACTGTGGATGCCCAGTACAAATGTATACAACTAGGAACAATACATGTATATATTACTATTGTCTGTATATAAATGTTTTACAAATACTGTTAGATGAGAGCCATATAAAGGTTGAATTTGTGAATTTGTAAATTAATCACACATTAATTTATCTCATCAATACATTCTGACAGTACAAATTTTGAGGTTTGCTGAGCAAATGCTGGTCTGTAGCCCCTTCACAACATATAAAGTCTATCATACAGCAGTGGAAAAAACCCATACAATATGGTAAGAAAATGTGAGCATTTAGGTCCGAGAAGTTGCATCCAGATTTGGATATATGCAAATATAAGCAGATTTTCCAGCCCTTCCTCCTCAACCCTGCTATACCCATAAAATGCTACACTGAGGATTATAAGACACTGCTGAATATGGTGAAGTGTGGTGTAGGGGAAAGGGTTTTATTTAAAACTGGAGGAACTTTCTTTTATCCATGGAAAGAAGATTTGGGGTCCAATTCAAAATCTCACATCAGAGTAAGAATGAAAATTTCAAAGCAGATGGGTTTTTGTTTATGAAGTCAAGTGTTTTTCCTAACTCTTCAACACAATAAAATAAGTAAACTGATGAAACAGTATGTGCCTGAAGTAACCTTAATCTTAAAGGGGGAGAAAGAAATCAAACACCTGCAATTAAGAGAATACTGAATTATATCTACATATTGGAATGCAAGTATAAATTCCGTGTTTCATTATCATCGGCTTTTAAAACACTCTCACCATTCACCTTTTTTGAAACACACTCATATTTATGCAAGAGCATTTCTCTATATAACTGACCCATCTTTTAATAAGTTAAATAGAGACAAGAGGAGGACAGAATAGCACAGAAAGAGAAGAGGACACAGGGTACCTGATGAAGAAACACACATGGGCTTAATTTTCTGACTGCAATAAAAAGGACATCTTCATTTTGGCTTGTCATACCCATGAGATTTCTAAGACATTTAGAATGTATGATGATTTAAAATATTTTTGATATTATCATTATTTTTCATGATGGCCTAGGAAACAGGCCCGAAACACACAGCACCCCCTCCAAACTGTCTGGAATTTGCTCCGAGGGCTGCCTGAGGCAGACCAAAGCCGGTCCGAAAAGGAGTGGTAAAAAGCCACTCCTGCTGGCGGACCATGACAGTGGCTGGCTTTGGGACCGCGGTGTCCAGTTGACGTGATCCTGCCCTATCTGTCTTACCCCTTAGATACTAAAACACTTCACTTTGGTTAAATCCAGCATGAAGCTGGTGAATTTCATGGAAATTACTTCCTTTTTCTTTGCCACAGCAGCTTTGGGAGTCAGGCAAAACCTGGCTGCAGAGTTTCTCTGTCCTTCGAAACATCTTTTTTGACTGCCCTCATATTGAATTCCACTGATGTGTGAGTGGACAGTCAGCACTGGATACAGCCCCTTCTTAGTAACTCAATTGTTGTTGTGTGCATTTAAGTAATTTCTGACTTATGGCAACACTAAGATGAAGCTATCACAGGGTTTCTTGGCAAGATTTGTTCAGAGGGTATTTGTCTTTGCCTTTCCTCTGAGGCTGAGAGAGTGTCCCATGCCTAGTTTCCATGGATGAGCATGTATTTCAACCCTTGTGTCCAGAGTCAGAGTCCAACCTATATAGGACATTGCTAATTTCTGTTTCCAGCTGCAGCTTTAGATTTTATGTTGAATGCTGCATTGGAGAGCTTCCCTGTAATAAAAAAATGTTTTTTTGAGATAGGGGGAAGCAATGCTGATTGTTGCAGAGAGAATGGAAATTCACATCTTCTATTGAACATCACTCCAATAGTTTCTTGAGTTTCAGGGCAAATATAATAATTTAAATAAGGAGAACAGTCTGTGACATAATACTTCTTACTGAAAAGATAACTGTAGTAAACCAGTTTATTACCAATCAGTGCAACTAGGGTCTAGATAGAAAGATAATAATATGAAATGGAAAGCCCATTTTATAAGAATGTAATGCATAAATCACTTAATTTGAACATGTTATAGATGAACAAATTTTATTTGGCAAACATTTTTAAGGACTGAAACATGGCTTGCTTAACTGTTTCAGATGCATGGACTATAGTCTCATTTCGCTGTTGTTGTGCACCTTTGAGTTGTTTCCAACTTATGGTGCCCCTAAAGCAACCCTATACTTAACTGTTTCAGATGTATGGACTATAGCCTCATTTTGTTTTTGTTGTGCACTTTTGAGTCGTTTCCAACTTATGGCACCCCTAAGGCAACCCCATCATGGGGTTTTCAAGGACTGAGAGAGTGTGATTTGCCCAAGGTTGTTGTGGTGGCGTGCCTTCAATAGTTTCTGTCTTATGGCAACCATAAGACAAAGCTATCATGGGGTTTTCTTGGCATGTTTTATTCACAGTAGGTTTGTCATTGCCTGAGGCTGACAACATGTGACTTGTCCAAGGCCACCCAGTGGGTTTCATGGCTAAGCAGGGAATTGAACCTGGTCTCCACATCCATAGTCCAACACTTAAACCACTGCACCACACTAGCTCTCTTACCCAAGGTTACCCAGTGGGTTTCCATGGCCAAGCAGGGAATTGAACCCTGGTCTCTAGAGTCATTGTCCAATATTGAAACCACTCTACCATACAGTAGACAGACATTAATAAACAAGTGGCCTAGGGTGGGGAATACAACAAATGCAAAATAAATCAGCGTGCCGATGGCCTTAACAGTGGTTGTTAAGTGCCATGCATCTGTGCTTGCAAAAAGAAATACAAAATGCACTAGAATGGTGATCATCTAAGCAGTGGTTGCTAAAGGTCATTTAATGGTCATAGAGTGACAAGTACAAATATTAATGGTGGTTGCTCAAGAGTTGTTGAAAGCACATTGGACAGTTACAAGTACATCCAAGTATAGAGTCATGCTTCCAAATGGATGTTAAATGACCCATTACAATGACTGTTAAAGCCATCACTGTGCTGGTACCTTTGGCATTTATATTACATTTGACATTGCTGTACTATTCCTGCAGCCCCCAATTTATACATAAATTTTTGTCTACTGAGACTGCACTTCATATCTGAAGAAATGAGCTGTAATGTACAAACTGAATGTAAAATGAAACTTGTTTGTTTTTTAAGTGCCACAGGATTCTATTATTTTTGCTACAAAAGATGAACAGTTGTACCACGCTAGAATTTTTCTAAAGTAACAATTTTGCTGCTAAGTTTGGTTTAGTCCCAAATAATTTGTTTGTAGATAGACTACAGACTACTATAGATTTACACACACCATTAATTTTAAATCCAAATCAGCTATCAAATTGGGAGAGTCTTTCAAGGGAAATTAGTATTGGACATTAGACATAAAACAACATTTAAACAGAAGACTATAGCTTAAACATAAGCTGATATTAAAAAGCAAACAAATCACAGCACACATTTATAGTCTGATTTATAAACCAGTAAAGCTTGAACACTTCAATTTCAACATGGTTCCTGTGATTAGCAACAATTATGTATTTCATTATAGGTGGATTATAATTAGAGTCTAATTCCATTTACTCATCACAAGTAGAAACTGACACTATTTTACTATTTATTCAATATTGGTATGTCTTTTGTAGATGCCAAAATAAAATATTATTATTTTACATAGAATTTTAATTGATAAAAAATAACTGAGATTATGTCTGTAAAATATCATCCATAAATGTCTAAGAGATGAATGAGTGGAATCAAGATAAAATAATCTTCATCTGAAATCAGACATGAGGCTCAGATTGAGACACCACAGCAAACTATGGGTAGGAAAACTCAGTTGTGTGTTTGTAAGACATGGCTTGTGTATGATAGTTTAGTGTGTGAATTGACAAACTCCAGTAATGGGCTCTGCTTCAGTGGGATGAGAATTTTAAACAAAACAAAAACCCTGCTGCAACCCATGGTCTGGCTATACTTTTTGAAGTGCAAACCACAGTTTAGGTTCTAAACTATGCTTAGTGCAAAACATTCCTGTGTGTGCTATTTATATTGAGCTGAACTATAGCACTGTTATAATTTGGAATTGCATTCCAAATTTCAATGCATTGAAAATTATGCAGTCATACAATACTGTATAAAGTCATGGACAAGTTCAGATCATGTAAGAAAACACTTGAATTTTGATCCGAACATTAAAAAGAATTATATGTTGACATAGCTCAGATCACAGTGTCATTGTACAGGATAGAAAATGTATTGTACATAAATGTTCAACTAAATAATAACACTAAAGCAATAGATATTTATATATATATATTTCACAGAAATTATTTGGCAGAGCTACAGATTAGATAGATAGCTGGCAGATATATGTGCTTCAGTACCCAGCATTTACCAAAAATAATATTATTTCAACTCAATATTATTAGAAGGCAGATACTGACAAAAATATTTTATGCACTTTGGATACACACAACTATCATTTTCAAATACTAATTCTTGCAAAAATATTTAAGGCTTAACATAGTACTACAGCTCTATGAGCTGATTTGCATATTCATTTATTTGATTTTTATTTGAGTAATACCCAGAGGTAGTTCCTACTTCTTTGCTAGTCAAATGTAAACCTGTCTGTCTCTAGAAATATCTCTTACATTATCTTTGAATGGAAATGTTACTTTTTGCCATCTGGCTTCTATCTATTTCAAACTAAAGTAATCAATTATATTTAAATCGTCATGACCCAGGACAACACAATAAAATATAACATTATTTTTGTTAACTAATACTAAATTATATCTTCCTTCATCGCATACAGTATCAACCCAAATTCGCAAAGACAGGTGAAAAAACTGATATCTGAAAATACTCTAATACATTTGATACATTTGAAGTTTAATAGTGCAAGAGATTTTGTGCTGCAATATTTATTTTATAAGCAAAGGCAGTTCTGTTTCAGGAACAGGGTGAATTAAGATTTTTTCCCCCATCCAGCAAGCTATATGGCAGAAATGAGAACTGCAGAGGCAACTAAAAATGTTGGCTCTAGGACGACATTTGAAGAGGTGAAATTTACAAAGGTGGATCCAAACATAGTAAAGTATAGTAGTATTCCCAAAATATTTGAAATGAAGAAGGGAAGAAAAACAAACCACAAGATGCCTGGACAAATTTATTTTATAACTTTAATTAGAAAGAAACATTTCATTATTAACAGGGGGAAAACAAAGCAAAATGGCAGGAACCCCCTAGAAATTGTTGTCAGCCTCCCTGATACCTGAAAAGCAGGCATATGCAAGTTAATGGCTCTAGCAGCAAGTGGCTGCTACAGCATATTGCACCATGGTACCTGAAAGACAGAAAGAGAATAATAGTTTTTAAAGTGCATTACATGCATATCCTACATTCGGAAAAAAATTGATATAAAACTTCATTTATTGACTAAGTTACTGCTTTTTAAGAAACAATTTCAATCAATTCAAAAATACCCCATACAATGGCCATAAAATTATAATTCTCTTAAATACTTACAATTCCATTCTTTCTATTTTCTCCTGCAATGTTTCTGTACTGGGATGGCAAAATCCCTCGATTAGATTTCTGTAGTGAAGAAAAACAACTAAGTACTTCACACGTATGACTAGTTATAATTGTATGAATATTTTGATCTTAATACATGTGATAATAATTCTAACACAGAAGCTCTAAAAGCCCAAGTGTATTAACTACTGCCAGCAATTTCAGAAGCATTTCTGATTTTCACACTGGATGATGGTGACTGAGAGATACTGAGAATCTAAACTTATCGCTTTGAGACAGAATTTGGACAAAATGTGAAACCTGTTTGATACAGCACTATTTTCTGGGAACTAATGATCTCATTGGAAAAACATCCTCCTAGTATTTCTCTCCACAATTATTACTGTTTTGTAGATTATGACTGAAATAATTATATCTTATTGATATATATCAAGATGGAAACATTTTTATTATTGGTATATATTAGAAAACATGTGAAATCTTACTTTAAGTTATATAAATTTGGATTTACCAAATTATGCTAAAAGAACAATTATTTAATCAATTGGATAAGAGAAGATAGAACAGAGGCTTGGACTATTTCCATCAGCACCTAGTACTGCATATTCTAAAACAACTCAATTGCTGCAATTTTTAATTTAAGTATCACTTGTTGAAACAGATCAACACTTACACAAACATAGTTCAGAAGTCCCACGTTAAATCGGTAGCTTCAGAAATATTTTTTGCTATATTTCCTTGTAAGGTATCTGTTGGCTTGAAGATTTCTGTCCAAAGCATCTTCCCAAATTATCCAGATTTGAAGGTGTAAACTCTACAGAGCTGTCTTTCTTTACATTATGTTTCTGTTGTGAAAGCTTGGTAATCTGTTCCACAGTGTTGAAATATCCACAACTGCATTATGCAACCTTTTTGAGAAAAGTCACATTTAAGTTCCAATTATCATTGGAATGCTGGTAATGGATTTATTTTCTGGCTGCATTTTGAATAACACTGTCACACCTTTTCCCCTGAAAAAAAACTGGCACTTTAAATAGAGCAGATTATAAGTATTATCTTTTTCTACATGCCACAAAAAATGTTTTCCATTTTTCTGTTCTGTAGTGTTGCAAAACACTATGCTGGTGTATTGAACTTGGATTTAATGTGACATTATAGATACATTTATAAGTGATATCTTAATCATTCTTATGGAAGCAACATTTATGTCTTCAAGAGCAAGATCAACAAAAATAGAGAAAGGTTTTTATATGAAATAGGCAAAAATAGGCAGTCCCATTTCAGACTGAAAAATCTTTGGCAACCACCACTCTAGCTTTTTTTAATGACAAATATATCCTCAATTAATTGTTTAATAAATTAACTTAACAGGAGTGGGGCATGTAAACAGACAATTGAAGTTTTGAGACAGTAAACTAAGAAATGTGAAGTCAAAGGCTTTCACGGCCAGCATCCATAGGTTTTTGTGGTTTTTTTGGACTGTGAGACCGTGTTCTAGAAGAATGTATTCCTGAGGTTTTGCCTGCATCTGTGGCTGGCATCTTCAGGTGAAACATCAGGAATACATTCTTCTAGAACATGGCCTCATAGCCGAAAACCCCACAAAAACCTATAAAGTAAGAAACAGTTAAGGTTGGGCAAGCTAAGCGCACCTGTGGACCACATGTGGGCCTGAATACAATTTTTAAACTACAGTTGGCCCTCTGAATTCTTTATCTATAAATTCAGCAGCTTGAAATCCACAGCTTGAAAATATTTTTAAAAATATAAATTCCAAAAAACCAAATGGAGTTTGCCATTTTATATAAGGGCACCATTTTACTATGCCATTATACACAATGGGACTTGAACATCCATAGATTTTGGTATCTGCAGGCAGTCCTGGAACCAAATCTTGGTGGATAATTCTTCTCAGACCTTTCTGAGCTTCCCCATTTTGAGGGAAAAGAGGTGCCTTCATGCACCTCTTTTAAAAGCCTTCTTGCACAGTGAGTCATCTTTTATATAGCTTACAACCCTCTTGTATCATTTAAAAAGGCCTGTTTCAGAAATGGCCAAAAGGATTTGATACCCCCTAAATTTTGGAGGCACATTTTTGATATTCTATTTTGATAGTCCATGTAGCTCCAGAGGGTTCTAGGGGCACAAAAATTGGCCCCTTGATCAAATGAAGCTGCTCATGCTTGATTTAAACCCTCAACAAACAGAAAGTTGTGCAATACAGCAAATAATTAACTAAAATAAAGTTAGATAGTAATGGAATAATCCCAAAGAGCAAAAGATAAACCAGCAAAATATTTAAGAGTAGCTATGATTAAAACAACACCACAAATCCTATGGTTAGAACCACTGAAATGGCATCAGCTCTCATTGTCTCAGGATTTCATTTCAAGAAATCTGAAGAGGTGATTTATTTTGTTGCTTCTCCTGTTTCATTTCTTAAATTAATATTACTAAAAATACTTCCCATATTTATATTAATACTGGTGAAAATTTGTACTAGCTTATTAAAAAAACTAAGGAGCTGTTGCATTAACCAATTCACTGATATTTTATTAACTCATATTGGAGCATGGAATTCACCATACATATCTGATGGCCCTGCACACGCAGTCCTACATGCGCATAGATTGGGTCTGTCCGCTAAAATGGCTGTGGAGCCTCTTAAAGCTTGGGAGAGAACATACACACTCAGGACTTACTATGGACGTAATCACACGGGGCAAATCTGCTGGTTAATCCACATAAATCCCAAACAAAAACTGGATTTGTGCCTCGCGTTTTCACATGACGTCGCACAGAAACTGGACAGAAAGTGGACAGAAACTGGTGTTATCCGAGATCTTTTGAAATTCGGTAGTTTTGAGGAAATGCAAATGCGAAATTAAGGTAATTTCGCATTTACCGTAATGTGAAAAACAAATGCGCATTTGGAAGCATTTCCCTGCATTTTCCCATGGTTCCGCAGGGTTTCCCATGGGTCATCGAGGCAGCGTCTCCTTATTACGTTTACTTCTGGTTTTGCTTGGGCGACAAACCTGCCGGCCAGACATGAGCCTCTCTGCTTTGTCTTTCTAAATATATCCGTCTTTTACTAGAGATATCGGGCCGTGGTTGATGTGGGGTTTGTGAAGGAACACAACTGGGGCCAAAACACGCGGCCAAAGCAATGATGAAATGGGGAAAAGGAAGTGATGAAAACAACATCCGCCAGCCACGGCAAGGGCTTTTCTCACTTGTGTGTGAACGTTAAATGCGCTTACTGTAATTTTGCATTTAAGGTAATTACGTGTGAAAGCCATTTGTGGAATCAAGGTTTATTTTCGGTTTATTTTCGGGATTTCTCATTTCCACTTTATTATCGCTTTGTGGCCCACATGTGATAACGTCCTATGTCTATGCTATAATCCTGGCAGGCCATACTGACATGCTGAAACAAAACAAAAAGTGACATAACCTTTGGCCTGGGTGGGCATTTTTTCCCTTTGGGTTTCTTGTGGGAGGGTCAAGAGGTGGGTGAAAAAAACTGTGGCAGTGTTGTTGTTTTTTTAAATCATTTCAGGAGGAAAAAGCACACAACCCTTTTAAAAAGTGGAGGACACTATAGGCTTAAAGATATGGGAGTGGGGTTTCTGAAGCCACAAAAAACCCTCAGGGCTAATTTCCCTTGTTCCCACTGTAAGTCCTCTCTGGATCAAGGCAAAACTATATAAGCATTCTTTGTTGTTGTTATGTGCCTTCAAGTCAACTTGGGGCCTTTGCAGACTGCTAGAAATAGTGCAAATTGAGTCCACTTTAACTGCCCTGGCTCAGTGCTAGGGAATCATATTTTTTTCTGAGACATTGAGCCTTCTCTGTCAGAGAGCTCTGGTGCCACAATAAACTACAGTTCCCATGATTCCCTAGCACTGAGTCAGGGCAGTTAAAGTAGACTCAATTTGTACTATTTCTGGCAGTCTGCAAAGGCTTTTGGACTCATGACTTATGGCAACCCTATCACAGCGTTTCTTGGCAGGTTTTATTCAGAAGAGGTCTGTCACCACCTTCCTCTGAGTATATTACATTGAGAAAATATAATGATTTGTAATACATACCTCTGTAAGTGTGTGAGATATATAAAACACAACAAAGGTTTTTGAATTCCACCAAAATGTTTCCCCCCAAAAGTTAATTTGTTACAGTTTGCATTCATCTGGAGCACATGGCTTAGCCACTCTATTTGGCAATAGCTGTTATAAATGACTGCTACAACCCAGATGAAATTATTAGGACACAAGCTGCCACGTTTCAGGCATGCATCCCCACCACCACCAAACAAAAAAACCACTGCCAACTAGAAGAAGAAAAAGAAGAAAAGAAGCCATTTTTAGTAGGCAAGTATTCATTTTAAAGGCCAATGGATAAATTTTGAGATTAATGAAGACGATAAAAGCAAAAGAATCACTACAGTCTGATATGTTTTTGCATACTGTACTGTGTGAGGAACAAAAGTAAAGTTAAAAGTAATGCAAAACACAGCACCTGAAACCTCTTATTCATTGTATGAATACACCATAGCCCTGATCCAGGGGCTTCATTGTATATATGGAGCTCTCATTCTGTCACAGAGTACTGTGTAATAAGGGCTCATTTCCTTTAGGTCATGGGATGTTCTACATGTGAGAACATGTGAGAATATGTGCATAGGAACTGTGACTACTGCTACACTAGTTGGGATAGGTTGTTCCTATGGGTACACTATGCAGCATATAATGGAGCTTTCTGCAATTCTGTACATGTGAGATCCACATTTTGTATCACACCAAAGGTAGGGGACCTTGGGCTCTCCCGATATTTTTGACTTCACTTCTCACAATCCTTTACCATTGGCCATGGTGGATAAGGGGAGAAGGACACTTTTGTAGTATGGTGTACAACTGAATTTTAAAGAATGTAGAGAGACACATTGTTAGCTCTTTGGCATAAGTAAATAAAGTTTATGTCAGTGTATGCATCTTTAAAAATAGATGTTATTTTCAGTATGTACACTATACAGTATATATATGCATGCTAATACTACAAATAATTCAAGTGACATATCCTTGGGTGTACAGAGTTAAACACTGTCCTTGGGTTCCTGAGTAACATCTTGAGCATTTACCTCCCTTTACAAAAACAGAATCAAGCAAACACACAGTATACTGTACTTATTGGATAACTCAACAACAGTACAGGCCATCCAAGTAAGTGGGATTCACAGATATCTAAAATATTTTTCTCTACACTACTGGTTTCTGTAGAATGTTTAAAGTGATAGTCCAGTGACAAAAAATTGTAGATGTAACTTGAGCTCCTGGCCACACCACAAAAGAAAGAGCGGGAGCTGGTAAAAGATTGAAATGTTAAACAAAACCAAAACTAAATTAAGTTTGCTCTCAGGCACTCTACCTCATTGTTGGAAGCTGGTAACAAAATTAATATTTTATACAATCCTTGTTTCCCTTAGTTTCTTGTACCACTACCATACCTAAAGCATTAGTGGTATGCTGTGCAATCACATATGCATAAAAATTAAGTTCCCTGTTTTGAAGAAGGCAGGTGACATACAAAGGTGGGGGGCAGGGCAGGAAGGGATGCAGCTAAATATATGCAACCTTTATATACATATATTTAATTTTACTATAAGATGTCAACAATCCCCATCTGTCTGTTCACTTAGCAATCAATCATTGCAAGTTGTGCAACAGTCTCAGTAGGCTTTGCAGCAGAGGTGGGTCTCAAGGAGGTAAAGGAGAGGAGAGTCATGATCTTATGGATCAGTTTAGGGAGGGCATTCCATGCATACGGGACAGTGTGGAAGATGCTACATTGAACCTGAAATTATGCAGAGCAGCAGTTCTCCAGGTAAAGACTCAAGGTGTGTGTGAGGTGCCTATTTTTGAGACAGAGGCAGTGTGGTTCTGTGAGCAACAACTGGCTATTAAGCAGGCAAGTGAAATAAGTGATGCAAGACTACACCAAACGCATGTTACTTGCCACTGTTTCTCATAGGGCTGCTTCACACATGGTGTTCTGACATGAAGGGAACCCCAGTGTAAGGAACATATGTACATCCATGTCCAGCATTAAGTGTGAAAATGCAAGTAAATGTCAATTTGCCTTGATTACACATGTTCTGAAGCTGCAGCAGGAGGTTCCAAATATATGTAACCACAGCAGAAGAGATATGCAACAAAACATGGGTGTGCATATTTTTCCCCTAGAAGGAAGCTTCCTCATATAAGAAAAATTGCATGTATGGAACAGTGCTATGTGGCTTCCAGTTAGCACAGTAACTTTGGGATAACAATGGGAGAACAACTGGAAGGGATTTTAAACAGATAAGGAAAAAGGAGTGGGGATGAAGGAAGCAAGACAAAAGAAATAAATGGGTTCATTTATTTCAAACGTGATTTCCTTAGTCATTTTAGGTGCTTGCAATTAATTATCTAAATAACTAAAAACATATTCAGTAATTATATTATGATCAACGAACTGGACCAGTACAACTGTGTAGTCTTCTTAAATATGAGAATGTGCAGAAAAAAATGAATTAAAAATAAGAGACAAAATGCTTCCCCTTACCCTTCTTCTTCCGTACTGAAGCTTGGAAATAGAAAGGGAATGAATGGTAAATCAAATCTGAAGTGAAGTTTGTTCTAAAATGTTACATCCCTATTTCCGCAATGAGCATCAATCAACCTAAAAACTGTATTGGTCTCTTTCCAAACTACCATTTGTACTATGAGTTATGGAATAAGAGGTTTTCAAATGCTAAATATAAAGTTAGGCTTTACCATAAGAGGCAAATTATATTGGGTATGCCTAAAAGTAAGATCTAGTTTCAAAAACTCAGAAGTATGCTTGAGATGTTTAAAAATATCAGTGTGGCATGGGACTTTTTAAAGACACTTTGAGTGGTTTGACACTATGTTTATATCTTGTTGCTTTGTTCACCAAATTGTATGGCAGCTTTATGGAACATTGTTTTCCATGCTTAACCTTTCCTTATTTCCCCACTTTTTCTTACATCTTTCTCTTCATCACATAAAATCTGCAAAGCAAAAAAGATGGAAAAGTTGGCAATACATTCTAACTGCTATCATTAAGAACCCTCCATCTGGAAATAGCGCTTAGAATATAAAGGAGTATAAATTGTGATCACTCACTAGCCCATTTCTTCCTGATATTCCTTTTGTAGTTTCTATAGCATTACTTAGAGAGGGCTTGTAAGTGAATGGAAAATAGTTATGTATGGGGAAGAGAATTAAGTGAATGAGGTACCACACAAAGAATCATAACACTATATCTATGAAGCAAATAAACTAGTCAGCCCCCCCCCCCACATCAACCTCTAACATGTCAAATATCAGAATGATTTTAAACCTGAATATAATGTAGAGTATTGTAAATGTTTTTTTTAAAAAAAAATCTGTAAAATTGCCCAAAGCACCTTGGGTATCATCAGATTCTGGAAGCAAGCAACAGATATTACTATCAAATAAGTTATGAGTAGTATGCTAAATTATTCCATTCAGACCTTTTTCTTGTTGCTTTCCAAGTGGTGTGTCAGGAGCAAAGATGCCAACCTTCAGGGAGAGGTAAAAATCTAAGAACCTTGAAGGTGTGGATGTGCTTACTCTAAAGATGAAGTGGAAACAATGTATGTCTGTGCATGTGTCACAAAACCACAACAACTCTTGGTTATCATGCATTTAAAATAAGCTCACCCCACCAAAAAAAAAATGTTTTAATTCACCTTTTGCAAATTTTAAAGTCCCATGAAATTTGGAGTAGCTCAGTGTTAGAAGACACAAATTTAGCTCAGTGTTAGAAGACACAAAAATACAAGAAAAAAATAAAGCAACTAGTAAGAAGAGGGACAACACATAAAAACTCTGTGAATGTTGCGCACATGCTATGCACATGGAACATTCCAGCTACAATCTGTGGCATTTCCAGGCATGGTTGGTAAAGACCCTTATCCAAAATCTTGGACAACTGCCATCCACCAAGGCATAAAATACTAATTATACTAAATACTAATACTATAAAAATAAATAGGATAAAATTCTGTTTGTGACATATGCTCATGTAACCTGGGGACTTGTGTGAACATATGTGATTTTAATGTTTATTGCACAAGTAGGTACTTGGTATCTTCTGAAGCAATGTCACCCACCATTCAATTGACCTCCTCAATGTTGGAGTCTACCCCATGTCCAACTCATGGTTGGAGGGGATGGGAACGTACCCATGTGTACTCACTAGAGCAGGGGTAGGCAAACTGTCCCCTTTAAGGGCCAAGGGACTTCAGCTCCCAGAATCCCAGACTATTGGCCAACATCCCAGACTATTGGCCAACATGGGAGTTTCTGGGAGCTGAAGTCCCTCAGCCTTTAAAGGGGACAGTTTGCCTACCCCTGCACTAGAGTGTGTGCGAATGACCTATCTTCCTGACTGAGAAAATGCAGCCACATGCTATTTGGGTACGAATACCCTCCCCATGCCACAATTAGCCACGTGGCACACTATGGCTGTAGAAGAGGTTGGCTGTATTTGGGTGGAAGGAGAAGAGGGAAAGTACACTGGTGTTATTCTCCATCAACCTCATTTATGCCATTGTGTGACTCTACATAAGACAGCTTCCTTTTCTCCTAAAATTTTACTTCACTGAAGCAGCATCTATTTAAATTTTAAACCATTTCAATTAGGAAATAAAAATGTTTATATAAAAATATATTTTACATTTCTTTAGAAAGTTATGCTCATCCAAGAGAATGAAAAACAGGAAAGAAATAGATATTATTTCACTGTATAAACTTCTGTGGATAAAATGGTGTCCAAGGCTTAGCAGATTCCAAAGGAGTAATAATTAGACAGAAAAATTGTGATTTCCTAGAGTACCACACTTTGTATAGGTCCCTGCAAGCAAACCTGTATTATCTTCCATTACATGTTTTGCATATCTAAAATATATCTCACTATAGGGAAAAATACAAAAACAACTGGATTAGGACCAGTGAGATTACAGGGATCACTTGGCAATGTTTAAAATCTAAAGTCGAAAGCCCTCATGGTAGTCAAAAGACAGCACCAACATAGCACCGGGGGGGGGGGGGGGGGGGATGTCGGATTGTCCAAAATCTGGGGAGGGATGGGTTACACCCCTCTGCCATATAGTCCCTCCCCTCCAGTGTGATGCAATTGAGATCTGAACATCATTCACATTTGTTGAACATGCTTGCAAAACGATTCTTTTCAAAAGAACCACCAAAAGATCCATCTTCAAAAAATGTGATTCTTTTGCATTTGCTTTGCTTCACCTCCATTCTCCACAATTCAGATCGAACACAATCAGATCTGAAATCCTTTCAGTGTGAATGAGGCACATATAAACAGATCAACAAATCAGTTTAAATCATAGTGGGAATGAGCCGTAAGTCTCTTGTGCCAGGAACCAGCTATACAGAATTAACTCTTTTGCAAAACCACCTCTAACACATGTAGCACTGTATTAAAGTGGTCAAAATATTTTCATATGAACATCATAATCTTCCAATCCATATTCTGTGCAGTATGAACACCAGATTATTATTACCAACAGAAGGTGTTCAGCTAAAAGCCAATATTGCATCTGTAGCCTAATTCTATGCATGTTTTCCTAGAAGTACTTATATGCAATGGCTATATCCTCAAGCAAATGCACACAGGAATGCAGCTCTGGTATAGTTAAAAGCACTAGGTATTCTTTTCCGGAATGATCAGGGCTGCTCCTTCATATTATTAAGGAAAATATCTCACTTGCAATTAGTATGCAGTTTGAATTGAATTTGGCTTCCTTATTTACAGAGCTTGAAAAAAAATATTGTTTTCGTCTACAATTCCCAGAACCTCCCATATAGCTGAAGCCCTGGTCCAGAAAGGTAACTTTCCCAAGCTTTGACTATTCACATATAATATCCTAGCCATATCTGGTGAATTGTGGATCACATTAGGAGTGGATATTTGAAGCTGTTAGAAATATTTAATCATGCTAAAGGGTTTTATTAAAAACAGCTCTTACTAAGTGAAAACAAAGCCCAACTTTTATTTTATAATATTCAGGAAAATATTTTCTTTATGGCCAAATTTCAGCATGTTTCCTGTGGCTTCCTTTGAAGCGATTAAATGCTAAACTTCTAAAAGATTAAACACTGAATCTCTGTGACTTCTAGTTTTAGAAGCCTAAAAGTTTTTGTTTACGAGAAGTGTGAGCGAATTAGGAGCTGCAACTTGTCAGAGTACTAATTACTAGGCTGATCCTTTGAAAGTATCAAAATATGTTGTGACTGATCCTTTACATAGTTGCCTTTATATGTTCTCTTAGCAAACCTACACGGGAATGATTTTGAAACTGAGGAAATGGCTGCTTCAGAACCTTTCTGCTGAATTAATTTCATTCCAAAAGAAGATCACACAATTTGAAAGTAAGAGCAACTTTTAACATATAAAATTAAAAGCAGATTTTCTACACTGATTCAAATTAAATATCGAAGAGGACCTGCTTTCAGTGTATAGCCAAAAGGCGAAAGGCTGCTATTTTGCAATTTTCTGAGAGAATGAAATGAATTGAGCAGTAAGGTGGTCCAAGGAAAACTGCTTTCTGGATCTCAGAATAGTCCATGAGAAGGAGACAGCAATGTGATGAGTCAGTTATAGTAAGTACTACACAATTTTAGACTTGAACAGCAGTGGAGTCCTCGCCTAGGCTGTCACCTGGTGTGGGGAGGCAGGGTTCCAGGAGGCGGGCCCAAAAGGTCACTTTCCTCCCCCTCGCCACCACTGTGTGTAGAATGGTGCCATAGCAGCAAGGTGAGGGGCACACTCGGCCCTCTCAGGAGCCCCTCCAGCCTTTTAAGACCTGCGTGGCCATGGTCACATGAGATCTGGAAGGCAGCCGCCTACTCCCCTCTGCCTTCCGAGTCCCACATGGCCCGGAAGGCAGGCATCTCCCCCTGCCTTCTGAGTCCTGCGTGACCATGGTGGGTAGGACCCAGGAGGCAGCTGCCTGCTCCCTCTGGGATGTACTATCCCAATGGATGACACTCCTTTCTGGGGTGCCATCCAGTGTGGTCTGCACCACCACACCCCCTAGTGATGCCACTGTTAAACAGGTCACCCTTGGGATTAGTTGTAATAGCTAATTAATTTACATTGGGCTGAGTCCAGATTTCCCGTCAGGACACTCTACTCATAGGATGTGGGCATTTGGAAGAGGCATCATTTCATTCTTTGTAGCTGCTCCTTCTCTCCTAAAAACTGCTCTGGAAGGTGTGAGAGTCTCTGAAACACTGTGAGAACCAATAATGGCAGAAACTGTGTCCCTTCACCTGCTTTCAGTCCCTTTCTTGAGTGGAAGGAGCTCCTCTGTTCACTAAAGTGTAAATCTAGATAAAACTCATTGTCCTGAAAGAAGAAAAAATCCCTGTCTTAGAGGTGGCAAGAAGTTATTTGTTTTTAAACTGGCCCACAGAAATTATTTTAACTCATTAAAATATAATTAGTTTTCTGCCTCATAAAAAAGATTTTCTCTTCCCCCCCCCCCCCCCCCCCCCCGCAGAGTGAGTGAAAAAGGGCAATGCAAGAACTTAAGACAGATAATATCACAATATTCCCAATGAAGGACACAGGAGCCTTGAACACCACTAGGTAAAAACAATATACAAAACAAATCCCCTTATTTTCCACAAATAATGTTTTTAAAACCTCAAAGCATAAACAATTTTTACTAGAACTAGAGATTATACAAAGGAATGACATAATTCTTAACAAATCTATTTCTAAACCACACATAATAAATACCTAACATTGAATAAGATTTGTATAATATATCAGTGCATTTAAGGACCTTTTGTTTATTTGTTTGAAGATTTAATATCCACAAGCCTTTCTTTCTTTCTACAAAATATAATCTAAATGTGTGTCAACATACAGGTATGGTTAGTAAATGTCTTAGTATAACCATGTGAGTTCACTATAAGGGAAGAGAAATTTCAAATGAGGTAGATTTAATTACTTGCCCTGTGAAAATATAATTGGCCTTTAAATGAACTGGTCAATATTTAATAGTGACACACATAGTAATATGCAGATATCAGGATATCTAAATCAATTGCCATGCAATATTTACTAAAAGACCAAAGAGCTCTTTTTTTTAAAAAGTGTAATGTAAAAATGTTTTCATTGGAAGTTTGCACAAATAAATCTTTGCTAATATTGAGTATTAAAGCTATGCATACCAAAGAGTAAAGATCTTTCTAGTTCATTCAAATCTTAATTTCGCAATAAATTAACAAACTCTGATGGGCCCCAATCCAGGATGACAACAGAAGCTGGTGTGCCAGATGCTACATCTTTGGAAGTCTTTCTCCATGTGCCTTACAGATGATCTGTCCTGTGGGCTTGGTTTTCAGGAGAGAGAAGGGGGTACCTCGAAATAATCCAGTCTCCCATTTCCCCTTTCTTACAAGGGCTAAGCTCCTATTAGAGCTGGTAATTTATTACCCTGGGACTACTTGAGCTAAAACTTTATGCATTTTCCAGATGGTGTCTGGGTATCCCCACACCACATAAAGTACATTTTTGAACTGGTTATGTGGCAGATCTTAGAAGAGAAATCTGTTTCCACTCTTTGTTTTTTGCTGGATTGGGGCAAGAGACTTCAATGAGAACTAGTTCCCTATGACTACAAAGCTTTATTTCTTGTCAGCTTTTAAACAATGAGGGCTAGCAGCTTACCTTTATCCACTAAGGAGAGGCCACAGAAATTTAAAATAAAACAATATTAGATAAGCTGATTTCTTTTTAAATACTAATAAAGTAAGCTTTTACTTAATGTGTAAAATAATGATGCACATAAAATTATAAACATATTCTCTCGCAAAACTGGAAATAAAACAAAAAAATCACTCATGCTTATCATGCACACTTGGAAATCTCGAGAAATGCAACATTCCCAAGTAACATTTCAATACAACATTCTGTACAGGATGCAGTTTCAAACAGTATTGTCTTTACATTTCTATTATTGCAGCATGCTTGTTAAAAAACACTTTCTTACCAAGCTCTTCAAGCTCTGAGGTCATTGACTTAGACCGCAAGGTCAGTGCAGTGGTTGGAGCCCGCTTTGGAGGTGGTGGGGCTTTGCATTAAACAGAAGGACATACAACATAAGTAAAGACACTTCAGTATGCTCTTATATTCACTATTCAAATACAACCCAAAATGTATTAGTAATGAAATTAAGTGCCCTTTTGATCTCTAGCAACAATTCTAACTAAGCGCCCTTTTGATCTCTAGCAACAATTCTAACTATATATGTTAGTTTCAAAATACAAGAAAGAAAATCATTCTATGACATATTTCATTTTAGGATTTTTTTTTAAAAAAGATTGTGCTATGCAAGGACTCAGGTTTGGTTCAAGGCCATATTCTATTTGACCTTGATTTGGTTCAGAGTGCTTTGGACCTGATTCAATGCACTGAAGCCAAATCCATACTGAAAATTTGAAAACCTGAAGGTTTATGCTGCCTGTCAATTTTCTCTGGGAAACAAAAATAGCCACACCTTTTAAAAAACATATATCCATGAAACCTGTAATTTTGTAATTTGTAAATTTGCCTCCTTAAAGGACATATACTCTGCCAAATGAAAAGTGAATAGCTAAGAATTTATCTTAAAATTGCCATAATTTCCCCCCACACACAAAAGCACATGATTTTTTTTTAAAAAAAAAGGTCCCTCAAGGGGAATGAATCCTGACAAATTGCACATAGGTCCAGCTTTTTGTTTGTCTGTGTTAACTCTAAACACTACAGACAGAATCAAACCCAAACCTAACCTAAAAAATTAAGGTCAAAATGGGAGAACATCACCTAAGAATTTAAAGGTAATGTGAATAATAGATTTTCACTATTAAGCCTAATTGACCAGGAACCAGATGAACTCTGGAATGAAGCCATGTATATTATCAGAGTGAAATGCAAAAGGACGCTATCAATAGCCAAAAAGAAAAAGAAACCTTGGTGGATGACAACTGAAACTGTACAAGCAGTTATGGGGAGAAGCAAAAAGATGACAGTAATAGTCAGAACCCTGAATACAATTGTTCAATTACCTTTGTACAGGGACAAAGAGAACTACTAAATAAATCAAAGCAGAGAAACAGAAGATGACAACAAAAAATGAAGAACAAGAGACCTCTTTCACGAGAGCCAATAAATCAAAATGATTAAACCAAGAGTCAGGATGCTCTATAGCCAACAGGGGAAAATTTTACATGACCAAATAGAAATAAAAAGACAATGGAAATAATACATGAAAAAATTATATAAAAGAGATGAAAGGATTATAGATTCATTAGAGGCAGTTCTGTATGAAGATGCCCCTCCCATTTTAGAAAGTGAAGTAGAAGCTGCACTCAGAAAACTTGGCAGAAATAAATGACCAGGAACAAATGACATACCAATAGACCTGTTTCAAGCTATTGAGACAGCATTGGTACTAACGAAAATCTGTCAACAAATATGATAAAGAAAACAATGACCCGTAGATTGGAAATGCTCAATATACATTCCAATCCCCAAGAAAGGGGACACCAGGAATGCCAATAACCACAGGACCACTCCATTAATTTCCCATGCCTGCAAAGTGATGGTCAAAATTTTACAACTAAGATACGAAACAGAGAGATGGCCTGTTCTGAAAGTGGGCTGCTGCCGCAGTCCCAAGCAGGCCACCAGCAAGGAGCAGCTTTGTGCCACTCCTTTTGCTGGTAGCCTCAGAAGGGCTTCTGGTCACGTCAGGGTGTCCATTGTCTGAACGCCACACCCCCAAAGTGTCCGAAAGCCACACCTTTTGGTCTGTCTGTTTCGGGGCTAAGACTCTTCTACTATATATGGAGCAAGAATGTATGGAGCCAGATGTCCAAGATGGATTCAGGAAAGGAAGAGGCATGAGGGATCATATTGCTGGATAACAAAATGTACCAAGGAATTTCAAAAGAAAATCAGCCTGTGCTTTAATAGATTATAGCAAATAGGTCATTATGGATTGCTCTTACAGAAATGGGTGTGGCACATCATTTCATTGTCCCGATCAAATTTATCTATACTCAGGACAAGAGGCTATCTGGTAGGAGAGAATATAGAGAAATAGAATGGTTTCTAATTGGCAAGGGGGTCAGGCAAAGCTACATCTTAACACCCTTTCTGTTTAACTTGTATGCCCAAAATATCATATGTAAAGCAGGATTGACTCAAAGAAAGGAGGCATGAAAACTGGATGAAGGAACATAAACAATTTAAAAATACAGATGACACCATACTACATACCAAAGATTTGGAACGATTATTGAAGAAAGTCAAACAAGAAAGTGCAAAGGCAGGTTTACAATAGAACATCAAGAAAACAAAAATAATGACCACAGATGACTTAAATAACTTCAAAACAGACAATGAAGACATTTAAACAGTTCAAGATTTTTCATACCTTGACTCAGTCATCAATCAGAATGGAAATGGCAGTCAAGAAATCAGAAGACAACTAGAACTTGGAAGGGCAGCTATGAAGGAACTAGACAAGATCTTGAAGTGGAAAGATATATCATGGAATAGTAAAGTTAGGATTGTACATGTCACTGTATTTCCCATTCTTATGTATAGTTGTGAAAGCTGGGCAGTAAAGAATTGAATAGAAAGAGAAGAAACTCATTCAAGATGTGGCACTGGGAAGGAGTTCTGCAGATACCAGGGACTGCTAAAAAGCAAAATAAATGGGTCCTAGAGCAAATCAATGCTGAACTCTCTCTAGAAGCCATAATGACTAAACTAAGACTGTTGTAATTTGGACATATAAAAAGAAGATATAACTCACTAGAGAAGACAATGATGCTTAGTAAGGTAGAAGGCCATAGGAAAAAAGGAGGACCACATTCCAGATGGATAGATTCAATCAAGTTAGCTACACCCTGAGTCTGGAACAGGGACCGGCAACCTACGGCCCCCGGGCCGGTTCCGGCCCAGGTTGCCAGACTTACCGGCCCAGGCAGACTCCTGCTGCTGCCACCGCCGCACGTTTTGCCGTCCGTGCGGCCATGCCCGCCATTTTGATTTCCAAAATGGCGGCTGCAATACATTTGCGCATGCGCAGGAGTACTGAAAAATGAGCGCGTGCACCGCCATTCCCCCCCCTCGGCCCAGCGGAGACCTGGACTTCGGGGGACCGGCCCAGGTCTCCAAAAGGTTGCCTACCCCTGGTCTGGAAGATCTGAGCAGGGTGGCTGAAGATATTTGGATGTGGAGGTCCATCATTTATAGGGTCACTATTAGTTCAATGTCAATTTGACTGCAATTAACAACAAAAAACAACACAAATAATGCAAATAAAAGAGTATAGAAGGAGTGGCTTAGACTGGGAAAGATCAGGCAAAAGAGGATTGAAAGTTAGATAATGACAGGATGATGGAAGGGGAAATACAAGCTACAATAAACAAAAAGTGCCACCAAGCTCCAACAAAGTTTTTCTTTTTTTGGTATTTTCAAAATATTCCTGCTACTAGCAAATGAAGCCCTCTCTACAACCACTAGGACTGGAGAATTCTACTAAGATTATTGTCCACACAGGACTAGAGTTGTCAATGTGAAAAGTATAGCTCACTTCCTTCCTGGTCTCTCTACCCACAATAGCATTTTCTTTTTATGGGGCTGGTTTGGAAAATTTGGAGGAGGTGGGCATACAGTCTGACTTCCTTTCACTGTCTACATTGTCAAATTGGTCTGAACTGATCTGAGCTGGATATGCCTGAGTCAGCCTGCTGAGGTTTAGGATTTGGTTGAATTTTTTTTTTACAAAGGTCTGATTTGTATACCTTATCTTTTCAACTAAGCTTATATTATTGTATCTCACTTAATAAATCTTCTGGCAATGAGACAGGCATTATAACAGCCTTAAGTCCTATATTTCTTGGGGACAGCGCATCAGGTAGACAACTTATCTGACAGCAGAATTTTTTCTGCACACTATCTAAGTGAAACTGATCAGAAATCATGAGGGGACATAAAATGTGAAGAGGAGAATTAAAGACAATGGTATTTCCATAATGCTGCTTCCAAGTGTTTGAAAAGTGATAGGATATTCACAATGTTTATTCTGTAAAACATAATAAAAAGGAATGGAAAAGAAAATGATCCAAATGATATTCCATATCTAAGCTTCAGTTAGAGATGTTCATTCACTGTAGCCTTCCAAACAAGGATATAATTTTCTGTCTGTATCTGCCATACAAAAAGATTACCAGCCAAGTACCAAATGTACCTAAAAGGTTTTTCAATAAAAAGTTTGCTATTTGGAGCTCACAGCAGTAAACCTTTCCAGAAGTCACAACCAAAGAGTAAAGTACAGCATTATCACGTCAAAAGCATAATGTTTGGATTTCCATGGATAGAAATGGGGACTGAAGTCAAGAAATCAGAAGAATACTAATACAAAACTGACAACCATTTGGAAAGCAAAATGTGCACAGCTAAATAAATCATGCATTTTCAGGTGCGACATCTTTCTGCACAACTGCTCCAGTAATCTTAGGTCCAAAACACACTGCAGAAATAATCCAGTTTGACATTGCTTCAACTGCCTAGCTCAGTGCTAGGGGAATCCTAGGAACTGTAGTTTATTGTGGCACCAGAGCTCTCTGAGAGAGAAGGCTAAATGTCTCCCAAAATTACAACTCTCAGAATTCCATAGCATTGAGCCATGATAGTTAAAGTAGTGTCAACCTGGATTATCTCTCTAATGCAGACACAACTGTGAGAAAGATTTGGATCAGGACTTTTATTCTGGAGAAACCTGGTTAACCTTCCTTGCAATGCTAGCTTTCTTTCATCAATTCTCTTTCATGTGTGCACATGTACACATGCATGCAGGCAGCTTGTGATTCTTTATGGAAATGTATGGAAATACATGTAAGCATTTAATCAATTACTGCAAAATGGAAAGAATATGGCTCTGCTGCAACTCCTTCTAGGCTTCATCCACACGGCAGAAATAATCCAGTTTGATATGGTTAACTGCCATGGATCAATGCTATGGAATTTTTGGAATTGTAGTTTGTTGTTCAGAAAAGGAAGAGGTACCAGGGACCACATTGCAAAGATACGATGGCTAATGGAGCACACCAGGGAATTCCAAAAGAAAATCGGCACTTGCTCTATACACTATAGTAAAGCCTTTGACTACACAGATCATGAAAGGCTATGGAACACCATTAAAGACATGGGAACACCAACACAGCTAATAGCCCTGATTGAGGAATCTGTACTCGGGACAAGAGGTTACCGTACTGTTGGAACAGAACACAGAGAAACAGAATGGTTCCCAATTGGGAAAGGGGTCAGACTGTATCCTTTCACCCTATCTGTTCAATTTGTATGCAGAACTTATTATAAGAAAAGCAGGCTTGGACACAGAAGGAGGAGGAGTGAAAATAGGAGGAAGGAATATCAACAATCTAAGATATGCAGATGATACCATAGTACTAGCAGAAAACCTCTTAGACCCAACACCTACTAAGGAAGATCAAAGAAGAAAGTGCTAAGGCAGGCTTAATGTTGAACATAAACAAAACAAAAATAACGACCATTGATCACAAGTTCAACCTAGATAATGAAGAAATAGAAATAGTAAAAGAATTCCCATACTGAAGTAGTCAAACAATACCTGGGATCAAACATGGATAGAAATGGGGACTGAAATCAAGAAATCAGAAGAATACTAAGAATGGGGAGGTTGGCTATGAAAGAACTTGAAAAGATTCTAAAATGCAAAGATATACAACTCAGCACAAAAGTTAGAATCATCCAAGTCATTGTATTCCCTATTGCCATGTATGGATGTGAGAGCTGGACAGTTAAGATGACAGCGATAAAATCAATTCATTTGAGATGTGGTGCTGGAGAAGAATGCTGAGGATCCCATGGACAGCCAAAAGGACAAACAAATGGGTCCTAGAGCAGATCAAAGTGGAAACCTCCCTGAAAGCTAAGATGACCAAACTGAGGCTGTCGTACTTCAGACACATCATGAGAAATAACTCTTTAGAAAAGACAATAATGCTGGGGAAGGTGGAAGGGAGTAGGAAGAGAGGAAGGCCACATGCCAGATGGATGGACTCTATTAAGGAGGTCACTTTGGGTATTAAGGGGTTGCAGGAATTAAGCAGAGCAGTGGAGGACAAAGGGTCTTGGAGATGTCTCATCCATAGGGTCGCCATGGGTCAAGATCGATTTGAGACAATTAACAACAACAGTTTGTTGTGGCACTAGAGCTCTGACAGAGAAGGCTAAATGTCTCACAAAACTACAGTTCCCCAAATTCCCTAGCACTGAGGCAGGGCAGTTAAAGTGGTCTCAAACTGGATTATTTCTGCAGTGTGTTTTGGACCTTAGAAGCAATGCTGACCAGATGTATCTAAAGGTGGAGAGCAGATACATGAATAAGTGACCATTATTTGGAGGAGGAAACAGCAAATAAAAGTTGCTAGTCAAAATGCCTTTGTCTCTTGACTCCTGGAGTACTTCATCATCACTTTCACAGGTTGTAAACCAAGCAAATATTATTAAGAGATCACAGAATTTGAAAGGCCTCAGAAAAATACTCGATGAAGACCCTTAGAATTGTTCTTATGTTGGTAATATGTGCTAGAATATTCTAATTTTGGGACTACCAATTCCACTAATAATTAAGAAAGTAAACAAAATGCAGAATTTCTCTACATAGCTGCTCAAGGCTATTCTCCCCATCCCTTGATTATTTCATACTCTTATAATCCCATCAAATGGTCAGTGAATATAAATTTCTTACAAATTTCAATAGGATCAGATTTTGGCTTGTGGCAAGGATTGCCTCATACAATAAAGTATATATTTTTGACTTAGGATGCCTGTAAAATCATGTGATGCATAATTCCTTAACACCTCTTAAAACTAAAGCTTGATTGAGAGACACGGGTCCTTAACAAGCAATGCAGAAAGCTGAATTATTTCATTTTCAGAAGTACTCCACTTTTACAGATACTGTTAGGACACTTTTTCCAATATAGAGATGTATATGTTTAAAAACAATCCTTCACAGCACAGGAGAGCAAACTGTAGGGCTGTCCAAAGGCTGTTTCTTTGACCTATGTCACATTCAGACACCTTTTTTTTTTTTTTTTGGCCAAAAAAATTGGTAAAGCCTTCAGGAGCGGCAATTCAATAGGTTGCAGGGCTTCTTTTGCACTGTTTAATTTGGAAAAAAAACCCAACAAAAATAAACAGAAAGAAGAAAATGGCCTCTTTTTCAAAACTAGAAATGAACTTTCCTAGCCACTTGCATTTTTTGTTGATGTTGTTATTTTTGGCAGTCTGTGTCAAAGACCCAAGAGGTTGCAAATGAGCACCTGGACCCATTGCTATTGCCCACCCCTTCTTTACAGACTACTGCAAAAAGAAGTAAGTTTCCAACATAAATGCACTATAGCTTTGTCCCATTTTACACAGGTGCTTGGCACAGTGGGAAATAATTCTCTGTGGTACAGTCCTATTTCTCTGGGTAATGCATGTAAATTGTTCTATTTATATGAGATGAGAAGTCACCATGCACAAAACAAGAAGGTACTAACCAATTCAAAGAGAAAGTACTAATCAGGTTACAAAAGAAGATCCACCCAGGTAACCAGAATATTCAAACACATTGCCTAACAGTATCAGTTTGCACTCAAAGATACCAGCTTTCATGCTACTGGATGTCTGTTTAAACAAGTCCCTTGAATTTGGAAATAAACCTTTTCGTCACTGAAGTAATTATTATTATGTACACTAAATTGTGGATTAATTAACCAATTGTGCAATACATACTTAAAACATTGTTTAAGAATTGCTGCCTTAAATCATTTTCTCTATAGAGAAACATGAGAAATAGTTCAAACAATAAAAAGAAAGTACCTTTTTTTCTGGCTGTGTCATCTGGATCAAGATTCCTCGTTACTGTGACAACTTTAAGTACTAAATGATTGCCTCCTTGCCGAATCATGTTTACCACCTGCCTGTGGCCAACTTTTACTACATTTTCATTATTAACCTACAAGGAAAAAAGGGAACAGGATTAAACTAAAAGATGGGCAGAATATATGATTTTAAAAGACATATAAAGAACAAGACCATCTGTAAATTAAATGCAACATTTGCAAATTCTAATATAAACTGACCTCATCATACTTGGCATACTCCATTTTTGTTCATAGTTCTTGACTCAAAAA
Organism: Phrynosoma blainvillii; assembly: GCA_026167975.1. Taxonomy (NCBI): domain Eukaryota; kingdom Metazoa; phylum Chordata; class Lepidosauria; order Squamata; family Phrynosomatidae; genus Phrynosoma; species Phrynosoma blainvillii. The sequence goes on from JANUYF010000001.1 coordinate 357,604,113, forward strand.
TATATAAAAAATATTTTTAAAAGTTTATTTTGAGAGGAAAAATGTAATTTATCCATTGGTTGGTTCATCCATTGTCAAATAAATGATACAAAGTAGTTATAATTGTACAAAGTTGAAAAATCCTAATAGATCAGCTATCACTGATAAATATCTATATAACAGGAACAGATTAAGGGTTAATTCATTCTGACACAATTTCAACATAGCAATACTGTCCAACTACTAGCATAACAGTCCTTCCCCCCTCCCCTCCTCTTGTAGCCTCCACACTGCTAGAAAACTGACTCTGGAATGTTTTTCAGCATTCTGGAGCAATTTTTGAGGTGCAAAAGGGGATCCTATGGAGCCCTGGTGGAGTAGTGGTTAAATGCCTGTACTGCAGCCACTCACTCATAAACCACAAGGTTGCGAGTTCAATACTAGCCAGGGCTAAGGCTTGACTCAGGCCTGCATCCTTCCGAGGTTGCTAAAATGAGTACCCAACTGTTGGGGGGCAATGAGCTTCTGGTTGTAAACTGCTTAGACACCCCATAGCGTGGTATGAAGCGGTATATAAATGAAGCTGCTTTGCTTTGCATATAATGGAAACAGTTCCACTGAACCCTGGGGTCTGTGTTATATACATAACATCACTTTCCACAAACCACTGAGATCTACAAATGTGAATCAAACCATTGAGATCCACAAATTAAAGAGAAATTATGCACATCTATGTATGGACTGAATTAAAGAGGTCACCGGTATTAATCTGCAAGCACTCAGAAGAACAGTGGAGGATAGAGAGTCTTGGACAGGGGTAGGCAACCTTTCCCCTTTAAGGGCCGAGGGACTTCAACTCCCAGAAGCCTCAGCCATGTTGGCCAATAGTCCCATGTTGGCCAATAGCTCCTGGGATTCTGGGAGCTGAAGTCCCTCGGCCCTTAAAGGGGAAAGGTTGCCTACCCCTGGTCTTGGAGATGTCTCATCCCCAGAGTTGCCATGTGTCAAGATCAACGTGAGGGTGGTTAACAACAACAACAAAGCACAATTACCTATTTCTTTCCCTCCAAAACCTATTACAAGGTATATCCTCTTGTGGTCACTAAACAAATATTGCACAAAATAGACACTTTTTATACAAGGTTGCTGCCACGCCTGTCTTACTGCTTGTTAAAACAGGCATATGAATGGTTTGATTCCTTTTATTCAACATGGAAATCTCTCCTCAAGCCTAGTACTGGTTTTTAATCCTTTTGATCAGTTCTTTATCCTTCATAATTTTCTAGTTGGCACTTAGAATTTTTGAAACCCCAAAATCCAAATAACGGACAACATATTTCTTTTTAACCTTGGAATTGCGAAACATTACTTATCAAAGAACATTTTGTAAAAAAAAATGTGGAGGGGAATGCAGATCTATAACAGATCAACAGACTATTAATCACACATATGCACTCTTTACTGTGAAGAGAGACAAATGGCTTAAGATGTGCACCATCTGTTGCCATCATTATGTATGATGATGTTATTTAACAACTGGCATATAAACAAATTGATACTATGCATTTTCTTTCTCTCTGAATACCTGTGAAAATATGCCTATTACTGAACATGAAAAATAGCTCTGTTAACAAGTGATGGATATCATGAGTTAGAAGAGTATATTCTGAAGGCTTCTGAATGACTACCACCGAGCTTTGTTTCTACCAGCTTATTATTAAAGTTTAAACATGGTTTACAAATAGTTCAGTTTGGCACCACCTAAAATTGGTTCCCACACCTTCCAAAGCTATCTGTTCCCATCACTCTCCTCCAGCTCACTTCACTCTACTGGACTGCTGTGTGGATAAGATAGAGGCAGGAAGACACTTTAGTTCCCTGGAGGAAAGTCTCCTTCTCTCTGTGTGCATGTGTTTGTATGTCCTTCAAGCTGCCTGACAACTTATGGCAACCCTATGAATTTCATAGGGTTTTGCTATTTCCTTCCACTGATATCTAGCCTATAGCACCTGGTATTCCTTGGCAGTCTCCCATCCAAGGACTAAATTGGGTTGACCGTGGCTAGCTTCCAAGATCAGAAGAGATCTGATACCTTCAGGGTATTTAGGCCTCTGTGTGTTAGCTTAGTTAACTAATAAGCAAATAAATATATACTTTTGATATAATAAAGATCTAACCCTGAGAGTAGAATTATATTAAATGCAAACAGGCTACAGAAATAGAAAACAAAAGAGGAACAAACCAAATCACTGTGGGGTGGTAATACAAGGTACAACCAGGAATTTAGTAAAAAAGAAAGAAGAAGAAAGGAAAAAGGGAAATTCTGCCCCAGAGATCATGAAACCAGCCAACATGATGCCAATTTTAAAAAATGGCAACTGTTCTACAATTGGATCTCGTTTCCTTTTATTTAAGAAGCAGTTCTGCCATGTGTTTGTTTTCTATGGCTGTATCCGCACTATGGAAATAATCCAGGTTGACACCACTTTAACTGCCATGGCTCAATGTTATGGAATTCTGGAAATTGTATTTTGGTGGGGCACCAGAGTGCTCTGACAGAGAAGACTAAATGGCTCCCCAAACCCAGAATTCCATAGTATTGAGCCAGGCAGTTAAAGTAGTGCCAACCTGGATTATTTCTGTAATGCAGACACAACTGTGAGAGAGAAGGATTTGGATCAGGACCTTTGCTCTGTTGAAACGTGGTTAACCTTCCTTGCCTTGCCAACTTTCTTTCATAAATTCTCTTTCATGTGTGCACATCCATGCAGGCACCTTGTGATTCCTTATGGAAATGTATGGAAATACATGTAAGCAGGTTGATGAGGGGTGATAAGGAAATGACATGGGTAAAGAGGAAAGTCCCTCTTTTCTGCCTAGAACCACAGGACTCCACGTCACCCAGTTATAGCACTATGGTTCCACTTTAACTGTCATGGCAACATCTAACGGAATCCTAGAATTTGGAGTCCAGTGAGGAGTATTTAGAATTCTCAACCAGACAACTCATCAAAGTTACAAACTCCAAGATTCAATAGGATGCACCCACAGCATCTAAAGTAGAATCATGGCACTATATGTGTGTAGTGTGAAAGGGCCCAGAGTCTTGATCCTGTTCACCCTTGCTGTCACCACTGCTTGCAACTCCTTTTAAAATAAATTAAATGAAACTGGAAATCCTGTCTCTTCTGGTTTGATCTGATGCAATTTGTGTGAAATGATTTTGAATGGTTTTAACCAATTTAGATTTAAAGACATATGGTAGCTTCTAATTTTCCAATCCCACAGAGCAACACAGGATGTACAAGAAAGGGAACCAAATAATGAATGGTTTTATTACATGCTGTATCTTCAGTCACAGTCTGCTCTTAGAAAAAAGTGGGACTGCAATTTTTTAAAATATAAAACAATATCAAAGCTGTGAAAAATAAAATAAAAATGTAATAGATATTTTAGTTTCAGAATAAAAAGGCTGGGATAATATATACTCATAGATCTAGTCTGAATGTCTTAAGTACCACTTTATCATCTGTGTGGTACCACCTCTTTTTTCCTTGTGTTTCAACCAACACATTTTGAAGTTTGATTTCAAAAGGTTCTAACACAAAAGAAACTCACTTCATAAATAAAAAAGATGGTCTGCTTGAAGGCCATTGCCCTCAACAAATAGAGAGTGATGAGAAGGTCAAAAGAGGAGTTGAAGGTAGCACTCCCATCCTCACCCATCCCCCTTGCTTGTACAATTTGCAGTAAGGGTTATTACAAATTCATTTATTTCTGTCTATGAACATTTATAGCTGATATTATATTCAGTCTAGATTACAGATCTGTATACAATTATACATGAATAAATTGTACACATGCACAGATGTGAGCACTGATCGACTGATCAATTCATGACAACTTTTATGTAACCATTTTAAAACAGAAGGGGGCTGGTACTATTACTACTACACATGCATACTGCTGAACCTGAGAAGGCTTTTCCTCCCTATATGTTTCCCACTCCTGGAATTCAAAAACACCAAAATGGAAAAATTGGCTGAAAAAGCAAAGAAATAATTTATGGGTATAACCTGGGCTCCATGCCCACATTACTTTATGGAAGAGAAGTAAGTATTAACTGCCTCCTTCATACACTGCCTCCCCAGGAAAACAGGATCCCAGCGAGGGAGTGTGCATCCTGTTGCAACATAGTAGTTGAGGGATGATGTGGGGGCTTAGAAATAGCTGGCTGTGGTTTTGCAATCAAGCAATAAAAGAAGATGTTGTTTTCCTGGATTCCCATGAGTATCTGCATATTCAGTGGGGATCCAAGAAAGTAACATCTCTCTCTCTCTCTCTCTCTCTCTCTCTCTGAGAAAGAAACAAGGGTACTGAGCCTAAAAATATCTTTGCTGTTGCTGCTAACTGCCTTCAAGATGACTTTGATTTATGTTGAATCTATGAATGAGAGACCTCCAAGTCATCCTATCATCAATAGCCCTGCTCAGATTTTGCATACTCAGGGCTGTTGCTTTCTTGATTGAGTCTGTCCACTTGTAACACAGTCTTCCTCTTTGCCTACTATCTTTCACCTTGCCAAGTGTTATTGTCTTTTCCAGTGAGTCATCTCTTCACAAGATATATTCAAAATACAACAGTCTTGGTTTAGCCATCTTGGTTTCAAGGGAGAGTTCAACCTTAATTTGCTCTAGGACCAGATTATTTATATTTTTGGCTATCTAGTCCCCACAGATGTTTTACCAAGACATATGAAAGATGCTGGCCAGCAAATGTGAATGAGGGACTGAAGAGTAGTGCAATAGAATAAGTGCTAGTGATGACAGGAATGTGTGGGAATGGGTGCTAATTTGTTTGTATGGGTTTGAGCATATCATGTGAATCAGGCTTAAGGAGCCAGGAACAGCCATATGCAACCAGCCACAGTTAGCATTACATTAACCATTTCTGAATGAATCTACTGTTAAAGTGCCACAGTAAAATATAAAGTGAATAAAGGATAGCTCAAAGAAGGGGAAAGCAGGCTCCATAGACAAAGAGAAAATAAAAATGCCTGCCTAGAAATACCACTCTTATGTTCCTGATCAAAAAAGGATGGAGGAATAACCATTTCAATTGCTGGCAAGTAATGAAGGTATAAAGTGGGAGTCTGGATGCTTACTTGCCACAGAAATGAATGTTCAAAAAGACCTGCTAGATGCAAGTTAGCAACAATTTTTGTGGCAGATACACAGCTTGGCTTCTTGGGTTATATCCGGTGCAAGCTGCAGCTAAGGAGCTCAGCACAGGCATTCTAATTGCAGTTAAAGGTCTGTGTTGGTATAGTCAGGTACAGTCACTGGCAGCCCTGGAGGCATCAAGATGATGGGGTGGTATTCCCTAATTCCTCCATTTTTATGCAAACTGATCTGATAAAATGAAGCTCTCCTGGGCTACTATTTTAGACTTCTTGTCATTCAATGAATAGCACAAGAGCGTATGTCTAAAATACATATTTTAGACTAACATTTAGAAATATGTAGATGTAGAAAAAAGCTTTAGAAATGGGTACTTTGTGAGAAAAATAACCTCAAAATATGTATTCAAATACTTATTTATGTAAGAAAGCTAATGGTGATTTAAATTACAAAATAATATAAAAACAGCAGTAGTCAGATCATGTTTATCAAGCCCCTAAATGTAGGTCTGAAAAACCTAGTGTTGCAAATTGGTTTGCTTATGACTTTGGAGATCAGGGTTCAATTCCCATGAAACCCAGTGGCCGGCCCTGGGTAAGTCACATGTTCTCAGCCTCAGGGGAAGTCAATGGCAAACCTCACCTGAACAAATCTTGCCAAGAAAATCCCATGATAGGGTCACTTTAGGGTTGCTATAAATCAGAAACGACTGGAAAGCAAAGGTAGGTCTCTGCCATGTGCCTTGCATTCATGTTTAAATATGACAAAGACATACATACATCATTGTTCATTTTTTTTCATCTACTTTGCTATATGTGTCTCAATCCTGTGAACAGGGAAGAGAAAAGTAGGTAATAGTCTTGAGGCCACACAGTGTACGGCAGGGACCGGCAACCTATGGCCCGGGGGCCGGTTAAGGCCCAGGTCCCTAGACTTACCAGCCCAGGCGGAAGGTTGCTGCCGCAGCTGCCACTGCGCGCCGCCGCACGTTTTTGCCGCCGTGCAGCCGCGCCCACCATTTTGGAAATCAAAATGGTGGTCGTGACACATTTGCGCATGCGCAGTACTCCTGCGCATGTGCAAACGAGTCACGGCCGCCATTTTGAAACTTAAAATGGCGGCCGCGGCGGCACATGTGGAGGCGGCTGCACGGCGGTAGCGGCGGCAGCGCGCGTGGGGTGGCAGCGCGTGCACACACACCGCCATTTCCCCCCTCGGTCCAGTGGCGGGAGGGACTTCGCGGGACCGGCCCCAAGGTAAAAAAGGTTGCCTACCCCTGGTGTATGGTGTTCATACAGACGATCTAAATTAAGTTCTTATAAAATATATATGTAAGTGTATTATGCAAATTGCTGTGGATGTTCACAATCACATCAATGCTTGTCTTCACTTTCCTGCACAAATTCACATCTTATCTGCCCTCCCTTTGCTGAAAATGTGCAGCCCTTCAAACCCATGTGAAGCAAACGTCTGGCTGCACATTTGATAATGCAGACATATCCGCGACTGGAGGGCCAACTGTACTGTTTTTAATCCATGCTTTTAGATTAATGTTTATATAGTTTTAATTCTATAGAAAATTTAATAATTCTATAGCGGGTTTAATAACCTTAAGCTTTTCCTATAAACCTTAAGCTTTACCTATATATGGTTTTAACTGTATCTCTTTTTATTCCATACACCTTTGTTGTTGCTGTTGTGTGCCTTCAAGTTGTTTCTGACTTATAGTGACCCTAAGGTGAACCTACCATGGGGTTTTCTTGGCATGTTTCTACAGGGTGTGTGTGTGTGTACCGTTGCCATCTCCTGAGTCAAAGAGGGTGTGACTTGCCTAAGATCACCCAGTAAGTTTGCATGGTCAAGCTGGGATTCAAATCCCGGTCAACTGAGTCATAATCCAATGCTCAAACCACTGCATCACACTGGCTTTTGTTATTCTGTACATCACCTTAGAGGAAAAGCAGGATATAAATAAACCGATTGATTGACTGACTGATTCACAGATGACAACATGAACACCACTGTTCTTCTTCATGGTCTTTGTGCCTTTCACAAACAGGTGATTGGCAGTTTAATTTAACAGAGGTGAGGACATCATGCCAAAACAGAAAAGAGGAAATATGTCCCAATGAAGCATTGCATCTGGTCTGAATGTTTAGCCTATAGTGTGAAATGAAGATGAATAGTTGGGACCAACTTGGTTTCCTGCATAAATCCAAAACGCATTTCTCACAGAAAGGCTACAAAGGCTGAAACAGCACAAGTTGAATGTACCTGAAAATGAAATGGAACTTGTTGACAAGTAAACTGGTATGACAATTTGATTGCCGATAGTATCCGTTTTGCATAATGTTGAGAAGAAATGGCAATCCCCATCTTAGTTCTGTAGAATAGGTTAAAACGTGAGTTGATTTGTGAAATGCCACTGTGTGACCCAAATAAAATGCCAGTCTCAAGAGATTGCAATGCCATCTTTAATAAAGAAGAATCCTGCTCTAAAGTGGACAAAATAGATTATTGAACCAGATTATATTCCAAAACCAGTGTTGGAAGCAAGAAAGACCATCTTGTTGTGGAAAACTAGGTAAGGTGTATCTGAATAAAGAGTACAAAGTTCACTAGCTTGTCTAGTGAAAGTAATGGAGACCAGAAGAGCAACTCTGAAGGTAAATTGCCACAATTCACAAGGGACTAAAGATTCAAAGGGATTCTTGGTAATCTGTACAGGACAATAGATAATGACCACAACAGAATTATTAACATAATTCAAATGTGATAACCCTCACAGGAAATGTTTGACCAAAAGGTCAACAAAAAAGTGATCCTGAAGACCCATCTGTTGACTGATGCGATGAGACAGATACCAGGTAAATTCTGATTGAGAAAAAAGACTCTCACATCTCAAAAAAATCAGAAACTGCAGCACCACATCCACAGTACAGAAAAAGAAATGATACATCTATGCAGGAACAACACCAGCAGCCTGCATAAGGAGAAAAGTGGGATATAAATCAAATCAAATCAAATCAAATCAAATCAAATCAATAAATAATATTTTTTGGTAGAAAACTTGCTGGGCAGAAGCCAAAAGGATCTGATTAAAGTCTAATTCCTCTTAAATGGAGTTAGAAGCCTGAAAGTTATGAGACAAAGGATCAGTATTGTATTGTTTTCCTTTATCTTGTATTTTAATCCTGTTATAGTTTAATATATTTTTAAGGGGTGGGTGGGTTAGGGAAGGGGTTGTTTGACTGTTTTAACTTGTAATGTTGTTTTAATTTGCTGTACGCCGCCTCGATTGTGCTGCAGAGAGGCGGCATAAAAATAAAAATTATTATTAGTATTAGTATTAGTAGTAAAGTTGGACAACACATTTGGCAGTTCATTTGGGTGAAGAAATATGGATCTCATGGAAATTGTAGGAAAGTCTTCTAGGACAGTAAGGTGAAGGTAGTAAACCATGGTCTAGGCCACCTTAGTGTGACCACTGCTGCAAAGTGAATCAAAGTGCATATAAAATCCTAAAAACACATACACCATCATTTATTAAGTATCCTAATAGCATTAGGCCTAAAAAAATGAAAAAGTAAAAATAAAAAATAACCTGCCAGAATATGACAGAGACACAAAGTATATAAATCCTGTAAACAGACTGAGCATAAGTAACAAAATGGTGCTTTACAAAATGGTGTCAAAGCCCTGGCTGATCTCTGGAATAGAGAAATGGCCAGGGCTGTGGACACGATTGCCCCAAAGCATCCGCTCCTACAAAGTGGCACCAAGCGAGCACCCTGTTGTACCAGAATGCTGATGGCAATGAAACAAGTGGGACAGAGACTAGAGCGATGATGGTGGAAGACTCGGAGTGAATCCAACTGAACATGGGCTAGAGCTCATTGGAAAGCCTATGCTGTAACAATGGTGGTGGCAAAGAAACTATACTTCTCCGCCACCAAACAGTGTCTGCACAATGTCATTCAGTGGAGCTGTTTCAAGTTGGCAGGGGCCTTTTACATTCTGGCTCCCCAGGAAGGAAAGAAAGACCACTTGACAGCTCATTATAATGAGTTTGCAAGACACTTTGCAGACAAAATCACTTGGGTTCGCTCCAACTTGGATGCTCCAACTTGGATGCTGTAGTTAAGACAGGTCCAGTAGATGTAATCTTAGCACCTCTTGTCCTATATTATTGGATAAGTTTCAATTTGTGGAGCCTGAGGATGTGGACAGAATCCTTGGAGAAGTGAGGGCCACCACATGCATACTAGATCCTTGCCCTTCTTGGTTTCTGAAATCAGCTAGAGGGGGACTGGCTGAGTGAGTAATGGTGAATGCTTCACTGGAGCAAGGCAAATTTCCATCCTGCCTTAAAAAGACTGTGGTGAGGCTGTTACTGAAAAAGACATCCCTGAATCCCATCATTCTGAACAACTATCGGCCAGTCTCTAACATTCCATTCTTGGGCAAGATTCTGGAGTGAGTGGTGGACTCCCAGCTTCAGGGGTTTCTGGATGAAATGGATTATCTAGATCCATTTCAATCTGGCTTCAGACCTGCACAGACAGCTTTGTTCGCCTTGATGGATGACATCCACCGGGAACTGGACAGGGGGAGTGTGTCCCTGTTGGTCGTGCTAGATCTTTCAGTGGCCTTCAATACCATCGACTATGGTATCCTTCTGAACTGCCTTTCTGGAATGGGATTTGGGGGCACTGTTATGCAGTGGTTCCAATCTTTCTTGGAGGGATGGACCCAGAAGGTTGGTGTTGGGGGACTCCTGTCCTGACTTCTTGGCTGTTGGCCTGTGGGTTCTGTGTTGTCTCCCATGTTATTTAAATCTACATGAAACTGCTGGGAAAGGTCATCCAGAGTTTTGGGTTGCGGTGTCATCAGTATGCGAATGACACCCAACTGTATCTTTCCTTTCCAACTGACTCCAAGGAAGCTGTCAATAATGGACTGGATGAGGGCAAACAAATTGAAGCTTAATCCAGACAAGACAGAGGTGCTCCTGGTCAGTTGTAAGGCAGATGAGGGAATTGGGGCTTTACTTGTGGTGGATGGGGTTACACTCCCCCTGAAATCTCAGCGTGTCCTCCTGGACTCAATTCTGAGCTGGGATGCCCAGGCTTTAGCAGTGACCAGGAGTGCATTTGCACAGCTAAAACATGTGAGCAAGCTGCGCACATAACTTGAGACCCCAGATCTGGCTACAGTGACACATTCCTTGATTACATCCAGCTTGGACTACTGCAATGCACTCTATGTGGAGCTGCCTTTGGGAACTGTTCAGAAACTTCAGTGGGTTCAAAATGCCACATCCAGAACTCTGACCAGAGCCAATTACAGGAAGCATATAACTCTTGCATTGAAACAGTTTCACTGGCTACCGGTTCATTTCAAAGTACAATTCAAAGTGCTTGTCATGACCTATAAAGCCCTACACGGCTTGAGTCCAGACTATTTGAGATACTGTATCTCCCCATATGAACCAGCCAGACCCCTAAGATCCTCAGGAGAAGGCTTTCTCTCAATCCACCACAATCACAAACTCTCCTGGTGAGGACACGAGGGAGAGCCTTCTCAGTGGCTGCTCCCACTCTGTGGAACTGCCCAATGTTCAACAGAAGAAGATATAACAATGACAAGAAGAGAAAAGTAATGGCCAAAAGTACACAATAACATTGCCGGTTACTACAAGAAACCAGGGGTCTAATCAATAAGGTAGTCAAATGTTGCTGGGCAGGAAAACAAGCCATGAAGGCTTGATAGTTAGTAACATGAATCGCCAAGGTTGCCAAACAATAGGGCTGATAACTCATGGGGTCTGCCTTCCTGGTCCATTGATGTGGAATGAGATCTCCCCTCATCTATGCAGCTTCAACAGTAATGGAATTGGATTGTTAAATGTGCTCCTCTTTGTTGACTCAAATAAATATTTTCAGTCCTTTCAGAAGTTGCATCAGTTCTAGTCAGTGATTTTCTCAGTGGAAAATCAGTACAGGAGGCCATCTCCTCTCTAAAGCAAAGGTTTAGGTCAGGCACAGGCAACCTTTGAGACCTGGGCCGGTCTCCTGTTGCCCAGGTCTCGGCTGGGCCGAGGGGGGGAAATGGTGGCGCTCACACTCACGCGTGCATGTGCGCACCCTCCGCCACCGCGTGCACCCCCCTGCGCACGCGCGGCCGCCATTTTGGTAGTCCAAATCGCGGCGGTGACGCGTTTTGCGTCACAGCCGCAGTTTGGACTACCAAAATGGTGGCCACACATGTGCCGTGGCAGCTGCGGCCGCGAGCGCTACGGCCACCGCGTGTGCGGGGGGGTCGCGTGCGGAGGAGGAGGATACCCTCCTCCGCCGCGTGCAACCCTCCCGCACATGCGGCAGCCGTCATTTTGGTAGTCCAAATCGCGACCATGACGCGCTTTGCGTCACGGCCGCGATTTGGACTACCAAAATGGCGGCCGCACATGCACCATGGCGGCTGTGGCCGCGAGCGCTACGGCCGCCGCGTGTGCGAGGCGGTCGCGCGAGGAGGAGCAGGAGGGTACCCTCCTCCGTCGCGTGCGACCCTGTGCACACGTGGCGGCGGCCGCCGTAGCCCTTGCAGCCACAGCCGCCATGGCGCATGTTGCGGCCGCCATTTTGGTAGTCCAAATCGCGGCCGCGACGCGTTTTCGCATGCACAAGAGTATTCCACATGCGCAAACGCGTCACGGCCGCCATTTTGACATCCAAAATGGCGGCCGCAGCAAGCGTGGGCAAAAAACGCGCCCGGACAGGGGCGCGCAGCGGCAGCGACGGCGGCAACCGACGGCCTGGGCCGGTAAGTCCGGGGAACGGGGCCTTTTCTGGCCCGCGGGCCGTAGGTTGCCAACCCCTGGTTTAGGTCATGAAGATGACTAGTTCTGCACAGGACACAGAGCCTCTGGTATTCAGCAAGAAAGAATTAATGGAAATATATTGCCTCTCTCCCTATATGAGGGAGACCAGACAATGGAAGGTGTTCTTCCCAAGTTTCCTATCAGTACTGTTATGGAGGAGGGTGTACATGGAGACTGATGTTTTGGTGTTGCTTCTTCTTTGAATTCCAAGATGAGTGATTGCAGTGTGGAACAGGAAGTCTAGCTGGGACAGTCAATGGGAAGATTAGCATGTGATCTCTCCTTCTGGGCATGACCCCATATACCTCACTTCATTTGAAAAAAAGGTGATCAACGTTGATTGGGGCAAATTTCTCTAAGACGAGTGTTGGTGGCCTTGAGGAATAAAGATTCTTCACCAATGGCACAACAAATGACCTGTAACAAATTAGTACTAGTGTCAGTATCAATTATGGGATTAGACATGACATGGTTTGGTCTAATACTGAAACAGGTTTGAGATCCTTGTTTGCTGCCTTCTTTTTCTTTTGTTCCACCATGTCAGAGCTTTGGGTGTGGTGCTGGGAATATGTCTTGTGACCAGTTCTAATTTTTTTCCAGTGGAGCTGGTCCAAGATCATCCTGGAGCTGGAGGTGAAGAAGACAAGTATTATGGTCCGGGAGACTTTGCTTCATGAATTCCTGGGAGATTATACAAGCTTATAGGTTATGGCCATCTTCCAAGCAAAAAAGGGTGTTGGGAAAGGCCATCAAAAGATATGATTCTTCCCACAGAGGTGATGCACACCTTGAAATGTGCTTTAGGACTCATACAAAGAACCTGGATCAAAGGGGAAAAATTCACAGCAGACACAGGATGACACAAGGAAAAATAAAAACAAAGTTGAAAATATAACTCCTCAGCATTCATAGTCATGATTAATTGGGGGAAATCCCTGATGATGTTGCTCTCATGGAGAGCGCACATCTATGACTGCTGCAAGATTTCCATTCATGTTACTCAGTTTAGGAAGTTCTGTGTATGAAACTTTGTGCAGGTGAAAGACCCATTTCTTTGAAACGCAGACACCATAAAGAAGCAGCAATGATATTTCCCCTCCATGTGACAGAATACTATAACATGAATATAACATGTGAAAATGTCTCAGCTATTTCAGCAAGGTCCTAATTGTGGTGGCCGGGGGGGGGGGGGGAGGATTAAATGTTAGCTGAAACAGATGGCTCCATCCCACAATACCTTTGCTGTTAACATGGTGGGGCAGCTGTAGAACAAGAAATCTGGGGAGGCTGGACAAAATGGCAAAAGATTATAGTTAAATAGCCATGTTTCTAGCCACATTTCTAGCAGAGCAACATATTACTGATATTGCAGTAAACAACAGAGTACATAAAGGTATACCTTAGTTATTGAAACAAATGTGTTCCTAGGCTTTAGTTCTGTACCAGAGGTTGAAATCACATGGAAAGAATAGGGATAGGTTTACACATCATAAAAATGAGAGCTCTTCAATATGTTTCAGCAAACTTTTTATGCAAAACCTATCAAGATAAAGTCATATCCAGAGCAGAAAATGTCCCAGATGCAGCAATGGAGTATAAAAGTAAAAAGGTAACTAAAGGTCAACAGATGCCATGATGATTGTGCAAAATTGAGGGGTGCTGAGTCACAGGAAGATGATGAAACCTTAGCAGGAAGCAGAATCATAATGTTTCAATAATGCACAGCCATGGTACACATGTGACAAGAAACTGTGTGACATACCAGTGAGGGTTAGGTTAAACTCTCAGAGAGTGTGTATAAAAGGGAAATTCTGCCACTGTACATTGTTGGGTTGTTGTTGTTGGATGGTGGTGGAGCATTTTGTCAGATAGTGTAAGAAAGATATTGTAACTATTGCAACTAAGATTAAAGCCTCTTTGAGAGAACTCAGCTGTCATGTGAGACTCTGGTGGAAGGAGGATTTCTTCACCCTGCACCACTTCCAGAGTGTCCTGTAAAATTGCATTCATCTTCTTTACTGCAGCATCACACATGTGATGCTGCAGTAAAGAAGATGAATGCAATTTTAGCCTGAATTAAATGAAGTATAGTTTCCAAGTCAAGGGAAGTAATAGTCCTTTATATTCTGTGCAGGTCAGGCCTCATCTAGAGCACTGCACTGAGTTCTGGATATCTAATTTTAAAAAGGATATAGACAAGTTGGAGTGGGTTCAGAGAAGGACAACAAGAATGATAAGACTTATGGAGAATAAAACATAGAAGGAAAGGTTGAAGGAGTTGGGCATGTTCAGCTTGGTAAAGAGAAGACATGATTTCAGTCTTTAAATGCCCCCTGAGAGAAGGGGGAAGGTTTTTTTCTCTTCTTCCCTAAAGGGTAGGACTAGGTCTAATGATTTTTAAGTTACAGGAGAGTAGTTTCGACTGAATATTGGAACGAACTTCTTGGCAATAAAAGCAATTTGGCAATGGAACCAATTGCCTAGAGAAATGGTGAGGTCTCTGCTTGATGTTTTCAAAAAGAGTGTAGACAGCTACCTGCTGTGGATGCTTTAGCTGGAGATCCTGCATTGATCAGGGGGTTAGAAATGATGGTCCATGAGGCCCCTTCTCACTCTATAATTCTATGACTGATGTGTAAATATCCCGCCAGATCTTAGAAGTTAAGCAGGGACAGCTCTGGTTAGTACTTGGATGGGAGATCATCAGTGGATACCAGATGGTGTAGGCTTTATTTCAGAGGAAGAAACTGGCAAACCACCTTTGAATATTCATTGCCTAAAAATTCTTAGGGTCGTCACAGGTGGACAGGCAACTTGAAGGCACATACACACACAGTTAAAACTGAATAGGATTTTTTTCAACAATATCAACACACAATATTTTGCTGATTTTCAATAGCTTAGAAAATGTATGAGTAAAGTGACAAAGGGGAAGGAATTAATGGCATATGAACACAAGAAAGAGAAGTACAATTAATAAAACAAGATCTAAAATTTTCAAGAAGCACAAATATCTAAAAAGTCATGTGTTTAGCAGATTTAACACCCACACCCACACACAAACTAAAGGCAAAAAGAACAGGAAAACTTAACTGGGGGCATGAATCAATTATTACTTAAATTATTAGTGGTTCTTTGAGACATTAGTACTGATTTCATGCTGAGAACATGCTATTGGATGCAAACTACAGTAAGATTTGTTTGGTTGATTTTATTTATTGGCTTTTATTTATTGTCTGGGAGCAATTACTCAATTCTCAAGTGTAGTACAATCCCTAGATTTTACAAATGCACTGATGGTAATGGAATAGCAGCATTGAAAGTGATTAATAAATTTGTTAAAGTTTTGACAAGTTAAATTATAGCAGTACTTTCTGTTTTATTTCTCTGGTAGCAGAGCCATTAAACTATTTACACTACATCCTCATAATCAGTACACATGTAGATTTGTAAATATCTATGGCAGGTAATGTACAAAATTTGGCAACAGCTAACAATTGTCTTGGGTAAGTCTCTATCAGCATTGCACATTTGGAACTAATCCTGTCCTGCTATTTTGGTCCATTCCTCTTGGCAAAATTGCTCTAGCTCTGTTAGGATGTATGGGGACCACTGGTAAATAATATCTTGTTACAGAATCAAAACTGAATTGAGATCTGGACTTTGCCAGCTGCATTCAAGCCTCTGTTTTCAAACTGCTTCAGAGTTCTGATGGACAGCCTTTTCTTGGGCCGCACCCACACTGCAGAAATAACCCAATTTTACACCACTTTAACTGCCATGGCTCAATGCTATGGAATTTTGGGATCTGTAGTTTTGTGAGACATTTAGCCTTCTCTGTTGGAGAGCTCTAGTGCCACAACAAACTACTATTCCCAGAATTCCACATCAATGATCCATGCAGTTAAAGGTATCAAACTGGATTATTTCTGTAGTGTAGATGCAGCCTAAAAAGAGTTGCAGCTGAGCCATACTCTTTCCATTTTACAATAATGGATTAAATGTTGCTGTGGGGCATAATCATAGCTTGGTTTTTCTTTGTAAAAACTCAAACCAGATTTGGTGCTTCTGCACATCTTATTTTGATAGTTCCTTGGTCTTCAAGATGCTGTCTGTTTAGAAGAGCTCTCAACAAACTCTAGGGCCTTCCAGAAATTGATGTCTAATACGAGATCATGTGGCACTGCAATTGCACACAGATGGACACAATACACGTCTACGACTTCTGGAGGCGGTCAGTTACACCAGAACTTTTTTAGACATGTCAGAGGAAAGGGAGTAAATAATTGCATAACCAGCAAGTTCCAGTTTAGTTTTCTTTACTTCATCTTTGTCTCATAATAAAACAATATTTTGATTCTGCACAGTGTTGAACATCATATGTATGCCAAACAGTAACAGTATCTATTTTTCTCATTTCAGTTCAAGGTTATAACACAACAAAATATGGACAAGTTGGGGGGGGGAGGTGAATACCTTTGCAAGGCACTGTAATTCACCTGTCTACAGCAAGCCAGGGTTCCCGCAGAGATAGTTAAAATGTATTGATTAGCCTAAGGAAGAGGTGGCCTATATGTTCTAAACTGTTTCTCTAAAGTGAGTGGGGAAAACAATGATCATAACCATACAATTGTAAGATAATTTAAATGTCCAGTTAGACTTTTTTAAAAAAGGATTCAGAAAATAGAATTGATATGAGGTGTATTCCTTTGAAAGCACTGAAGTACAACTTTTAAATTCAGAAGAATTAAATTATTATTGGTCTCGGTATTAATTATTTTCATACAATTTGATGCCCAAATAACTTTCTCCTCTACATGATATGCAATACTATTTCATTGATGGGTTCAGTATTAAAAATAGAATAGTGCTGTTCTCTTGAACCACAAGAACAATTCTACATTTCACGTACTGCTTGGATTCCATTACTGGCATTTGAGAAATATGCTATATTCTGTTCAAATCTATAATGACAGGCTGATTCCAGAAAGCAAACAAGAACAAAACAACCTCTCCAATAGTCTCAGTGTGTATACCATACAGTGACAAATCAGAAAAATCCTGCCAGAGCTAATTCCATCTATTCCATCATTCAATGTGATGTGACATATCCAGCCTAGTTGTAGCTAGGAAGAATTCAAGATTATTCTTCAAATCGTTGCCATAGATCAGGGGTAGGCAACCTAAGGCCCGGGGGCCGGATGCGGCCCTGCGAGGCCTTTGGACCGGCCCCAGGCCGGTCCTGCCGCCACTGCCGCCCCCCGCCATGATGATATTGATTATTGTTGTTATTACTTGTTCTTGGGGTTTTCTTGGCAAAATCTTCACAGGGGTTTTGCCATGGCTTTTCTGGGGCTGAGAGAGTGTACATGCATATATTTTTATTTTTTAATTTATTTTTATTTATTTATTTATTTATTTATTTATTTTTGATGCTTCGGCCCCCCAATTGTCTGAGGGACAGCAACCCGGCCCCCGGCTCAAAAAGGTTGCCTACCCCTGCCATAGATTAATCAACTTTATAGCATTGTAAAAGTTTTAGGCTGCTTTGGTTTTCATTTTAAATCATTTCATGCATTCCTTTTTTTCTAGTTGGAACATTCCCTCCACATTTAAATCCAAGTGTATGAAAATTCATCCAATATATCTGGGATGTACTCTTATCACAAGATTCAGCTAAGTCCCCAATTTAATAATAAAAAAACAGCTCTGTGTAGCTCAGACTGATTTGGATGATGCACAGTTCAAAGTGGGTCCACATGCAAATCTTGATTTTAAAGTTCAAATTGTCATGCCACCAGTGATTGCCATTGAAAATAAACAAAACAAAAATGTAACATCTGGATTCATCTGGATCTGAAGCTCATCTCTACAATAGACTTTACTCTTATGAACAGCGCAAATAAAGTCCCTGCATGTAACAGATGCTGTACTGTTAAATAATGCTCTTAATTCCAGAACAACTTATATACATTTTAGGAAAAATATATTTTGCCTGCAGAGTGAATTTTTCCCTGGATCAAATGGGGAACTGATTTGGCATTAGAGCACTTCTGTCTACAAAATTACTAACTGTAGAGCTACCTCTTCCTTAGGCTTGAAGATTTCATTGTGTACACCAGGGGTAGGCAACCTTTTTAAGCCGGGGGCCGGTCCTGCGAAGTCCTCCCTTCCGCTGGGCCAAGGGGGGGGGGAATGGTGGCGTGCCCCCCATACGTGCGGCGCCGCTGTGGCCGCTGCTGCGCAGCCGCCTCCGCACATGTCGTGGCTGCCATTTTGATTTCCAAAATGGCGGCCGTGAGACGTTTGTGCATGCGCAGGAGTACTGTGCATGCGCAAATGCATCGCGGCCGCCATTTTGGAAATCAAAATGGTGGCCACGCCACGCGCAGCCGCACAGAGGCCCAAACGTGCGGTGGCGCGTGGCGGCGGCAGTCCGCCTGGGCCGGTAAGTATGGGGACCTGGGCCTTAACCGGCCCGCGGGCTGTAGGTTGCCGGCCCCTGGTGTACACCAATCTATAGCTTGATTAGCAATGGAACTGCTCAAGATTTGGAAAACCAGGAAATTTTCTAAATTGCTTGCTCCCTTATGGAAGATGATGGTGAAAAACAGAGACATTAAAAACAGAGACCCAGTGACATCTGTGAAAAACAGAGACATCCATTCAAAACTGAAACTACTGCAGTAGCCCTGTTCTTACTATCACCCAGTACTAAATCATTCTAAGTTTTGTATTTATCTTAACCATATTTTTTAGATGTACAAGAAACAGAGCAACTCAGTAAAACTACCTGTTTTCACAAATGCACTGTTTTCACACTTATGCTACCTGGAAATTGGCTTCAGGACTACTGCAGTATGACTGCTTACATCTACCACAAGATTAGCTAATAAAAACTGCCTGTTTATGGTTGCATACTATTCAATATAGTGAAGTAAACCGCGGGCTGTAGGTTGCCGGCCCCTGGTGTACACCAATCTATAGCTTGATTAGCAATGGAACTGCTCAAGATTTGGAAAACCAGGAAATTTTCTAAATTGCTTGCTCCCTTATGGAAGATGATGGTGAAAAACAGAGACATTAAAAACAGAGACCCAGTGACATCTGTGAAAAACAGAGACATCCATTCAAAACTGAAACTACTGCAGTAGCCCTGTTCTTACTATCACCCAGTACTAAATCATTCTAAGTTTTGTATTTATCTTAACCATATTTTTTAGATGTACAAGAAACAGAGCAACTCAGTAAAACTACCTGTTTTCACAAATGCACTGTTTTCACACTTATGCTACCTGGAAATTGGCTTCAGGACTACTGCAGTATGACTGCTTACATCTACCACAAGATTAGCTAATAAAAACTGCCTGTTTATGGTTGCATACTATTCAATATAGTGAAGTAAACCGCGGGCTGTAGGTTGCTGGCCCCTGGTGTACACCAATCTATAGCTTGATTAGCAATGGAACTGCTCAAGATTTGGAAAACCAGGAAATTTTCTAAATTGCTTGCTCCCTTATGGAAGATGATGGTGAAAAACAGAGACATTAAAAACAGAGACCCAGTGACATCTGTGAAAAACAGAGACATCCATTCAAAACTGAAACTACTGCAGTAGCCCTGTTCTTACTATCACCCAGTACTAAATCATTCTAAGTTTTGTATTTATCTTAACCATATTTTTTAGATGTACAAGAAACAGAGCAACTCAGTAAAACTACCTGTTTTCACAAATGCACTGTTTTCACACTTATGCTACCTGGAAATTGGCTTCAGGACTACTGCAGTATGACTGCTTACATCTACCACAAGATTAGCTAATAAAAACTGCCTGTTTATGGTTGCATACTATTCAATATAGTGAAGTAAACCTTTCATGTCTATCAGAGCTGGGTTCACCCACAGGAAAAACTTTTTGTTACACCAGATTTTCTTCACAAATTACATAAAAGCGAAATATTATTCTAAAAGGAAGTGTTATGAATCACAAAACATGATTAGTTATGATGGTCTTCAGTTTAACCTTAGCTAACATATGAAAGAGTAATATTATAAGCAAATCATTACAAACATTAAACAGTCTACAAAATGTTTGTACTTCTTCAACTGCATGTATCTAATGCCTCAGTTAACGCTGCCAGTAGTTTGCCATAATCTGCCCTTGGGGAAGTTTGTTCCATAGCAACATATTCAAACTCTGTTTTCAGTGAAGCTGAAGCATTCTTTATCCTAGCAGAACCAGTCTTCTTTATTCTAGCAAAAACAGATGCCAAAAATACTGTTTCTGTGTCCTCTCCACCAACTTACTTACAATAAAAATGACTGAACTCTCAAAGACCTCCATTATATTATGCACTCTTATACATTTTAAGTTATCAATTGTACCAACATTTGGCAATTTACAAACAGAAGAAAAGAGGTGCTCATCTATAAAATATACTGAGGTCAAATACAGAAAGTGAAATGGTTAACAAAGTTCAAAGTGGTTGTGGGACTGCTGATGTAGGCATGCTTGGTAACAAGAAAGTTAAAGAACCAGGAAAACATTTTAAGTGTAAATTCACAATAGCTCTATTCCAGAATCAAGACACTTTGCCACAACAATCCTTTTAGAAACAATTCTGAGTATTTCCCACCAAACTAGTACTTTAAAATCCTCTGACCAAATCCCTTTCCTCCCTCTCCAGTGGTCTTGTTGCCCATATCAAAGGATCTTTGAAGTTTGTTCCTCCAGGTCCATCTCTGTCATCTCCTCGGATCGGAAGGCAAACTCTCATCCCAGTCATAAACCTTCCCCAATGTCCTCCCATCTAGTATTTACAATGCCCATCTGCCATTCTCTTCGATTTCCCTCTATCGATTTCTTCCTATCTGAAAACTTCTTGTAGGTCTGTTTGGCCTCATCTAGGACTAGCACAATGTTAGGCCATGCATTTTTGATCTTTGTAATCCACTGGGAGAGCAGCACCGGATCTGTAGCTTCTGTGGTCAGAGCCAGCAAAGTTTTTACTTTATAGCCATAAACAACCTCAAAGGATGAATGTCCGGTACTTTGGTGAATTGTCCATCTTTCATCTCCTGGGACAGAAAGGCAAAATCTCATCCCCGTCATAAACCTGTTGAAACCTGGGAGTGATCACGTTCTCCTGGAATTTATTATACAGTGGAAAGGAGAAGCCAGGCATAGTCAGACACGCATTCTAGACTTTAGGAGAGCTGATTTTGGTAAACTTCGAGAAATACTGGGGGTGATCCCGTGGTCAGGAATACTAAAAGAGAAGGGAGTTCAAGATGGATGGGAGTTTCTCAAAAGGGAGCTACTGAAGGCACAATTTCAAACAGTTCCAATGAGGAAGAAAAATGGGAGGTGCCTCAAGAAACCAGGATGGATGACTAAGGAACTTTCAACTGAACTAGGTTTTAAACGGAGCATGTATAAGAAATGGAAAAATGGGGAAATCACCAAAGAGGAATTCAAACAAATAGCTAGCACGTGTAGGGGTAAAGTCAGAAAAGCTAAAGCGCAGAATGAACTCAGGCTTGCTAGAGAGGTTAAGAACAATAAAAAGGGCTTTTGGGGGTATGTCCGCAGCAAAAGGAAGAAGAAGAAAATGGTAGGGCCACTGTGTGGAGAAGATGGCAAAAAGTTAACAGGGGACAGAGAAAAGGCAGAATTACTCAACACCTTCTTTGCTTCAGTCTTCTCAGAAAAGGCAAAGGGTGCTCAACCTGAGGATAATAGAGCAGAGGACAGGATAGGAGAATTTCAGCACAGAATAAGAGATAGTACAGAAATACCTGGTTAATCTAAATGAATATAAGTCTCCAGGACCAGATGAATTACATCCAAGGGTACTAAAAGAACTGGCAAATGTAATATCGGAACCATTGGCAATAATCTTTGAGAACTCCTGCAGAACAGGAGAAGCCAGCAGACTGGAGGAGGGCAAACGTTGTCCCCATCTTCAAAAAGGGGAAAAAAAGAGGATCCCAACAATTATCGCCCAGTTAGTCTGACATCAATACTGGGAAAGATTCTGGAGCAGATCATTAAACAGAGAGTCTGTGAACACCTGGAAGGTAATTCCATAATCACAAAAAGTCAACATGGGTTTCAGAGGAACAAGTCATGCCAGACAAATCTGATCTCTTTTTTTGATAAAATTACCAGCTTGGTAGATGAAGGGAATGCTGTGGATATAGTATATCTTGATTTCAGTAAGGCCTTTGAGAAGGTTCTCCATGACATTCTTGCAAACAAGCTGGTAAAATGTGGGCTAGATAAAGTAACTGTTACATGGATTTGTAATTGGTTGACTGGCCGAACACAAAGGGTGCTCAACAATGGCTCTTTTTCAACTTGGAAAGAAGTGACCAATGGGGTGCCACAGGGCTCTGTCCTGGGCCCAGTGCTATTCAACATCTTTATCAATGACCTGGATGACGGTATTGGGGGTATAGTTATCAAATTTGCAGATGACACCAAATTGGAAGGAGTAGCTAATACCCCAGAAGACAAGATCGAAATTCAAAATGACTTGAACAGACTAGAAAGCTGGGCCAAAGTTAACAAAATGAAATTCAACACGGAGAAATGTAAAGTACTGCACTTAGGGCGGAAAAACGAAAAGCACAGATATACAATGGGGGACACCTGGCTGAACAAGACTATGTGCGAAAGGGATCAGGGAGTCCGGTAGACCACAAGTTGAACATGAGTCAACACTGTGATGCAGCAGCTAAAAAGGCCAATGCAATTTTAGGCTGCATCAATAGAAGTATAGTGTCTAGATCAAGAGAAGTAATAGTGCCACTCTATTCTGCTTTGGTCAGGCCTCACCTGGAATACTGTGTCCAGTTCTGGGCACCACAATTCAAAAAGGATGTGGAGAAACTGGAGCGTGTCCAAAAGAGGGCAACCAAAATGGTGAAGGGTCTGGAAACCAAGCCCTATGAGGAACGACTTAGGGAGCTGGGGATGTTTAACCTGGAGAAGAGAAGGTTAAGAGGTGATATGATAGTCTTGTTTAAATATTTAAAGGGATGTCATATTGAGGAGGGAACAAGCTTGTTTTCTGCCACCCCAGAAACTAGGACCCGGAACAATGGGTGCAAGCTCCAGGAAAAGAGATTCCACCTCAACATTAGGAGGAACTTCCTGACAGTAAGGGCTGTTCGACAGTGGAACATACTCCCTCGGAGTGTGGTGGAGTCTCCTTCCTTGGAGGTCTTTAAGCAGAGGCTGGATGGCCATCTGTCGGGGATGCTTTGATTGGGAGTTCCTGCATGGCAGGGGGTTGGACTGGATGGCCCTTGTGGTCTCTTCCAATTCTATGATTCTATGAAATGTCCCATCTATAATTTACAATACCCATCTGCCATTCCTTTTGATTTCCCTCCACTTCATGCATCACCCCTTGGTGGTCAGATTCCTATGAGAAGCATAGAATCCTGACAGGTTTTCCATCCAGACTATGTCCTCCCTTGCCTTCTCTGCTGGGCAGGAGAAAAAAGATGTATGAGAATACTTGCATCTGCAATAGCAACAAATATGGGGTTGTCTCAACATTTGAGACATCCTATCAAGGAAAAGGAGGACAGCTTATCCATAATCTTCTGATACAAAATACAACACATACATTCTGTGCAAAAAAAAAACATATAATTTTTCTGTGCAGAAAGTAGGTATTTTTATTCAAGATGTATCACTGTATGTGGAGCTAAGCAAGAAGATTAAGACAGCAGGGATGAAGAGAATCTTAGGACGTTATCACACGGGGGAAATCTGTTGGTTAATCCACACAAATCCCAAACAAAAACTGAATTTGCGCCTCACAATTTCACACGACGTTGCACAGAAACTGGTCAGAAACTGGACAGAAACTGGTATTATCCAAGATCTTTTTAATTTCAGGAGTGTAGAGGAAATGCATTTGCGAAATTACAGTAATTTTGCATTTACTGTAATGTGAAAAGCAAATATGTACGGACAATTCTCTTTTAAAACCTGGAGGAGGGCCAAGAGGAGGAGGAGGGGGGGCCTCCAGGGAGGGAGAGTCCCGGGCTCCTGCCATGCAGGGAAGGGAAGGGAAGGGAAGGGAAGGCACGGCAAGGCAAGGCAAGGCAAGGAGAGGGAAGTTTGGGACGGAGGAGAAGTTTGGCATTTGGGATGGAGGGAAAAGGAGGGGAAAGAAGGCTTCCCTCGCAGCAGCTGTGGGTGGATGTGGGTGTAAGGGTGGGGTGTGCTTGTGGAGCAACTTGGAGCTCCATCTCACCATGAAGTTCTGCCCTGCAGGTCCTACAAAGGGGAAAGGCTTATGGGGGGGGGGCATGGGAGCTACCTCCAGTTTCCTCCTCTCCTGGGCATCATCCAAGGCTCTGGCTCTGCCCAGGGAACACCCAGCCCTTCCTTCCTTCCTTCCTTCCTTCCTTCCTTCCCTTTCCTCCTCCTCCTCCTCCTCCCGTGCCAGCTCTGCCTGTGATCCTACCCTCCTTGCTCATCTCCCCAGCAGCTGACAGCCTCCAATGCCAGGAAAGGAGAGAGAGAGAAAAGGGATGCTGAGCCATCTCAATCCCTCCCTTGCCTTGCCTTGCCTTGCCTTTCCAGCCTCTTCCTCCTCCTCCTCCTCCTCTGCTCTCTTGAGAGGTCCTAACCCCAACGGAAGGGGGTTAGGACCTGTGCAGGAGGACATGACCCCAAATGTAGGACAGTCTGACATTTCCTCCTGGTAAATGCAGGACCCGCCCTGGAAAAAGGAGGAGTCTGGTCATGAAACATACCCATTTCCAGTACATGTACGGGTTCTTTTCACTTGTGTATGAAAGTTAAAAACTTCTTGTTTTCGCTTTTAACTTAATTCCGTTATTACTATAATTACGTGTGAAAAGCTTTTGCGCAATTAAGCTCTTTTTTCGCTTTCTTTTTGGGATTTTCCACTTTATTACCTCTTTAACAACGAAACTGGGCCACGTGTGATAACGTCCTTAGTAACACACAAGGAATATACAGTTAAAAGGAAAAGCACACCGATAGAGACTCAGCTGGAGGGAAAGAGACTATTAGAGTAAACTGCAAACTTGTTTAAATAAAGTTGCTTGTTTTTATATAATTCCTACTTGATTCTTAATGGTTGCCAAAACAATAAGAATTAGTCATTTTTGCATAACAGCATACATTTGTGCCACTTGTGCAGAACATATAGAACCCTTTGCAAACAAACTGCAGAAAAACTATGTTTATATCTGCACAAGTTTAGCTGAACAAAATTCTAAAGTATGCTGCCAATTTCTTTCTTTCAGTTAGTCTCTAAGGTGCTGTAAGATCTCTGTACATAGTGATTCTACAGACTAACGTGGCTATATCTTTAAATTTGTCATTTTATATAAGGGACACTATTTTACTATCCATTTTAATTAATGAGACTTGAACATCAATGGATTTTGGTATCAATGGGGGTTCCTGGAACAAAATCCCAGTGAATAATAAGAGCCCAATGTACACCCAATAAATTTGGACTATAAGGATTGCAATAATGTGAGCCAATTAAGAAATTATTAAATTTTTAAAAAATTGTCTATAGAATTCTATTCTTCCAAAACAGATCTTTTGACATGGATAATTCCAGGAAATGTGTTTTGATGAACACACGTCTGTGCTCAACATCTCAAACAAAATATCTTATAGGGGTAAACCACTTAGGCACCGCGGTATGAAGCGGTATATAAATGAAGCTGCTTTGCTTTGCATCCCATTATATTTGTTATAGATCACTGGACTAAGAAATTGGATTTGTCCTCCTCAGCAAAATGTTACCTAATATTCATTTTTACTCTTGGTTTACAAAATATTTCCAACATTTTTGGCAATGGAATGCACCAATCTTATAAAGTAAAAACTGCATCACCTTTCTGTTTGCTATTGTTCTAGATTGAAAATTACAATTACAATCATATTTTAATATAAAATGAATGTTAAAACTTCCAGAGGAAATCTAGCTTCAAAAAGTTGTCAATATATGCTTGCATATAATACTAAACAAGTTAAACTATAGTGAGGTGATGGGAAGTAATTATCAGTTTCAAAGAAAGCAAGAAAGTGAGCCTCCATATGTGTACTGGAAATTTAAATCTCATTGTAACAAGTGCTAAAAGTTGCATTTCAGGTTGGTGAAATTGATCAAGCACTAAATCCAGCTCAAGACAAGTGTTATCTTTTTATAATTTTATATGGTCATAATTTATGTAGGTATTCTTATTATCTGAGATAATAGGAATGTTATTTCAGACACAGCCAATCAAGTCAAGGGGAACGAAGCATTTGAGTAACAATTGTTAGGCACATGGTGTAGAAACAAAATCAAAAAGTATCCAACAGCTAAACAAAGAATTGGAATAACTTTCTTTCTTGGGAAAATGACAAACAGTCTTGCTAATAAGTGATTTGAAAGCAATTAATGGGAAATTATCCAAGACTGAGGTTGTTTTTTTTTGTTTAAAAATAAACCCAGTACCCTAGGTGCCCAATTATTTGAGTCTTTAACTCAGCATTATATACTTAGGCTCAGTTAAATAACAGCATGATTTCCCTCTTGATTATAATCAGGAATGCACAATTTTCAGCCAGATAGGTCATCCAATAAGCTTTTGAATGTGATTTTTTGTCATCACTGTTTGCCATGTACAACCGATACTATTTTTTTTTAAAAGTTCATGCTTCTGCTCATTCTTAAAACAAATGCTACTTATTATACAAACAAACACTACCATTCTTAAATCAGGTACTACTTAACATAATATTCATACAACTGTAGGTACCCTGCCAGCAAAGCAGCTCTGAATGACCTCCCTATCCAATCCACACTGTCCCCAGATGACCATGTTTGAGTTTTATTTTCTGGAGCATCACAAAACAAACTTGCTCATGTCCTGTTGCAATGATAGAATACTTTCTCCTGCATGGTTTAACCTTTTTGCGGACAAACTGTCAGATCACAATACTCTAACTTTAGACTGTATAACCACCAAATACACTCACAAATTCACACCCACACATACAATGGCCATATAATCCCAAATGGCATTTTTTTGTTAATAAATCTTCTGTGTGTATATGTGTGAAAGATGATTATTACACCCATTTTGTAATGTCCTTTTATAGGACAGTGTAATCATATTGTATGACTAGTATTTCTCTAAGGCTTAAAAAAACATATACATTTCCTTGATTTTAGTCCTTTGTTTCCAAAGTGGAAAGATAAGCCTTAAAATTTTTTTAAAGGTATTTAAACATCAACAGAATAAATGCTACTTCTTATCCACAAGATATGACTGGTCAGGGAAGTTGGGGAGCTTCTTCCCATGGCAAAGTCAAATGACTGATCCTTTCTCCCAGTAAGGTGGAGCTAACCCAGATGTGTGGAATGCCCTCTGGACGCTTGGGAGACAAACGTGTGTGTGTGTGTGTGTGTGTGTGTGTGTGTGTGACCCCAGGGTTACTATTAAATTTAACTAGGCAAGAAGATGAATTTTGTTTGACATAGCGGAAGCCCATCTGGACGCTTACAGGAGATCAAGAAAAGCCTACGGCAAGGACTTAAAATTGTGTTACAACAGCTACTAAAAAAAGCTCACTGAACCCTACTCTACTGTGTACAAGATATATTGCATTAAAATCCTCCTAGCTATTATATTCACCCTCACACAACTATATATGTATAATTAACACTTATATAGAACACCAGCTTGAATCCAAAGAACCCTCTAAACAAGAAGACAGTCCTGAATTCTCCTTTCGGCTGCATGCCTTTGCACCCCATACCACTCTAGTGGATCCCTTTGTTATTAATTAATTAATTAATTAATTATAATTAATTTTTCAGAGTAAACAAAGGCTTAATCTGGAAAAAGGGCTAGCAAAAACTTTGCCAGATTTACAGAAGTGTCTTGTGCTAATACATAGGATTTTTTGCATCAACATCATTGTATGTAAGTACTAGTTTTTTTTTATTCATAGCAAAGTTCATTGAAACTTGGGCATAATATTCAGTTTTTGAAGCCAAAAGACTCTTTCACTTCCTTTCCTCAAAGGGTCATTTGGGACATTTTGCAACATTTTTTGCCCTGAGCATGTTCTTTTGTTTTTAAGGCCCATTTTGACTTAAAACAACTGCCCTCATGGCTCCCAGAGGAGCCTTCTAAAGTCTTCTAAATAAAATGTGTCTATGTGGAGTGGCACATGCAGTTCTACAAAGTCCAGAGGGAGATGTGTGTGGACCAGGAACCTTTTCAATTTGCTAGCCCTTCAAATTAAAGAAGCATTAGAGTTCTTCAGAATTCAGTGCCACCATCTTTCAAAGGAGTTGCACCACTGCCATGCAAACTTCATAATCCATTGCTTTTTCTAATTTCTTTTGTAATGTAGTTGCCAATTAGGCAGCTGCCCACTAGAGAAATGTGAATGTGATCATCCAGCATACTTAAGGAGACAAGTATAGCTTTACAGTAGATCCCAAATTCTTCCAAAACACTTTTTGAAGAATAATAGGGCTTATTTAGTATAAAACCTTTAATGTTTAATTAACTGACTATTGTAGAATAAACAGGGTCAAATTCTGCAAAATATTTAAACAACACATTCACAGATGCTCCTGAATTTGTTTGTTGAATCTGGTGCTCACTGAATTACATGTAGATTGGAAGCAAATGTGCCAAAGGCTGCTTTTACTTGGAGGTATATTTTTCAATGCCAAACTTGTTATTATTCACTCCTTTCACATTCTTATGCTGTTGGGTGACCACTAGTTATTCCTTTGTTACACATATTGGTGGAGACAACCTGTGCTAGATCCAGTAGATTTTGACTGCACAATTAGACAACAAAATTCAGCCCATGCCCCAGCAGCCTCTCAATTTCTATTGCATAGCTATGTTTTCAGGGTTTGTCTACTGGATGAAGACCATTTTGTCCAGTTCTTTCCATCCATCTACACTGTTGGTAAGCAGCCTATCCATTTATAGTGGGGATGTATGGCATGTCAACATATCCCGCTAAGTGTACTTACTACAGCTTTTATTTTGCTCCTGAATTAGTAAGTATATATATGTTTGAGTTACCTGTATGCAGTGATGCCTAACTGAATAACAACAACAAGAAGGACAATTTAAATATGCTATTTTACACAGTGTTCACATTATTTTGTAAAAATAATAATAATAATGTTAGTGAATTTAACTGTGAACCATTTAGCTACTTAATATTATACTAAATGGTATCTTTTACCAATAAAATGAAAGGGGTGACGTTAGGAGAAACAATGAGAAAAATAAAGGGGAGAGCAATGTTTCAGGGCATAACACGAGCGTACCAAGACCTATAACCTTCTATTTGCCTCCCATGGAATGAGAGGACAAATCACATTAATCCTCATGCATCTGGGTGGGATATTTTAGCCCAGGCCATGTTTTGTTGCAAAATTCACAGAGAATTAGACCTATAATATAGACATTCTACAACACTGTCATGTGCACAGTTTTAAACCATGTCCCTAGTATTCAGGCACTTGCATGTGGTTTTATTTATTTATTTATTTATTTATTTTTAAAAGGCTGGGCCAACAAATATACCAATGAATCAAATATTTTTCCGGGCACAGTACAAGGTGTTGGTTATTACCTTTAAAGTCCTACATGGCTTGGGTCCAACCTATCTCTGGGACTGCCTTCTTCCCTACGATCCTCCCCGTGCACTTCAGTCCTCTGGAAGGAACCTGTTACAGCCCATAAAAACCAGACTGTCAGCGACCTCCCAGAGGACCTTCTCTGCCTTCGCCCCCAGATTATGGAATGGCCTGCCGCACGAGATCCGTCTTATTACCACTCTAGACAGCTTTAAAAAAGCAGTTAAGACGGATGTTTTCCGGCAGGCCTTTCCTGAATAACATCCCAGCCCAGAAGACATAAGATCTGACCATTGCCCTTTTACCGCCTTGATTAACACCGCTTTGTATCTCTGTATTGAAAAATTTACTGGTGAACAAAAATGGTGAAGCAGAAGTGACATGCTCAGGTCATCAGTAGGCAGGCCCCACTTGTGGGAAACTAGAATTTCTTCTATGAAAGGGATATTAAAAGTTCACTGGGATCAGAAAATAACCCATGATAGGAGATGTATACATAGTAGTTTATTCCATTTTAATTTAACTAATTTTACTTTACTTTAATTTTTAATGTTTTCTGGTTCTGGTTGTTTGGGTGGAACATAGAATCATAGAGTTGGAAGAGACCACAAGGGCCACCCAGTCATCAAAGCACCCCGAAAGATGGTTGTCCAGCCTCTATTTAAAAACCTCCAAAGAAGGAGACTCCACCACTCTCTGAGGGACTGTGTTCCACTGTCAAACAGCCCTTACTGTCAGGAAGTTCCTCCTAATGTTTAGGTGGAATCTCTTTTCCTGTAGCTTGCATCCAATGTCTAGGTCCTGTTCTCTGAAGCAGCAGAAAACAAGCTTGCTCCAACCTCAATATGACATCCCTTCAAATATTTAAACAGGGCTATCATATCACCTCTTGATGGTCTCTTCTCCAGGCTAAACATACCCAGTTCCCTAAAGTCGTTCCTCATAGGGTATGGTTTCCAGGCCCTTCACCATTTTAGTCACCCTCCTTTGGACACATTCCAGTTTCTTAACATCCTTTTTGAATTGTGGTGCCCAGAAATGGACACATTATTCCACATGGGGCCTGACCAAACCAGAATACAGTGTCACTATTATTTCCCTTTCTAGACACTATACGTCTATTGAAGCCTAAAATTGCATTGGCCTTTTTAGCTGCAGCCTCACACTGTTGACTCATGTTCAACTTGTGGTCTACTAGAACTCCTAGATCCCTTTCACTCATAGTCTTGTTAAGCCAGGTGTCCCCCATCCTATATAAATGCATTTAATTTTTTTGCCCTAAGTGCAGTACCTTACATTTCTCTGTGTTGAAATTCATTTTGTTAGCTTTGGCCCAGCTATCTAATCTATTAAGGTCATTTTGGATTTTCATCTTGTCCTCTGGGGTATTAGCTAATCCTCCTAATTTGGTGTCATCTACAAATTTGATAAGTATGCCCCCTATTCTTTCATCCAAGTCATTGATAAAGATGTTAAATAGCACTGGGCCCAGGACAGAACTTGTGAAGATATTTAATTATGCATATAAGAAACACTTTTTTTGGCCATGGGACATTTTTGTACCTCACAATATGCTGGAATTCTCACTGCATTCAAAAAATACCCCAAAA
Source organism: Phrynosoma blainvillii (assembly GCA_026167975.1). NCBI lineage: Eukaryota > Metazoa > Chordata > Lepidosauria > Squamata > Phrynosomatidae > Phrynosoma > Phrynosoma blainvillii. The sequence continues at coordinate 357,635,437 of JANUYF010000001.1, forward strand.
CCTTCATAAGGATGATAATTTTTGTTTTAATCCCGGTGTTTGAGGTTAAATATGTATTCCAAGAAAAAAGTGCAAAGGCAGGCTTAATGTTGAACATAAAGAAAACAAAAGTAATGATCACTGAGGACCTACATACATTCTACCTAGATAAAGACGACATTGAAATAGTAAAAGAATTCCCACACCTAGGATCAAACAGATCACAATGGAGACTGCAGTCAAGAAATCAGAAAAAGACTAGGAATGGGAAAGGTAGCCATGAAAGAACTAGAAAAGATCCCAGAGAGTAAGGATATACACCTGGGCACAAAAGTTAGAATTGTCCAAGCCAATGTATTTCCTCATCACCATGTACAGATGTGAGAGCTGAACAGTGAAGAAATCAGACAAGAAAAAAATCAATTCATTTCAGATATGGTGCTGGAAAAGAGTGTTGAGGGTACTGTGGAAAGCCAAAAAAGACGAACAAATGCATCCTTCAACAGATCAAGCCTGAAATCTCCCTGGAAGCCATGATGATCAAGCTGAGGCTGTTGTACTTTGGACGCATCATGAGAAGGCATGACTCATTAGAAAATACGATAATGGTAGGAAAGGTGGAGAGCAGTAGAAAGAAAGGAATACTCTATGCTAGATGGATAGACTCAATTAGGGAGGTCAAAGGTATGAATTTATAGGACCTGAGTAAAGCTGTGGAGGACAGAGGGACTTGGAGATGTCTCATCCATGAGGTCACCATGTGTTGGGATTGATTCTAGGGCAGTTAACAACAACAGTGCATTCCAAAGAAAAATAACCTTTCTGGGGCATCCTAGGATTGTAGTTTTTTGTCTTTAAGGCTCATGTTAAAAAGTAATCACATATAAATTCCTGACTAAATAGAGATTTAAGAGAATTTGTCTATAAAAGCAAAAGTAATGACTTGTTTCTGGAAGGAACTCAAGTGGAAATCTGCATGTCTATAGCTGGGAACAAGACACAGAAGTTAGTCAGAGAATTGCTCACTCTCAGCTCTAACCTTTGGCCATTTTCTGGCATGTTATCCATAGTAATCAGTTTGTTTATATTAAAGATTATGATGATCAGATATCATAGGGCTACATCCAGCTTTGTACTGCTACACAAAAAAGCTTCTGCTTCTTTTCTCTCCCAGCACACTCCCTTCAGATCTATTCAAAAGGGCACCCCAACAATGCATTTAGGTATCTGTGGAGGAGGGTAAAAGGACAGCTGGACATAGGCCATAACAGTTATATGCAATGATGGTAAGTTGGAAGTAGTATTTCAACAATATTAATAGAAAAAAGTAACAGAAAAAGAAATAGCAAAAAGTAACAGTTTGGGAGTAATCAGTAGCCTATGTAACTCCCTTCTACCAGAATGGTAGAACTGACTCCATTTACCATATCTCCCCCTGCCCATTACTGTTTTAATGGCTGCTCCCTGGACGGTTTCATCTGCCTTGCCCTCCTTATAGCCCACATTGTACAGCTGGCAAGCCAGTTGTTTGAGGTTACAATCCAAACCAAGAACCCCTCCCTGACAAACCAGAGGGACTGCCCCTCACCCTCACTCCCCCCGAAATGGCTCCCTCAAAGGGGAGATCCCATTTGTTGTCACCCCCTTCAGCAGCACCCCCACCAATGGCAGGCCCACCACAGCAGGCACCCAGCTTTTATCCCCTTGGGAGGGGAACAGGTGGTCCTACCTGGCTATTTAGCCAGAGATTGGCTGGGTGCATGGAGCCTGGTCCTGAAGGCAGCAGTCCTTGGAGAAGGCAGCAGTCCTCCAGCAAGACTGCCAGCAGCAGAGCAAGCAGGCAGGCAGGCGTTGTAGCTCTCCCTGGGGTGGTGGGGTGGCCTTTTCCTTTTCCCACGTGCTGGCTCCCACGTACTTTTATTGAGCCAACCAAAATGCACAAAATACATGTTGCACGCTTTCAAAGCTTCACTGGCTTCTTCAAAAGTGTCAAAAATCATGCAGGACAAAAAAGATTATGACGATTTTAGTCACAAGTCTGCATTTTGTCTAGACATTCTCAGGTGATATGGAGGGGCATTCATGCAAGCAGGTCCCTTCTCCTTCTGCCCTTCTGAGGGTACTCCAGGAGATAACATTTAAGTTTTATTAGCAGGATAAAAAGAGATGCTTGTCTTGAAATCCAAGCTGCCTCTGTCCTTTGTGAAGCTACAAACTCCTTTGTTAGGAAGAGAGCACTGTATTTCTAAAAAAGCTCTCCGTGTTTTTGCATTAGGAAGCATTTTTAGGTGTTGTTTTGGTGTAACATGACAAATGTAGTCCAAATTTTTTAGAAAAATTATTTTACCTTTGCAGGCGGTAGAAACCTCAAGTGATAAAAGTCCCAGTTCATTGGCCTTCTTTTCAGTTTTCCCTTGATGCAGTTAAAATGTGGTATTTTACATCCAGAAAACATATCCAGGGTAGCCATGTTAGCCATGTATCAAAGTACAATAGCATCCAAAAACCACAAAAAAGTTATTCCTTTAATTGGGCCAACCAAAAAACACATTATACATGTTGTAAGCTTTCGAAGCTTCATTGGTTTCTTCATCAGGCAAAGATGTGAAAATTTATACAGAAGAAAAACATTTTTATGACAATGTTAGTCCCAAGCCTGCATTTTGTCAGGATGTGGCTGTTCTCAGTTCAGATGGTGTGGAGGGACATCTATATAGGCAGGCTCCTCTAGTTACTTTGCTAAGTTCACATTTAAAGCAAGATAGGGCCAAACTATACAAAAATCCAAGTTATAAATGGAAGAATTAATACATAATTTAATGACAAAGGATAGGACTCAACTACATAGTTCCACTGATAGTACAGTTCCACCAGCAGAACCAAGAAGGAGGAATCGCCTCCCCTAAGAGGGCTGGTAAACCCTCTAGAAACCATCTATAGCAGTAGTTCTCAAACTTTTTACCCTTGCAACCCCTTCTACATCTATCTGTCGATGTAATATATGAATACAAATATTTTGTTTGTTTAGTGTGCTTTTTAGTTCACACATTTATGTATGTTCATAATTTAACATTTGATAAGGAAATAACATAGTTCAAATTACAACAATTTTATTTAAATAAATTCAGTACCTAACTCAACGCATGTATATTTTACATGTTTCACACACAGCTACACTGGCATGCATTAATGCTCACAAATATGTGCATACTGAGTCATGCTCTTTCACATACACTCATTTACTCTCACACAGTCCCACAGAAACATTCATTCATTCTCTGGTGTGCACACATGACTATGTAAAAATGATGAACAGTGTGACTGAGTGTGTAAGTGTGAGAGAGACAGAATGTGTGTGTGAGACTGTGTGTGAATGAACATATCTGAGGGAGAGAGAGTCAGAAAAAGAGGGTGTGGCTGTGAGAGAATTAACGTATGAGAGAAAGTCAGTCAAGCACTGTGAGAGGTACCGAGGGTGTGTGAGAGAATTAATGTGTGTGTGACCTTAAGAGAGAAAGTGTCATAGTATGCATGTGTGAGAGACTTTGAGTATGTGTGTGAATCAGTGTCAGTGAGGGAGGGGGAGAGACCATGACTTGACCTAGCCAGACGTGTAAGAATAAACTGGCTAAGATGACGTCAGGGAGACAAGCAAGAGAAAATGTGCAGCTGAGTGTATGTGAGCAAAAGAGGGTCTTGTGTTTCACAAACAAAGAGATAAAGGTGTGCAGAGCACCTTTTGATACTGAAACAAATGCCTCTCAGAGAAATGGGTCACTCCACTGGCCCTCTCTTTAGGTTTCTGATTAGTGAATCGGTGTGAATAAACCCCTGTGAGAATGAGTGTGTGAAACAAAAAGGGCAAGAGAAACTGAGTTACTAAGGCTGAGAGAGAACAAGTGTACATAGGAGAGGACAGAGAAACGGGTCCTCTTGGAAGTGGATTCTGTTGGGCACCCAAAACTTCTGCCACCCCAACAGCTGTCCAAAGCCTTGGGTTCTTTCCTCCTCTTCTTGGGCCCAATCCAGACTCCAATCTGACCAACTGCCTGCTTTACTGAACCAGAGGAGCAGACTGTTGCATACTTCCACATGTGACTCCCTGGTCAGGAGGATAGAGGTAGAGAGTGATGTAGGGCAGCAGCTAGCCTAGGCCCATGCTCTGCTCCAGCAGCTGGCAGGGTGCAGTGCACATGCACCGCTGCGCCTCTCCCACCATGCCATTCAGGAGCTGCTTCTCCTCTACCTCCAAGGGGGCCCAGCTAGAGCCAGGGGAGTGAAGCAGTGGCCCTGAGCAAGAGGCACCACTGGTGGCCATCACAGACATTGGCTCTCCTTTGCCCACCTGGCACAAAGGGCACCCCAGATGGAGCAGGCACGCTGGTTGAGGCTGCAGCAGTGTCTCATCTTGAGAACTGGGGCAGCAACAGGACGGGTGGGGGGTGAAGAAGTGGCAGCAGCTCAGGATAGGCCCTGCCAGAGGCCAGGATCCAAAAAGCTTCCCTATCCTCCTCCTCCTCTCTCTCTCTCTCTCTCTCTTAGGAAGAAGCAATGGCTGCTCCAAGCACCCTCCTCACCTTTACTGTATCGTTCAAAACACACAAAGTTTGAAAAGCAGAGGAGGAGGAGGAGGAGGTTGAGGAAGGGGGACTGGGGCCTCTGAGTCTCATGCCCTCCTTGAGCAGTAATTTTCCCCACATTCTAACCTAACAGAAGTGAAGGGGGCTTTATGTATGTTAATGCCTACCCTTTATTAAGATATTAGCATGGTGCTACTAAAAGGTTCACGTGAAATAGTGAGCAATAGTAAAATCAATGTGTTATAAACGTGTAGAAATAGTGACTAATGCTAATTTTTAAAAAACCTAAGCTTTTATGCAGAAGATGATCAATGGTCACAGCCGTTTCTCTGCCAATTGATAGTTGCCAGGACTGCCATTCATCTATAGTTGCTTCAGGATCTGCAGTGCAGTTTAACTCACCATAATTGGTTCTGAATAGAGTCTAAACCCTTAAATATACAAGTATAAATTTTCTATTCCTTAGATCAGCAAGAATGTAAGTATTTTCTTGAAATGTGAAGTCGTAAGCTTTCATGGCCGGCATCCATAGTTTTTTTGGGGTTTTCGGGCTGTGTGGCCATATGGTCACACAGCCCGAAAAACCCACAAAAACTATTTTCTTGAAATTTTGCCTGTACTGCCTGTACTGCAAACCACAAGGTTGTGAATCCTGGGGGCTCCAAGGTCCACTCAGCCTTGCATCCTTCCATAGGTCAGTAAAATAAGTACCCAGCAATCATTTTTACACATTGTAAACCACTTGGGGAGTGCTTAGTTCACTGGTAAGTAGTATAGAAATGTACTTGGTATTGCTACTACTACGACAATTCACACACATTATGATGTGTGGAAATCTACGAGTCTCAGCTACACAGCTACTCTTCTGTCTATGCTATGAAACTTAAATTTTGTAGGGTTTTCACATCGAAACTTTAATCACAGGGGACATAAGGTCCAACACTAGTTCCTTGTACTGTGTGGCAGCAGTGGGGTGGGGAGATAAATCTCATTCCTTTACAGTTCAGACCAGTGAGCTGCCATATGGAGCCTTCCAACTGATCTCTGGCAATGTGACAGGATACAGGATGAGAGAGAGACTCTTAAACAGATGGGTGATAGTTCATGCCGATCTCCTAAAAGACCATGGTGCACTTTAAATACCACTTCTAAATTATGGGGATGCTAATTCTTGTTATACAGGTGTCTTATTAAATGCTGTCTCATTTGCTATAAAATAGCATTTTAAACCTTTTTTTTTAAAAAAAAAGGGTTATAAGCAGCTTACATTAAACTATTTTAACTGAAAAGGCTTTGAAGGAAAACATGTGTACCTAAATTAAAAGGAGGAATGACATCAACCAGTTAACAATGAAAATGTAAGAAAATCTGGGTAAATTAATTCTGCGGTCATAGAAGAGGATGATTTTTATTAATACTGTTTTGCCATAAGTCACAGACGGGCAGAAAGGAGAGGCCAGAAGCCACTCCCAGCATGATCATCTGGGGCCATGGTGAACACACATCACAGCCCTAAGGGAGCCTCCTGCCATGACCCAAAATAGAAGCAGAAAAGATTAGCTCCTTTTGGGGCCAGCTTCCAGGCACCCCAGGGGCATGCTTCGTGTAAATGCCACACCTCCGGAGCAGCCAGAATCTGCCCCGTCTGCTCATCTGTTTTGGATCAGAGCCTTCTTGAGTTCATTTCAGCATTTATTTATTAATTGGGTTTTCTCTTGCCCCAGGGCTGGTTGTGAAATTTCTACCTGACACCGTGAGATGATGACACCTCCCTCTTTCATTTCCCAACTTGTTTATCTTCCCTTTACATTCTATATCCACGCCTTTTGTTTGTTTCTAAATAAATTTTGGCATCATACCTAATTGTAGAATCAACATGGAATACATATAGGAATTTGTTTGCATTTTGAAATTCTCTGGAAAGGATTAATATATTTATATTGAGTGTGGGGGAGGATTCCAAAAAAATGTCCTTTCAATATCAATCTGTTCAAATCATGAATTCTATCCACCAAAAAAGTGGTGATTAGTGGTGAAAAGTGGAATTACAGAGATAACCACAACTACAGATAAAATCACCAAGGCAATAAGGAAAAATAAAGGTAGATTTATCCTCATTCATCTCTCAGAAAAAGTTAATAGAATATATGAGAAATGGAACAATGAAAGAAAGCTTAACAGTCTTCAAATTTATGGAGATAAACAAATGAACAAAAGAACAAATGTTTAGTGGACAAATACTAAGTTTTTAGTTGCTACACTGCATAAATGGATTATAAATATAATATTTCTTCAGTTAAAATTTATAGCTTGCAAATGAAACTGTGGCAAAGAACATGTGTAGGAGAAAATGCTAAGTTCTCTTTGTCTGAGATCACCTGGGTGCCAACTGTATTATAATATGTGGAAACCTAGTATTGCAAAAATTAGAAACCTCGCCTCCATCACATCAGCAAAATCTAATACATTTGTATGCTTTCATTTAAAGAATAAAGGAAAATGAAATGTGTGCTGTATTATTAAGAAAGCATTCTTAAGAAGCAAACAAGACAAAAGGATTTCAGTGCCATCAGTATTTTTGAAAATATAAATTCAAATCAATAGCCTATACCCAAAACCATGCAACAGCCTTAATATCCTTTCACCAAAACATCAGTGGGGAAGAATAGCCATACTCAATGGAGTTCTCCACTGAACTGGCCAGTCCAACAACCTTCCAAAGAGTCCTTCAGCATAATCTATAATCTTTCTTTAACAATATATTTACTTTAAAATGATACAAAACTGTAGAAGTAGTATCTAGAACGGGGCACAAGTAAAAGAGTGTTGCAAAAGTCCTACAGGTTTTAGACATCTGCATTTACATCCTAATAGTAATTAGTAAAACATAAAAGGTTTGAATGTATTTAGTGTGTGTGTGTGTGTGTGTGTGTGTGTGTATATATATATATATATATATATGTATATATGTGTGTGTGTGTATATATATATATATATATATATATATATATATATATATACATACACACACACACACACACACACACACACACACACACAGGTTGTTTTGTGTTGTTTTAAGCCATTTCCCTTTGCACTGTGGCCTGCTGAGAATCCTCAAGAGCACAGTACAAAGGAGGGGGAGTGATACACACTTCACCACAGTCCCAGTCCTGATTCTTCTCCTGACACTGTGTGTGTGTTTGTGTGTACATATAATTGAGAGAGAGAGAGTAAAAACTGAACACATTGATTGAATGCACTTAATGGCCTAGTTTGTTCCTGTGATGCACAGTAGGAAGGTCTGAAAGGGAAAATGTGTTTAAATGAAAGAACAGTAAGACTGAAGACAGAGCACTCATAAGGGCAGAGTGTCTGTGATGCCCTGGTTTAACAGAAAATGTATTACATCTAGTTTACTTATGACAGGAATGCTAGATGTAACCACACAAATAGATGTGAAAACTTTCCTTGTCTTGATTGTATAATTTCCAACAACAGATGTCACCATAGCACATGCCCTCAAGCTTTTCACAGATGAAAACCAGGACACATGTGGCTAAAAGACATCAGTGTGTGATCAAGATGACAAATGTTATTTAGGACATTATTACACGTGGGGCAGTTTCGTTGTTAAAGAGATAATAAAGTGGAAATGAAGCATCCCAAAAAGAAAACGAAAAAAGAGCTTAATTGCGCAAAAGCTTTTCACACGTAATTACAGTAATAACGGAATTAAGTTAAAAGCGAAAAGACGTTTTTAACTTTCATACACAAGTGAAAAGAACCCGTACATGTACTGGAAATGGGTGTGTTTCGTGACCAGACTCCTCCTTTTTCCATGGCAGTCCTGCATTTGCCAGGAGGAAATGTCAGACTGTCCTACATTTGGGGTCATGTCCTCCTACACAGGTCCTAACCCCCTTCTGTTGGGGTTAGGCCCTCTCAAGAGAGCAGAGGACGAGGAGGCTGGAAAGGCAAGGCAAGGGAGGGATTGAGAGGGGGAACTGAACATGCCCCCCCATAAGCCTTTCCCCTTTGTAGGACCTGCAGGGCAGAATTTCATGGTGAGATGGACTTCCAAGTTGCTCCACAAGCACACCTCACACTTGCACCCACATCCACCCACAGCTGCTGCGAGGGAAGCCTTCTTTCCCCTCCTTTTCCCTCCATCCCAAATGCCAAACTTCTCCTCCGTCCCAAACTTCCCTTTCCTTTCCTTTCCTTTCCTTTCCTTCCCTTTCCTTTCCTTTCCTTGCCTTGCCTTGCCTTGCCTTGCCTTCCCTTCCCTGCATGGCAGGAGCCCGGGACTCTCCCTCCCTGGAGGCCCCTCCTCCTCCTCCTCTTGGCCTTCCTCCAGGTTTTAAAAGAGAATTGTCTGTGTGTATTTGCTTTTCATATTACAGTAAATGCAAAATTACTGTAATTTCGCAAATGCATTTCCTCTAAACTCCCAAAATTAAAAAGATCTCGGATAATACCAGTTTCTGTCCAGTTTCTGTGCGACGTCGTGTGAAATCGTGAGGCACAAATTCAGTTTTTGTTTTTTATTTGTGTGGATTAACCAACAGATTTCCCCCGTGTGATAACGTCCTTAGAGAAAACAGATAAACAAGGAGAGGTTGCAGCCATTTGCTCTTGCCTCAGTCTGCAGCAGAGATTCCCAAACTTTGCTCCTCCAAATGTTTTGGACTTCAGCCCCAGACCAGCTTGGTCAATGGTCAGGTACTCTGGAAGCTGAAGTCCAAAACATCTGGATGACCAAAGTTTGGAAATCACTGGTCTACAGGGAAGGGCAAGATTCCACCTCTTCTTCTTTGCTTCCCCATGCTGAATTAACTGAGCTCAAGCTGTTTTTGCACTTTGAACTCAGTTTCCAGCAACTGAAGTAAGCTAAGGAGAAAGTGGGAGGAGAAAAGAGAAACTAACACATTTTTTGCGGAGTGCAATTTAAGTTTCCCAGGATGTTAATCCTTTTAAAGGGAAACAAAAATATGCAACTATAAAAGTTAAAGTTGTCAGAGTTCAACTTTCATCAGCAGAACAGCAAAAGTCTGGGGCAGACTATTTATTCTAAATTTGCCTTCCTAAAGAATAAAAACTTACTCCAAAAAACAACAAATATGCAGTTTGTAGTTTAAAAACAAATAATAATGACTTCAATAAATAAACAGATAACAAACTAAATCCTATCCTAACTGGTGATGGTTTGGGTAAAGAGATGAAATCTCACCATCTTGAATATAACAGGAAGAGACTGTTACCCTCACTCAGAGGAGACTTCTAACCCAGGGGTAGGTAACCTTTCCCCTTTAAGGGCCGAGGGACTTCAGCTCCCAGAAGCCTCAGCCATGTTGGCCAATAGCTCCTGGGATTCTGGGAGCTGAAGTCCCTCGGCCCTTAAAGGGGAAAGGTTGCCTACCCCTGCTCTAACCTGACACTGAGAAGAGACTGTTTAGAATCTTGAGAGAGAGTCTGTTAAACAGTCTCCAAGAGTGAGTGACAGGAGTCGGATGTTTAGATAGAATGAGATATATAGAGGAAAGTCCCTGTCTGTCTAAGGAAGGAAAGGAGAATGCCATGCATAAATTTTCCAGGAATTTTAAAAGCAGTTGAAAAAGTGAGATGACAGAGCGTGGGACTATTCCTGCCAAACTGGGATAGTTGGAGGGTATGCATAACACTAATTAATTAAATAAATGAACAAACTATTTTATAAAGTCTATCCAGTTCCAAAAGTAAACTACCACTTAGCAAAAGAGGGTACTGTTTCAGAAATACAACTCAACATACCTTGGCTACACTGAAACATTAGTATGTTTCCATTCTCTGCCAACAAGAAGAGCATAATTTAACACAGAAGCAGGTTAGCCCTCATCAGAGAGCTGTCTCACTTTATCATATGTATTTACAGCAACATCAGGGACAAATGAATATGAGACGAAAGAATAAGAAACAGAGAAATAAATATTGCACTACAGAGAGTTTCCATAATGATGTGGGTTCCCCGCCCTTCATACAGCAAATAAACGATGGAGAACTCAGTCCTTTAATATACTCTCTCCTCTGTTCTCACGGGCATGAAGTCTGTGGTTTTGCATATTCATAGAAGGGCAACCTCTGCTAAAATCAATGGGGCACTCCCCGCGTGGCAGCACACCCCATTCAAGCCTATGGGGCTTTAATTGGCTAATCTGTTTTCATGGTGGCGGGTGGAACGGGCCCCCCATGAAAACAGAGGGCCGACTGTATTTACAAAAGCTGACAAAGCTGCAGTGTTATATGCTAATTCACGCAGGCAGCATGCAGTGTGCTGCAGCACACCTGTGCATTTTCTGTGCACACATGTTTTATTGTTTGGCATTATATTTCATGACATTTAAAAGCCCACACAATATACAAAAATGTAGAGAATGCATTCATCTTAAGAAAGTCATCACTCTATATCCTTTATAATATTGACCACACATCTTGTCAGGCTGTGTGTGTTCTTTAATGATTTCCATGATATTTGAAACACTGTGAATACTCAAGAAAAATTCAAAATCCATGCTAGGAATTATACCCTTTTATTAGGCCAACTCAAAGGTTACAAAATACTAGGCAAGCTTTTGATCTCTTTCAATGTTTGTTGCTGAAAAGAGACAACAACAAAAGGTAACTATGATGAGGCAGCCTTTGGCTTTGATGTGGGAGTACTTGAACACAAATTGTGGTTCTAGAGGAGTCTGTATTTTTTGTTATAGCGATAACAATGTTATCAGCTGTCTTTTACACCACCTAATACAACTTTTACATTAGCTGACTTTTGAACTACACACTTCGTATCTCGTTGCACATTTAAAACTGTGGGGCTTATAGACCAGTATCAAAGAACATTACTACTATTTCAGGGAGATGTGGTGACTGAATAATGATAGATACATAAGAAATAAAATTGAAAGGGAAGACATATGTTGATCTGGCCTCTTGAGAAATAGGCACCCTAGGTTTAGCTTTCTGCTAGTTCTCCCTGGGAAGACTTCATGTTCAGTCTTTCCACCTGCAGCCTTCCTTGGTTCTTCCTTGGAATCAAGAATCCTCAATTCTTTCCCTGGTTTCATTCACACTTCATGTAATGGTTCTAGGACATGGTTAATAGATTAATAAAGGGAGTGCCCTTATCCTCTTAGGTGGGCTCTGCATTCTAAACACAAAAGGTACATTCATAACAACAAAAACCAGGAGTAGTTGTGATAACAATTAAAAACAAATATCCACATCCACATTGGTTTTTATGTTAGCACAGTTGGAAACAAAGCTAGCACACTAAGTAAAAACAAGTCAATAGAACCCAAATTGGATGTGTTTTTCTTGCTACAGTACATAAGAAAACACTACATTTTGATGAACTGTATGGCACACTGCCTCAGTAACAAGGTCTGTACTAAGAGACACAGACAGAGCAGCCCAGGAGAATGTCAGAAGAAAAATTAAAACTTGACATCTCTCTATATCCTTTATGTTATGTTTTGTATATTGTATCGATATCACAGCTTCATTTTTAAAAATGTGCAGCCATTTTAAGTCATGTAATCTTAAAGTTAAAGCTTTTCTTTTTTATGTTTATTATGGAAATCTCTAGCACAGAACACACACCAGGGTTTCCCTCTAGAAGAAACTGCACAGATACACCACACACAATGTTGAAACTATTTTTATAGTTAAAATAAAAGTATTTTATTTTACTGAACTAATCCTTATCCATGGGTTTACCAGAAATCTGAATGAAAATAATCTCTGTGAACATGAGAAGATATGCCTTCAGACACTTCAGTGTTACTTTACTGAAAGACATAATGTGATTGCCTTGGTGGATTATTTACACCAGCAACTAGATAGGAGAATGTTTCCCTTCTGGTTCTGCAAGACTTCACAGTAATTTCTCCAGTTTTTTTGGATAAAACTGATTACTTGGAGCCTTTCCAGTAGAGTTCAGGGCTGTTCATGAAACATACTTGGTTGCTTTGGTGGATGATCCATGTCAGTAACTGGATAGGGAGAGTGCACCCATTGATTTTAGAAGACCTCTTGGTAGCTTTCTGTGACCTCATGACCTCCAAGACCTCTTGGTGGCTTTAAATATGGTATGTTCATGGGCTAACTTTCTGGAATGTGACTTGGAGACATTGTTTTTTAATGGTTCAGGTCCTTCCTGGATGTTTTTTCTTCTTCAAAAGTTGGGTGCTGTTTCTGTTCTTGTTTGATGCCTTGACCACTGGGCTCTTTTTTGTCTTCCAAGCTATTTAATATTTTCATGAAGCTGTTGGGAGAGGCTGTACAGAGACCTGGGTTCAATGTCACTAATATGCTAATATCCAACTCTTGCCACTCTACCCAAATTTGAGGAAGCAGTTTCAACTCAAAACTGGTGCCTGGTATTTATAATGGACTGAATGTGAACAAACTTCAGAGAAGACAAAGTTTCTTCTGGTTGGTCAAAGACAGATCAGTGAATAGGGATTCAACCTGTGCTGAACAGAGATACATTCTCTCAAAAGATACAGGCTTGTACTTTGGGTGTATTTTTGTATTCAGCCCAAAAGAGAGATTCCCAAGTTTCACTGTGGCCAGCAAAGCATTTGCCCAGTTAAAACTGGAGACAGTTGATCTGGCAATAGGGATACATGCCACTGTTTTATCCTGTTTAGATTATTGTAATGTGCCTTAAAAGAAGTTTTGGAAGTATCAGCTGGGCCAAAATGCTGCAGCCACATTATTAACTCCCCATTTAGAATTTCTTTCCAAAGGAGGTTTGGCAATCCACCTCCTTGTCCTTCTGCTGGCATATAAAGTCCTTTGTTCATTCAGGAAGGCCTTTAAAGTAAATATATACATTAAATGTTGAATATTTTGTGATTTAGGAGAGCCTTTGTAATTGCATTAGAAATATTCATGTATTGTTTTAATCTGTTGTACGCCGCCTCGGTTGCCTAGCAGAGGGGCGGGTTAAAAATAAAATTTATTATTATTATTATTATTATTATTATTATTATTATTATTATCATCCCAATCCTGGGAGAAAGGTGGGACAGTAAATAACTCAGTAAGGTTTTTTTTTACTGAGTAATTTGCTAGAGCTTTTATGCTGTATGTCAGCTATATGCCTCAGAGATGTACTTATTAGTGTAGTAAGTATATTGAGTACATGCTAGTTAGCTAAAAGGAATCTCTCAGTGAGGCCTGTGTCATGACAGAAGGTACTTTTTAGATGACTTGTCTGCTCTTGCCTAAGCTAGCCATGATATCATGACTCATTTTACAGAACAATCTACCATTTCTTCTTAGTAATTTCTTCTAGTCCCAAGAAAATGTCCCTTTCCAGTGCTGGATCAGAAGAGAAATTTGAAAAATGGGCAAGGGAAATTTATTTTCCTCCAGTCAGACCCTTCTGAATTTAGAGAGCCAACAGAACCTTAAATGCTGTACAGGTGTGATTTCTTGGCAGATCCGCCCCCCCAAAGGGTACATACTAAGATACAAGCACAGCAGCGGTACTGTAGGGATGCCACGGCAATCGCATGCCATGCCCCCAACCTGGCATTTTCCTGGTGCAAAAAGTGGCAGAAAGCTGCTCCTTTTAGTGCTGGGGAAAAGGTGTCTTTGCCACGGCAGTGGTTTTTTTGGGTTTCTGCGGCACAGCACATATAAATGCCATGCCAAAGAAACGCTGTGAAGCCACCATATGCTTCCTGGCAGTGTGGGTGTGTGCTGCCATCTCCCATCCCCCCTACGCTGCCAGGAAGCTTTTTTTACTGGCCCAAAGTTACCTACTTTTGGGACATTGCAATAATTTAAAAGCTCAAGGTTTTAAAACACAAACTTCTTGAAAGGACATTTTCGGCTTCAACTCCCAGTGTCGCTTATTTTTTGTACGTAAGTGTGAGCAAAATCTGTTGACCAGTATATTGAGCAGTTTTGATTTATAAGTTTGTTGTTGTTTTTTGCAGGTGTTAAAAATGGGGTGCAAGTTTATTTTATTTTGTCATTCAATAGTCTAAAATTTCAAATACCTTCAGCTAAATACTGGCTGAGTCTCTCTTATCTGAAATGCTTAAAACCAGAAGTGTTTTGGATATTTTTGGAGTTTGGAATATTTGCATATACGTAATGAGATATCTTGGGGATGGGACCCAAGTGCAAAGATGAAATTCATTTTTGTTTCATATGTACTTTATAAACATAGCCTGAAAGTAATTTTACATATAATATTTTAAATAATTTTATGAATGAAACAAAGTTCATGTACACTGAACAATCAGAAAGCCAAGGTGTCACTATCTCAGCCACCCATGTACACAATTTTGGAATCTGGAGTATTTTGAATTTTTGGATATTCAACTTGTAACTCTAAGAATGTGCAGTTATCCCAGAATGGCTGCACAATATTATCCTCATATTCAGCCAATATTCTTTTACCATCTTTTCTGTACCTTACCATCCCCCCTCCTTTGTATCTCCACTTTAATATTTGGATACACCCCTGATTGTGTCCTTTTTCTCAAGCCCCCAGCCCCCAGCAGTTCAAAGTAGCATTTTATTTATAAAGTAGTGTCTTATTTATAAAGTAGCATCGTTGTGCATGATGCAAGATTGAGGTTCTAAATGATGGAGGGAGCCTCAGCATGTAGATCTGATTACTTGCTTCAGACATTTTCCCTTCCAACATGTGGAGGGTAGTGAGGGCAGACAATGGGGATACAACAGAGATGAGCAGGCACACCCTCATTTTTCTATTTCATATGACTGTAACTGCACAAGGGGAGGGGAAACAAGATCTAGCTTTTGGCAGAAGTAAGTTTTTTTAAAACAAGGATGATTACAGAAATGAAAGCAAAATGAGAAATTTCTGTACTATGAATTGCTGGAGTATCCTGGGCTTTGGAAAAATCTAATCTTCAGAGTACATTGCATTTTAATTTGCATAGCTTTGTATAATTTCGATACACTGCTTATGGTTAATGAGATAATTTTAGATCACTCTTAAATCTTAAGATGGGGAGGAAAGTCTGACACTAAAAAGAGAAAATGAGGTTCACGACTGTCTCTGGCATAAGAAACTAGTCATGTCACAAAATAATCAAAAAATGGTAGTTTTATTAGTAAAAAACTGACTTGTTTTGGCCTGTGTGTACTTTTAAGGATTTCTTCAAGGAACTATTTAGACTGCATCCTGAGCTTTGCTTTCTTCTGTGGATTCCATTAAATGATCCACCATTTCACCTTCTAGTGTATCTAGCAGAATAGTCATGTCTTTCTTGTTATTTATCTATCTGTCTAGAATACTGCTACTCAAAGTGGTGGCCTGTGGACCAGTACTGGTCCATGGGCCATCAGCTGCAGATCAGTGGCAAGTTTCCAGTAAAGAATGAAAGAGTTGTAGCCAATGGACACAAATATAATACTGGTCCCTGGCATATTAGAAAAATAATTACTGGCCCCCTACATCAGAGATCCTGAGAAGCACTTATCTAAATTGTACATTCTTGGTGAAGAGTAATCTTTACTGCCCTCCCACCAATGAAATAAATTCTGGCTTCCATCTCCGGAACAAGAAGCATCTGTGTTTACAGGCTTCCAGCCAAAGCATCATCTGGTCCTAAAAGAGAAAACTCTAGTTCACATAATAACTTTGCTCTCTTGAAAATGAATATGAAAATATCTCATTACCAACTAAATAATACTATTTGAGACCCTAATACCTAGCATTTCTCCAGCCAGAAGAACTGAAGGAGTAAATGTAAACTAAACTGTAGAAGGGCAACATGGATATGTTTTGTCACTAAATATATTTAAAATGAATTTAAAATCTACTGGGAAGAAGGACCTCTCCTTATATTTTCTGTTTGCTCATATTAAAAAAAAGCTTGATTACCTTAGTACTGTCAAACTTTGAAATGTGATTTTAAAAATACATTAATACATTTTCGCCCATATGCATGAATGGGTTATATAAAGAAACTAACTGTGAAGCATTCAGATAGTTAATAGAACCAACACTTCACAAATAAATAAAATGTAGCCCCCAAATCTTATATCATAGCAATGACTGGGCCACTACTAACAAAAGAAGAGTTCCTTAATAGAGGCAAAATAAAAATTTAAGAACCCAATTCAGTTATTAACTTGGATCTAATTCTTCTCAGCATTAACCAAATTTGTTGAAAATATGATTATAACAAATATATTTAATGCAGAACAGATACAGGCTGCATCTGCACTGAAATAAGCTGGTTTGACACCACTTTAACTGCCATGGCTCAACACTATAGAATTCTGTAATTTATAGTTTGTTGCAGCACCAGAACAACAATAATAATAATAATAATAATAATAATTATTATTATTTGGTGAGCTGCCAAAGGTGGCAAAAATAAAATAAATAAATACACACATGCACATGCACACAGTTCTGGGGACTGCAGTGAGGAGGGGAAGAAAGTTCTGTCATGTATTTAGGCCTATATACAAGTCAGAAGAAAAGTTTTTCCTATGCCAGCATTTTTAATTCAGTTGAACCATTCATTTCCTAACACTACTTAAATTATCTCAATATGCCATAGTGAGCTTATCTTTCACAATAGTGTATCTGGTGGACAATCAGCATACTTAAGATATTGAATGTATCTTAAGGGGCCTGTAATGGAACAGTCCAGTTTCCCTTGGATAGTTTCCTGTTCTGACAGCTTTTGTGTCAATGGGGCTGTGAATCTATTCCAGGATTCAGTTTAAACATTAAAAGAAAGATCCAAGCCGCTGAGCTATGGCCCCCAAATAGGTTCACCACTTCAGATAGCTCCTTTAAAGTTCAGCCAACCCTCCAGAATGGATTGATTGCTCAACTGAGATGGAAGCCACCAGCTGCCACTGCTTGCCTGTGTTCTTCATTCTCACTGAGTATACTTTTTCCCACTGCTTTTTGTCCTCAGAACAGTGGTCCCTGAACAAAGGAACTACAAAGGAAGACTGAAAAGAGAAATAGCAGAATTGGAACGTATCCACAGACTCCAATTCATCAGCAGTGGGTTGAACAGAGACAATGATTTTCTGGCACATTACACACATTCCAACATATCTAAACCACTATCACCCCATTCTTATGAGAGTACCCTTGGCCAGTCCCACACTGCATTCGGGTAGGCATTCATACAGTTATCGTCTCTCCTTGGTTTTAGGCAATATCTTTCCTCCTGACTTTGTATGACCATCCATCATTAAAGCTGAACATGCCACCTCATCTTCATACCCACAAAATTTTGAATTTCAATTGACATTCTCACACACAATCAGCTTATATAGATGTATTCCACCATATGCATCTGACGATGTAAGCTCAAGTCTATGGAGTTTATCACACGGGGGAAATCCTGTGCGGAAATGGGGGTTTAAAGGAGAAAAAAAATGCAAAAGCGGATGTTTTTTCAGACGACGTCGCTGTTAAAAGGAGGTTAAACTGGGGTTAATCCGAATGGAAACCCCTCATTGACTGCTTCTTTTTACTTTCGGGTTTTTCCGAAAGTAAAAAGAAGCAGTTTCTGTTCGGATTAACCCCATTTTAACATCGCTTTCACTTTTCACACTGGGGAATCCCGTTAATAAACTGCTTCTGCTTTTGCGTTTTTTTTTCTACTTAAAGCAGGGTTTCTGCACAGGACTCCCCATGTGATAAACTCGTATGAAAGTTTATGCTACCAGTTTGTTTTTTTCAGTTAATCTCAAAGATGCTACAAGAGCCCTTTGCATACTGATTTTCCAGACTAACACAGCTGTCTTTGAATTCTGCTTTTGCCCTATCACTCTGTTTGTATGTGGGAGCAAGTGTAAACTATTTTGCTACAAAGGTTTATGTTCTTGCATACTGTTCCTAAGAAAAAAGAAGCTTTTTATCCTCACTACTTGTGTCTGTCAAGTGTTGATCTGAAAGCAGAACCTATCAGGACAGAGAAGTTTGTGTTAAGTATCTCACTCCTGGAATCCACAAAGAGAAACCAATATGATGTTATAGCACTCAACCAATGCTTAGGTCTATACCTCTTTCCCACATGAGAAAGTCTCTGCACAGTAGAGAACTGTCACATCAACAGACACTACCATTAATAAATATTTTGAGAATCAACTGCATATTGAAAAGGAAACAAAGGAACAAAGCTTGGGGGAAATTCAGCTTGTTGGCTTCCCTAGAACAATTTGTTTAGAAGTTACAGTCACATCATGAAGCTGTGCCCAGCAGCAGCCACAAATGGTGCAGACTCCTGCCAGGAAAGGAGAAAGAAAAGAAAGCTTTCCAGGCCAGTTCCTGCTAGGAAAGGGGAAGAAAGCAGTTTCCAGGCAGCCATCTTGAGAGGGTAAGTTTTTAAATTCTTTTTAAAAAACTCTTTGGGAGAGTGTGACTGTGACTCAGCGGGTGGGGCTTTGTTGAGTGGCATTTGCAAGTCAATAGGGGGTGGGCTAGGCAGTTAGCTCTATACAACTGCTGCCAGAGGTCAGTTTCAGGTCAGTTTCGGCCAGGACAGGGGAAGGAGGAGGAGGCGGCTCTCCAGGCCAGTTTCTAAAAGAGAGGAGAAAGAGGCTTTCTAGGTATTTTCTGCCAGGAAAGGAGAAAGAAAAGAAAGCTTTCCAGGCCAGTTCCTGCTAGGAAAGGGGAAGAAAGCAGTTTCCAGGCAGCCATCTTGAGAGGGTAAGTTTTTAAATTCTTTTTTAAAAAAAACTCTTGGGGAGAGTGTGACTGTTTTTTTAACCAGTACTAATTGTAGAAAAGTTTCATTCATCAGCAGACTTAACACTGGTGTTAGCAAGGGATTTTCTTTGAGGAGGAAAGCCGTAGTCCTCTTTCAGCTACTAATTAAGACTTAGTATGGACACTGAAAGAACAGCAGCCGTCACCTGCAATACCTGTGGTATGTTTGTATTCTTACCTTCAGATGTGGGGAACTACACATGCTCCAAGTGCAAGTTGGTAGCCCTCTTGGAGGAGAAAGTACAGCAGCTGGAGGCGCGGGTAGCTACACTTCAACATATTAGGGAGCAAGAGGCTTTCCTTGACAGAACAGAACAAACGGTCTTGGATGGGGTACACACAGAGGAAGTTGCTGGGGAAGAGGTCACATCGCACACACAGGAGGTAGAAAGCTGGAGGAAGGTCACACGCAGAAGTAAGGAGACCAAGGATCGTTCTGGGAGTTTGCGGCTACAGAATCGATTTCAAGCTCTTACTCTTAGCAAGGAGGACGAAGAAGAGCAGCAAGGACAGATTTCAGGGACAGAGCAGGGGACCCTGGGAGTTCCACCACAGGGAACAGTCTCTGCTAAGCCTCGGAGGAGGCGTGTGGTTGTGGTGGGGGACTCTTTGCTGAGGGGGACAGAAGCAGTGATTTGTGGGCCTGACAAGATGTCTTGGTAAGTGTGTTGTCTCCCTGGGGCAAAGATCCGAGATGTGACAGAGAGGCTGACAAGACTGGTCAGGCCTACTGACCAATACCCCTTCCTTTTGGTTCATGTGGGAACGAATGACACAGCAAGACACAGCCTTCAGAATATCAAAAGGGATTACGAGGCTCTAGGTAAGAAGCTGAAAGAAATGGAGGCACAGATTGTCATCTCGTCTCTTCTGCCAGCTCAAGGGCATGGTCCAGGAAGAGAGAGGAAGATAGCAGATGTCAACAATTGGCTCCGCAGATGGTGTCGTCGAGAACGATTTGGATTCTTGGATCATGGGCTGCGGTTCCATGAGGACGGACTCCTGGCAAGGGATGGGCTGCATCTAACACCAGTTGGAAGAAATGTTTTTGCCAACAGTCTCAAGAATTTGATCAGGAGGGCTTTAAACTGAACTGTGTGGGGAAGGGAGACAACGTCCTGGAAGACAAAAGGACTGGAGAAAATAGTCAAACTGTCATAGAGGAAACAAGGCAAACAGTACAGGGACCCAACAGTGGGAGGCAAAAAAACGTGCACAGGCAGCAAGTAAAGGGGACATATGGTCTTAGATGTCTCTACACTAATGCACAGAGCATGGGAAATAAGCAAGATGAACTTGAACTCCTAGCACAAGAAAGCAAATATGATATAATAGGCATCACTGAAACCTGGTGGGATGAGTCTCATGACTGGAATGTAGAAATAAAGGGGTATAAGCTTTTCAAGAGAAACAGGACAAACAGGAAAGGAGGAGGAATAGCATTATATGTCAGAGATATTTACACCAGTGAAGAAATCCAGGACATCAATCCTGGAAGCCAAGTGGAGAGCATCTGGATAAAAATTAAAGGGGAGGGAAACAACAGGGATGTTATTGTGGGAGTCTACTACAGAGCCCCAACTCAAGCAGAAGAATTGGATGAAGCCTTTCTAGAACAGATGACCACACACTCAGAAAGGAGAAATATAGTAGTGATGGGTGACTTCAACTATCCGGATATTTGCTGGAAGTCAAACTCGGCAAAATCCTCAAGGTCTAGCAAATTCCTCACTTGCCTCGAAGACAATTTCATTGTTCAAAAGGTGGAAGAGGCAACGAGGGAGTCAGCTATTTTGGATCTGATCCTAACTAACAGGGAAGACCTAGTTAATGGGGTGCAAGTGGTTGGATCCTTAGGCGGGAGTGATCATGTCCTCCTGGAGTTTATTATACAGTGGAAAGGAGAAGCCAGGCATAGCCAGACACGCATTCTAGACTTTAGGAAAGCTGATTTTACTAAACTTAGAGAAATACTGGGGGTGATCCCATGGACAGGAATACTAAAAGAGAAGGGAGTTCAAGACGGATGGGAGTTTCTCAAAAGGGAGATACTGAAGGCACAATTTCAAACCGTGCCAACGAGGAGGAAAAATGGGAGGTGTCTCAAGAAACCAGGATGGATGACTAAGGAACTTGCAACTGAATTATGTTTTAAACGGAACATGTATAAGAAATGGAAAAATGGGGAAATCACCAAAGAGGAATTCAAACAAATAGCTAGCACGTGTAGGTTTAAAGTCAGAAAAGCTAAAGCGCAGAATGAAATCAGACTTGCTAGAGAGGTTAAGAACAATAAAAAGGGCTTTTGGGGGTATGTCAGCAGCAAAAGGAAAAAGAAGGAAATGGTAGGGCCACTGTGTGGAGAAGATGGCAAAAAGTTAACAGGAGACAGAGAAAAGGCAGAACTACTCAACACCTTCTTTGCTTCAGTCTTCTCAGAAAAGGCAAAGGGTGCTCAACCTAAGTATAATGGAGCAGAATAGGAGAATTTCAGCACAGAATAAGTAAAGAGATAGTACAGAAACATCTGGTTACTCTAAATGAATATAAGTCTCCAGGACCAGATGAATTACATCCAAGGATATTAAAAGAACTGGCAAATGTAATATCGGAACCATTGTCAATAATCTTTGAGAATTCCTGGAAAACAGGAGAGGTCCCAGCGGACTGGAGGAGGGCAAATGTTGTCCCCATCTTCAAAAAGGGGAAAAAAGAGGATCCCAACAATTATCGTCCAGTTAGTCTGACATCAATACCCGGAAAGATTCTGGAGCAGATCATTAAACAGAGAGTCTGTGAACATCTGGAAAGTAATTCCATAATCACAAAAAGTCAACATGGGTTTCAGAGAAACAGGTCATGCCAGACAAATCTGATCTCTTTTTTTGATAAAATTACCAGTTTGGTAGATGAAGGGAATGCTGTGGATATAGTATATCTTGATTTCAGTAAGGCCTTTGACAAGGTTCCCCATGACATTCTTGCAAGCAAATTGGTAAAATGTGGGCTAGACAAAGTAACTGTTACATGGATTTGTAATTGGTTGACTGGTCGAACCCAAAGGGTGCTCAACAATGGCTCCTTTTCAACCTGGAAAGAAGTGACCAGTGGGGTGCCACAGGGCTCTGTCCTGGGCCCAGTGCTATTCAATATCTTTATTAATGACTTGGATGACGGTATTGGGGGCATAGTTATCAAATTTGCAGACGACACCAAATTAGGAGGAGTAGCTAATACCCCAGAGGACAGGATCAAAATTCAAAATGACTTAAACAGACTAGAAAGTTGGGCCAAAGCTAACAAAATGAAATTCAACACGGAGAAACGTAAGGTACTGCACTTAGGGCGGAAAAACGAAAAGTACAGATATACGATGGGGGACACCTGGCTGAATGAGACTACGTGTGAAAGGGGTCTAGGAATCCAGGTGGACCACAGGTTGAACATGAGTCAACAGTGTGATGCAGCAGCTAAAAAGGCCAATGCAATTTTAGGCTGCATCAGTAGAAGTATAGCGTCTAGATCAAGAGAAGTAATAGTGCCACTCTATTCTGCTTTGGTCAGGCCTCACCTGGAATACTGTGTCCAGTTCTGGGCACCACAATTCAAAAAAGATGTGGAGAAACTGGAGCGTGTCCAAAGGAGGGCAACTAAAATGGTGAAGGGTCTGGAAACCAAGCCCTATGAGGAACGACTTAGGGAGCTGGGGATGTTTAGCCTGGAGAAGAGAAGGCTGAGAGGTGATATGATAGCCGTGTTTAAATATTTGAAGGGATGTCATATCGAGGAGGGAACAAGCTTGTTTGCTGCTGCTCCAGAGACTAGGACCCGAAACAATGGATGCAAGCTGCAAGAAAAGAGATTCTACCTCAACATTAGGAGGAACTTCCTGACAGTGAGGGCGGTTCGACAGTGGAACACACTCCCTCGGAGAGTAGTGGAGTCTCCTTCGTTGGAGGTCTTTAAGCAGAGGCTGGATGGCCATCTGTCAAGGATGCTTTGATTGGGAGTCCCTGCATAGCAGGGGGTTGGACTGGATGGCCCTTGTGGTCTCTTCCAACTCTATGATTCTATGATCCTATGTGGTCATTTTGCAAGCTATTCAGCTATTAGCTACAACATAGGAGACACCTGTCATACTGCATCCAACATCCCTTGGTATAAAGAGAAATTGAATCAAATTAGCAAAATGGATATCACCCATTTATGACAGTGATGGACGATAATTGATGATATATCTTGCAAATCAGTTCCTACCATACACTTTTTTTTGGAACAAGAAGAAAAGTTTATTTTGAAACAGTGTGTAATGTATGTAACTTGCATCAGAACTTGCTACTACAGTCTTTCTTGGTTACAAAATTATAATGTTTGTTTCTAATCACTCACAGTATCTGGAGAGACCACCACAGCAACTCTCTTCTTTAGAGCTCTGTCAGTGTTCAGACTTTCTCAACACTAACTCTAACTAACCACCAACTGTCAGCCTGGGCTTTTAAAATGTTCCCAGCTGGAATTTCATTGGCTGGCTCTCAGCTGCCTCCTGATTGGCCAACTGGACATTTTATTCACCACACACCTCCCCCCTTCAACAAGTTTATGGACACACATAACCTATCGGTTATGTGGGCCCATAAACCCTTATAATAAATTATACTTACCATCAAACCATATCATGAATAATATTCAATAATCAACAACATTTATATATACAATACATTTATACATATACGATCCATTATCTGTTTAACTATATTACATCACAGTCTTTTAATGTTATTCCTCTTCAAACTGCCTGTAGTCAACATTAAATCGAATAGTATGGTCGAGTTTTTCTACTAACACTACTGGTGAAGCCCAAGAACTATTGGATGATACAATAATCCCCATCTTCAGCATTACATCAATTTCCTCCCCAATACTGTCTGCTAACGGACCGGTGACCCGATACGGATGAGTGCCTACAGGGCTTGCTTCTCCAGTATTGATATGATGATATATCCCCTGTACTTTTCCGGGTACATCTGAGAAAATATTGTCAAATTCTTTTAACACATTCCGTATCTCTGACTGTTGCTGGGAAGTAAGGGAAGTGTCAAGAGTAACCTCTTGTATCTTTCCTTTCCCCGCATTCTCAAATTTCCACTGAGGAAGGACAATGCCTTTGTTATCCATCTCTCTAATTCCTACTGTACACTTTTTATCAAAAAACGCTCTGTCAACAGCAATGGGAACAATTTAATCATTGTTTAAAAGTCATTTATGCCCAATCTCAGTATTACTTTTAGAACCAGGCACTCTCATTTTGAAATGTGCACTGATAACGTCCCATAAAATAAGTGTACAACACTGTCAACCATTTGGGAGAGATAATAACTATTCTGGCTTGTTCTTGAGTAAAAATCCATGGTTGGCACTCCTGTATCAACAATGACATTTGATCTCAGCCACAGACATGGGTAGGTTGTGTTATCAGCTACTACTTAAACGACTAACACAGGACTGCAGCTCCCTTCTATCTGCTTCATGATGCACCCTATAAGCCTCCAAAGACTAGTGTTGCCACAGCACTCTACACATTTGAAAACAACAGTGAAAAGTTAGTTCAGCAGTTAAGAATATAGGGAGAACTGGAAACTTCAGTGACTCTTTCACAATCACCATTCTTTCTACCCTCTAACGTCAAATTCAAGTGGCTCAGTTCCAACAGGTTTGATCCCCAAGTAGAGCCACTGAGTAACAAAAGGAACTATTAGCATGCTCTGGTGAACTCTTAGAAGTATGTGCGCACACACCTGTGATAGAAAATGCAAAAAAATGATGAGTGCTGAAGCCAATGAGTACTGAACATGTTCCAAGGCTTCTAGGATTCACTGACTGCTGGGGGGGGGGGGGGGAGAGAAAGAAAAGCTGAACTTGTGGAATGGAGAGGATGAAAGAAGAAAACGAATCTGACTGAGTTCTTTGCAATTTATAGTATCCTGGGAAAGAACACGGCTAACTAGAATCCTAGACTCCCACTTGGAAGACAAAGATAGATCCAATATTTTATTACAAGACACATTTGATTTTTCTGAACCACCACCACTACCATCACCACCAAGACCACCCCTTTTATGTTTTTTGCTTGTTTGTTTTTGCCAACTCACAGTGGAATTAACATATACATTTGGAAATTCATGTCAAAACACAATACTTTTAATTAAATGAAGGGAGTGCCTATGTTCCTACATGAACCCACATGTTTGAAATCTGACAAATAAACAACTTTGACTATTTAAAGACAGGCCTTTGTGATCCTATGTAATGTTTATAAATGCTCACAGCAGTAACCCTTTTGGTAAGCAATATAAACACCAAAATGTAGTGCTGTATGTTAAACATTTCATTAAGGGCTTGAATTCATTTGCTGCAGAGGTTTAACACTCATTTTAAAGACATACAACCCTTATTAAATAGGATTAAAAGATAGGGGGACTCTGTTGCCATAGTTATAATTTTTGCAGTCTGCAACCACCTCCACTTCTCTATCCTCCTACACCTTCAAACTCTAGTATTCTAAATCTCCTGCTCTTTAGAAAAAGCCACACATAGAATGCCACCTGCGCAACTGATTATGTATGTTCAAAAAGCTTGATCCAAAATGGATTAATTGATCATGTCTTTTTAAAATGAAACTTGCCATCGATGTATATGCTTACATTTAATTATTCCAGAAACTGAGAAATTCTTCAGAATCAAGAAACCAATTTTTATTTATTTCAAGTACATTGGTCATTAATTCATAAGAGAATATAATACATAAACTGATGCTAAAAATAATAAAATAGACAACAATTGTTGGTTCTAGGCTTAGGGCCTTTCACACAACGTACTTAAAACACTATGATTCCACTTTAACTGCCATGGCAACATCCTGTGGAATCCTATGATTTGCTGTTCAGAGAGGGAACTTACAATTCTCTGGCAGAGATCTAGGGCCTCAAACTACAAAGCCCTAGGTTTCACAGAATGCAGCCTTAGTATGTAAAAAATGGAATCACAATGCTATAATCATGTATCATGACAGGGCCCTTAGTGGTATTTTGAGAAGACTGTCTGAAACTAACCTAAGTCCCACTGATTTGAATGACATGATCTTAAATGTCAATAAGTCTGGGTCCTACCCAGAATTCACTGTACCCCCAAACAATATAAGATTGTATCATATAATACATGAACATATTCTCTCTGCTAGTTTACAATATGACTAAAAACTATATATATATATATATATGAGAAATCAAAAAATTTGAGGGAAGGGAGAATATGATGTCTGGTGTTTAAAATACTGATGACCAATAGCATTTGATCTAAAAATTGCTTCTCAATACACTGGTTGTGTGTGAATAATATAGTAAGCCAAGACCATGGTTGGATGACAAAGTAGGCCAGAATTTGAACAAGCGATGTTGTTTCATTTGGCATGAAAGCAGAAAAACAAGATTGTGCTTTGTTTAGTCCATGTTTTGTGCAGTAGTCTGAATCAGAAACTCTATCAGTTGCTGTCCCCAAAACTGGAGTCTTAAGCTAAGAACAAATCCTGATTTATTACTGGTTTGCTAGGTGAGGAACAAGACATGGACTAAGGGCTTTATCACAAACCATGGACTAAGGGCTTTATCACGCCAGCCCCTTTCACACTGTAAACACAGCAACAAATAAAATAAAATGGCAACCTACCTATTGCAGCCAACACTGCAGCCAACATTGCACTGATTGTCTTTCATGTGACTAGGGATCTTTCCCCCATCGTGTTCCCTTTCCATTCTGTCCCTTAACTCCCCTCCTTTGTGGGATGCCTTTGTTTATTTTTTTCCCAACTTTTGTTGCACAGTTTTGGAGCTCTGCAGCCCCAGTTTATCATTTAATTTTTTAAATAAAACTTGAGGGTGCAGAGCTCTGGAACTACATGAAAACCTCGAGGATGAAAACATTAAAAATAGTGAGGTGGGAAGGGGGGGAGGCGGGGACAGTGATACCAGTGATTGCCAATCGTGCCCCAATGGATTTTCACATCCAGGGCATCATGCGATTGGCAGCCCATTCATGGGTTTCCCCTGTGAATGAGAAGGGATGGCTAGGGGATGGGGCAGCTATGGGAGTGAAGTGTCATCCAATCACCATTGTGAATGCCTCTTGCCTCTGAATGAAATCATGGTTTAAAAGTTGTGTGTGATAAAGCCCTAAGTGTTCCTAACAGCAGAAGTAATATCCCAATGCTTTTTACAATATTAATGGAAAATATTTTTCTGCCACTAAGTTTTTAAGACCATCTGAAGGAAAATATAAAGGAAACCAATGGAAAGAAAAGGCAGGACTAAAGGGTGGGGAGAAGAAAAATTTCAAATACAGTCAGAGGCTGCATACACACTGTAGAAATAATCCACTTTGACACCACTTCAATTGCTGTGGCTCAATACTACAGAATTCTGGGAGCTATAGTAAGCTGATCTTGCTTAGCCTCCAAGATCAAACAAGATCTGGGGCCTTTAGGGTATTTAGGCAACTAGTTATAAGTAGGCAAAAGCATAAAATTTCACAAATTTTGAAATAACTAGTATGTCTGCATTAATACTAAAATTAATCAAGCTAAATATTAGGCAGAAATACATTTCCCTCAAAAGGGTTCTACAGGTTGAGTATCCCATATCCAGAAATCCAAAATACTCTAAAATACAAAATTGTCTACATGGGCTGCTGAGATAACAACACCTTTGCTTTCTGATGGTTTAATGTACACATTTTGTTTCATGCACAAAATTATTAAACATGAAACATAAATGAATTTTGTATTTAGATTTGGGTCCATTTCCAAGATATCTCATTACATATATGCAAGTATTCTAAAATACGAAAGAAAAAACCCCCATAAAATCCAAAATATTTCTGGTCCCAGACATATTGGACAAGGCATACCTTATCTGTACTTTTTAAAATAAACATGCACATTAAGATTAAACTAGTTTAATCATATCTATACTAACATTTCTAATATTTCTCTGTTACTGAGAATTATGAGATTACCAAATGGTATTCACTCAAGAAATACACTTTAAAAACGAGAAGACAAAGCCAACAAATTTAATACACCAACCACTATATGATTTTCTAAAAATAATGTTAAATTATTTTTACAACTTTTCCCTTGTCATGATCTAGTTCTCTATAGTGGGAGAACAAACTAAACAAAGCAAAAAAAAAAAATCTGTCTAAGTTTTTCCCTAAAAGCATCAGTATCCATCTATGGGTCAAAAGGAGGAGAGCAGTAATAAATCAACAACTTCCTTGAAAGGAATTCTGTTTTACTTTATGTATTACTTCTTCTGCTAGGCTTGAACTTTGATTTCATCTCCAAAATCATAGAACCATAGAGTTGGAAGAGACCACAAGAGTCATCCAGTCCAACCCCCTGACATGTAGGAACTTTCATTCAGAGCATTCCCGACAGATGACCATCCAGCCTCTTGTTTAAAGACCTCCAATGAAGGAGACTCCACCACACTTCGAGGGAATGTGTTCCACTGTCGAACAGCTCTTACTATCAAGACGTACCTCCTAATGTTTAGGTGGCACCTCTTTTCCTGGAGATTGCATCAGCTGTTTTGTGTCCTGTTCTCTGGAGCAGCAAAAAACATGCCTGCTCCATCCTCAATATGACATCCCTTCAAATACTTAAACAGGACTATCATATCACCTCCTAACTGTTAAAGAATTTGCTACACCTTAAAGTTTGGGCTGAGTTTGACTTTAAGCAAATATCAGGATAGTTGAAGTCACCCATCACTGTTACATCTCTACTTTCTGAGTGTGTTGTCATCTGTTCTAGAAAGGCATCATACAATTCTTCAGTCTGACTTGGGGATCTGTAGGAGACTCCCACAGTATCATCCTTGTTGTTTCCCTCCTCTTTAGTTTTTATCCAGATGCTCTCCACCTGATTTCCAGGATTTAAATCCTGTATGTTTTCACAGGTTTAAACATGCCTGTCATATAATGCTATTCCTCCTCCTCTCCTGTTTGGCCTATTTCTCTTTAAAAGGATATATCCCTCTATTCTTACATTCCAATCATGAGACTCATCCCACCAGATTTCAGTGTTGCCTATTATATTGTATTTGCTTTGTTGTGCTAGGAGTTCAAGTTCATCATTTTATTTCCCATGCTCTGTGCATAAGTGTAAAGACATCTAAGACCATGGGTCTGCCTCCCTCCCAGCTGCTTGTGTAAAGTTTTTGCCTCCCACTATTGAGTGCTTGCACTATTTGCCTTGTTCCCTCTATGACAGTTTGACTGTTATCTCCAGCCCTTGATATACTCTTGCCTTCTAAAATACTGTCTCCCTCCCCCACATAGCTCAGCTGAAAGCCCTCTTGATCAAATTTTTGAGACTATTGGCAAAAACATTTCTGCCCACTGGCGTGAGATGCAACCCATCTCTTGCCAGAAGTCCCACCTCATAGAACCGCAGGCCATTATCAAAGAATCCAAGTTGTTCTTGGCGGCACCATCAACTTAGCCAGTTGTTCACATCTGCTATTTTCCTCTCCCTTCCTGGAGCATGTCCTTCAACTGGGAGAAGAGTTGAGAGGCAACCTGTACATCCAGCTCTTTTAGCTTCCTACCCAAAGCCTCATAATCCCTTCTGATATTCTGAAGGCTGGGCCTTGCAGTATCACTGGTTGCCACATGGACCAAAAGAAAGGGGTAATGGTCAGTAGATTTGACAACTCTTGTCAGCCTCTCTGTCACATCACAGATTTTTGCCCCAGGGAGACAACACACCGCCTGAGACATCTTGTCAGGCCCACAAACCACCAATTCACTCCCTCAGCAAGGAGTCCCCCCCCACGACCTCATTCGAGGCTTAGCATCGACTGTTCTTTGTGGTGGTACTCCCAGGGGCCCCTGCACTGTCCCTGAGGACTGTCCTTGCTGCTCTTCCTCATTATCCCTGATAAGATATCTCATTATGTATATGCAAATATTCCGAAATCCCCCCAAAATAATATTCCAAAATCCAGAATACTTCTGGTCCCAAGCATTTCGGATAAGGGATGCTCGGTTTGCAGCTTGCTGTGTTTCACAGAGTGTGGACGACTTAAAAATGCTTTGTGAACTAGAGCTGGTTGCAAATTTTTCTGGATTATTATCCTTTTTGTTGTTGTGTGCTTTCAAGCAATTTCCTATTTATGGCGAGCCTAAGGTCACAGAGTTTTCTTGGCAAGATTTGTTCAGAGAAGGTTTGCCATTGCTTCCCTCTGAGGGGGAGAGTGTGATTTGCCCAAGGTCACCCAGTGGGTTTCACAGCTGAGCTGGGTCTTCAAACCCTGATCTTCAGAGTCATAGTCCAACCTCCAGACTACTATGCTGGCTCTCTATAGCTGAACATTTTTGTTGTCCTGGACTATTTTCTAGAAATTCCAAGCACCAGCACCATCACCACCACCGCCACCACCACCATCATCATCATCATCATCTCTCTCATATATATATATATATATATATACACACACACACACACACACACACAGAGACAAACACTATTAGTTGTATTTCATACTGGGTTTGGGGGCACATTTCCCGTAAAGATGCATATGGTGATGAGGTCTGTGATGTTTGTATGCCAAGTGACCTTTCTCTTCCCTTACCTAATACTTCTATTTCAAGAAAGGTATAGGTAAAAGGATTAGCCTGCCTAACAACAGAGCAACGTGGTTAATTCCATCCAGTTTTATTATTTTGTGGTAACAGATCTATTTTCCTGAACATGATAGAGAGATATCTTTCACTAAATTACATTTGTAACTTCATTGTTAATTGGGGAATCAAAAAAGTTAGGTAAAATAAATAGGAAGAAAATAGTGAATTAGTAGCTTAATCAAGGAGTTAAATCTATCAATCTGTTTGACTAGTCATCAAAAATTGCTTCACATTTACTTGCTTAACATGATTTTAATGTATAATTTTTTCTAGTTCCTATCTGATGCAAGGTATTATTTCCTAGAAATGGGAAGACATGAAGAAAAAAATTAGTAACATTTAGAAAACTCTCCTGTGCCCATCCTTCACTGTTTGTGCTGACAGTAAACTGTTGGGAGAGTTCATTATCATCAATGTTGAGTTAAACTTTATTTCCAGAAATGCTGACAGCCCAATCCTTAAGATTCTGACTGTATGAGATTGTTTCTCTCCAGATAACATGATTTATTTTGTTCATTACAAAATGTTTGCTTGTTTTCATCCCCCCTCCTCTTTTTTAAATAGCAACATAAGAAAGATGGCATACAATTGAATAAATTGGTAAAACTCCACTGTATCAGTATGTAGTTGAAATGCAGAAATCATTATTCCTATTAATAGATGCCAGTGTATTAAATATAGGCAAAATAATGTGAACAAATGACAAGGGTTGGATATACTACAGCAAACTTCTCTCCAATGGATGGAAGGTGTTGAAATGATCCATAAGAATCTTTATTACCATGAAAGCCTCTTTGAGTTCCTGTCTTGGGAGAAAGGTGAGATATAAGAAAATAAAACAACAACAACCAATCTGTCTAAGAGCTGGTATGAAGATTTGTATGCAGTGCTGGGTCAGAGCAACAGAACAGACAGAGTTGTTGGTGTACCCTCCCCATGCTAGCTGAGCATGCTGATGGTATATAAAGTGTGGTGCTGGGGAATTCAATGATGGATGAAGTCAACATTCATGCAGGAGCTTTTTTGAGGACTTCATAGCTGCCTTGACAACTGTGAAGCTTTCCCAGTCCATGATTTCGCCAGCACATTTTGCTGAAAATACTCTTATCTGGAAAGGCGGAGTGCTGGTGATGGAGGGATTTATGTAACTTTGGGGGGAAGCAGACGGGGGGCACGGGGCCACCCCTGGAAGCTGCAGATCGGGGCCGAGGTATCTGCACTCCTCGGCCCCGAGCTGCAGCGTCCCAGGCCCAGGAAGGAGCGCTAAAATAGCACTCCTTCTGCTAGATGCCGAAGGTGCATCGCAAAAGGCTCCGGCACACCTTCGGTGCCTCTTCCGCTGCAGCGTGTGCGGACACTGCAGTGGAAGTGCCTTGTCGGAGCGCCGGCTGTGCAGAGCGATGGGCGCTCCGACGATGTATTCGGGAAGGGGTTGGGGCGCCCAGCGTGAGGCTGCCCCTCCCCTTCCTGGCCTAAAAAACGGGACTTTGCTTAGGCCCTTTGTTGTCACAGATGGGTTACTCCCTTGTGAAATTTGGATTGGTTATGATTAGGCTTCCCTGCTGTTGGAAGAATGATTAGGATAATCAGCTCCACATGGGTATATATCAAATTAATAATAGCAACAACAAAATTTGAAGACCTTGTTTCAGTAATTCCTTAAGAAAAATAATGTGTGGTTTGTTCTCTATTGCACCCTTTCCTGAAGGTTAGGGACCTTGAAACCGTGGTACATGCACTGGTAAATTCTTGTCTCGATTTCTGCAATGCACTCTACATGGGTCTACCCTTGTGCTTAGTTCGGAAACTTCAATTGGTACAGAATATGGCAGCCAGGCTGGTCTCAGGTAAAACCAGAAGAGACCACATAATACCTATTCCAGGGGTCAGCAACCTAAGGCCTGCGGGCCGGGTGTGGCCTGCGGAGGCCTTCGAACCGGCCCCTGCCCAGTCCTGCCACCGCCGCCGCTGCCTTTCGCAGCCGCGGGGGTCCTCCAGGGCACCATTTTGGAATCCAAAATGGTGCCCCGGTTGAGAGAGCCCTCCTGGGGGGCCCTGCAGCCGCGCCGGGCCTTAAGGGAGTCCTCCTGGGGGGCCGCCGCAGCCGCAAAAATGGTGCCCTGTCGTCGTGTGCATGCGCGCGCGACGTGGGGTGCCATTTTGTTTCCCAAAATGGTGCCCCCACATGCACGGCGCACATGAGTGCACTGGCCCCCAGCGCCATTCCCCCCCCCGGCCCGCCGGCAAAAAAGGTTGCCGACCCCTGACCTATTCTAAAATTGCTCCACTGGTTGCCTATCAGTATTTGGGCACAGTACAAGGTGTTGGTCATCACTTTTAAAGCCCTAAAAGGCTGGGGCCCAAGCTATCTTTGGGACCGCCTCCTTCCATATAATCCACCCCACGCACTAAGGTCCTCTGTGAAGAATTTATTGCTACCTATAAAAACTTGATTATCTGCAACTGCCCAGAGGACCTTTTCGGCTATTGCTCCCAGACTATGGAATAGCCTGCCAGATGAAATCCATCACTTGACCACCTTAAACAGTTTTTAAAAAGCTGTTAAGACAGATCTCTTCCAGCAGGCCTTTTCTGAGTAGATAACCGGCCACTGAAAATAGTTATGCCTGACCCTGATTTCCGCTACAGCTATTTTAATTTATTTGTCATTTATTGTAGTTTGTTATTTTTAAATATGTTTTTAAACTTTGAATGTTTAATTGTATTTTAGGGGGGGGCTATTGAGGGATAGGATTGTTTGCTTTATCATGTAAGCTGCCCCTGTTGTATTTTACAGAGAAGCTGGATACAAATTATTATTATTATTATTATTATTATTATTATTATTATTATTCTGTGCATATTGCTCTCTATGTGAATGTCATTTGAAATCACTTTGAAATTTGCTTACCAGAAATTATGACCTTTTGTTGATATTCTGATGTATAACCTAGGTAGAGTGTAGAAGAACTGTTTAAATCTTTGATGTTCCAAAACATGGAAACAATAAAGAGTAAGAGGACTAATACAGTGTTACAAGGGTGGCTTATAAAATAGCATCAGCACTTAAATTCTGTCAGTAAACCAATAATTTCAGGAAGAAAGCTAACATTAAATTATCAAAACTTTTGTTTGTTTTCAGTCGTTGAAAGACTAGAGTTTGCTATTCCAAAATTTCTCACTTTTTGCAGAGTTGCAATTCTTTCATTTGGTGGTTTACCTGCTCTGATTTCTAAATAATAATAATAATAGCCTGTGGTAATAGTAAGCACAATATTATAAATATTGCAAAAAGCATTTTTAATAGAACTGTATTGTAAGAGCTGATTTCATTCTCCCATGTACTATTTCACAGATGTGAAAAAATGGCAAACATAATGAACTTGAAGTAAAAATAGCTAGTCATCTTCAGTACACGATACTCACTTCACTAGATCAGAACAAGCTTCTGGCTACTCCTCTAGTCACAGCACATGAAATTCAATGGAAGGCTGCATCCCCCCCCCCCCCTTCAATAGCATATTATACAAAGAAGAAAAATTAAAGATCCTGTTAATAAAAAAGTCCATTTTCATGTCTTTTACAATTATTTTCTCACACATAGTTAAGCAAGCAGTTTACATCACACAGTTGTAAGCGATTAGGATAAGTTCAAACACAAGTCCATTTGAGTAGAAAACCTGAATGCTACATAACTCATGAAAGCAGTGTTAATAATCAAAGAGATAAATCATGCAACAGAGAGAGAATATTACATTTGCCATTTTATTATCCCATACATGAATCAAAGAATGCTAAGTGCATTTAAGCCTTTGTGAAATTTGAAATGATTGGCTCAGTCTCCTTATGTTTGAGTGTAGTGGAACAAACAAATTCCTCATTATTAATAATTCAGTACTACACCCCTTCTCCTGGACATTTTCAATAGATTTCGGGGTTGAGACTGTTTGGCTGATGCTTTCCCAGATTAATGCAGGAGCCGTGAAGGAAGGTAGATAAAATCTATTTCCTCCTAGCAGCCTGTATCTCCTTCACAGGGACTAGAGTCAGGACCATCTTCCACCTGCTAACATAACCTACACCAGTATACATACACAAACATAAAGCACCAATAGAATTTTGGCCTTTCTTTTGTGATCCAGTTGTGCATATTTATCTACTTGAGAATATGGATGATGGCTATGCACATTATGAGCATAGATATTTGCCCATGCTGCATTTCTTCAACAGCCTGCACATTTGAATTTAAATCCAAATTGTAACTCATATTCTGCCTCAATGCATATTAACTATGCAGGGTTGGGCTAGGCTGGGATGCATGCCTTGTCATAGAATACTTTGGCATGTATGACAAATAAAACTAAATTAAAGAAATATATTCAATTCAATTTGCTAGCCTCAGTCCTATGATGGTAAAATTTGGAGCTTGCAAGCTGTATCAGGGCCCTGGCCTACTTTCATACAGCCTTAATAAGAAAAGACTCTCATCCAACAGTTCTCTATGCATTAAAGAACTGCATATATACACCAAAATAATGTAAAAGCCAACCTGATTTAGTGGTGATAGCACTGGACTCAAAAGATCAGGATGTGATTCTCTGCTGTGCCATGGAAACCTAGGGAATGTTGCATTCTTTTAGCTTAAGGAGAGGGCAATGGAAAACCTCCTGGGAATAAATCTTTCCATGAAAATCCTTTAATAAGGTCACCATAAGTCACACATAACAACAAATATGCAACTATTGTAAGAATAGATTATAACCATCACTAGAAGAGCAGATCTTTTTACCTAGCTCATAAGGTAAAAGGGATAATGAGAGCCAGTGTAGCACAGTGGTTTGAAAGTTGAACTACAACTCTAGAGACCAGGGTTCAATTCCCAGCTCAGCTATGAAACCCTTCTGTTTCAGTTTACCTCTCAAAATAATTTGCTGCACTGTGCAAATTACTATTTCACTATTCACTCCATTTCTTTTACTTCACTACTCACTCCAGACAAAAGTCTGTCTTCTTTCAGTCAAACGGATTGATAGATTTACTTATATCAGTGCAAAATTAACTCTTTGATTAAGCTACTAATTCACTAAATTCCTAGTTATTTTACCTAACTTTTTTGATTCCCCAATGTACAATGAAGTTACAATTGTAATTTAGTGAAAAATGTCTTTCTGTCATGTTCAGGAAAACAGATCTATTACCTCAGAATAATAAAACTGGAGGGAATTAACCACATTGCTCTGTTTTTAGGCAAGCTAATCCTTTTACCTCTATCTTTCTTGAAATGGAAGCATTAGGTAAGGGAAGAGGAAGGTCAGCTGGCATATATCACAGACCTCATCACCATAGGCATCATTACAGGAAATGTACCCCCAAACCTAGTATATATATACAGAGAGAGAGAGAGAGAGAGAGAGAGAGATGATGATGATGATGATGATGATGATGCTGCTTGGAATTTCCAGGAAATAGTCCAGGACAACAAAAATGTTCAGCTATCGAAAGTCAGCATAGCATAGTGGTATGAGGGTTGGACTATGACTCTGAACACCAGGGTTTGAAGACCCAGCTCAGCTATGAAACCCACTGTGTGACCTTGGACAAGTCACACTCCCTCCTCCTCAGAGGAAAGCAATGGCAAACCTTCTCTGAACAAATCTTGCCAAGAAAACCCTGTAACCTTAGGCTCGCCATAAATCGGAAATTGCTTGAACGCACACAACAACAAAAAGGATAATAATCCAGAAAAATTTGCAACCAGCTCTAGTTCACTAGGCATTTGTAAGTCCTCCACACTTTGTGAAACACAGCAAACTGCAGACCGAGCATCCCTTATCCAAAATGCTTGGGACCAGAAGTGTTCTGGATTTTGGATTATTATTCTGGGAAGATTTTGGAATACTTGCATATACATAATGAGATATCTTTTCAGGGATGATGAGGAAGAGTGCAAGGAAAGTCCTCAGGGACAGTGCAGGGGCCCCTGGAGTACAACTGCAGGGAACAGTCGCTGCTAAGCCTTGGAGGAGTTCGTGTTGGTGGTGGGGAACTCCTTGCTGAGGGATACAGCAACAGTGGTTTTTGGGCCTGATGAGATATCTCGGCCTGACAAAATGTGTTGTCTCCATAGGGCAAAAATCCATGATGTGACAGAGAGGCTTACAAGAGTTGTCAAGCCTATTAACCATTACCCCTTTCTTTTGGTCCATGTGGCAACCAGTGATACTGCAAGGCCCAGACTTCAGAATATCAGAAGGGATTATGAGGCTTTGGGTAGAAAGCTGGAAGAGCTGGATACACAGGTTGTCTCTCATCTCTTCTCCCAGTTGAAGAAAGGGAGAGGAAAACAGAGGATGTGAACAACTGGCTAAGCTGATGGTGCTGCCAAGAACAACTTGGATTCTTTGATAATGGGCTGCGGTTCCATGAGGTGGGACTTCTGGCAAGAGATGGGTTGCATCTCACGCCGGTGGGCAGAAATGTTTTTGCCAATAGTTTCAAAAATTTGATCATGAGGGCTTTCAACTGAGCCATGTGGGGGAGGGAGACAGTATTTTGGAAGGCAGGAGTACATCAAGGGCTGGAGATAACAGTCAAACTGTCATAGAGGGAACAAAGTAAATAGTGCAAACACCCAACAGTGGGAGGCAAAAACTTTATACAAACAGCTAGCGGGGGGGAAGCAGACCCATGGTCTTCGATGTCTCTACACTAATGCACAGAACATGGGAAATAAACAAGATGAACTTGAACTCCTAGTACAACAAAGCAAATACAATATAATAGGCATCACTGAAATCTGGTGGGATGAGTCTCATGATTGGAATGTAGGAATAGAGAGATATACCCTTTTAAAGAGAAATAGGCCAAACAGGAAAGGAGGAGGAATAGCATTATATGGCAGGCATGTTTACACCTGTGAAAACATCGAGGATTTAAATCCTGGAAATCAGGTGGAGAGCATCTGGTTAAAAGCTAGAGAGGAAGGAAACAACAGGGATGTTACTGTGGGAGTCTCCTACAGACCCCCAAGTCAGACTGAAGAATTTGATGCCTTTCTAGAACAGATGACAACACACTCAGAGAGATGTAGCAGTGATGGGTGACTTCAACTATCCTGATATTTGCTTAAAGTCGAACTCAGCCAAAACTTTAAAGTCTAGCAAATTCCTTACTTGCCTTGAAGACAGTTTCATTGTCCAAAAGACAAGAAGAGGTAACAAGAGGATCCACTATTTTAGATCTGATCCTAACCAACAGGGATGACCTGGTAAATGGGGTGCAAGTGGGAGTGATCATGTTGCCCTGGAGTTTGTTATACAGTGGAAAGGAGAAACCAGGCATAGACAAACACATTCTAGACCAGGGGTCCCCGGACTTTTTGATCCGGGGGTCGGTTCGCTGGCCCCCAGATCTTTCAGGGGGGCGGAGGCACACGCGCATGCGCACGACTCCAGGCGCCATTTTGGAACACAAAATGGCGCCCAAGTAGTGCGCATGCACGCGCAATGCTGGGTGCTATTTTGTGTTCCAAAATGGTGCACAGAGTTGTGCGCATGCGCGCGCAACGCCAAGCACATGCGCACAACTCCGGACGCCATTTTGGAACACAAAATGGCATCCAGCGGCGGGCACAAGCGGCAGCGGCAGCAGGCCCGGCTGTGGGCCAGTAGGAAGGCCTCGACGGGACAGGGCCGACCCACAGGCTGTAGTTTGGGGACCCCTGTTCTAGACTTTAGGAGCACTGATTTCAGTAAACGTGGGGAAATACTGGCAGTGATCTCCTGGATAGAAATACTAAAAGAGAAGGGAGCTCAGGACAGATGGGAGTTTCTCAAAAGGGAAATTCAAACAGTTCCAATGAGAAGGAAAAATGGGAAGTGTCTCAAGAAACCAGGATGGATGACTAAAGAACTTTCAACTGAGCCAAGTTTTAAATGAAACATGTATAAGAAATGGAAAAAAGGGGAAATCACAAAATTGGAATTCAAACAAATGGATAGCACGTGTAGGGGTAAAATCAGAAAAGCAAAAGCACAGAATGAATTCAGGTTTGCTAGAAAGGTTAAGAACAATACAAAGGGCTTTTGGGGGTATGTCCTTAGAGGGAAATGGTAGGACCACTACACTGAGAAGATGGCAAAATGCTAACAGGACAGAGAAAAGGCAGAACTACTCAATACCTTCTTTGCCTCAGTCTTCTCACAAAAGGAAAAGGGTACTCATCCTGAGGAAAATGGAGCAGATGACACAGTAGGGGAAATGCAGCACAGAATAAGTAATGAGGTAGTACAGGAATACCTTGTTAATCTAAATGAATTTATGTCTGTGGGACCAGATGAACTACATCCAAGGATATTAAAAGAACTGGCAAATGTAATCTCACAGCTATTGGCAATAATCTTTGAGAACTCCTGGAAAACAGAAGTCCCAACAGACTGGGGAGGACAAACATTGTTCCCATCTTCAAAAAGGGGAAAAAGAGGATCCCAACAATTATTGTACAGTTAGTCTAACATCAATACCAGAAAATATTATAGAGCAGATAATTAAACAGAGAGTTTGTAAACATTTAGAAGGCAACACTATAGTGTAACACCATAGTTGGACTATGACTCTGAAGACCAGGGTTTGATTCCCAGCTCAGTCGTGAAACCCACTGGGTGATCTTGGGCAAGTCACATGCTCTCAGCCTCAGGGGAAGGCAATGGCAAACCACCTCTGAACAAATCTTGCCAAGAAAATCTCACAACAGGTTCACCTTAGTCACCTGTCAGAAATGACTTGAAGGCACAAAACACACACACAATGAAAAGTACCAATAACCACACAAACAAATATTGCAACAATCAGCAATCTCCTGACATGTTTACTCCATCTGGAGCAGCTCATGTATAGCATTGTATTTTTCACGATGTGCCTATTTCTCACCAATTTGGAATGATTAAAGACATACATTTTATTGACACCACAGAATACCAGATGGCTTTTAAGAGACAGAGGAAATGGAAAGATCATTGAGTAACTATATCTTGAGGGTCCTATGATTCAAGGACATGGAGGAACACTACAAATGTAAACACAGTAAATTAAACTATCAAGCAGTATCTTCAAATTCACAGTAAATGACATTGCAATTAAGCTCCCACAAAATTCCTATGAAGAACAGGTTACATGTCATAAATGCATCACTCTCATTATGGATTAATTTAATTCAACCTTATTTCACCAATAGGGAAAAATTATTCTGTAGCTTAACTATTTTGTTAATTGAAATTATCTCCCCAAATGTTTAGATCTTTATTAGGCAATAAGTGTGACCTTATACATCTCATCTGGGAAGGACTATTAACAAGAATCAAACTGCTGCCTAGCCATCTAGCCATTTTAAGGAGACTATCTGGCCATGCCCTACATGTCTTATTTGCTGTGGGTTCTTTCCTAGGTTGAAACCACTACCACAGCTGTAAAAGACTAGCACAGGAGAGTAAGATGGGCCTATTTTGATTATAAACCAGTGATGAGCAACTTCTGAGAATCTGGTGACTATTTTGGCAGGTGGCAAAACTTATCCACACACACCTCTGCACAAAAGCCCTCCACCCAACAGCAAACTGTACTCCCAGAATCCACTAAAGGCCATGCTTTCCCATTTAAAGCCTCCCTCCTCTTTTAGGCCAGAAAAAAAAGTTTTCAAAAAAATGTGATTAAAGATGACTTCTGTGGACATGATTTATCATTTTGGGGGCATTTTCTGGGGGGTTTAAAGGTCCAACAGATGGTCTAGTCTGCCAACTCTTTTATATGTCAGGGTAGAACTCTGAAGCCCCATATGTTCTTTTATTGGTTTTGAAAAAAGGTCTGAAAGGAAAGTGAAAGAGCAGTATAGTTGGTGGTGTGTGTCTCTGAGTTGTTTACAACTTACAGTGACCCTGTAGAAAACCTATTACATGTTTTGGGGGAGGACAACATTTGTTCAGAGGGGGTTTGTTGTTGCCTTTCTTTAAGGCTGAGTTTGACTTGCCCAAGGTCATCCAGTGGGTTTCCATGGCCAAATAGGGATGTGAACACTGGTCTTTCTGAATCCTAGTCCAACACTGAAACAACTAAACCACACTGGCTTCAATTATGTTAAATGTAATACTGCCGTAAATGAAGAAATGAAAGAGATGCTACCAAATTTACTGATTATTTAAAGGGAACTGAATTACTATCAACTTAATCAATGGCTAGATCAACACCTGCAAAGCTATTCATCATACATTTGTCTTTTTAAAAATGCAGAGTGCTCTCTCTGTGTTTGGCTCCTCCCTCCTGCAGGCATTGTTAAGGCAGGCATCTTGCCAGACACTGAGCCAAAGGGCAAGAGTAAAAGCCTGGTGTGCAATGGAGTCCCACTTTGCTTCCTGAGTCTAGATGGAATGGACAGTGGACCAAAGCAAGCTATTATACACTGACCTTGAGAAGCTTTTGCCAGATGTTTGCTCTCTTAAGAAAATAGAACACTTGTTGAGGAGAATTTCATGAGACCAGCTTTGGTTAAGTGTTGAGAGTTCTTCAGGCCAAACTGACCTGTGTGTTATGATTATTTGTTCCGTATTTCTGATCAGCCAGTATGTGGCCAGAAAATATAAGGGGTACTGCCAGTTCAGTCATAATGGGCAGAAAAAGATACAGTGGTGGAGGTAGAACAAGCCAATGAAGGTGAAAGGGGGAGTGGCTTTTCCTCCTTCTGGCTCACCATCCAAGCAACAGATTCCTGAATGATTCCTAGTAGAATCCCTTCAGACATAAAGTACCGATGTTTATCACAAGGTCAGTGACTGGGTAGAGCTGTATGATCCAGGAGAAGCAAGTTGGCCTTCCATGTATAACTGAAACCTGGTTCACTGAAGAGGGGTGTGTCAACTTGACCCAATTATGCCCATCAGGTTTTCGAGTGCAGCAGCAGACAAGATCTGATGGGTGAGGAGGATCCATTCCCCTGTTGAGGTACCCTGTCTGACAATATCCAAAGTTTGAATGAATACAACTGGCAATAGGGCAATGAGACAGGATACAGACTCTGTGGGTGTACTGTCCACCCTGCTACCCAACTGTCTCAATGCCAGAGCTGCTGGAGGTGATCTTGGAAGTGGTGCTAACCTCCTGAAAACATATTGTTTTGAGGGATTTTAACATCCATGCTGAAGCACCCTTATCAGGGCTGGCTCATGATTTCATGGCTTCCATGGCAACCATGGGCCCATCTCAAGTAATATCTGCCCCAAAATATATATCAGAGACTCCACATTGAAGATAGAGTCTGGGGGCATAACTGAGGCACATAATTGTCCAGTTTTGATGACTTTCAGGTTATTCAACATGATGATGTGGGCATGTTGCTTGGACAGGTGTGAGGCCAAACCTTTGTCTGTTAGACCCATGTCTATCCTGGCTAATTAAAGCTTACAGAGGAGGGCTGGCCAATAGGGTGGTGGAGGTTGTAAATGCTTCTTTGAAAGAGGGCTATGTTCCAAACTCTAAAACAAACAACTGTAAGACCTTTGTTGAAAAAGCAAAGGTAAATTGGATCCCATCTCCCTAGTTACTATCAGCCAGTCCCTTATCTTCCCTTTCTAAGTAAGGCCCTAGAGTGACTCCACACTTTCTTTGATGAAACAGATCACTTGGATTCATTCCAGTCTGGGGTCAGGCTTGGTTATGGGTCAGAAACAACCTTGATCAATTTGGTGGACGAATTGGGCAGGGAGAGTGAATCCCTATTGGTACTCCTGGATCTTTCAGCAGCATTTAATACCATTATCCTTCTGGCTTGTTTAACTGATATGGGACTTGGGAGCACTGTTTTTCATTCTTTCTTGGGTAGTACTGGGGGACTGGGCTTTTGGCCATTGGCCTGTGGGATTCCATGGGGTCAATACTGTCTCCTGTGCTTTTCAATATGAAGCCACTGGGAGAGGTCACTTGGAGCTTTGGGATTGGGTGTCATCATTATGCTGATGATTCCCAACTGATGGGAAGGAGGCTGTGGTAGCATCGAGTTGTTTTCTGGGTGCAAGTAAAGAACTGGATCTAGGTGAACAGTCAGGCTTAATCCAGACAAGAAAGAAGTGCTTCTGGTCAGTAGGAATATCAACATGGGATTGGAATCAGACTGTTCTGAATGGAGTTCCTCTCCCTCTGAAAGATCAGATTTGTAGCTTGGGGGTGCTCTTGGATCCAGTGCTATTGATGGAAAGCTAGGTTGCTGTGGTGGCCAAGAACACCTCTGTCCAGCTTTGGCTGGTGTATCAAGACACCCTTTCTTGGGGAAGGCAGATTTGGCTGCAGTGACTCATGCCTCAGTTGCCATTTAACTAGACTACTGTAATGCTGTAATACATGAGGCTGCCCTTGAAAAGTGTTCAAAAGCTGCAGCTAGTGCAAAATGTAGCAGCCAGACTGGTGTCAGGTGTACATTTTAGAGACGACACAACACTGGTCTCACAAGAACTGCACTGACTTTCAATTTGCTTCCAAGCTCAATTCAAGTTGCTAGTGTTGACCTACGAAGCCCTAAATTATTTGAGGCCAAGATATCCGAAAGAATGCCTCCTCCGATATGAGCCTGCCAGAAATCTGAGATCTTCAAAGGATGTCCTGTTGTGTGCCCAGCACCTCATGATATTAGGTACCTCAAATGTGTAACTCCGTCCACAAGAAAGCTAGGTGGGACTCATCCCCTTTAATCTTCCAGCAGACAGGCCAAACAGTGCTCTTCTGCATTTTTAGATTGTTTTTATGAGTTTTTAAAGAGCATTTCAATGTGTTTTAAAAACATTTTTATCTTTGTATTGTCTGAATTGTTTTTTTATTTGTTCAGCGCCTTGAGAGCCCTTGTGGACTGGCAGAGGATACAGAAATACAATAAATAAATAAATAAATAAATAAATGGATTTTTTTTTTTTTAAAAAAAGCACCTTTGATATAATTGACCAGTTGAGTGGCTAGCATTAAAAGCTGCAACAGCTGTCCTGTTTCTGCCCCCCTTCCCATTCTTCTCCTTAAGTCTTAATTCTCAACCAGTGACACAGCGCAATGCTTGTTGCTAGGAAACAGTTGCTCTGAGTTACTAAACTAGCAATGCGAAAGAGTGCTGCTAGCAGGAATATTTGTCTCTTGCATTCACATCTTGCTTGCTGTCCACTCACCCTTACCTTCTCACATGTCCATTATAAATTAGGATTTGAAAAGCCCGTTAAATTTTGTGGTGAAAATGTCTTTCCATTTGTTGTAAGAGAGGAAGAATTCTTTATTTAAAAAGTGGTTTCTATGAGCATAAGAAGATTTAAAGCTCAACATAAAATCACTCCCACTAGTCTAAATCTAGTCATGTAGCGATACTAATTTTATGGCCCCAAATTTTTCTGTAACTACCACCAGATATGATTTCAATCTGATATAACAGTTTGCAGAGTCAGTTGACATATCCCTCAAAGAAAGCTCTAATTTTTGTGTTTTCCTCTCTTTCAATCTGCAGAGTCAGGTTTTCAGGGAAGTTTTTGAAAAACTTAATTACTGAATGGCCCTTATAGAAGATATTCATTTGTGGTGTCTCACAATTTCAACAGTATAGCAACAGTTTGTATTAACTAATAAGGCATGAACTTCCCTTTCTACTTCATAATGCCAATTGCACATGATGG
Organism: Phrynosoma blainvillii; assembly: GCA_026167975.1. Classification (NCBI taxonomy): domain Eukaryota; kingdom Metazoa; phylum Chordata; class Lepidosauria; order Squamata; family Phrynosomatidae; genus Phrynosoma; species Phrynosoma blainvillii. The sequence goes on from JANUYF010000001.1 coordinate 357,680,199, forward strand.
AAGCTCATTCCATAATGATAACTGATGAACTTATAATAGCAGCAGCATCCATAAATTGCAGTGATGCAAAATTTAAAACAACAGTGCAATAAATAAAATCATAGCTAAAATAAACAGTCTTGATAACAAGACCGACCAATAATCTATCAAGGGCCCAGTAAGCCAGTACTGTTTTTATTGCCTGTCAAAAGCTTGGCTGATAAGAAGCCAATCCTACTTCCCTCAAAAGGTGTTTATATCACATATAATTATGATATCAATGTTCCAAAATTATTCCTTGGATTGTATTGACTGATAGTGCTGTGTTAGGTCTGTTGTGTTTAACATGATTGTGCTGCCTGGATTGTTGTTATGAGTTTAAATAGACTAACAGGAAACATTCTGCAAAGTGTGTGGCTACATTTTTCTCTTAATTTGCACAGAAAAAATGTGGAAGTGTAGAGTAATGATAAATCAAGACAACCTCATCATTTTTTGGTATTATATTGGCATCCTATTTTTTCTTCAAGGAACTCAGAATAGATTTTAGAAATCTCCTGTCCCCCTCCAAAACTTTATGTACTAATCCTATAAAACACCCAGTCTGGTATAATGGCTAAAGAATCAAACAAATACTAAGAAGACTGAGATTCAAATCCCCCTTCGCCATGAAATTCAATGGTGACTTGGAGTAGTTATCAACTCTTAGCCTAACTTTACCTCACAGATCTATTCTGTGAGGTGTGCACTGCCCGGAGGTTGTAGAAAGAAAGGCAGGATGGTTTACTGTCATATCTCTACATACAGATCTGTATAGATTAATGAAAAAATGGGGATAGTTGAGGTATCATAGCTCAACAATATCTGATTGAGTTTCACAAGTAAGTGCATATTCAAGTAACAATCTCCTTTGTCTAAACTTAACAGCCCTTCAGCTTCCTTAAATAGTTCTCAAGAGGAGGACGGGAAGGGCCAACTTTTAAAAAAAGAGAAAAGTGTATTAAAGTTAAACAAATAAAATACTCAAAGTGGGAAAAACACAATTGTCAACCCAAGGCACGTTAAAGACATAACAAAGTAGAACAGAATGACAGAGTTTATTGGCAATTCAAGAAAGGAAGTTAAAAAGTCCAGAGAAAAATTAATGAAAGTTATGTTGGAATCCGTTACAGTTATCCCTCCTTGTTTGCAGACTTCGAGTGCACAGTCTCAGTCCTTTGTGGACTAGCAAGTGGGGAAGGATAAAATGGTGCACGTATAGGGCTGCACACAAGAGCACACAGCTATTCAAGCCAATGGGACTTGAATATTTGCAGTTTGTCGTTTTCGCGGGATGTGTGTGTTTGGAATGGATCCCCCCCGTGAAAACAAAGGGGCAACTGTATTTTATTATGCTTCACATTTCAGAAGAGATGTGAATTCTTCTTTACACCATAAGGCATGGTGATAAATTAGTAAAAGTATATATATCCAAAGTGAAGCAATAAAGAGTTCATAGTTTTCAAAGTACAAGTGTATAGTCAAGGTGATTATAATAGCACTGCCACTGAAAAAGGCAATAAAATGACACATATAAGTGCAAGGATATTCAAACTGTAAATTAAGTGGAATTTAGGCTGAATTACTATGGTGTCAAAGAGAGGGAAAGACTTTAAAAATCAGGATCACTGTTCTTCACCAGCAATGTCCTAGAACTGTCCCTCATTCATTGATTCATTCTCAGCATTTATATATTGCTTTTCATTTTAAAAATCTCAGAATGGTTAACAATAAAAATGGGTACAATAAAATATCATTAAAAAGGATAAAATAAATGAAAGAACAAAATAACAAATACAGTAAAATCCTTCATTTATTCATTTAAAAACGCTAAGGGTAATGGATATGGTTATTCTGGAAAATACCTGAGCAGAGAAACAGGTTTTCAACTGAAGACATAAATACCTCATCTGGGAGCCTTCTTGATTGCAACAAGAAGATTGTTCCACATGGTGGAAGCCATAACAGAGAAGGTTCTCTTCCATACCACAGCTAAATGTGTCTCACCAGGCCACAGAACAAACTTTGAACCCAGCTCAAGGTTAGCCTTGAGTAATAGTGCACCATAATACTATTAATTTTGAAGTTACCAATGGATGGATCATTGTGGCCTGGCTATCCCTGTTCAGGAACAGCTGTAGCTATTCTACTAGACAAAACTGGTAGCAGATGTTTTTGCCACTGAGGTCCTTTTGGCTAATAGTGATAGAGATTATCCCAGAGCATCCCTATTGTATACAGCTGTCACTAAAGGAGAAATAGAACCCCAACCATGAAAGATAAATTATTCATCCCCTAAACCATTCTAGCCACAGTACCTCTGTCTGGCCAGGATTCAATGTTCAAAAACACTGGTCAATGTTATCAAAAGCCACTGTCAGATCATTTCCTTGACTCTCCATAATTGCCATCCAGCTGGGTAGTCAAATCCAATTCTGTAGTAATAGCAGCTTCATTTATATACTGCTTGATACTACCCTAAGCAGTCTCTATGCAGTTTACAACTGTAAGCTAATTGCCCCCAACAAGCTAGGTACTCATTTTAATGAACTCGGAAGGATGCCAGGCTGAGCTGAACCTGAGCATCTGGCAGGGATTGAACTCACAACCTCACAATTCTATCCCCAAACCAAGTCTGAACCCAAAGGGAAACAGATCTAGAGAAAGCCATTTCATTTTCATTTATGAAGCTGTTCTCACAATCACTATCCCAAGTATGGGCCTTTACAGACTGCCAGAAATAGTGCAACTTGAAGCCACTTTAACTGTCCTGGCTCAGGGCTAAGGGATCATGGGAACTGTAGTTTATTGTGGCTCTCTGACAGAGAAGGCTCAATGTCCCAGAAAAAAAATACAATTCCCATGATTCCTTAGCACTGAGCCAGGACAGTTAAAGTGGCCTCAAGCTGCACTATTTCTGCAGTCTGTAAAGGCCCTATGTTAGAAAAAAGGAAGGTATTTGTAACTGGGAGCAGTTGTCATAAACATCTAGTCTGAGGAGGTTTCTAAGAACTTTTCATTATTTGAGTTCCCAAAGAAGAATAAATGACAGTTCCTAGAATACAAGCTAGTATTCAGATCATTTTAACAATATGGGATTCTTGTAGCAGAATGCATAGAGGTTAGTAATGGAAATTTGTACCTTTCATTAACTATGCATATTATTTTATTACACTGGATGTGTCCCAGAGTTTGGGTCCAGGTCATTTGAAGGACCATGTACGAGCCTACTAGCAAAGCAAAGCAAAGCAAAGCAAAGCAAAGCAAAGCAAAGCAAAGCAAAGCAAAGCAAAGCAAAGCAAAGCAAAGCAGCTTCATTTATATACCGCTTCATACCACACTATGGGGTGTCTAAGCGGTTTACAACTGTGAGCTGATTGCCCCCCCAACAAGCTGGGTACTCATTTTAGCAACCCCGGAAGAATGCAGGCCTGAGTCGAGCCTCAGCCCTGGCTGGTATTGAACTCCCAACCTTGTGGTTTATGAGTGAGTGGCTGCAGTACAGGTATTTAACCACTGCACCACCAGAGGACTGAGATCATCTGCAGACACCCTTCTCTCTGACCCACCACCCTCTCAGGCTCATTTGATGGGAACAAGGGAGAGGGCCTTCTCAGTTGTTTCTCTCAGGTTCTGAAACTCCTTCCCTAGAGAGGCCAAGATGACCCCATCCCTGCTCTCCTTTCAGCAGCAGATAAAAACATTTTTGTGCCATCAGGCTTCTTCAACCTCACAAGGATTGGACCTTAAATGTTGTGTAGTTTAGATTTTAAGGTTTGTATAAAGTTTTGTATAGAGTTGTGAATACATTTTAAATTTTAATGTGTAATGTTTTTAACTTTTTAAAATTGTTTAATTGTTTTTTAAACTTTATATCTACATTTTAATGCTTGTATTGTTTTTAATTTATACTGTTTTATTTTTTTGTTAAGCTACCTTGGGTCCCTATAATTCAAGAAGGGTGGGGTATAAATAAATAATAAGTTCCTTCAGAAAATACTGATTCAGCTTTGCCACACTTGTCCACAGATCGTACCCAGTATGAAACCCAATCTAAAATCATAAATGTTTTCATACAGAGAGGAAGGCTAAAAGTGCAGGTTGATTTGCTGGAACTGGCAGCTGAACTTTATTTTAATAAAGCAATATTTTGGCTATATTCAATTGCATGGGGGGAAAGATTCGACAGAAAACAAATCCATGGTCTGAGTAATCAAATCATACAAGTTTTTAATATCAGAAATTACTGTATTTTTTTTCCTGAAAACTAGTGATTCTGTAAGATTATATCTTGTCAGGCACCTTCACAAACTCACTAAATGGTTATGTAGCGATGCAGTATCTTGTTCCAAACTCTATGCTACAGAAGGACATGTATACATTCAAGAAATGTATAGATGGCTTGAAAACAAGAACTGAAATTTCTCCAAGCTGCTTTTACACATCCTGAATGTTATGATACAGTTTGCCACTGAAAGAATACATCCATGTTTCTGCATCAAAGATGTAGACAGTATATCAAACACATTATGATTTAAAGTACAGTCGCTTTTCCGTTCTCGCAGACTTGAGATCTGCGGACTTAAATATTCACAAAGGGGTGATCTCTTTTAACTTCAATGGGGCGTGCACCGCATTCAAGCCTATTGAGCTTGAATATTGGCGAGTCTCCATTTTTGCGGGGGTGGGTGGGTCTGGAACGGATCCCCCCCAAAAAAACAGAGGGCCAACTGTACACAAAAGTACATATTAGTATATACGCTTCAAGATGTTGTGATTTTCAAAAACCCCGCACTAATGGGATGAAACTGACTTAGTAATAAGTGAGCTCATGAGAAAATGACACAGGCCACAAATAGACTGATTCATCCATCTTTAATGAGAAGTAACCAAATATGTTATGGAGCTCCTCTCATTAGAAGCTGCTTTGGAAACATATATCATGAACAAACAGTTGTCTGGAGTGGAAAGTAATTAATTCTACCTCACTGCAAGGGGGCAGAGCAGGTTTCTCCTGAGGGGCCTTTCGATTCTCCAGTTCTGAGTTCTATGATAAATGGTTTTTGCAATTATCAAATGCTTGTCACTTTACCTTTTAATCAGCTGAAGAAGCCATTTAATATAATATGCAGTACTCCATCAGTGCACTGTCTCTTAAATAATTCCTTTAGAACTAATGGTGCTCACATTAATGGGATTCAGTACCAAAATTGATTCACAGTAGGACTACAGAGAGTAAATGGCTCTCCAACCTTTTTAAAGAATAGGACTAAGTTTAAAAGCTATCCATATTTAAATTTTATTTTGTATCAGATATGCGATTTATTGTAGATAATTTTAAAAGTGGATAAAGTAACAAGCTGTGGATATATAATTGCCATTCATAATGGGAATGAATTAAGTTCCTCTTCCACACTAACATTCAGATGGGTGAACTGATCATTGATCCAGAAATACACAGTAGGCATACTTTCTTAATCTAAAAGCCTTTATTTCACAGTAACAGCAGCTGGAACAACCACTGCTAAATAAACCCAGCTAATTAGATAACTAAATAAGCTTATTGCTTTGGTTCCTTTCTAACATTCTATTCTGGATCATGCTACTTTTTATTTTATAGTGGAGTAGTTACTCCTTTCAGTTGTTTCTTAAGGGCAAGCACAAAGCAAGTCAGTTTTAGTTAAGTAGCCTTCCACTTTGAAGGACTAATAAGAATAGCTCACACTGCTGTTAAAGAAATGTACATCTCCATTCTGCTGGTCATTCTGCTTAAACAACCCTGGGAATTTTTGCTGAAGACCAATATATACATTTCTACAGCAAAACGAAGAAACAGTGACAATTCTTGTTCTTCAATCAAAACATTTCAAATTGACCAGAGATGCAAGGTTCAAAAGGTCCACTCTTTAATTTATTCAAGGTTAAGACATACCGGTATTTGAAAATGGAGGGTTGAGAATTACTTTCCTTTGTTTGTGTGCATCCATGCACAAGATATTCTGTGTCTTACAAATAAAAATCCCAACAAAATGTTATCCACACAAGTCAAACTAACAGTGAAGCAGTCCATAAGAAAAGGTGAAAAGGCCATTTCTTCCCTGATTCAAGTACTGGAGCCCAGATCTAGTGTGTCATTAAGAGGCCATAAAGTCCACAAGCATAACTGCACTTATCTTGAACACTGTACAATGAAGAAGATAACATGCAGTATAGATATACTGGTACATTGCATTGACAATCACTTGTTCAATGGAAAACTATGCTGGGTCCTATAAGCACTATAAACCGTGTATTAGTGCAATCCCATTATTAGACCTGGTTTTCCTCAAAGTACCGTATTTTTCGCCCTATAACACGCACTTTTTCTTCCCCAAAACGTGCGTGGGGAAGTCAGTGTGCCTTATAGGGCGAAGGGCCGAGGCCGCGAGGAGAAGGAGGGCTCCTTCCCCCCGTGACCTCAGTCTTTGAATGGGCTGGTGCTGGGATCGAAGCGATCCCAGCGCCAGCCCATTGAAAGACTGAGGCCGCGGGGAGAAGGAGGGCTCCTTCCCCCCGCGGCCTCAGTCTTTGAATCGGCTGGCGCTGGGATCGAAGCGATCCCAGCGCCAGCCCATTGAAAGACTGAGGCTGCGGGGAGAAGGAGGGCTCCTTCCCCCCGCAGCCTCAGTCTTTGAATCGGCTGGCGCTGGGATCGCGGCCTCAGTCTTTGAATCAGCTGGCGCTTCGATCCCAGCGCCAGCCGATTCAAAGACTGAGGCCGCGGGGGGAAGGAGCCCTCCTTCTCCCCGCGGCCTCAGTCTTTCAATGGGCTGGCGCTGGGATGGCTTCGATCCCAGCACCAGCCCATTCAAAGACTGAGGTCGCGGGGGGAAGGAGGGCTCCTTCTCCCCGCGGCCTCAGTCTTTCAATGGGCTGGCGCTGGGATGGCTTCGATCCCAGCGCCAGCCCATTCAAAGACTGAGGTCGCGGGGGGAAGGAGGGCTCCTTCTCCCCGCGACCTCAGTCTTTCAATGGGCTGGCGCTGGGATCGTTTCGATCCCAGCACCAGCCCATTCAAAGACTGAGGTCGCGGGGGGAAGGAGCCCTCCTTCCCCCACGACCTCAGTTCAATGGGCTGGTGCTGGGATCGGAGAGTTCTCCGATCCCAGCACCAGCCCATTGAACAACCGGCCTCCGGCTAAAGGGAGGAATCCTTTTTTCCTGGATTTTCTTCCTTTAAAATTGGGTGCGTCTTATATGCCGGAGCGCCTTATATGGCAAAAAATACGGTACATATGGATCTAGCAGACAGGTAACTGAGTGTAACCTATCTCTTTTAAGTGTGAGCATGACCTACACATTGTGAAATATCTCCTAAAAGATCAATGCATAGAAATATTGGGGTTTTTTTGTTGTTGTTTTTAAAAATCTACATTAAATTCCTGTTTTTATCTAATTAATTGTTCAAAATTTGCTGTTCACATAATGAACAATTTATTCCACAAGAAACTTTCCAATCAAAACAGCAGCACTAGTACGGAACTAGTTTGTTAAGTCTAGTGATTAAACTAATTTTTTGCTCAAAAACTAATATATATAAATGTGCATGACAGCTAGTACTGGGGTATTTTCTCATATGTGTGTGTGTGTGTGTATATATATCTGCAAGCAGCCATAAAGAGGCCAAATGTTAACATGCCTTCTATTAGAATCACTAAAAAGAAAATAGACTGAGATAAGAAAATGGTTTTGATGCATCTTAAATGGAGTTGATCTGCTTGTGACATCAATGCAGGTGAGAAAATATCCCAGCACTAGCTGTCGTGCACAGACATGAGCTTCAAACAACTGTCACACAACTTTTCACTCTACCATTCTCCAGAGCTGAAGTGCTAAACAAAAAGAGATCTAAAGTGGGAAATGCAGAACCTGTCACATAAAAGCCATGCTGCAAAAGAAGCCATTCTTTACTGTGAAATGACAGCATCATAGCTTTTTAAAAGATTTGTGCTGATGCACATTCTACTCCTTTTAATCAAGAATGTATTAACATTTTGGAAACCACTATCCAAATGATAAAAAAGTTACATATTGTTTTCCAAAAGTGCAAGACACAACTTTGTGTCCTTTCTATGCAACAGACTTTACATAGTTTAATATACAATTGCTAACTGATTATCACAAGCTCGTTTCTAAACTATGTGTAAAGGTTTGCTCAGGAGGTAAGTAAGAATTTAGAGGGTGAAACTGAATCCTATGGCTATAATCCTTCACCTTTAAAATCAATAGGAATTGTGATGATCACTTCAATATCAAATGTAACAGGTACATTTTCCTCAAAATGGTGGAGAAGTTTGGTAAGTTTGAACAAGGTTGCTCAGTCATTATACTGATTTGGAAGATTACATATATAATTCTTTAATGTTATTATTATTGGAAACAAAAAATGCTAATGGCCTATTTTTTACATTATTGCAGTACTGGAATTGCTGTAGAGTGTTTCCTTCCCTGGCAGTGCTGCTAACTTAAGACTGCAGAAATCATGTGAAAGAAGTGATCAAGCTCTCTATTTGAATGAATTAACACAGACATTCTCTCTCTCACACACACGCACACGCACAGAGAGAGAGAGAGAAGCAGACATGGTGACTCTTCTGTTATACAGTTGGCTATATAGAGACCCACATCCTGCACCTTCTAGCAAGCAATAGAAGTACATGGTATAGTCCATGCCATATAATAAATCTACACTGGGTTTCTGTCCAACATTTAAATAAAGGAGTTGTCCAAAGTAATGAAACTTGGTTTTTTTTAAAAGAACCTAAGCCAGATTCAGCACATTAGAAAGCTCCATAAAATGTGGACTAAAGGCCAATACTAAATATTCACAATAGGAAAATATACATCAGACTTTTGACTTAAATGGAAAATGTTGCCAGTAAGAGAAGGTTTAAAATGCTATTATAGATTAAATTGCCAGTGAGTCAGATGCAGAAAGAGAGAGAGAAACAAGTCCACTAGTTCCTTGAAAAATCTACAAGACTGGCTGTAAGAATAATTGTTATTGATTAGATTACAGTATGTTGACAGTGTGGCTAAATGATTGTTAGTGATACAGAAGATATACTGCTATCTTTCAAGAGGTAAATAAGGAGTATCCAAGCCCAGACACAAAACGCTTGTATTCATTTCTTTGAAATTAATAATTCATCATCATCATCATCATCATGTCAAGGAAGCTTACAACAAATTAAAAAACACATTGTTAAAAATACACAAGATACAAAATGTAATACAAGATTAAACCATCAAAAAATTAAAACCAAATTAAGACATACATAATTAAACACACATATCCCACAGGCACACGAGCACAACAATTAGCACAAATTACCTAGAAACAGACCAACAGCCAGTAAAGTTGTTGCAAGAAGAGAGTTGCCAATAGCCAGACCCAATTAACAGTCTGTCTTCAGCTTTTTGGACGAGCAGAAGTTTCCAAACACTCTTCAAAGGCGGTCCCAGATAGAATGCATTACAGTAATCCAAACAGCATGTAACTAAGGCATATGTCACCATGACCAGATCTGACAGCTATAGCTTAAGGCACAGCCTTAAACTGTGGAAATGCATTTTTAGCCACCGCTGAAACTTGAGCTTCCAGGCTCAAAGTACACACCAAGAAGTACACACCAAGCTGCAGACCTGTGCCTTCAGGTCAAGTGTAACCCAATCCACAGCACAGGCTGAATCCTTATTCCTCGGTCTGCCTTTGGACTGACCAGAAACACCTCCATCCAGTCTGGATTAAATTTCATTTTTTTTCTTTCCCTCATCCAGTCCATTATTGATGACAGGCACTTGTTTACAGCTTTCTTATCTTGTGGTGGAAAGGAATAATGTAGTTGGGTGTCATGCATACACTGAAGGCACTGAATCCAAAACTCCAGATAACCTCCTCCAGTAGTTTCCTATATATGTTAAACAGCATAGGGGACAAAACCAACCCCTCATAGACTAAGGGCAAGTACCATCTTCTATGTTCCTCCAGTACCACCTTCTGAGTTCAATTTTTTAGGAAGGAATGAAGCCATTGTAAAGCAGTGCTCCCAAATTCTAGCCCAGTAAGGCAACCTGGAAGTATACCATGGTTGATGGTATCAAAAGCCACCGAAAAGTCCAGCAGAACTAACAGGGCATACTCTCCCTCTCTAGCTCCTGACATAGAACATCCACCAAGGTGGTCAAAGCTCTCTTTGCCCCATAACTAGACCTGAAAGAAGATTCAAATCTGTCTCATCCAGAAACCCCTGGAGCTGGGCGGCCACAACATGCTCCAGGACTTTGCCTAAAAATGGAATGTTAGAGACTGGTTGATAATTATCTGGAAAGATGGGATACATGAAGGGCTTTAAGTAATGGTTTTATAACTACCTCCCTCAGGGAAGATGGAAAATCTCTAGTTTATTTTAATAAGCCTGGAAGAGCAAAGGATCTAATACATATGTGGTGGCTCTCATCTCTCCAAGAATCCTGTCCATATCCTTGGGTTTTACAAATAAGGTAACCATTGTGACTGGACTAGCAGGGGCAAAATTTGCATCTACTGGAGATGTATTAATTATAGCATCTAAGGGGCTGTACAGATCAACCACAAGGGCCAGTGTTGGGATGGAATGGAGGCGTGGCAACCCCACACATGCCCCCAAGCTGCCGACCCACCCCAATGGTGGGCAGCACTGCGGCATTCTGGTGGTGTAGCAACTACATGCTGCACACCAAAAGGAGCCCTGAAAAGTGCCGCCATGGTGGCAAGGGCGGCTTTTTCACGTCCCTAAAAGGAGCAACATTTTGCAGCTTCTTTTAGGGGTGGAAAAATGCTGGATCAGGGTCATGGAATGCAGTTGCTGCAGCCGCTATCTGGTAAGCAAAGGGGGGGGGGGTGCAGAGCCGCTCCTCTAGGGCGATCTATTTTGCCCCTAAGTCAGAGTAGATTTGAACAATTTTATTTGCAAAGTGTTGGGCAAGTTGTTCACAGTGGGCTATCAGGTAGTCTGGATTTTCTTTTCTTCTACCTGTGTGTGAAAGACCCCGACAACTTGAAGCAACTCTGCTGGCCAGATCCTTGAAAACACAATAGAGGAAGAGAAGAAATTTGCCTTTGTTGCCTATATTGCCACAGAGCAGACCCTCAGATATGCTTTAGCATGTTTTTGACTAGACCCACTCCAAGTTTTCTGCCAATGCTGATCTAGTCACCTCCTCACTTGTTTCATCAGCACCAGTTCTCTGGAAAATCACAGGGGTGGACTCAAACCACTATGTGAGTGGAGACACTTGGTAATGATCATGTCCACCAAGCTGGCCATTTCTCCATTCCAGAGGTCAGGCAAGACTTCAGCAGGATCAAACAATCACAGAATTTGAAGGGGTCTCATGGGCCATTGAGGCCAACCCACTGCTAAATGCAGGAGTATCCCCTGCAGGTAGCTGTCCAGCCTCTTTTTGAAGACACACAGAGAAAGAGATCTTACCTTATCTAGAGGAAATTAGTTCCATTGTCAAACTGCTCTTACTATCAAGACATTCCTTCTAATGTTCAACTGAAGGCGACTCTCCTGTAACTTCAAACAATCAGACCTGGTCCTAACTTCTGGAGCAGAAGAGAACAGTCTCTATTTTCTTATAGGCACATATTCAATCAAAGTTTGTTTCTCTCTCACATCAAAGTTCAGGGGTTGCTTTCCCTAATTCTGAAAAATCCTGGCCACTGGAAGCACTTGGAAAAGGGGGAGGGGGTGGAAGAGGCAGAGCCAAACAAATATCATACCAATATGATGGAGCCTATTCTGTAGACAATAGCCTTAATCCAGTTAAGGAATCTGAAGTGGAATATCTTATTTTTCTCTCTCTACTTCTTCTCTGGCCTGCCTGTGTCAGGAGACATTTAAAAGTTCCCTTGCTTATTCATTGAGGTATGAAAGGAGGAAGGAGAATGAAGGAGCCATCCAGTGAGAGTGCAAGGCTAAGATTGACAGAAAGGCTATTGGTTGATAGATTTATGCTGCGGGGGGGGGGGGGAGCTGATGGGAATAAATGCCTTTTTGTACTGATTTGAATTTGGCTGGGGGAATGTGTGGTTATCAATACAATCTGAGTCAGGATCTTTACAAGCCAGTGTGATGTAAATGAGGTGAAATCTGAGCAAAATACTGCACACTGGATCTGGATTATTTTGCTGATATGGATTCATCCAAAGTAATTTTACAAAGCAGAGAAAGGTAAACACACAGAGACTGATATATATATTTAAAACAATCAGTATGCTGACTGGATAATCACTGTGCAAATCAATTTCATAATCCAAGTGCATTAACTCAAAGCTGGACACATTCAAAACAATGACCGACACCAGTAATATATTCTGGTTTTAGAATGAGTCTGTACAGTCTAAGCATGTTATGTCTTGGATTGGCCCCGGACCAACCCCAATGGCGACCTGACACACCAGGCTGAATCTGGTGCAACACATCATTGTACATATGGGCCAGCCCTGTTGGACTGCCCTGGTTTTCTGAGCCACCACCACCGCTTTCTCATGAGCAGGAGATCTGTGTAAAGCCTGCTCAGCATGCCACTGCTTCTGCGAGGACAGACATGGGACCCAGACATGTGCTCAACAAGGAGTCAGGGAGCCATTTATGTCCTCAGCAGAAGTGGCGGCATGCTGGCTGGCTTTACACAGTGTTCCTGCCTGTGAAGAAGTGATGCCAGTGCTCCAAAAACATGCCACACTCTCTCCCTGTGCTGCTCAGCATGGGGAAGGGGGATGGCATGGCTCTTGGTGTGTGGGCAACTGGATCGGGCCAAAGCCGAGGTCACTCTCCAGGAAACACTGGGATTTTCCTTAGTTCACAGCAAAGTTAGGTTAAGGGCAAAAAACCAAACAAAAAACCCATGGCTTATACCTGGAAGTAGCCATACATTGTCAGGACTGTCAGCAACGGCTTCAGGTTGAGTGTAGCATTTTTTCACTGGTGTAAACAAGACTTAAATAATGGCAGTTCTCTGACATTTGCATATAAGGCACTTCTCAGAAACACTCTCTCAAAATGTACAGGCATGTTTAAATATGTTTACATCTACAGATCCACAAAGGTCAAGTTCTTCTGTGTCCAAAACTTCACTTCAGCAATCTGATGAACAACAGCTGTGACACTAGGTCAGTCTGCTGCTCTGACAATGCCTGTTCTCAGTGGTCCTACATGAACAAAAGCCGTGACCTACTGCAACTTGAGTGAAGGGTAACTGTAAATATCTGCATCTCAGGCTATGCATCTGAATAAAACAAGTAAGATATACTTCTGAATCGGCACCAAAGGCTGACTTTCTTTTTCATAAATGAAATGAAATACCAACAGTTTGCATATGTACAACCAGTATACATACACACAATGCAGCCCAGCTTGAAAGTTCTAAACACTGTCAGCATATTTATTTATTTAAATTCAAACAACGGTATACCACAGCAACAGACTTGTCATCTGCAACAACTGGAGAACCTGAAAGCAAACTCAGAAAAATACGGAGGTGGCCCCTTAACCTACTACAATTCTCCAGCACCTCTCCTCCTACTAGTGTAGCCATTGGTCATCCTGGCTGAGGAGACATTTCTGGGAATTGCAGTGCCCCAAAGGTTAAATCTTCATATAACATTTCCTGGCTCCTTGGTATATGCTGGATGTACCAATTTCCACTTGTCCTGTTGTATTATAAAGTGACAATATTTTCCAGCTCATTGAATATATACATGAAAACCAAGACCTACAGCTTTCTCTATATCTTTTTGGGAGGACAGTCAAGCTATCAGCTCCTCTTGACTATAGAAAAATGAACAATACAGTACAGCTTTCTCATTCTTTTGCCAGTCCAGCTGCTTTCTTGATGCAGTTGATGTACTCATGTAGGGAACTTGGTGTGGGAATGAAAGTGTAGGCAAAAGAAAGATTTCCTCCCCTTCCTTCTCATCTTCATGCCTAGTTTTCTTTAATAAACTTGACCTACCTGCTGCAATATCGGGTGGGTAAGGTCTGACAAAGGGAGATTCCAGGTTGTGCTGCAGTTAAGAGCAGGCCTCCCACTATCACCCTCTTTAGCTTTCAAGTTACTTTGGTCCCATAACAGAGAGAAAGAGAATGAGAAAAGGAAATGGCCATAATAATAATAATAATTAATATATATATATATATATATATATTAGAAGGGGAGGAAATATATATACACACACACACACACACACACACACACACACACACACCCCGCCCCTTTGAGGTCAATTGGGGCGGCTTACAACATTAAAACCAATACATCAACAGCCCACATCCCTCCCCCCTTAAAAAGTTATTAAATCAGTTACAAGTTAAAAACAAAATAAACAATAATTTAAAAAACATCAATAAACATAATAGCACATAAGGAATTGTGGCCACGTTTTTCCTTATCACAGGCCAGTTCCTAATCAGTCAACCATTACCACCCTGATTGGTCAGCACACTTCAGTTGCCTGCACTTCCAGAGCCCTCCAAAATCCTGGCAGCCAGCTGAGTTGAACAGTCCATGGACCAGCCCTGCTAGAATGGAAATAATGATTGAAGGTATGCACCAGTAGTGTGTGCGTTGCATGCATGTGCAACGCACACACTATGCATGTGTAGATGGAGGGAATTTTCTCCAACAAGAGAAGTGTTAAGTGAGAATGCTTTTGAACCCAGGCTGGATTCTAGGTTTGCAGCTGGTGCATCTGATACACATTTTCAGAAGTGAGGAAAAAAGATTTTTTAACAATAATTAATGTCTTCTAGCTTTGCAACACTGATTACTAAATGCAGTTTATGCCCCTGACGACTATGGGGCTCTGCAGACGGCGCAAAGTGCTGTCTTGGAGCCAGGGAAGGGAAAGGGCAGCCAGATGCCAGATGTCCCAACCTCTTCCCGAGGACATCATTGGAGCGCCCATTGTTGCACATGATGAGCGCTCCGATGATGTACTCCTAGCCCAGCCTCTGCACGGGCTGAGTCAGAAGAGCCGCGCGACAGCTCTTCTCGCGCCCTTTCTGAGCCTTGGGAAAGGAGCGCTATTTTAGCACTCCTTTCCCAGCCGCCGAAAGGGTGGATTGAGGCCTTGGTTTCTCGGGGCGGCCCATGGCCACCCGTCTGTAGAGGCCCTATGTTACAGCTAATGTAAAATTCTGCAGTCTGTCTCCTGAGAAGAGCTTGAGGTAAGGAAGATGTTTGCCTTGCTTGTGCTCAGCACCACTGGAGTTAAGTTTGTTTCTGGGTTCAGTTCAAGGTGCTAATTTTGAAATGTAAATTGAGGGCCTAGTATACCACTAAGTAGATTTATTTTCTGCCAGTATGCATATGTTACTACATTAATATTCTTCTGTTGTAAGGGTCATAAACACATTAGGTTAAGGTACAAACTAGATAGGTGTTAAATGAGTCTCCACATTTAATGTGCATGGTTTGTTTTTGTTTTTTTAATGCAAATAACAGCTATGGAGGAAAGAGAGAAAGTAGGGATAATAACTAGAATTTCAAATAAAGGGGAAGTGGAGTTTATCCTTCTGCTGTAGTCCTGATAATCATTAGTCTTTGCTTTTAGAAGCATCTTTATGCATTTCTGTAAATCTGAGTGTTAAATACAAACATGCATTAAATCCCACCTAGAGTTACACTTTTACCTTGTAAGTGTGAAATGTAAAGATTTGGATTTTTTTCCTTTAGAGGAGAAAGGTCCACACATTATAAAACAATTTCTAAGAAGTGAATGAAATACTATTTTTGACTTGGCAACCCACACATAACTTCACATGGCCATACCCACAACCAAGCATCACTGCCATTTCTATACTGTATATTATATATCACACTGAAAACTCTCACTCCTCCCCCCAAGTCTCACATGTTAACATGGTTGCAACAAAGAAGTAATATGCCATTCTAGCTTCACCACTTTGATATACAGGTTGAGTCTCCCTTATCCAAAATTCTTGGAACTGGAGGTGTTTTGGATCTTGGATATTTTTTTGGAATGTTTGCCAGTGGCCTGTTTCTGCCCTGCACATGAATGGCCAAGTGAGATGTAGTTTGAGAGAGCAACTTGGATTTTGAGCTGCCCATCAGTGCAGAGGTTGCTGCTGCTGGTAAAGCCACCCTTCCTAGATCCTATTGTCTGCCAGCTCCTGGGGCTGCTTGCTTCCCCCCACTGCCATCCTAGTCATTGAAAAGTTCACTCTATTTTTCATGCATTTTTTTAAAAGCAGCTTTTGAAATCTCCTCATGTTTCTCTCCAACCACATCTCCCTGCAGCCTGCAAATACTGCACCATTTTATTTTATATAAGGGATCTGATTACTGTACAGGAGGTCTCCAGGGAACCTTTCAGCCACCCACTTCTGCCTTCAAGCAGCATTTTCCTGGTTGTTTTTTCACCTCTGACTTTAGCCTCACATCCTTCTCTAGCCTTACAAATGTACAAACTACACTATTTGTAATGTAACTCCAAAGGTTTTGGATTTTGGAGCAGTTTGGATAAGGGAGATTCAACCTGCATAAATCATAAGATGCATAAAAAGGCCAAAAGAAAGGATTATACTTTACAGATCTCTTTATATAATGTATACAAATGATGTACTGTTAGCAAACTTTAAGACTGGCTTAACAGCACAAGAGTTGGATCAGCCCACAGACCTTCATAGGCCTGTGTTATGTTTGCTTAGTAACTAACCAGCTGAAGGAAGCCATTTGCTTGTCAGGGCATGAAAGACATGAGTGAAACAGCACCATTCTAATGTTGCTTTTTAGAAATTGATATACAGAGGTGTACCACATCTGGTATTAGGGAGAATATATAGCCATCAGGAATATTGACCACTAATAACTACATCTTCCAAGTATTTGTCCAATCTTCTTTTAACCATACTTCTGAAGTGGGCTCCCATTTTTCTTGGTTTCTGTTTCCATTAACAGATTAGTGGAAATAGTATTACCAGTCTCTTTTAAAATCCAGGGAGGTCTTGTTTAATAAAAAAGAAAAGAAAAGAAGGAGGGCAGCCAAGTTGGCAATGATAAAAAAAAATTAGATGTTGATTTAGGGTGAATATTAACATATAAGCTCTGAGCCTTTCATTAAGTATAAAGATAACAAAAAGGTGCCTGCTTCTTACAGCATTAACGTTCTGCACTTCCCATTTGTTGATCATGGCATGTTATTATCACTGATATTAATATCTTGCTATAGACATTTTTTTTTTGCTCCAGCTATTGCATAGGATCATAGAACTGTTAAGGTGGAAATGTATCCCAAAGCCTCAACCACCTTCTTACATATTAAGTCAATCAAGAAAGCATTCCTGATTTAAAACATTTCCTAATCAGCCACACACTTTGGTTGTGAGCATTACACAACATCCTAATAAAACACTCCCTAATTAATAACTGAATACTCACAATAACTGAATACACACAAAGAGCAGGACCTAAATACCCTGAATACACCAGATTCCATCTGATCTGGGAAGCTAAGCAGGATCAGGCCTGATTAGTACTTGGATGGGAGACTGCCAAAGAATATTTCAGAGGAAGAAACTGGCAAAACCAACTCTGAATATTCCTTGTCTAAGAAAACCCTATGAAAATCATGGTGTCGCCTTATGTTGGCAGGCAATTAGAAGGCTCCCAAAGAGAATGTCTATATTTTATATAACAAAATAACAGTTTCTGAATGTAACCTAAAGGTGATTATAGGTTCTGCCAAATCAAGTAAGAATTTTTCCAATTATTTTATGGTTTCTTTTCTATTGTTTTTAATATTTCTATGTACAGAAACTAAGCTAAACTATTAACAGGTTTACAAACAAACAAAATATATGTGAAGTCGAAAGCTTTCACAGCTGGTGTCCATAGTTTTCTGTGGACTTTCTAGGCTATGTGGTCGAGTTCTGGAAGAGTTTATTCCCGATGTTTCTCCTGCATCTGTGGCTGGCATTTTCAGAGGGTAGAGGCACGGAAGCATGTGGAAGAAACACTGAAAGTAAACAAATTTTGGCTACCAGTCCTGAAGAACACCAAAATTAAGACTCAGTTCATGCAAATGAACACCACCCAGGGTCAGGGGGTTTCCCCACAGACAATGGATTGCTAATTAAATAGACACACATATCCTTCCACCCTGAGGCCTTGCCATTCGACAACAGACCAACACAAAGTCATTTAAAATGTAAATCACTTCTTTCCAACCAAGGATCACACAAGTATATATATGCCACATACTTCCATGCCACCACCCTCTGAAGATGCCAGCCACAGATGCAGGTGAAATATCAGGAATATACTCTTCCAGAACGCAGCTACACAGCCTGGAAAACCCACAGAAATCTATAAACAAAATATATGTAATTTAACACTGTTTCCTATTCAATACTCCACAAATTGTAAAAAATGTATAAAGGTATGCAGAATGACTGGTACAAAAAGTGCTGCATGTCTAACTATGTGGCCATCTTTACTATGATGTCAGGAAATCGCATATGCTAAAAAATTAGAGATGAAATGTTCAGAAGTGAAGAAATGATGAGAAACAGGACACAAAGAAGGAATGGTCCAAAAGAGCTTTTAATGAAGGTACTGATCTAAATTGAATTTAACAATCCAGAGATTAAAGAAGAATTCTAAGAAGGAGATGGAGTTATCATGGTGGGGAGCTGGAGCCAAAAGGACTAAATTATCATAGCACAGAAGAAATCTACTTAGTGTGGATGATTAGCATGGCTGTAGAAAATGAATGTAGATAAAACAACTGCCTGATGGCCAAAACTAAATATCTAACGTTGTTTTCTTTCAATCAGAATAATAAAACTGGTACTCTACTAAAACTATAGATTGCTTATAATCACCAGAATTACTAAGATAACTCATACCCAAAAGGGAAATGGAAATGTTATCTTGGGGCAGTAATATGAGGTTCAATGCTTCACTAAACAACAGAGGTGAAACAAAATCCTATTAATAAATGCTCCTGAAGTAGCTGTTCTTCCATACTAACTATGGTTTCAGTTTAATGTAGGCGTTATTTACATGTCCTGTCACAAAATTCATGAAGACAGGTAGAAACTTACACTGAAACACTTGTAAAACAACTAGATCAACTAGTTACTTACTGCAAAAAAAGCAGAGAGAAAAAAGAAGCAGAGAAAAAGAAGCAGAGCAAAGTACATTTTTCACTGAAGAGAAAAATCTTTATCCCAAGAGTTAACTACCCAGAATGTCAGAATTTTGTAAGCACACAAGTCCTAAGTGGAGACATTTAAGAATCTGAGCTTTTGTTTGGAAAATTTGAGTCACACCAAAATAGCAACAAGAAGCTTTAAAATACAATTATATATATTCCAAAACTTCACCAATTATAAAACAATATTGGAAATTAGCCCACTATCCCCTTTCCTGTCAGTCAAAATGATAAGATGGGGGAAATGTGATAAACTGTTCACTGATATTTATACTTAATGAAAGATGCCTCACCTTAATAAAAACAGTAAATTACCATTTGCTTACTGATTGGCTGGACTTTTTAGAGAGGTGTGTTTTCTTCTGGTTGCAAACAAAATCAAGCAGTAACTTGCAAGATGAATCCCGTCCTCAAGTATATAAATAAGAAATCCATAAATTGCTACTTTGAAGGTTAAAAAATTAGCTTTCATAAATGTATATGTATATGCGTCTTGACTAATTTCCATTATTCAATTCTGGAATAAAATCTTACTCTCAAATCATTGGCCATGGGAGGAAGTGATATGTATATCTCATGTTTATGGCTAAATGGTGTAAGAACAAAAAAAATGTTGAATCAGACAAAAGACCCATCTAGTCCAATAATGTAACAGTTGCCAATCAGCTGCCTAGGAGAAAACTTCAAGCAGGGCATGAATGTTACTCTACTCTTCAGTATCAGAGGTGATGTGTAAGTCTCTCGACTAATGGCCATTGATGGCTCAACAAACAATCCTTACATTGAAAGTGTAAGTGCTGTCAATACATGAGTAGAATATAGCCCAGGGTTTCTATTAAAATGTTAATGACAAATCTAGATATGTTATGGTTTTGGCACTCCAAAACATAAAACAGCACAAAATATGAATGAATCCTTTTAGGTGCAGTCATAGAAGGATATTTCACAAAGTAGACCCAGAAACAAGAAAAATGAAAAGATTAATTTTTAAATGCATCCCTTAAAGTACTCATTAATTAGGCACTATGTATCAGTGTTAATAAACTATTTTATTTCATAATATCATTACTAAACTATAATTTAGCATTACCAGAATAAGACACAGGCTGGCATGCTTTCACCCATTTCCTTCCAACTTTGTACACAATGTACAAAGGAAAGCCTGAAAAATTCCACTTTCAGTTTTTAATAAATCAGTTTCCCAGCATGTCTAATATGACGAAAGAGGTTTGTTTTAACTCCTGCTCATTCAAACAAACCACAGCTTGAATAAATTGCAGTTTTCCAAGTTTAGACACAGCTGAATAACAGTTTAGTCTAACCTGGAAGTTGAAGTCTTCAATCTCTTCTCCATCATGAGTGAAGCAAGATTAGGTAAAGGTTGAGTGCATAAGTCCAAGGATTGCTGCAGTTTGTTCTTGTAAGGTTAAATTGTGGTTTAGCATCACATCTGAACCCAGCTGTTGTAACGCTCTGTTTGTGCAATGTCAGATATTTCTAGTTGTAAATGCACAGTACAGTCAGAAATTTCCTAGTAATGCATTCTGTACTTCCCTGCAGTGCAGATATGCTTTCAGTGGAAATATTCCTTTTAATCTAGCATTTTTTGCTTCATTTCACATTTCTCCTTTGCCACCCCCTGAACATCAGGACAGCTGTATTTCTTAGGTAACTCCTTTTCTGACTCTCTCACAAATGGATCTATTTCAAGAATTCAGAAATCTTCCCTTATCTACTTAGCCAGTTTGCTACTTTACAGAATTTCTCTTAGCTAAATATTAAAGAAAAAATCCTCTTGGGAGAGTCCAAGGAAGCAATCAAGAGACGACACATCCATGATTTAAGCTTCCCCATCCCACATTTCCAGGTCAAAGCCAAAGTGTTCCTGCTAGAAAGATACACTTCTTTGAGCCCAAGAAACATGAGAAAAAGTATAAAGAGCACATGCCCCCTCCCCTTACTGCTGTTACAGAATTGGTTGAGTACATACCCTTCTACTGTCTCAATTTGGCAGGGAGCGTCCTGATTAATTCTCTGTCATCCCACTTTTTCAGCTGCTTTAAAAATGTCTCCATTTCTCTCTCCTCCTCTCACTTACTCCCTTTGTCCTTAACTTTTTTCAGCTGCTACAAACTGAGTTCAAAATGCAGAGTTTGCATTCAATTAACTCAACAGTGGGAAGGTGCGTTTTCTTCAACATACTGTTTGTTACAACATATCCCTGGAGGCGCAGGCAAGAGCAAATTGCTGCAGCCTCTCCTAGCTTGTGTGGTTTCCTCCCTCCCCAATAAATAAATTTTGCCATCTTGATCACACTCTGATGTTGTTTAACCACATATGCCCTAGCTTTCATTTGTGAAATATTGAAGAATAGGCCAGTAGAATGGTCAAGAGTATGTCTGGAAAAGTCACCGGTTCCAATCTCACCTTATCCGCAATCTAATTAGGTGGCCTTCGATTAGTTTCTCTCTCTAAGGGCCCTTTCACACCACACAATTCTAGAATGATGATCCCATCTTATCTACCATGGCTACCTCCTGTGGAATCTTGCAGTTGGCATTTTAATGAGGAGCATGCAGAATTCTCAGCCAGAGAACTTCAGTGCCTCACCAAATTACAAAGCCCAGGATTCCATAGGATGAACCCATGGAAGCATAGATCAAGGGAAGTAATAATACTACTCTATTCTGCTTTGGTCAGGCCTCACCTTAGAATACTACATCCAGTTCTGGGCACCATACAGCATGAGCGAACAAAAGATGACCATTTCATTTAAACAGATGGTGTAGGAGCAACTGCAATACAGAATTACTTAAGCACCATTTTATATGTGTGTGCTGCATAGCTTGAGAAGACCCATGTATATACATCTGGGAATCTGGCCTGGCCTGAAACTATGCCACAGTTTTAAATGAGTTAAGAACAACTGGCTAGCATCCACATTCCATGGATTTACCACAAAGGTAAAAACTATGCAGCCCCTCAGATATTGTTGAACTGCAACTCCCAGCAATTTTCACTATCACAGCTATAACTGCAGATGTTGTTAGACTGCAGTTACAACAACATCTGGAGGGCTACTCAGTTCTCCTCTCTGATCACTGCATGGAACACCTGCATAATGTATAGTGTATAATGTACATGGTTAAGCAAAATTGCCACATTAAAAATGAAAATTCCTAGGAGAACAGGCTGGTGACGAGTAACAGGGCCTTTTTAATACTGTCAGCATGGATGTAGAATGCCTTTCCCACAGACTGGGTAGTGCCATAGTGTTCAATGGGGTATAGGATAGTGCCATAGTGTTCAATGACATGTTTATTGAAGATTTTAATATGTTTCTAGGCTTGGGAGGGGAGTACTTTTTTAGTTCTTTGCACTCTTTTTTTCTGTAGCAAAATTTATTTTAATATTGCTTTAGCTGTTTACACACATGCGCACGCACACGCACACACACAGAGTGGGCCCTTGGTATTTGCTAGGATTTGCCTCCAGGCCCCCCCCCCATGGATACCAAAATCCATGGATGCTCTAGTCCTGTCAAATATAGTAGCATAGTGTCCCTTACATAAAGTAGCAAAATCAAGGTTTGCTTTTTGGAATTCATATATTTTTGGAATATTTTCAAGCTGTGGATGGTTGAATCAATGGATAAAAAAAATCAGTGGATATAGAGGGATGGCTGTGTCTATCTCAACAAAAGTTTTTAGGGATATGTAGAATTTTCTACATATCCCTAAAACCTTTTGTTGATGGGCCGTGTAGACATTTTGTAGCTAAATTGAAAAAACAAACAAACAAAAATAAGAAAACATTTCTGTATTATGCTCTGCTCCAAAGGAAGGGAGGGAGGGAGGGAAAGGTGTTTTCTGCAATGGAAGCTTCACTCACACAGATTTTTGCATCTGAGGAATTAGACAAGTCAATAATAATAATAATAATAACAACAACAACAACAACAACAACAACAACAACAACAATAAAAAAATTATTTGTATCCCGCTTAATGACGACAGTCCAAGCGGCTTACAATAAAATCCCCCACATCATTTCAACCCAATCAACCCATCCCCTTAAAATAGCATTAAATAACGTATGATTAAAAGTTACAATAAACATAAAATAAAAACATAAACAATATAAAACTAATAACATACTTAAGGAGGTTACGGTACCCTGGTCAATCTCTACTGCATTCCCCATCCATCAACATGATGGGGCCACAATAGGGATGCAGGAGTCAAAAAGTCCTAGCCAGGATAATTAGTCTGGAAAGACCTGCCGGAAGAGACTGCCAACTTCTTTAGTTAGGGCCTTTGCAGATTGCCAGAAATAGTGCAAATTGAGTAACAGTCCTGGCTCAGTACTAGGGAATCATGGGAATTGTGTTTTTTTCTGAGACATTGAGTCTTCTCTGTCAGAGAGCTCTGGTGCCACAATAAACTACAGTTCCCATGATTCCCTAGCACTGAGTCAAGGCAGTTAAAGTGGCCTCAAGCTGCACTATTTCTGGCAGTCTGCAAAGGCCCTTAGTCTCAAAGGTCCTATAAGATCTCTTGATATACATATTTTTGCATCACCCTGAGAAACAAGAAATCATCTGGACATTTTTAAAATTCAAAACACCCAGATGTCCCCATATACTCTGTATGAGACACTGAAACCCATGGTTTGATGGGGGGGGGCAGTGGGAAGGTGCTTTCTATGAATGAATAAACTACATGGCACACACAATTTGGAAAATTTTGATGCACTGCAAATTATAAAATTGGGGCAACTAAAACTTAATCCTCTTCTAAAAGAAGACTGAAAAATCCAAGATAAACATGCAACAATCTAGAATAAAATAGCATTACATTAAATAATTTACTTTACTTTAATAAAAGTGGAACCCTAGCCATATGCCTGAAGCAAATGGTTGAGCTGCAAGCATGTAATACTGTAAATGTTTGAGTCACTGAAGATTTTCTATCACTTGGCAACAAGAGATAAGCCAAACTACATCTAATATCATCATAATCAGGTTTCACAGCAATGAAAAGTACATGCAACCTTACTAATTCCTCTCATTACAAAATAGCTGCTCCTGGGAGGTAACATGTACAGCATTTGGGGAGGGGGGACCACCTCCTTAACTAAAACATTACAATCCTGCCATCCTGAAAAAAACTTAATGTCTAATAAAGGGGAAAGAGAAAATTTACAGTTTCTCTAGAGAGGTAAAAAAAATCATACTATCATGGATACAATGGTGTTTCTCATGTTCCTTAATACTGTAACATCAGTACAGATATACTGAATTAAAAATGCAGACAGGTGGTCATACCACTGTGGACATGATGTGATATTATCTTATGTATTTTGCTTACAGAACAAATTGCCAGCAATCTGTATTCCACTGACAAATGTGGTCTGATTCAGCCAGCTATTCAGTACATTCTTATTTTAAAGATGGCTGAAATGTGCAGAACTATCTGTCAGAAGAGATAGAAACTGGTATCTTTACAAAAATTAAATGCATAGATTTTTTTAAAAAAAGAATGTTATAATAAATTAGATTTAAGAAATAATTTGAATAAACAGGCAATTGAATCTCATGCAAGACAAAATAAAAGACAAGAATCTTTCATCTTTAATGATGATTCATAATATCTTATAACTGAATCAAGAACCAAGACACAAATAACACAGCTTTTCTATACCACAATATCTGACTTCTGGCAGAAAGAAGTACAAAATTATACAGCTATTATATATTATTTTTTATTCTGGTCTTTTAACACTGCACTACTCCAAGGTCTTTCACTAACCCACAGTTATAAGTGATATGACACTCCACAGACATTCTCCACACCAGAAACCATTGACAGGACTGTTCTTATAGGTGGTGAGAAGAGAGGCAAGATGCTAGATGACTGAGATTTGCATGAGGATGCATGGAACTCCAGGGTAGGTGGGGATTGGTACAGTGAATGTTCTCTAAGTCCCTCCTCATGCCTCTCCTATTCTTTGAGACCAATCCTAATCACCCACTTGGGAGTTGTGGAGCCCTGGGGCAGAGACACAGGAAGATCTTCCTATACTTGGTGCGTCCTTCAGAGTCCATCCCTACCTTTCAGGAGTTCCCCTTTCTACTATAGGCTGATTGCCTGGATGGAAGTTTAAGAAACCTGCAAAGAAACGCTTCACAGAATGTGGGCCTGATTTCCTCCTCCTCTTGCAATTTTATGTCCTCAGTTACTTGAACTATTCAGTATGCTTAATTTTCCAATTCTAAACCGTATTGATTGCATCAAATACCATGGACATTTACAGTCCATCTCAAAGAGTATATTGTTCTGCTCAATTAACACCATCTCTTTCTTCCAGAAGGGTTTGAACACCTAATTCAATTCAAGTTCATTTAGAAATAAATTCAAGTTTGTTTGTCTTGTTTTTTTTAAAAAAAAAAACTTACTTCCAAATGAGTATGCAAAGGATTGCAGTTTTATTCTTCAACTAAGCATTTTTGCTTGCTTTCCTTGAACACCCTAAAAGCTCAGTTTCTAAGATACAGTTTAAAGGCATTTGGGTGTACATGACTGGAGAGTTTGGATTATGATTCTAGATTTATACAAAACAGGGATGTAAAAATTTTTGCTTTCCAGATGTTGTTGAAAGTATAAGTCCCATCGGTCAAATTTAAGAGATAATGGGAACTGCAGTCCAGCAACACATTCTACCTCCCTGGCTGTAAAGGTTTTATTTAACTGCAAAACAGTATTTTTTTATTTGTTACAGCAAGTAGTTAGTATGCAGGCTTGTTCAAGAATAAATGAATTTTAAACAGGAACATGATTTAAACCAACAGCTTAGACTGATTTTTATTCTGGTGATCTAGATCAATCCATTCTGATTTGTATGCCATACACTTTTAGCATGACTAATATTTTACTTGTGTGTGGCAAAAGATCTCTACTACATCTGTTCAAAATCCTTGTGCTTTCCTGCTAATTCCTGATTTACCTTGCTGGTATTCCAGCCCTAAATATTTATTCATATGTATCTTCCAGCAACACTGGAGAAACACCACTGCAGAGCTGGCATATACTTGCAGTTTATAGCACTGGCCAACATCCAAAAAACCAACATGCAACCACTTTGACTGGCAAGAGGAGCTTATTGTTTCTTGAAACTGTGGGGACAGTCATAGCATGTGCTAATCTAAGGGAGGGAAAAACCTGAATATCTAACTGGTCACACTAAACCTTTATAGTTATAAAAGATACCAAGCAAATCTTCTAAGACAATTATGTGGAGAGGCATGAAAACCACAAAACACACTAAAAATACATTATTATTATTATTATTTGCATTATACTACCTACTAAAATACCTGCTAAAAATGACATGGCCAAGAGAACACTTGATCCTACATCAGTGGTTTTTTGAAAAGCCAATAAACAAGATGTCTAGATATCCTCATCCACCTGTCACAAATGTTGTGCAAATCAGAATAAAGCTTGAGAATAAAGCACTGTACATTTTTTGGTTTATGTCCTAAAATAAAATACACACCAGCCTGACGTTGAGCAAAGGCAAACCTGAGAATATTATGAGTACATAATTACAAGTAGTAAAGTGTATTAATCATTATTCCGTATCAGACAAATAAAATTAACACCAAAATATTATTCACATTGGATGTGAACTGTATTTTTGTTCAGATTTATGGTACAGATTCAATGTAATAATAAGAGGATTAGTGTACTGATGGATAATCGTTTGGAAAGACCATCCAAATCATAGTTGATTTCATACCTTCTTTAAGCTAAAAGGTGAAATGAAGGCTAAGAAGCGAATGAATCAAGGTGAAATGAAGGCTAACAAGCAAAGTGCACTCAAAATCAGGCATGGGAAAAATCTGCCTGGTTTTTTATGAAATGCATTTACACATTTTGTCACTAATATTTTACTGTCTGATATGACAGCATGATAATTCTCACGTGATGCATTTTTCACCATTAACTGACTAGAAATGCCCAATAGTCTAGGGCAGGGGTTCCCAACCCTCTGCTCCAAGGAGCCCTTAAGACTCCATGTGCACCTCCCAGGTGCTCCATGGCCTCTCCAGGAAAATGAAAGGGGAAAAAATTGAAGAAAATTAAAAAATAAGAATAGATTCTTATATATACTTCTAAACACCATTACCTTGTAAGACATAGGGTAGGCCTCTTAGGGGCTCTGCCATAAAAATAAGGTCTCTGTGAGTCAAAAAGGTTGGGAACCCCTAGTCTAGGGTAAGGGTGGGAAAATTGTGATCACAGAGGTCATTGTACTACAACTCCCATCAGGTTCATTCAGGTTGACCAACAACCAGGGTAACAACAGTTACAGTCCAACTGCACTTAGAAGGCCTTCATCCTGACCTAGGGGATTAGCAGTTAAAATCATTGCATAAAAGCTACCTAGACTGAAGGACAAGGAAATAACACGAGTCTCTGTTACCATAGAAATTGAATTACTATCTCTATGGAATGGAAGATACCACAACATAACCACTGGCTGCTATGTATTTGATAGATCAGATTAGTAATTAAAACATAACTCTTTAAAATTAGGTTAAAGAATAAAATATCCATTCAGTTATCTTCTATGTGAAAACACAAAAAGTAAATTCAACAGCATCTTTCATTGAATATCTGTATTCATATTATTTCTGTTAAAGAAGCAAAGTAGGAAATAAAAGACTAGAATAATGGAATCATGAAAGAGTATACAAATGTTGTATCATACTGATGAATCTGCCTGACTAGCCCTAGTTTGTCAGCAAGTTTTGCAAACTGATGATACAGTATTTTCCACAATAGAAAAATACTAACAACACTCCAAATTCTCCTACCTCAATCAAAAAGTCTCCTGTTCTTAAGCCAGCTTGCCATGCTACCCCGCCTTCATCCACTGATTCCAGGTACTGCAAAGCAGGAAAGGCTGGAGTTGGGGTGAATTCTTCAATAGGTGTATCAGCTTTGGGAATAATACGATATAGTTTTAATGAAGGAAAAGAAACCTCTAAAATAGAAGACTTAATCAATTAAACAATGAATTATTTATAAATGTCCAAAAATAAACTATGTAAGAATGTCTCCTGCTATCTAGATCTCTCCTCCCTTCCTTGCATAGGAATTATTTCCATTTTGTCAGCAAATGAATGAATGGCCTTTTAATTGCTACATAAACATTCACAGAAACAAAAAGCAATCTATCTGATGCTTTGAAAAAAATTATCTTTACATTTCATGTAAGTGAAATGAGACATTTCAAAATTTCAGAGGATCAAACTCTAGGTTCATCATTGTATACTGTATGACTGGCCATTTGTTTACCTCACAGGTATGTCCTCTGATAATTTATCACATGGGTATCAAACTACCTATGCAATGAAGCTTGATATAAGCCTCTGTTTTAAAAGGCAGTGAAGAGCTCAGGTCCATGTGAAATTAACATGGATAGTAAGGGACCCCTGTTTGCTGCATAGGTAGCTTAGCGCCAGCCGATCGACACAGTAATGAAGTCACTGGGTTTCCAGAAGACCCCACCAAAACGTGCATTTAGCCAGGAGGGTTAATCAGAAACTGTCACATAGCTAGGGAAGCCCAATAGGTGTTCACCATTCTAGTGAGGAGTGATAAAAATGGCATCCCTAGAGGAAGGGTGTGGAGGATCCTCCATACAGCACATATGAGTTAGCCTTTCCTATGAGCCAGGCAGCATGAGGGAGAGCCCATCCAGCAACCAAGGGGTAGTGATAGCAGGCACTGGGATATACCATCACTTTTAAGAAATTAAATGTAAAATGAGTTAAACAATGAGTTAAATTAAAAGAATACCATTTTGCCCTTTAACAAAAATCTGTTGGAGACAATCTGACATGAAAAAATGATTAGCATATCTGAACCCATGAAGCCAGGTAGCCCTCAAAACAGAACACACACTAAAAGCATGTTCAACACACATGCAGCTTCTGAAGATATAAAAATCATCCAATTCCCATACTAAAACTGCAGTACCGTTACCTTGAAGAAACCACAGCCCAGTTTTAAGCAAGATGCCAAAATGGCTTTTCACTCAGCTCATAATTTTAATAGATTAATCTTTCAAATGAAGCAATTTTGTCATCCACCTCCCCTCCCCGAACAGTTTGGTTTG
Organism: Phrynosoma blainvillii; assembly: GCA_026167975.1. NCBI lineage: Eukaryota > Metazoa > Chordata > Lepidosauria > Squamata > Phrynosomatidae > Phrynosoma > Phrynosoma blainvillii. The sequence goes on from JANUYF010000001.1 coordinate 357,709,672, forward strand.
GATACACTGAATAATATACCGATCACAGTTTGGACACAGTGAACAGAAAGACATAGGAAATATCTAGGCAACTTCCCCCACAGATTTGTTCTGCATATCTTACATACCATACACACACATTCTTAATAGATATAGAAGTAGATGTAGATATAGATATAGACATGAACACACATGCATCTCTGAAAACTGCAGCATCAAAAACTGGTAAATTTCAAGTCAGTACTACAGCACAGAGAGAACACGGTTGTCTAGCAACCAAATGCATAAGGAATTAATACCTGTTTCTTTTCAGAAATGCATGCCATTTTTCACACAGGCACTCACCCAATCGTACAGACACAGAAAATCCACATACCTTTCGCCCCTCTGAGCACAAACCCAAATCCTTCATTGTCTTTTTTCTGCAGGACCACTGCCTTTTCTTCTATAATGCAGTCACTGTAGAGAGAATTCCGAGGATAGCGACCATTATTACATCCCTTCATCACCACTGTAGTAGCTGCTCCTCCAGTGTGTAGGTTCATCATCATCACAGCCAGTTAATCAAATGATAATGCAGTAACCAAACATGGGGAAAATGTAACAGCAAACAACAGAAGGAGGAAAGAGACAAAGACAAGGTTCACTGGCAAGGGAGAACATGACAGTGCAACATAACAGAGGGAATAATGCAGAGAAAGCAGAGGAAGAAACCATGCATGGTGGTGGCTGACTAAATGTGTGATCATGTCATTTGTGTGCTAGCTAGAGGTCTAAAAGAAAAGAAAGTGAATTGAATGATAGTAGCATTAATAAACTCCTCAATCGTGGATGTACCAGATGCATCTTCTAGTGAAGCCAAAATGAAACCAACCAGAAGAAAAATGAGGCAGCATTTTAAAATTTAAAGTTAGCTTGGTTTGCTTAATAAGTAGCTAAAAGGCACAAATAAATTCAAAAGCTATGCCTTGCATCAAAAGCCCTTTTTCAATCCTATTGAATGTTGCATGCTGCAAGAATCCCACATGATCATCTGACAGCCTACAATGCTAACAACGTGCAGCTGCCTTGGCGTCATCAAGCACAAATTTTCACAGCATCAAGGATCTGCATAATTTAAATAGTAACAAGGCATGTATGCTCAATATCACCTTTTTCTGTTAAAAAAATACTTGCATACTTAAAAAGAGTGTTCTAAAAGACAATCTTTTCTTCTCTCTCTCTCTATTTAAAAGGAAAGTCAGTTTCTTACATTTTTTCTGATAGTATGTCTTGCATGGAAGATTTTTTTTAAAAAAAATCCTTTATTCAACTAACATTTCTTAGTCAAATTTTAAACATTTCATTGGTTTTTATAACATAATAATCCATATTATTATTATTATTATTATACATATGTTCATATATTTAAGGAGAAATGCATTTTCTGAAACATTATTAATAAACTAGCTATGTGTGCAAAGTGACTTCTTATAAATAGTAGGCAAAAATATTTTTCTTTTTTAAAGGCAGAAACTGCTACAAATATAGTGGTTCAGTGGCATAAAACTACTGCTTTGGTAATAATAGAAATACAATCAAACTCAGGAAGCTTCTTCAAAAACCTAACTGGCTGATACTGATAACAAAAACATCAACAAAGAATAGTCTTGCATCCATCTACATACAGTTATTTAGTCAGGCTTCTGGGTATCCCTATGGTTCTGGGGTTAGCAGGCAAACATATTTTTAAATTTGCAGCTGAAAGATGGAAATGAATAACAGATCTCTCCCTCGGCATTCTACAAATGGACCCAAAATAGCCAGCACACCCTTTGGCAGAAATCCTCAGTAGAGCTGCTGGCAGTTACAATGGAGTTCTTTTCTGAGTGAGAAGCCAGCCACTGTTGGTTCCTTAGCTCCTGGGTGGGCCATGCTTCCCTTCCTTTTGTTCTTAATTGATGGCATAGGAATGCATATTGACAGAGGGCAGGATAAAAACTAAGGAGGAAAATGCAAATCTGATTAGATCCTGAGTAAAACCTTCAGGTTAAATCAATAGGCTTTACAGCAGATTTGGGGAGGAGGCCGCAAAGAAAAGAAATAGAACATGTTTGTTCTCTGCTGCTCCAAAGAATAGGACCCGGAGCAATGGATTCAAACCACAGGAAAAAAGATTCCACCTCAACATTAGGAAGACATTCCTGAGGATAAGAGCTGTTCAACAGTAGAACACTTCTCAGAGTGTGGTGGAGGTTTTTAAACTGGAGGCTGGATGGCCATCTGGGTGTGTGGATGTGTATGCTTTGACTGTGCATGGCAGGGGGTTGGACTTGATAACCCTTGAGGTCTCTTCCAACTCTATGATTCTATAAATCTGGAGGAAGGAATAGAAGGATCGTTTTCTCCTCTTTGTAAATACCTTGCTCCCAGCAATGAAAGCAGATTACTTCCAGGATGGCTTCCACAACAGTAGACTCCACAACAGGTAAAATTGATAGGATACAGGCTGCCACTGGAGGTAATCTTCACCATCTTGCTCCACTGTCCATCCCTCTTGCTATTTTTTCATTCCTCTTTTTTCATCCACCCTTTCCCTAGACCCTCTGCTTCTCCTTAGCTCTCACACCTCCTTTCCTAGGTTTTTATGTTTCATCTGTCCCCTGTTGTCTCTCTACCAGACTCATCCTACCTAGTCTTCTTCCCAGCCTCAGAACAGAGGGGACAATGAGTTTACTCAGGACTGATCTGGGCATGTTTACCTTTTTTCTTTTTTAAATTTTCAAATGAATATTTTTCTGTATAACTGGGAGATCCCCCACCCTCCATTGCCTTGTATAATTGACAGACATCTAGCCATAAGGGTGGATGATGATACATTTTGGAAATCCATCTGAGACAAAGAATTAGAAGAAATTGTAATTCTGTGATGATGTGCATGTTTTTCAGGCATGAAAGCAGAAAATTAAGTATTAGTCCCACTTTGCAAATACTGCAGATGAAATGAACATTAGAAAGATCTTTGGTATGATTGTTCAACTCTTAAGTCTCCACAAGACGAAGAATACATTAAAATTTTGGCCCATGCAGAAAACAGAAAAGAAAGAGTCACAGATATCTGAGGATGGAGATGATTTCCTGAGTAAATATTTTACTATGAAGAACATTTTTTTACCACAACCAGGTTGGGAAGTCTATTTGTGCCTTTGCTCTTTATTACAATGAAGTAAGGAAAGAAAAGATTATCTTAATAATTAATGACATCAATATTAACTTGGACCTTGCTTTTGAGTGATTGTATTTCCCTGAGCACTGATCATCTGATTTTATAAAAGGAAGCACTGAAACATTCCAGTAAAAAAATATTAATTATTTGTTAAATGCCATAAGTGAATTCAACCCTGCACTGAAATTACTCATGTCAACTTAGATACATGGTCCCTGTACCTAAACTAGAAAAAGAGAGTCACAATTTTCAAACTGTTTAGAACCTACCAAAGTTCAGTACAACAAATAAGCTTGCAATAGCTCCACAGGTTGCAGTCTCAGAGTGCTTTCAAATATCTGTGGTAGCCTTCATTGAATCCTGGGTCTAGTTGACCCGAGATGCTGCCAGTACAGCAACACTGGATAAACACAAAGCCAGCAGTCCTACAGTGTGTCAGCCTACTCCTTTTAACAGGCTGCAGTTGAGGTGGAAACAAACTTGGTCAACTACAGCTGATAGAAAAGAAAGAGTGACTTAATAAAGAAACACAATACTCATATGGCCTTCCTCAGATAACCTGTGATTTGGATCCATCTTATCACAGGTGCTTTGAAGGTACTCAAAATCATTCCAACTAAAATTACGTATGACAGAGAAGTGATATATGCTATCATATAGCAGTCTTCCCCCCCCCCCCCCGAGGAGGGATATTACATTGCGTTCTGTTAAAAGACTACAAATCATTACTTGGGATGAGGATTAGGAAAAGAGAAGCCTCCATTATTTACAGCAAGCACTATCAGTATGGATTTTGCCAGCAGTGTGAGAACTATGTTGGTATACCTGGGAAAAGTAGGATTTCATTTTTCTCATTAAAAATGTGCTCTTACTGGTTTTAAGTAAGTTAAACCATCTTAACTGAAGTGGCAGTCAGATCTTCCAAAACTGTGATAAAATAACTAGTCAAGGCAGATTTTTATATGAATTTTTCAGAGAGAGGAAAAAAGCAGAGACCTTATGAAAAAGGTCAAGGAAATCCCAATATTCCAGAGTAATACAGGCCATATTCTATAAATTACAGTAGCACTGACACCTTCATAATATGTATACACAAATCGTAGAGCTAAAAGGGATCCATTTAGTCCAACATCCTTCCAGTGCAGGATTCAACACTAAAGTATCTTTTAGAGGTGAACATCAAACAAAGGGGAGTCCACTACAACAGTTTATTCCACTGACAGGCACCCCTTCCGATTCGCGGGGGATCCGTTCTGGACACACACACCCTACAAATCGGAAAAACTACAAATATCAGAGCACCATTGCTTATAATGGCTGCATGGCCCTGTGCGTGCGCTGCGTGCGTGTACACCATTTTGTCCCTCCTGGCTTCCCATCTGTGGAAATTCAAAACCACAGACGGGAACTCAGCGAATATGGAGGGACGACTGTAGTTCTTATCAACATGAAGGTCTCCCTAATATTTAGTTGCTATTTCTTGTCTTGTAATGATATTGTTTGTTGTTTTCTTTTTAATAGTTACGTTTTTAACCGGTTTTGATTTTATTTTATTTTATTATATTTTAAACTCTTGAAAGGTACATTTTTAGCTATGTCTCTTTTAGCTGTTGTAAGATGGCTTGAGCCCTTGACTGTGAAAAAGAGGGGATATGGAAGGAGGAGGAGGAGGATGATGATGATGATTTTCTATTTCTTTGGGTCCTATCCTCTGGAGTACCATATGACATTTTATTTTTAAGACTATAACCTTACAGACATTTATCTGTAAATAAGGGGAGAAGGTCCCCCTGAACTCGGGTTAAAATTTGTCCCAAAACAGTGGGACATTCACGGTTTTAAGGGTTCTGGAAATGTCCCGGCCCAGTTTCAGCTGCATGTCCCTGTTTGCTGTGATGCTGGGGCACCTGAGCGATTGCACGGGGCTCAATGGTTGCCTCTCCCTGGTGGCTTCTCCTTCCCAATCTTCCACCCTGGGATGGAAAGTAGCCATGACGGGTGAGCAGCTGAAGGGGGCAGTCTTCCAGCTCCTCCCCACTGGACAGGCCCAGGAGGAGGAGATTTTGAACAGTGCTGGGGCCCATCGTCAGGAGAAGGAAGAGGGACTTACTAGGTGTGTGTATGACCTGGCCTATCATCATCATCACTATTGTTGCTGTTGTTGTTATTATTATTATTATTATTATTATTATTATTATTATTATTACCGTTATTAATCATCCTGGTCTGGAAGGAAGAGAGACAATGTCCTAGAAAAGGTCCTGGAAAAGGAGGAGGATGCCTGGTCACCCTGACCTATCATCAATCATCATTTATTATTATTATTATCATTATCATTATCATCATCATTAATCACCCTGGTTTAGGGGAAGGAGAAAGGCAATGGCATCCCTCCCTTCTCTCCTCAGGTGTGCACCGCTTCCTCTGCTGAGCTGGTAAGCCCCACCCAGGAGGGCCTCCATCACCCTTTGTTTGTTTGTTTGTTGATGTTGTTGTTGTGTGCCATCGAGTTCTTTCTGACTTATGGCGACCTTATCATGGTCCTCCTTCTCCTCCTCCTCCTCTTCTTCCTCTTGGCAACATTCTTCTTCAGAAGGGGTTTGCCACTGCCTTCTTCCCCTGAGGCTGAGAGAGTATGACTTGCCCAAGGTTTACATGGCTTGTGGAGTTTCAAACATTGTTCTCCAGAGACATAGTCCTAATGTTCAAACCACTATATCATGCTGGCTCTCTTTCAGTTTTAAATATTCTGGGACATGCGTCTTGCTGGGTTCAGTGGGAGTATCTTTTTGAATGAACATGCTTTACAAAGTGCTCTCCTCTGAGGCTGAGAGTGTGTGACTTTGTCCAAGGTCACCCCATGGACTTCCACAGCTGAGCTGGGAATCAATCAAACTCTGGTCTCCAGATTCTGGCTCTCTTCTTTCACTCCTCCTTTTGTACATCAAAAGTGTCGTGCTCTGAGCACTGGACTATGAATCTGGGGAACAGGGTTTGAATCCCCCCTCAGCCATGGAATGCCACTGAGTGACAATGGGCAAGTCACACTCTCTCAGCTTCAGAGATTGGCAAGGACAATCCCCCTCTGTGGAAATGACTTGAAGGCACACAAGGACAATATGGAAACAGGTAGAAACCAGTTGTAGCTTGTTGGAATATGGATGGGATATAGAGTCAAAGTGGAAATGTAGAGATGTGTGTGTGAAAACTTCTTATGGGAACAGTGTCTACTGAAAAACAAAGAGGACTCGGCTAGCAGGTGGTTTGAAGCCAAAACATGTGCCCACAGTACAGAATAATAAAAAACACTTTGAGCCTGAGAACAGATAGTTAACAGATAAACATGAGTTCATGGGAATTAGGTCACATGGGGATGACATACAGCTAGAGGCTGGGTTACAGCAGATCATCCAATATCATAAGGTTAACACCCAGAAGGTGGAGTATGGGAAGGGCCAAGAGTTTTCTTTGCTCACTTTGTTTATATATGCGTGCAATGTGTTTATTTGAACTACAACTGAATCTGTAAAACTGGAACTGTAACTTTTTCTACTGCTGTCATTCTACAACAACATCTACAAGATGTGATCCTATAGTTTTTTGCCATCAGCAGGATGGATTGCACATTTTCTTTATGGAACAATAAAGCTTCAATTTGGATCTACAAAATGTGTCTTCATGGAAATAGCATGGAGATGTCTGGTGAAGGAAGCTGGTTCCTGAACTCTGCTGCATTACAATCACATCACACCCAAATTCCACATATCTTTCTCCTTTTACCCCCTCCACCTTTGTAAATAGGGCTGTGGATCCCAAAGGCACCCTAGTAGTGCTAGTTTTAAGCAGCGGCAGCAACGGGGGGGGGGGGGGGAAGGGGTCTTACTTGAAAGGGTCTCTACCTCTTCACTTAGAAATCTTCTGGCCTAATTTATTAATAGTATGTCCAGTTGGCTCGATAGGAGGAACTACATTTCAGCCTTCTGTCCAGGAAGAATGTCAAAATCTCTTCCATTTTGAGCATGACGAAGAAGCATTAATTTATATTAATGTTGTTTTTTAAATTACTAATGTTTTTGGCTTTTAGTTCGTCAAGTCCTCCATTTTTCTAATGTCCTCCATTTTGTTCCAGTTTTGTGGAAGAGAATTATGGTAACCCTACCCTGAACAGAAAAGAACTTGTAACTTAAGCATGCATGTATAGGATACTACATGTAAATGTAGTAGAAGTCAAAGTTCAAAAAAAGAAAAGTATGCTATTGGTAGCTGACATGAAAACATTTTATTTTGTTAGGCAAATGTCACTAGGTGTATCTCAGATTATTCAGCTTCACAAAGTTTGTTTCTTTATTAAAGAAAACTTTATTTTTAAAGGTTTTTTAAAAAATTGGGTCCCCAAGGCATTGCGCAACAGATTAAAACTTTTAAAAATACACATGATTTTTTTTAAAAAAGTCTTTAAAAACACAGTTAAACTATTTAAGAGGTCATACAAAACAGCACAACCTGGGTTGCCTGCAAAAACCTACAAAAGGATGAAGCCAACCTGACTGTAGGGAGTTCCAAAATTGTAGGTACTACTAAGGAAAAAGCTCTCTCTCATGTACACACCAATCTAGCTTCCAGTGCTGATGGGGCACACAACAGGCCTTCTGTTAAGGTTTATAAATTCTATGTAGGCTCATGGTGGGAAAGATCATCCTTCAAATATACTGGTTGCAAGCTGTTTAAGATTTTGTACAAGACCAGTAATACTTAGTCTTTAAAGCATACCCCAAATAACAGTCTGGCTAAAGCACTTGGAATTAGTTACAGCTTCCAAATACTTCATAGGCAACCCTATTGAGTACTTAAGAATAACCAAGTCAGTAGATAATTAAACTATGGATCATTGCACCCAAATAAGCACTATGTGGTTTGCCACATGGGGAATTTGTGGCCTTTGGGCAGAGCAGAACATCTGGCCATACTCAGGGATGGCAGCCTGTTGGCATCTTCTTTCCAGGAGCCTGTACAACCTGGCACAGGCTATGGAAGGAAGCAGGAACTACCAGCCAATTATTTTAAATCTGAGGTTTGAAACCTGAGGCTGGTGGCCTGGCTAGAGTGATCCAGATGTGGGTTTTACTCAGGTTGGCTATAGGGAAAAGATATACTGAGCTCCCTGGCATTTTTTGCATCAGTTCTTACTTGGAGCTTCATCCCTGCCCACAAACAATTACCGTATCAAAGTTGTTCTGAGTATTTGGCTTGTGTAATGATGTCTGATGCAAATGCTGTACTCACTTCATTACACCTTTTGGGCACTTTGGCATGGGATCCAGATCGAGGACATCATTTTTCAGGGTCTACTCAGTCAGTAATAGGATATCAGGGTCCCATTCATCGAACAGCTGGTGGGTTAGCTGATGCCTGGATTCTGACCTATGTTTGTGCCAAGCCTATGTGCATCTGTAATCAATAAAAGTTGTGGCCTACCCTGTGCCAAAGAAAGCTACAAGTGATGTCTTATTGTTGAGTGGAACAGGACTCCCCCTGAGCACACAACCACCTTTCTTACAAAAGAGTGCAGCTTATTTACCAGTTAAAGCTGAGCAAAACACGATCATTCCACAGCAGCCACCTGATCATAGAATCATAGAGTTGGAAGAGACCACAAGGGCCATCCAGTCCAACCCCCTGCCATGCAGGAACTCCCAATCAAAGCATCCCCAACAGATGGCCATCCAGCCTCTGCTTAAAGACCTCCAAGGAAGAAGACTCCACTACTCTCCGAGGGAGTGTGTTCCACTGTCGAACCGCCCTTACTGTCAGGAAGTTCTTCCTGATGTTGAGGTGGAATCTCTTTTCTTGCAGCTTGCATCCATTATTTTGGGTCCTAGTCTCTGGAGCAGCAGAAAACAAGCTTGTTCCCTCCTCAATATGACATCCCTTCAAATATTTAAACACGGCTATCATATCACCTCTCAGCCTTCTCTTCTCCAGGCTAAACATCCCCACCTCCCTAAGTCGTTCCTCATAGGGCTTGGTTTCTAGACCCTTCACCATTTTAGTTGCCCTCCTTTGGACACGCTCCAGTTTCTCCACATCCTTTTTGAATTGTGGTGCCCAGAACTGGACACAGTATTCCAGGTGAGGCCTGACCAAAGCAGAATAGAGTGGCACTATTACTTCTCTTGATCTAGACACTATACTTCTACTGATGCAGCCTAAAACTGCATTGGCCTTTTTAGCTGCTGCATCGCACTGTTGACTCATGTTCAACTTATGATCCACCTGGATTCCTGAATCCCTTTCACACGTAGTCTCATTCAGCCAGGTGTCCCCCATCGTATATCTGTACTTTTCATTTTTCCGCCCTAAGTGCAGTACCTTACATTTCTCCGTGTTGAATTTCATTTTGTTAGCTTTGGCCCAGCTTTCTAGTCTGTTCAAGTCATTTTGAATTTTGATCCTGTCCTCTGGGGTATTAGCTACTCCTCCTAATTTGGTGTCGTCTGCAAATTTGATAACTATGCCCCCAATACCGTCATCCAAGTCATTAATAAAGATATTGAACAGCACTGGGCCCAGGACAGAGCCCTGTGGCACCCCACTGGTCACTTCTTTCCAGGTTGAAAAGGAACCATTGTTGAGCACCCTTTGGGTTCGGCCAGTCAACCAATTACAAATCCATGTAACAGTTACCTTGTCTAGCCCACATTTGACCAGCTTGTTTGCAAGAATGTCATGGGGAACCTTGTCAAAGGCCTGATCTAGTGCCTTTAGGGTATTTAGGCCTTCTTTACATCCCTTGTAAAAGATAGAATAGATGATCACTCACATAGTAGTGAGACCCTCACCCCAAAACTGCATCTTCTGGCAGATGCCTGAAAGCATGGGAAATAGTACTGAGCCTTGAGGAATTATTAGAAAACTAATAACCATGAGGCTGCATAGCAGTTCCTAAACACCAACCTAAGGAAATGTTCAACCCAAAAGAAATAAACTGCAAAACATTGCCCTCCAGTCCCATATCAACTAAATGGTTCAAAAGGATAGCATGTTTTACAGTATCAAATGCCATTAAGTGAATACATAGAGATGGAATACCAGTGTCCAGTTCCCAGCATGGGTCATCCTATCAAGGCTCTTTTTCATCACATTACCAGACCTGAATCCAGACTGGAAAGAGACGAAGTAATGAGTTTCATCCTGGAAGCCTAGAGTTATCAACATTCCAAGTGCTGGTTATGAGCTATAACAACCTACCGGTATAGAAGTTGGGCTCAGGACTTCTTTCTTATAAGACTTCATAGGCCTTCACATTTTCAGGGAGCTTAATATTTTCCTGGTTTCATCATCATCAAAGATACAGTTCATTGATGACCCTGGGCTTTGGAACTCCCTGCCAAGGAAGGCTAGATTGTTTCAAATATCTTTTTATTCAGACAGGCAAATCTGTGTTTTGTTATTCTTTATTAATAGATTTTAAATTGTATTTTAACCTGTCTATCTTTACTTTAAATTATGTTTATTTTTGTCTGATTTCATCACTGTTAGCCACTTTGAGTGCATTGTTGTCCACATAAGGTGAGATAAAAATTGAATAACAAATAAATAAAACCCTATTAAAGGGGCTTCATGCAGACATCAGATTACAAAGGAAATCATTTCAAAATTCTTATCTATGAACCGGTTGGGAAAATAATCTTTGGACATCTATGGATACATTGGGGTGTGCCCCTTAATGTCAACTAGATTATTTAAATGATCTACCCAGGTATTTTGGTTTATAATGACAGCAATTGCCAGGAACTATAGAAGTATCTATAGGTAAGAATTCTTCCACTAATCTCTTGTAAAAGAAGGTCTACCAGGTTTACAAAAACCATCTTTCTCATAATCATGCTGTAACAAGGGAAGAATGAAACAAGAGAAGGATATTTCCCTATTCAAGAAAGTGCTCCACGACATGTGCTCAAGAAGCTTTCTCCAAAAAAAGTGCTTATGACCATCATGAAGATGGTAAAATTTGGGGGGCAAAAATAAATCTTATAAATAATGGAAATCTCTTTACTACAATTAAAAGGCATCTCTTGCCAAATAAAACACTGTTTATACTGATCAGAATTGGATTCATTTTCCTAAAGAGCTTCAGGAGATACAAGCCCCATCTATTTTGCATGTCCTCACTAGGCCCAGTGTCAAGATACCTTAGACAACTCTGGCCTAGATTATGTTCCAGTTTTGATATTCAACACATACTAAAAATAAGCCATTAGCCAAATACCTGGTAAAATGTCACAGCAAACTCTAAATGATAATTCCTCAGAATATGCTGTCCTTGGTATACACCAAAACATACTAAACTTCCTGAAACCAGGGACGGTTGTAAAAAATATATGGTATCAAAGTGGTAAAACTTGTAATTTGGAACATGCCGTCATGTAATTTTTATCTATTATCTGAAGAGATGTCATTAGATTGCCATCTTTATACAGGGGCAACTGAAATGATCCTAGAATGTGGTGTTCCAAGTGAGCCCATACAGATGAGTTGATGTTCCTTCTCTGTTGAAGCTTATCAACACAGATAATAGAAATGATTATAATTGAGCTTTTACCATCACACTAAATAATCAAGACTGTGAAGATATAAAAATAAAAACAGAGAACATAGAGAACAGACACTGCACCCAATTCCAAGCCATATGAAGGCAATATTCATTCTCTCTAAGAAAGGGATATCTTTATCATTCCAGTCTTACACTAAAAGAAATCAGACATCTGTTTATAATAGAAATTATTACATATTTATTAGTTCAGAAATTACATATTTATTAGTTCAAAAAGCAACTGCCAAAATCAAAAATACAACAGCACAGAGTGCCCTCCCAATCTGAAAGTCAATACATGTTGAGCATCTCTTCTCTGGAATTCTAAACACTGAAATACTCCAAAATTGTCCACAAGGGTGGCTGAAATAGTGACATCTTGCTTTCGAATGGTTCAGTGAACACAAACTTTGTTTCATGCACCAAACTATTAAAAATATGCTGTATAAAATTGCCTTCAAGCTATGTTTATGAGCTATATATGAAACATAAATGAATTACATGCATATACTTGGGTCCCATCTCCATGATATTATATATATGCAAATATTCCAAAATCCAAAATCCAAAACACTTCTGGTCCCAAGCATTTTGGATATGGAGACTCAACCTGTAATGTATACTACTACTCCCAGCCTATTAACAGTGGTAATAGTTGCAATAAGGCTATATTTTTATTACTATTCTATAATGTAATGTGTCCTTCCCAGGAGAAAGAGTGAATAAAGTAATGCCTCAAGAGTACAAGAATCTTTGTTTGTCTCTTTTCTTCCCATCCTGTACAAATTGTCTACACTAAATATAGCAAAGACATAACGAAAAATACAGCACAATGCTGGGGAAAAAGGTTGTGAGCTCCAGCCCAAAACTCAATCTGTGCAGGATGATATCAAGTTTGGGTTTTGGAATTTCTGTTTGTATTCACATCCTTAAAAGGAATTAATATAAAAGAGTTTCCAGAAGCTATCCTCTCTTCACAAAGGATGGTTTCTTGACCTATACAATAATCATGGCCTCAAAGAGAGCCCATTCACACTAGACTTCTATAGCTCTATCATTCCACTTTAACTACCATGGCTGCTTCCCAAAGAATTCTGGGGTTTGCAGTCTGGTGAAGGACTAGAGCTCTCTGGCTAAGAATTTTACATGTTCCTCCCTAAATTGCAAATCCTGGATTCCATAGCATGGAACTCTGGAAGCTATAGGTGGAATAATAGTGCTATAATTGTGTAGAGTTAATGGGCCCAGAAACCTTAACCTACTCAAAGAAGCACTGGCAATGTTGACTGGAACTGGATTCCATTCTTGCAGATGAAAACACTTCTAGTTATGCAGGTCTTTGGCAACTGACTAGCTGCTGTAGAAAGGGCTGTTGAAAGGGAGAGTATTGTAGTCTTCCCCAGCTGGGTATGCTTTCAAAATTATGTTTAGTTTAAAGTTATGTTTGGTTTAATATAATTTAATACTGTTGTGGTATATGCAATAAATAATTTTGTTTTAAAAATTGAATATTAAATATTTTAAAAATGGGATGTAAAATAATCCTGTTGCTCAAGTAAAGCAAGAAAAAAATCATTATGTAGCATGCATTCACCAAAGTGATCAGGTGTGCACAAACAGTAAATGAGTGGCAGCTGTTGCCCAATTTGTTTTCTTTCTAGAAAAGTTGGAAAATAAATGTTCCACATATTTCAAGAACAGACATATCTCAGTTAACAAAGTATCACAGTGAAACTCCTTTTTACCATTTTTAAATCGAGTTTCCTTTTTGTCTTCTTGTGTTCTATGTTTTTTTCAAATGTTTTTTTCAGCAGCAGCATTGGCATTGGGAGGATGGTGACGAAGGGCTAGAGAAACACAGACTTTCAGTGCCAGGCTATAGCAGCACATCTGCACTAAACAATACAATATAGACTGAGCTCTAGCTGACAGTACTATAGCTGTGTGTGCTTGCTTATACAGGCAAAATGAACAGCAGTTGCCTTCAGAAACCCTTGCTGAACTTCCATGACAGCAAAACAGAGAGAAATGGGGAGAGTAGACCAGTCTGCCTCACCAAGTACTCTTAGCATGTTAAAAAAAGCATAATCCATAAATCTGGATTATGCCCATCAAAATAGAAGTCATAAGAAATGTGGAGGCTGATGGGGAAAAATGTAATCCATGAATGCATTTTGGAAGAAAACTTTGTGGTCTCTAGAAAATTCAAAATATTTTTGTCTACCTATCTAAATTTACCTACTTGTTTCCTTTGGACTGAGAGAGTCTGACTCACCCAAGGCTACCCAGTGGGTTTCCATAGCCATAGTTTTCATAGTTTCCATAGCTCCAAAAACCCATTATGGACAGGACTTCCAGCTCTTCAATTTTGGGGCCCAGTTTCTGCTAGACTTCCTCTGTTCAGCAAAAATACTTGGAGGGTTATGAAGAGATTGGTGTGTCTGTATTTAAAATGACTTTGCTGCTAATTTATTCAGAGGGAGTTTGCCATTGAGAAGGAAGATCAATAATTCAGACTGACAGTATGGCATAACTCAGTAACTAAGTTATTATGAAATTAGCCCCCAATATCAGAGAAATACAAACGGCTAACTGCTCACATATACACAGCTATATGCTAATATATAGATAGGAGAGGTTTGTGGAGGGAACACTTGTATTTAACAACAGGACTTGTAAGCAATTCAGTCCACTTTGGGGGGGGAAATCTGAAAAATATTCATATTTAAGCCTCCAATTAACAGGTTACCTGAAATTTCCATTATATTTATGGAGTGCTGAAGTGCTTGTTCTGACACAGTTTGGTCAACTCAACATTACTAATTTTGGATTGCATTTGTAGAGAGTATGGAGTCATTTTCTCTCATCTTTCATTGCCCAAGCCATTACAGTTATCCACTATGTCATATGAATATCATATTCTAAAAATAAGCCACTTCACCAAAGTTAACTGGACAAAGATGGTAACAACTGTGGACTAAGATGGCACCAGTACTTTTCATGTTTTCTACCCTCCATACCTAGCATCCCACTCAAATCATGTCACCAGACAGTGTTCTTTCTTTGCCCCCTTTTGACCACTGAAAAAGGTCAGAAACTTTGGATTTCATACATCTCATCTAATGTATTGTCAAATCTTAAAATTTACCAGTATAGTACAGTGTGCCCTTGGTATCTGTCAGGTTTGATTTCAGGACCCCCTGTGGATACCAAAATCTGTGAATGCTCAAGCCCCATTATATACAGTGTAGTAGTAAAATGGTGTCCCTTGTATAAAATGGCAAAATCAAGGCTTGTTTTCTGGATTCATGGGGGGGGGGGATATTTTCAATCCTTGGGTAATTGAATCTATGGATACAGAAGGCCAACCCTGTCAATTCCACCAAACACCAGTTTTCTAAAACCTTAGGTCTAAATTAGCCTTTTGCACTTCAGTGTTCTAACACAGAAATTCCACAGTTCCAACACTGACAAACAATTGAAGAGCTGCAGTGAGACCAGAGTAGTAACTTTAAGATGCTAATGCATCATCATCATCATCCCCAATAATAGGCGGAGGTCAAAATTCCACTGGACTCAAACGTCCTTGTTGTACATGGGAAAAGAGCAAGATTTTACATCTCTGCAGTCATGAAAATGTGAGTTGCATATTAGGTGAAGGCTTGACCATTTTCTTTAACTTAAAAATGTACAGGGAATAGCTAAAAAGCCAAAATATAGGAAAGCAGCACAGTTCATCCTGAGGTGATATCTTGCATATTAACAGGAGAGGGAATCTTCTCCCATTACATGCTACTGATTTGTGTCTCTATATTTTAACATAAGCTGCTTTGTGAGTCATTAAAAATAGTAATGATTATGTCCAATCGTAACTCAATTTTAAGGTTTTTTCCCCCCTTCATTCTTCCTTTACTGTTTTTTTTTTCTTGCCTTTTCCCTTGCTCCTTGCATTCAACATTAATCCCACTGGCAATAAAGTGTAGAGGAGTCCTGGGTTTGTATTTTTCTAGCCTGAAAGGCATGATGCCATTTTAAAAACTGATCAGTGGACCATACCAAGAAGAGGGAAATGTGTTTTACTTTAGTAGTCACTACATTTATAATATATGTGAAGTAGTTATGATAGCTCATCTCCTATATGATGTTCAGGATCAATATATTCTGTGTCCCTTCTCCCAATATGTACCTTAATCTACCCTTCACAGTATTCTATTCAAACGTGACTATTTGAGTCTCTCCATCTACAATACAATGATAACATTTAATACTTCATCAGCAATATATACAGCAGTCATGGAAAACAAGTATGAATAATCTTGTTCTATACATACATGGAAGAATTATGTTAAGAGTTTCTTATCAGGAGAAATGCCTGGATTCAGACTCCATTAATTTTCTCAAGAGTAATCGGGGGCCCTTTCACCCTACAAAATTATAGCATTATGATTTCACTTTAACTGTTGCAATTCTATCCAGTATAGGCTAATCATATTTCCTTGAGTCAAAAATGGGACTTTGGGATACACAATATCCCGTATTCATGAAAAAGTAAGATGATAACAAAAGTTTTGTTACATGAACATTGCTAACAATTATTCTTCAGTGATTGAACTCATGCAAAAATGTTGGTAGATGTAGAGGGGCACTTTATTTTGGCACCATCGTACCATGAATATTTCTCCAATGAAGTAATCTTAAGCAGCAATTTTGGGTCTTCCAACACCTTATCATAAAACTTCTCAAACTCCAAGATATAATTTGTTTTTGACAACTACATTTTCAAACAGGGATTTTCAAACCTTTTCTGCAACATAAAAAGGCATTTTTCTTGACAATGGGACAAAATGGACATTTATACTAAAACGACAGGACAGCCTGAAGATAGGGGGGGGAACAATGCTCTCCCATTTAAAATGGTACGTATGGTCAGCCTAATCCAGTAATATTCTGGGGGTTGTATTGTAATGAATCACTAGAGAACTTCTTTGGCTATCAAAGCTAAATGCTCCTCCCTAATCTGCAAATCCCAGAATTCCATAGGATGTTACCATGGCAGCCAATGCGGAATAAGAGAGCTATAATTGTTTAGTGGGAAAGCACCCCAGTACCATCTGTATATGATTTGTGATGTAAAATTCAAACTATTAACAGGCCATGCAATGAATAGGTCCAGGGATGATCTCTTTGACCAGCAGTCAAAAAAAGTACTAAAGAACCATGACGACACTGGAACTCACCCCATTTCTTTTATCCATCTTCCCTGTTCTTGCAGACTAATAACTGCTTAACAAATATAAGGCTTTAGTTTTCATATGATTTTGCTATCCACTGTTACCCTACAGCAGCAAAGTGTGCACTGCCTTCAATGGCAATATTAATTTGCAAACCCAAAATTTCCAAAAGCAAACATGAAGAATATATTGGGCAAGATTCAAGATAGAACTGGTAGATGGTATAACTCTGCCAGATGAAACTCCAAACCCTCCACCCTCCCTGCACTCCTTGCTTACCATCCTGGAAATGCACTTACCATTTTCCCGGAGCCATTTAATGGCCAAGAGAGACTGGGTGTGGGTTACCAGACAGCACAAATTAGGGGGTGGGCATGAGAATGCCTGGCTCTTTGTGCATCCAGCTGCAGAAACAGAGCCAGAGATGTTTGGCTGCATCTCACCATCCTTCCCTGGCCACTGTATGACGACTGGGGGCAATCCAGATAGCTGTAGGAAGGTAAGGGGGCGGGAGGGAGGCAGGAATTGCTGCAGACAGAGGGGCTGAATCCCTCCATCTGCAAGAATCAATAAAGGATATTCAGAAGAGTAATTTTTCATTATATCTACTTACGACACCAAGTGGATTCCAGGTATCAGTTACTAGCCTGAATTAGCTGTACATTTCATGCAGCTAGTGAGGGGTACTTTTTTTTTTCTAATACTTTCTGAGGAAATATTATTTGATTTTAAAAGAAGTTGAATTCTGTTCCTACTGAGGAAGCTCAGATCTATTCTTGTGTTTTGACATTATTATACTTGGAAAACACTCTTTGAACAATAAGACCATTACAGTATTCTAACTCTTCCTCCAAGCTATCACTGTCAAAATCTTAAAGATATAAAATACTGTTTCTCCAAGAGGGCTGCTGTCCTTACAAGCCTGCTTAGCAATTCCTCACCACCACTTTACTCAGCTGCAGGGCAAGATACAAAATATCTATACTGTAGAATAGCATGTGTCTTCTAAATGAAACAAAATTTTATAAACAATGAAATGGGATGTTATTTGCAAATATACTAGCCATGCTAGCTGGGGGAGCCAGGGAACTATAATCCAAAAATATAACTTTTCCAAACTTTGTTCATATCAATCTACATGTTGGAAACAAGGCAATGACCAATAAATAAATAAATAATAAAATGCTAGAGAATTGTCAAATGGTTGTAACATATCCTATCCTCAGGACAAGTTCTAGGAGAAAAATGTCTGTGGAGTGTAACATAATTTTTCTCTGTAAGTCAAGGTCATAGAATCTCTTACTGCATTGTTATGGCCTCTATGGAGGATTCATAGCATGTCATGGACAAGCTCTGTACAGAATAAACTGGCATGAAATATCTACATCCTGCATTAGTGTAGGGTAAGTTTATTCCAGCATCCACCCTTACAGACTGAAATACCTCAGAAAATTTAACCTGGAGTTTTCAGATTTCTGTTTCCTTTGTTTTTGTGGAGAGGTTCTGGGTTTTTGTGCACTGGGGTTTAAATTAAGTGACCACTACACATGAAGGCTTACACAGGATGGACTGGTAACTTTCCAGTTAGACTAATGCAGTGCACTCTATATGGAGCACAACTCAGGAACTGCAGCTAATGTAAAATGCAGCAGCTAGATCACTGACCAAAACATCATACAGAAACCGTATAACACCAGTTTTAAAGAAACCTCTGTGGTTGTCAATACACTTATGATCTAAATTTGAGATGCTAGTAAAGTCCTAAATGGTTTAAGATCTCAAAACCTGAAGGAGTTATTCTGCCTATAGATGCCTGTCCAAGGTTTTATGTCTGCTAGGGGCAGCTACATCTTGAGTCCCACCAGGCAGGACAATATACAATGGGGGAATATTGGAGAGGGCCTTCTTTGCTCTGTCATCCCAGCTATGGAATACTACTCTTAGAGACCAATCATGCATCTGCAGTGCAGAAATAATCTGGTTTAATACCATCCTAACTGCCATGGCTCAATGCTATAAAATTCTGGAAATTGTAGTTTGTTGTGGCACCAGAGGTCTCTGACAGAGAAGGTTAAATAGTTCACAAAACTACAATTTCAGGAATTCCATATCACTGAGCCATGTCAATCTGGATAAGTTCTTCAGTGTGGGTGCAGCCCAAATTCATGCCAATGCTGCTGTCATTCTTGCACTAAGTGAAAATATTTACCAAAGCCACTGGGGCTTCATTCATTGCATACAAATCTGAACAAAATAATTCAAACATCTTAAACTATTTTAACTCATTCTAATGAGCCTTCTTTTAACTTGTTAAATTGTTCTACATGTTTTCATCCTTTTAAAATCATTTTTGTTGTTTACCTTGCATTAAATTGGTAAAGTTGATTTTACTGCATGTTATTTAGATTGAAAGTGGGACGCAAATATTTAAATAAATAAATATATACAGCAATCAATTAAGCAAATTTGTGGCAAATATTTGGCCATATTTTAGGGGAGTATTTTGGTGAGTTCAGAGGCTTTGCAGGGTTGAGGAGCACAAAAAAGGGATTCAACTCCTCACAGGCTGCTTTCCTTACCCCTGGTATAGGGATTACCTGTACCAATGAAATTACAGATCTTCAAGCTATTTAACATAAGATATATTTTTAACGCTTTCTGGTAACCTCTAGAGCAGTTTTAACCTCTGGTCAATCATAATTTCCAGAGCAGATTAAAGCAAACAAACAAAAACATTATATTACTACTAATAAAGCAAAAGTGTAAAATTACAAATCTCCTAAGTCATTAAATAGTAAAAAGCCTTCTTGAGGATGAATGTATGGTCCTGAATGTGCTGAAGGCAGTAATTAGTCGTGTCTTTCTACTTAAAACATTCAAGAGAAAAGGCAAAACTTCATAAGAAGTTATTACCCTTTTGAGCGGTGCTGTTGTCCAGGAAAAACTTTATAACAGAGTCTCTCAGAGAGACTGCACAGTACTAGATTTCAAAAAGATAGCTGTGCTAGTCTGTTTCAGTATGAAAATAAAAGTGGAGAGAGGAGGTGTTATTTCAGACAATTATGCAGGATAGACAGCTGGAATTTAGCAATCACAGACTTCAGAAAGTTGAGAAGGGGAGGCTGAGGGAGAAATAAAAGGAGAGGTTTCACAGATCAATTGACATATGAGTTTTGGGAGCGTAGCAGGATTCATGGTCAGGATATATAAAAGAAGTAGGGAAAAGGTGAAAGTTCAGGAAGAACTAGCAATTGATGCAAGAGTAATTTATCTTGCCAGATTAAACCTGAAGATAGCTTTTGTTCCTTTAATGGTTGTGTAACAGAGTGAATTCCAGCAACCAGGAAACAACAAGATTGCTTGTCATGCAAACCTGGCTGAAATTTTCTAATCCGCACAACCAGGTGCAGGAGTCATCTCCAGTTTTCACTATGGCAAGTCTAATTGTTATATTGATAGTAGTGAGCCAGAATTTATGCTTATTGTTATAAAAAAGCTTCTAATGAATAAACTGTTTTTGTTGTTGTTTTAATTAATACCTCAGCTGCTTATTCAGAGGAATGTCAGAGTTTCAGCATATACAAGAATGATGGAGCACACACATGCTTGGTCCTATTGGGAACCACCATACAGCTCTGCAGAGAAATCCAAGAAAGGATCGAGATAATCCAGAGTTAAATTCTGAGAAGCCTGGAAGAAGCATAAGTGTCCCATATTTTAAATCTTAAAACTAACACTTGAATTGGACTTTAGAATTCATTAGTGATTAGTACAGTGGTTTGAGAACTGGAGTTATATTTATATATCTCTATGGCTAGATATGTATAGAGATTTTGTAGCACCTTTCAGACTAAATGGAAAAAAAGAAAAAAGAGGTTTGTAGCATGAGCTTTCGCAGACTTTAGTCTACTTCTTGAGATGCTTATGATGGACTGAACTTTATGATGGAGCCCTTTGCAAACTATGCATCATGTAGAGCTCATGGTTTCTACTAATGCTAATTGGACCTGCAGTAGCCAACATTTCTTTTCAGTTATCGTCAGTTAAATATCTGCACTCCTGTCTGTCCCTGGTTTTCCGTCCATCATAAGCATCTGAAGTAGACTAAAGTCTATGAAAGCTCATGCAACAAACCTCTATTTTTCTTTTTTTTCAGTTAGTCTTAAAGGTGCTACAAAATCTCTATACATATTTATTCTACAGACTAACAAGGCTATATCTTTAAATTCTGTGGCTAGTATCAGAATTTAGTCCCACTCTTCTAGGTAAGTTCTGAAATGGATTTCACAAATGGGACTTGCAACACAATGCTCCAATATAGTGGGCAGTTTTCCTACTCAGGAGTTCCAGCCAGCCATGTCCTTTGCTAAGCTACTACTATTATTACCTCCTACTATTAATTTCCTACCAATTTCTTCCTGTGGATCAAGGCAGGGAACAACAACAAATTAAAGACATAATACAAGTTAAAAAACATACAAAACCCACACGCATTAAAATAATTAATAGATACTTTAAAATCACTAATTTAAAAATAATCTCGTTAGGCCTGCTGGAAGAGGCTGATCTTTATTGCTGTTTTAAAGTTACAAAGCATATACAACTAATGAATCTCTGAAGAAAATGTCCTACGGCTAAGAACTGTCAGCCTAGTTTTGACTGAAGCAAATGTCCCTCAGAGAATCTGAGTGTAGCGGGTGGTGTATATGAGAGAAAGAAGTCGTGTAGATAACCTGGACACAAACAATATATGACTTTAAAAGTAACAATGAACATTTTGTATCTTTCCAGGAAACCAATTGGCAGACAGTGGAGGAATTTTAATATTGGAAAGGATACAAGCAGTTCACTTCACTCTTCCCTATCTACCTTTTTCCCCGCAGACGACCCTCAAGGTGGGAAGGAATCACAATTCTTGTGGTAAAACACATGTTTTGCCTGGGGAAGTCTAACCACCAGTATCTCCAAGTAGGGCTGGAAGAACTCTAGCATGAAACTGTGGAGGATACTACCTGTCAGTGTCGACAATTCTGGACTGGATATATCAATGGTCTGATTTCATATAAAGGAAGTTCCTGTACTGCTAAATTCATGGGCTCCTGGGGGGTGAGGAAAACACTACATATGCTTACTCCTCTTTATATTTTTGGAGGAGGAGGAGGAAGGAAAATGATCCCTTTGAGTGTTTTTTTTTTTTTTTACTTTTTCAGGAAATGTCAGGATTCACAGACTTAGGGGGGATGCACATAGGCCACCCCCGGAAGTGGAGGATTGAGGCCAAGGCTGCCTGACACCTCGGCCCCAATCCTCCCTTTCGCCACCTGTGAAAGGAGCACTAAAATAGCGCTCCTTCCACAAGCCACGATAGGGGTGCTGCAAGAGGCGTGGCACACCTCTTTGGCACCTCTTCCAGCTCAGCGTGTGTGAACACTGAGCCAGAAGGACGTCATTGGAGCGCCCGTCATGTGGACGGGCCCTCACTCCGATGACGTCCTCAGGAAGGGGATGTGGCACCCAGCGTCCAGCTGCCCCTCTCCTTCCTGGGATTGTAGACGGTGTTTTTCGCCTTCTGCATCCCCCCTTAGTTTAGCATCTGAAACATACAGGACAAGAAACCCTCTCATACATGCTGTATAAATATACTAAAAAGTGGTTCTTAACCTGTGGTCATGGGAACTGTAGTTTATTGTGGCACCAGAGCTCTCTGACAGAAAAGGCTCAATGTCTCAGAAAAAAATACAATTCCCATGATTCCCTAGCACTGAGCCAGGGCAGTTAAAGTGGACTCAGTTTGCACTATTTCTAGCAGTCTGCAAAGGCCCTATGATCAGCTATAGAACTGTTGTAACTTACTGAAAAAGCAAAGAGGAAAGCAAGATGTGCTCCCACTCTAACAGAAAAAAACACACACAAAGAGCACTCCCAATGAACTTAATATTAAAAATGTAATTAAATAACAATATATGTTGGTAAGACTCAGCAGATAATGATAGATATGAAGAAAGTATACATTTTGACTACTGGAAGACAGCAACTGACATATTGAAAAAGGACTCTCACACAATACAGGCCAGTCAGTTTTTAATTTCGTATCATCTCAATCGTAAAAAAAATAAAAAACAATATTTATACTCATATATTTGTTTACTGACCCAATGTATATCGGTTTGTAAAATAGTGGTGAAATATGAAGCTACTATGGCATGATCCCAAACGTGGCCTTGGTATTACAAGCATGAAGCAAAATGAGTCTCAAGGTTTTGGACTTCCTTTGCCCATCACACCTTGAGTTTAGAAATTCAACAGATTAAATTGGTGGCTTACAGACTTGCTTAAAATGGTGGGAAGACACACATCCCACTTCCTCCCCAGGTGTTTCATGTAGATTAGCCTGCATGTCTTAGAAATCTTTTGTGTGATTTGAAATCTAAGTTTCTGGGATTTTCACATAGAATCACAGAATCATAAGTTGGAGGAGACCACAAGGGCCATACAATCCAACCCTCTGCCAGATGTATCATGAAATTGGGATTTGCCACAAACTTAGATCAGAAGTTTATAAACTCAACCTGTTATGTATAGAGGAGGGCATGTGTGCCTGAATTTGTCTTTATAATGGCTTGAGGTTGTCAGAATTGCCTGTATGAAACTCCTATGGCTAAAATGGTATCTAAAAGAGTCAGCATGATGCAGTGGTTTGAGTACTGGATCAGGACTCTAGGAAACCAGGGCTCAAATCCCTTCTCAGTCATGGAAACCCATTGGGTAATCTTGGGCAAATCACACTCTATCAGCCTCAGAGGAAAGCAATGGCAAGCCCCTTTCTGAAGAAATATTGCTGAGAAGACCCAATGATAGGTTTAGTTCAAGGTCACTGTAAGTCAGAAATCACTTGAACACACACAATAACAACAACAACAAATTGTTTGCCAAAACTATTTTAATTCCTTAAAATGAAAATATCCCATGTTAGCACATAAAATGATTATCCCAGGGTCAATTTAACAACAACATTATTTCCCACAAATCTTTTGATGTTTTTTTACATTGGGCTCTTCTTTGTTTAAAAGCCAACAGATTTTGTTCTGTTCTTTGTCTCAAAGGTTTTGCTTCTAAACAGATACAGTGTTTGAAAGGTTTAAAACAATCTTATACTAAAAGACTGAACAACCTAAACTGAAAAACAAAAAGATTTCATTTGCCTTTTAAATTTTAAGATCTTGTAGAAATGGGTTTGGATATATGAGGCACCCAGACCAAGGGTAGGCAACCTTTTTGAGCCGGAGGACGGGTTGCTGTCCCTCAGACAATTGGGGGGCCGAAGCACCAAAAATAAATAAATAAATAAATAAATAAATATTTTAAAATAAATAAATAAATATGCATGCACACTCTCTCAGCCCCAGAAAAGCCATGGCAAAACCTCTGTGGAGATTTTGCCAAGAAAACCCCAAGAACAAGTAATAACAACAACAATCAATATCATTATGGCCGGGGGCGGCGGCGGCAGGACCAGCCTGGGGTTGGTCCAAAGGCCTTGGGGGGCCACATCTGGCCCCCGGGCCTTAGGTTGCCTACCCCTGACCCAGACTTTCATTATGACTTCCTGCTATAGGCATCATATGACAGCTACAGCTTGCGTGAGCAAACGATTCATTTTAGTCTGGAAAATCAGTACACAAAGGGATCTTGTAGCATCTTTGAGACTCTGAGTATTATTGCATCACAACGGTATGATGGCATATCAATGCAACAGCACTGGCAGCAAGCCCACTGTACTGCATGACACTGTAGGTGTCATGGCATCATACCATCAAACCACTATTGCAAATGCTCACTTTTGCACTTTGAAAAAAAATTGTTAATGGCTACCTGTTGCACTTCCAAACACAGTTGTTTTTTGCTGTGGAACTGCAATCCCACTTTCTTCCATACAAATTCCAGGACTGGGTGGGATGTGGGAGGGTTGGGGGTGTAGCCAGCTACTTCCTCCCTTGGTAGTCCCCCGGAGATTTGAGCAGGTGATCCACAGACTACTTCTAGTGCTTGTTCCAAGAAGATGACATCAATATGTTTAAAAAACCCTCCTTCCTCTGCCACGCTAACATCTATAGCACACATTTAAGTATGTAATGGGGGAGGAGAGGTATGGAGATGCAGTTTACAGAAGAGTTTAAATAAAAAGATCAGAAGCAGTTGTTTCATCCACCCATGAAATAAAGAAATAGTGGGAGCAGTATAGTCACCTTCTTTCCTGTTCAACCTCTCATGAGGAAACATTTCGTGTTGCACAAGGTGCTATCGTGACATCTTTCTCTCATGACAACAAGGGGGGGAAAAGAACCAATCATGAAGCTAACAGGGGCGGACGCTGTGATGTCTGTATTGTGCCTGTACTGTGGAAGAGAAATCCGTGTGTGGAGTGTGTTAATTGAGAGATTATTGCAGAAACGCAGCAAGGTGCATTACAACTTGTATCCATACTGTGAATGTCTGGAGTAGATTAACAGGGTTTAAAGGTAAAGAACAGTAAGGCTCTAAGTGAAAGAGAGAAATTGGCAGCATGTGCTTTTGTAGACTTGAGTCTACTTCCCCTTCCCTTGCATTTGAGAATAGACTCAAGTCTACAAACGCTCATGCTACCAACTTCTCTCTTTTGCTTAGTCTCAAAAGGTGCTACAAGATCCCTTTGCATACCTCCTAACTCTTCTTCCACTGTGTTTGTGAAAACCTTCACTCTGACCTCATGTTTTTACTGCATTGATTTTTGCTATTTTGATATATACACTGTATATTCTGCAGCAAGTATATTTGGTAAGGAAGTTCTGAATTCTGTGCTCCTTTAAACGCCAGCAACTAACCAGAAACTTCTTAGGCTACAGTCAACAGACTGTACATACTCAATGATACTTTTTACTTTCCTGGGAACAGCATCCCAGCACTACCCCCAACACCCACCCACCCCATGTACATAGAAAGAAACACAAACACAGACACGTACATTAAAAATTGCTACTCCTGTGGGCTTCGCTGAGGAACTCAGCATATGTACACAAATTTTCTGCTTGGAAAGAAAAAGGTAAACAGTTCCACCTGTCATATGAAATTCTATGCTTTTAACTACATCTCTTTTTCAATATTAAGGAGTGCCACAGATATGGTGACTGGTATGTGAATAAACTGGGTGTAACACAGACACTGCACATTTGTTCAGCGTGAAATTTCTATCAGTACCAGATCTTTATAGTATGGTTTTGATACCTGGAAACTGAATGTGACAATTTAGGGAGGCTTGGAGAGAGAATTGTAGGTTCAGTCTCATGTATGACACAGGTAACAGTTCTAGGTATAATGGCAAATTAGAATTAGTTCCTGGGGATTCATTACTGGAAAGTGAAAAAAAGTAAAAAAATAACCCTGCCATTGCCTTTAGAAAATATAGGCTACTAATAACATTGTACTGTATTTAAAAAGAACAGTTGCTATTAGTTTTGGCATCCTTTTCTTATTCTGTTCTTTCTTATTTTCTTTTTCAAGGCTTATCTGGGAACATTAAATGTCTGTGTAAATATTTCACTTGAATGAGCTAGTCACTGTCATATTATTTTCTGGATTCCTAATTTATATTCCTTTATTGCTCAACCTTGTTTATCACAAGATAATATGTGATTATTACTAGCCATTTATGGCAACAATTCTTGCTTAAAACATTCATAAATGTTTAAAACTGGACACTTACAGGACTGCACACACATTCAAATCAAAGTTTAAAAATGTCTGAAGAAGTTATAATCCAGATATAAAATTATAATGAGACTAACTGATAGTGAAGATGGGTTGTTAGAGACAGAAAAGACCTTACTGGTTTCAACTCCATTGAATAAGTAAGGAAGAAGACACTACATATCCCATGTTCCAACAGCAATTATTTCTTTCGTTTTTTAAATGGCAAGGATCTTTTGCTTAGAAAGGCGGCAGGACAGAATGGATAATGCTCAGGGAGAACCTCAAATTATGCCAGACCCAAAAACATTATGGTCTCTGTTGTCGATCTCGACCCATAGCAACCCTATGGATGAGACATCTCCAGGACCCTCTGCACAGCTCCTGAAAACTCATATTCATGGTATCTTTAATAAAGTCCATCCATCTAGCATGTGGCCTTCCTCTCTTTCTATTTCCCTCCACCTTTCCTAACATGAATTGTCTCTTCCAACAATTCATGCCTTCTCATGATGTGTCTAAAGTACGACAGTCTAAGTCTTGTCATCTTGGCTTCTAGGGTTATCTCTGACTTAATCTGCTCTAGGACCCATTTGTTTGTCCTTTTGGCTGTCCATGGGATCCTCAACACTCTTCTCCAGCACCACTTCTCAAATGTATTGATTTTCCTCCTATCTCCTTTCTTGACTGTCCAGCTCTCACATCCATACATGGTAATAAGGAATATGATGGCTTGTATGATTCTGACTCTTGTGCTAAGTTGTATGTCTGCATTTTAGAATCTTTTCTTGTTCTTTCATAGCCCTCGCCATTCTTAATCTTCTTCTGATTTCTTGGCTGTAGTCCCCATTCCGATCAATGTTTGATCCCAGATATGAGAACTCTTTTACTATTTCTATTTCCTCATTGTCTAGATTGAATGTGGTAAGTTCTCTGTGGTCGTTATTTTTGTTTTCTTTATGTTCAACAGTAAGCCTGCCTTTGCACTTTCTTCTTTGATCTTCCTTAATAGCTGTTCCAGGTCTGTGAGGTTCTCTGTTAGTATTATGGTGTTGGCAGTATATCTTAGATTGTTGACATTTCCTCCTATTTTCACTCCTCCCTCTTCCATGTCCAAGTCTGCTTTCCTTACAATATGTTCTGCATATAGGTTGAATAGGTAGAGTGATAGGATGCAGCCCTATCTGACTCCTTTGTCAGTTGGGAACCATTCTGTTTCTCTGTGTTCTGTTCTGACAGTGGCTTCATGTCCTGAGTACAGATTCCTCATTAGGACTATCAGATGTGTTGGCACTCCCATGTCTTTAAGGGCGTTCCATAGCCTTTCATGATCTATGCAGTCAAAGGCTTTGCTATAGTCTATAAAGCACATTCTGATTTTCTTTTGGAACTCCCTGCTATGCTTCATTAGCCATCATATATTTGTAATGTGATCCCTGGTGTCTCTTCCTTTCCTGAACCCTGCTTGGACCTGTGGGATTTCTCTCTCCATGTGTGGCTGGAGTCTATGCTGCAGAATTTTGAGCACTGCTTGCATGGGAGATTAATGCTAAGGTTAATTGCTGCAGTCTCTTGTGTCTCCTTTTTTGTGGATGGGGATGTATATTGATCACTTCCAATCTGTTGGCCATCATTTTGTTTTCCATGTCTGTTGACATATGTTGGTTAGGACTAGAGTTTACTCTGTCAGCATGGATTGCAACAGTTCTATTGGAATATGTTCCTTAGGTCTCTATGCCTAGGTCAAAATGAGTGAACTAACCTGGAGAAACTCATATTTTCAGTTCACCCAACTTTGAATTCACCGTTTAATATTAGCCAAAATTTGTGGAATAAGGACCCCACAATGGCTTTAGGATCTGCATTATTTTTATAGACCTATGTGCAAAGTAGGGAGGCCAGCACAGCGTAATCCCTAGTAGATATGGATGATAAAGCCAGGGATCCTATCATGGATGGGGGGGGGGGGAAATAGGTGGTATCTCCACAGTGACTTCATTCAGATTCCATTGCCTCAGTATAAACAGAAGCTTGAAGTAATGGATGCAGGGAAAACAGGAAGACGTGGAATAAAAGACCAATATACAGGAGTAGCTAAAAACACTGACGGTCAAACAGAACTGCTGTTGGTCAGAAGAGTGGCAAAAGAGACTAGCATGTTGGACAGGTAGGAAGTGATGGGATGATAATACCATTGATTATATAACATGCATGGCCAGTCACTGACTGGAGTTGTTGCTGCCTTCAAACTGAGGCCTTATATTTACTTACTACTGATTACAATATTTAGCATGCCCCAAACTTACTTCCCCACACATCAGGGGCAAAACTGACAGTCGGCAGTACAGAAAAGAATAAAGAACTCTCATCTAACTCCAAATTTTAGAAGCTCCTGGGAGCTGATACCCAGAAATGGGGGGAGGGGGATTGCTTATTAGAGGACATAAAGGGATGTCAAAACCCAAATTAACCACAAGGGAAGGCTCTACAGCAGGGGTAGGCAACCTTTCCCCTTTAAGGGCCGAGGGACTTCAGCTCCCAGAAACCTCAGCCATGTTGGCCAATAGTTCCATGTTGGCCAATAGCTCCTGGGATTCTGGGAGTTGAAGTCCCTCGGCCCTTAAAGGGGAAAGGTTGCCTACCCCTGCTCTACAGGATAGCTTTTCCTATATCTTTATTAGAGCAATGAAAATGCATGTCAGGTATTATATTTTATCCTGTTATCAGATCTTTCTGAACAGATGAGGGAACTCTGCTGCTAGTTCAGTTTGACCTGTTTGTGGCTTGTGTTTGTAAGTGATACGGAAATTTGAGGCCCTAGAACACAGTGATGGCTCATGACTACAGTGGACTCTTCCTATCCATAGGGGTTCAGTTCTGCTCCACCCCCTGCAGATGGCAAAAAATGTGGACAGTTGCACCCCATATTATTCAGTGGTGGTGATGTAGGCTTGCACAACATATGGCCCAGGGATGGCATGCGGCCTGCCAAAGAATTTTGGGCTGCCCCTAAGAATGTGAAACAACTTCAAGGCTCCTCTGCTGCTCAGCTGCCTCCTGAGGAGAGGGAAGCAGAGGAGGATGAGGAAGGGTGAATGCTCACCATGCAAGGTTCCTCTACCTCCTGGTTTTCTCTTGAGGAGAAGGATGGGCGGAGGAGGTGGACAGGTGAACACTTGCCCTGCAAGGCTCCTCCACCACCCTGCCTTGTCCTGAGGAGAAGACCAGGTGTTGGCGGCGGTGGAGGAGGATGGGTGAACAGCCACCCTGCAAGACTCCTCCACTGCTTGGCTTTCTCCCGAGGGGAAATCCGGGTGGAAGAGGAGAAAGACAGGCAAGGCTGCTCTGATGCTCAGCTTTTCCCTGAGAGGGCTGAGCAGAGGAGGATGGAATTAATATTAATTAATTATAATTAATATTAATAATTGCTATTAATTTATATTTAATTAAAACTAATCTGCAGCCTGAAGAAGTTTAGCCTATTTTAATTTTGGCCCCCACCTACTGCCAAGTTGTGGATGCATCAGCTTGCCCATGTATTAAGTCTAGCAAAACCGAAAGTAGAGTCACTAGAGGCAAAGCCAAATACAGTTGGCCCTCTGTATCCACAGATTTTCTTTTATCCACAGATTCAACCATCCACAGCCTGAAATATTCAAAAAGAATATAAATTCCCAAAGCAAACCCTGTTTTTGCCATTTCATATAAGGGACACCATCTTACTATGTCACTGTATTTAATGGGACTTTATCATCCATGGATTTTGGTATCTGAAAACAAACCCCAGTGGACATCAATGGCCCACTGTAGCTGCTGTTGTTTTTGTTGCTGTCATCATCGTTATGTACCTTCACATCAACTCCAACTCCAAAATAGAGGCTTCCTGATAAGATTTCTTCTGAGGAGAGACAGTCCTGCCTGGCTCGTAGATAACAACAACTAGACAAGAGGAGTTTGCTGGGTTGCTTTCAGATGATGCACTCCCTCTCCCTCTCTCTCTCTCTCTCCCCCCACCCCCCAGCAGCATGGGCCCATTGG
This sequence comes from Phrynosoma blainvillii, assembly GCA_026167975.1. Classification (NCBI taxonomy): domain Eukaryota; kingdom Metazoa; phylum Chordata; class Lepidosauria; order Squamata; family Phrynosomatidae; genus Phrynosoma; species Phrynosoma blainvillii. Next base: position 357,740,441 of record JANUYF010000001.1, read on the forward strand.
AAAACCATTCAGAGCAATCATCCAAGATCAGGCCACCGGGGGGGAAGGGCATGGAGCAGATTATCAAAAAGCAGGTTGGCCTCTACATGCTTCAAGCCAAAAAGAGTTTGCAGAAAGGGTGTGGGGTCATTTCAAATAACCTCATCTTCCTCCTTCCATTTTCTCACAGCTCTGTGGGCTGACCTTTGTGTGGCTGAAGCCTGGAGGAGTTTGCTGGGTTGTTTTTGGACAATGCGCTCCCTCGCTCCTCCCTCTGAGTAATATGGGCTCCTTAGAAAACCATCAAGAGTGATTACTGAATGGGGCTGCCAGAGGAAGGTGAGGGAATGGATCATCAAAAAGCAACCCAGATGTGTTAAAATATCCATTTTATATAATTCAAATAATTTTAATATCCAATCTTCAATCTTAATATTTAGACTTGATTTCCAATTTTTGGCTATAACTAATCTAGCTGTTAGTATCATATTGAGTAGAATCTTCCAATTATTTTTTCAGTTGTTTCATCTAGACTACTTATGATATTCAATAAATATATTTCCGGTCTCGTGACATAATTGATCTGGAGTGATTGGACAATTATTTGATGAACTCTTTTCCAGAACTTTTGAATTTCTTTACACTGCCACCACATATGGAATAATGTACCCTTATTTTGCTTACATCTCCAACAATTTCTCGATTTTTTTGGTAATTTTTGCTATTTTTTCCAGAGTTAAATACCATCTAAGGTACATTTTATAGTAATTTTCTTTTAGAAGGTTGCTATTTGAGAAATTTAGATATTTTGTCCACGCAATTGGGACAAAATATTGGGAAATCGATAACTGAAAGAAAAGAGGATTGGAAAAGGATAATCCCACTGTGGAAGAATAACTGGGGTAAGGAAGCAACCCAACTTATGGGAAAGTGAAACTGGAAAAGAGGAAATACATTTTTAACAGGTATTAAATATAATAAAATTGAACAAAGAAAGATGAATAAACAAGAAAGAATAGAAGTATAAGGAATTATTTGTAACTAAGAAAGGAGAAGGAAGGCACAAAAAATCAAAGAGAAGAAGTTAAGATACAGCTGAGTACAGTTGAATCCTCCAATGGAGAAGTCATGTATTTTAATTTTTATCTATGCTTAGTAGATAGACCTATAATCAGGACAAGGGAAAAAAAAAAACAAGAATGAAGATAAGGAAAAAAAAAATGACAAGAATCAATAATAATAATAATAATAACAATAATTTTTATTTAATACCCCGCCCCTCTGTGCGCAATCGGGGCGGCTTACATCATAAAATCGTCAAACATTAATTAAGAGCAATTTCCTCCCCCTCCCCCCCCTAAAAAATTATTAAACCTAATACAATTTTAAAACACAAAATGAGGAGGTAGATTCCTCCATTAAAAGAACAGACAATACATAAGAAAAAGTGCAGGCGGATGTATAAATGCTGGCTCATGGAGGAACCCGAACACAGAAGAGGGGAGCATCTCGGCGAAAAAAATTCTGGGGCCAAGCTGGTAAATTAATCCGGGAAGGCCTGCCGGAAGAGATCCATCTTGACAGCTTTCTTGAAGCTGTCAAGTGATGACAATTGGCGGATCTCCTCCGGCAGGCCATTCCACAGTTTGGGGGCAACTACAGAAAAAGCCCTCTGGGAGGTCGTTACCAGCCTCGTTTTTTGAGGCTGCAACAGGTTCCTCCCAGAGGACCGGAGAGCGCGGGGAGGATTATACGGGAGGAGGCGGTCCTTAAGATAGCCTGGACCCATGCCATTTAGGGCTTTAAAGGTAGTTACCAACACCTTATACTGGGTTCAGAAACTAATAGGTAGCCAGTGGAGGGACCTTAATACCGGGGTAATATGCCCCTCCCTAGATGTTCCAGATACTAATCTGGCCGCCATATTTTGAACCAACTGCAGTTTCCGAATCAAGCACAAGGGTAGCCCCATGTAGAGTGCATTACAGAAGTCGAGGCGTGAGGTTACCAACGCGTGCACAACAGTCTCAAGATCTCCTACTTCCAGAAAAGGGCGCAGCTGGCGTATCAGCCGAAGCTGATAACAGGCGCTCCTGACCGTCGCATTAACCTGATTTGTCATCAGAAGCGACGGATCAAGGAGCACCCCCAGACTGCGAACACAGTCACTGGAGGAAAGTGTGACCCCATCCAGGACTGGAGGTTGCAACCCAATTCTTGGTTTCGGGGTCGATACCGTGAGCACCTCCGTCTTGTCTGGATTCAATTTCAATCTGTTTTTCCTCATCCAGCCCATTACCGCATGAAGACATTCATTGAGAGAAGAGATGCCATTGGAATTCGAGGCCGATGAACGAGACACGGAGAAACAGATTTGGGTGTCATCAGCGTACTGATAACACCCAGCACCATAACTCCGTATTATCTCACCCAGCGGCTTCATATAGATGTTAAACAACATCGGGGACAAAATAGCTCCCTGAGGGACCCCACAAGTGAGGTTCCTCTTACTGGAGCTACAGTCCCTGAGCAACACCCTCTGGGACCGACCCGAGAGGAAGGACCGGAGCCACTGCAAGGCAATGCCCCCGATACCAAGCCCCCTCAGGCGGCCCAAGAGGATGCCGTGATCTATCGTGTCAAAAGCTGCTGAGAGGTCTAGGAGCACCAACAGGGTCACACTACCCCTGTTGATGCTCAGACGCAGATCGTCGGTCAAGGCAACCATGGCAGTCTCAACCCCAAAGCCTGTCCTAAAGCCGGTTTGAAATGGGTCTAGATAATTGGTTTCCTCCAAGACTGCCTGGAGCTGAAGAGCAACCACCCTCTTGATCACCTTGCTCAAAAATAGCAGCAATGAAACAGGCCTATAGTTTTTCATATCCAGGGGGTCCAGGGAAGGCTTTTTCAGAAGCGGCTTAACCGCCGCTTCCTTTAAACATGATGGAACATGTCCTTCCCTGAAGGATGCATTGATGATATCCGTGAGGAATCTCACCAATGCATCCCCCCCCGGACGGCCAGCCATGATGGGCAAGGGTCGAGAGGGCAAGTTGTCTTCCTCACCTTACCAAGCAGCTTGTCCACGTCCTCGGTACTCACAGATTGCCATTGATCCAGTATAACTACATTGGCGGAGTTGATGGACACCTCCTCTATAGACTCTGAACTAATGGTGGCGTCTAAGTCGGCTCTGATCTGAGAGATTTTATCTGCAAAGAAGTTGTTAAACGTGTCGCAGCAGGCCGCTGTCGGGTTAAGCAAGGGATTTGGCGCAGGGGGTACCTGCGTCATCTCCCTCACCATCTTAAACAGCTCTGCCGGACGGGACTCTGCAGACGCAATACGTGCAGAGGAGAAAGCCCTCTGCGCTGCACGTATTGCCTCCAGATAGGACCAAAGAAAGTTCCTATGGCGAGTTCTGTCTGATCAGAGTCGAGTTTTCCGCCACGTGCACTCTAGTCGTTGTCCAAATCGCTTCATTTTCCTAAGCTCAGAGGTGTACCATGGCTTATGGTTTGAAGCGAAATGGCAAGGACGCTTGGGAGCGATCGTGTCTATAGCCCTGGTAAGATCACTATTCCATGTATTAACCAGGGCTTTGACAGGATCACCGGCATTTCCAACCATTAAACCCTCCAAGGCTTTCCGGAATCCAACGGGCTCCATCAGCCTTCGAGGGCGGACCATTCGAATAGGTCCGCCACCCCCGAGGGGGCAGATATTGGCTCTGACTTCCATCTTGACCAGGAAATGATCCGTCCATGACAATGCTGAGGTATCAACCACCTCAGCCCACGGATATGCCTGTTCGGTACAGAACACCGCATCAAGTGTATGACCTGCACAATGTGTCGGCCCGTTGACCAACTGGGATAGGCCCATGTTTGTCATGGTATCCATGAACTCCCGAGCCGCACCTGTTAAGCTGGTCTCCAGCGGGATGTTGAAGTCCCCCAAAACTAGAAGCCTGGGGGTCTCCAGCAGCAGCTCAGAGACCAGTTGCGTCAGCTCGGTCAGGGAGTCTGCTAGACAACGGGGTGGCCGGTAGACTAGCAGAATCCCTAAACTATCCCTGGCCTTCAGGCTGAGGTACATACACTCAATGTGGGTTGTGTGTCGAATAGGTATCCTGGTCAAGATCAAGGTATTTTTATAAATCAGAGCCACTCCACCCCCTCGCCCACTTCCCCTCACCTGCTCACTGACAGAGTACCCGGCTGGGAGAGCCTGCGCCCATGTAACAGCGCTATCCTCCCCCAGCCAGGTCTCTGTGAGGCAAGCCAGGTCGGCGTCCTCATCCAGGAGAAGATCCTGGATGATATGAGTCTTATTCTTAACCGACCTGGCATTGCAAAGGAGCAGAGTGAGGTTCTGTGGAATGGTTGGTCTGCTCTCCAAACCATCCTTGGAAGCAGAAGAAACTGAAGGTGGGATAGCTATTAAACAGCGATCCCGCCTTCTTTTGTAACATATGTTACTCCTGTTCCAGCCATACCTCCCATTCCCCTGTACCACTCCGATCGCTGCCCCCCCCCCCGCATTTTCTGGCTCCAGATAGTTATAAGCCTCTAGTTCCCTCCCCCCCCAGGCCACAATGTTAAGCAAAAAAGTCTTTCTTTCTTTAACAGGTCTGCGTCGCACCTCCGCTGATGCCACAAGCGGGATTACAGACTAAAGGAGCCACCAAGGAACTGGTGTTTGAGCTTTTTGGGCCTATTACAGGCCGGGTGGTAGTCCTCGCCCCCGCTGCGCCGCTCCCGCCAAGAAAAAGGCTCTAATGGGGCTGCTTTTAAGGCCCAGATGGTCCCGCCTACCTCCGGTGTTCCGCGGCGCCGAGGCCCGGTAATTTTGGGGCTTTTGGGCCTATTACAGGCTGGGTGGTAGTCCTAGCCCCCGCTGCGCCGCCGCCGCCAAGGAGAAGGCTCTAATGGGGCCGCTTTTAAGGCCCAGATGGTCCCGCCTACCTCCGGTGTTCCGCAGCGCTGAGGCCCAGTAATTTTGGGGCTTTTGGGCCTATTACAGGCCGGGTGGTAGTCCTCGCCCCCGCTGCACCGCTGCCGCCAAGGAGAAGGCTCTAATGGGGCCGCTTTTAAGGCCCAGATGGTCCCGCCTACCTCCGGTGCTCCGCGGCGCCGAGGCCCGGTAATTTTGGGGCTTTTGGGCCTATTACAGGCCGGGTGGTAGTCCTCGCCCCCGCTGCGCCGCCGCCGCCAAGGAGAAGTCTCTTTGTGGAAGACTTTATTGAAGATATTGAATATACTAAATATATCAAATATGTATATAGAAATATATGTATAGAAAAATTAACATAGAAAAACATCTTTGTTTATATACTTTGTAAAACGTGGAAAAATTGGTAAAGGCATTATACTTGTTCTGATTATTTATGTAATATTAACTTACAACTTATTAAATAATTTTTTTTTTTAAAGCAACCCAGGAAACTCCCTTGGCTTGGGCCATGCAAAAGGGGTGAAGGTATGCCAGAAGCAGCCTCATCTTCCTTCTTTTTCCCTACAGCTGGGGAGGCTGGCCTCTACATGCCTCAAAGTAGGAGGTATTAGCTGAATTACTTTTCAGTAATGATCTATTCCCTCGACCCTATCCCTGCAGCCTAATCTTGGCTTGTCACCTCCTCCCATCCTTAGCTTGACGCGTAAGCAGCATGCACACACATGAGGGGTCCAATGTCATTCTAATAGGGGTTTATAAGCCTCACCTTGCATTCCCAGTCTATCTCAGTCTTATGAGGCTCTTCAACTGTTCAATTTAAAGTGAAACTATGAAGAAAATACAATACATCTCTGGAGGTAACCTGTTATTTGGACACTTGATGGGAATAGGTATACTGGCCCATTTGGGAAAACCTGCATGCTATGTTTAAAAGCATAAAGAACAAGCTGAGGAGAGAATGTGTAAACATAACTTTAACAGAGCTAGTATAAAAATGAATTCTGTTATCTTGCAAATAAACCTAGCCCAAATCAACCCAGTTTTTCAATTCTAATTTTAAATGCATTGATTCCTATTCACAGCAAGTTCAAAGTGTGTTTTTGACATTTGATTTAGTTTCAGGTAAAAACGTGACATTTGAGGTGGAACAGTTTCAATGCAATACTGAAACAGCTGTCCAATATTGTAATAATGGGTGTGTATAGAAAAAGGTGACACAAAACCTTCTGTTGAGTGTATAGTTCTTAAAAGACTGCAGTCCATGGAGCGAGGGTTGTTCACTGAACCAAGAACTAACCTGGAAGCTAGAAATTTTGTCCCTACTCTGAACTTCTATTCATTTAGCATTTTCCTTTGGATGAACATGGAAAGTTAATTAGGCAGACTCAGATGCTTCTAGCTTCTTTTGCAAAATAAATGCTTAGGAGAACTCTTGCTCACCCAAAGAACTATATGTTAAACCAAAAAGATGCAGTATCCTTGCCCCATACAGGTTTCACTTGGGCTTGCCTCTCTTGCAGCCCCAACTTTCTATTTAAACACACACAAACAGGAAAAGTGCCTATATTTTTCGCCATATAAGGCGCTCCGGCATATAAGACGCACCCAATTTTAAAGGAAGAAAATCCAGGAAAAAAGGATTCCTCCCTTTAGCCGTGGCCGGTTGTTCAATGGGCTGGTGCTGGGATCGGAGAACTTCTCCGATCCCAGCACCAGCCCATTGAAAGACTGAGGCCGCGGGGAGAAGGAGCCCTCCTTCCCCCCGCGACCTCAGTCTTTGAATGGGCTGGCGCTGGGATCGAAGCGATCCCAGCGCCAGCCCACTGAAAGACAGGCCGCGGGGAGAAGGAGCCCTCCTTCCCCCCGCGACCTCAGTCTTTGAATGGGCTGGTGCTGGGATCGGAGAAGTTCTAAAGGGAGGAATCCTTTTTTCCTGGATTTTCTTCTTTGATCCCAGTGCCAGCCCATTCAAAGACTGAGGTCGCGGGGGGAAGGAGGGCTCGCTTCAATCCCAGCACCAGCCCATTCAAAGACTGAGGTCACGGGGGGAAGGAGGGCTCCTTCTCCCCGCGGCCTCAGTCTTTCAATGGGCTGGCGCTGGGATCGCTTCGATCCCAGCACCAGCCCATTCAAAGACTGAGTTCGCGGGGGGAAGGAGGGCTCCTTCTCCCCGCGGCCTCAGTTCAGTGGGCTGGCACTGGGATCGCTTCGATCCCAGCACCAGCCCATTCAAAGACTGAGGCCGCGGGGGGAAGGAGGGCTCCTTCTCCCCGCGGCCTCAGTTCAGTGGGCTGGCACTGGGATCGCTTCGATCCCAGCACCAGCCCATTCAAAGACTGAGGCCGCGGGGGGAAGGAGGGCTCCTTCTCCCCGCGGCCTCAGTCTTTCAATGGGCTGGCGCTGGGATCGCTTCGATCCCAGCACCAGCCCATTCAAAGACTGAGGTCGCGGGGGGAAGGAGGGCTCCTTCTCCCCGCGGCCTCAGTCTTTCAATGGGCTGGCGGGATCGCTTCGATCCCAGCACCAGCCCATTCAAAGACTGAGGTCGCGGGGGGGAAGGAAGGCTCCTTCTCCCCGCGGCCTCAGTTCAGTGGGCTGGCACTGGGATCGCTTCGATCCCAGCACCAGCGCATTCAAAGACTGAGGCCGCGGGGGGAAGGAGGGCTCCTTCTCCCCGCGGCCTCAGTCTTTCAATGGGCTGGCGCTGGGATCGCTTCGATCCCAGCACCAGCCCATTCAAAGACTGAGGCCGCGGGGGGAAGGAGGGCTCCTTCTCCCCGCGGCCTCAGTCTTTCAATGGGCTGGCGCTGGGATCGCTTCGATCCCAGCACCAGCCCATTCAAAGACTGAGGTCGCGGGGAGAAGGAGGGCTCCTTCTCCCCGCGGCCTCAGTCTTTCAATGGGCTGGCGCTGGGATCGCTTCGATCCCAGCGCCAGCCCATTCAAAGACTGAGGTCGCGGGGGGAAGGAGCCCTCCTTCTCCCCGCGGCCTCAGTCTTTCAATGGGCTGGCGCTGGGATCGCTTCGATCCCAGCGCCAGCCCATTCAAAGACTGAGGTCGCGGGGGGAAGGAGCCCTCCTTCTCCCCGCGGCCTCAGTCTTTCAATGGGCTGGCGCTGGGATCGCTTCGATCCCAGCACCAGCCCATTCAAAGACTGAGGTTGCGGGGGGAAGGAGCCCTCCTTCTCCCCGCGGCCTCGGCCCTTCGCCTTATAAGGCGCACTGACTTCCCCACGCACGTTTTGGGGAAGAAAAAGTGCGTGTTATAGGGCGAAAAATACGGTACCTCCTCCCACAACTCTGCCAGACATCCCTGCCTCACTATTACTGTGACCCTGACCCACACAAGCTAATATTCCCTTACAAGACTATTGCTGTTCTTCCTTAATATGTAGTCCAAAAGAAACAAAACATGAAACACACAAATATATATTTATTCCCACATGGCTGCCTGCTGCAACAGTGTCCCCCACAAAAAATCTCCTTGTGACACAGTGAATCTAAGAGTGGTACTCTTCTAAGTGTGGTTGCTCCTCTGAGCACCCACGGGATCCCAAATAAATAAAAACAAAATAAAAACAAAAACAGATTTCTTGAAGGCAGATTTTTTTCTGCCTGTGACCTGACCTCCACAATAGAATAACAGAAAAGTTTATTTCTTTTATCAGAGTGGAGTTGCAAAGAAAAGACAAAACTAAAAGTGCAGCAGCAGCCTAACAAACCACCTAGTTCAGGCATTAATAAAACTAGTTCACTGGACTGAACCAAAGGTCTCCACTGCCTTTTTTGTCTCCCTTTTTCCTTATTCCATAATAATCCACTGACTAGGCCTCTCAAACTTTACTTCCTTACTCCCTGTTGCTACAGTCCATGAAGTGCAGTTTGCTTGAGAAACTTTGTCGGGAGCAACTTGCCTACCAAGTCTCAGAAAGGAAAGGCTGGGAGACTTGACTAGGGTCAGTTCCACACTAGCAAAGTAATTCAGCTCCACTGTGCATTATCCTGCGATGGTTTGACTCCCTTTAGCATCATATTTAACCACTGCAATCTGCACTGAATTTGTACTGACAGCTACCACCCCCAACTCACTTCGGGGGAAAAAGAGTGTCCCACCAGTTCCATGTGATCACTACATAAGATTATTTTTGATCACACTAAGGTGCTGGCTCCACTTTGTTTTTCAATTCCCAGCATGCATGACAGCTGTTTTGTTTTTCTGTCAGTCTTACCATGCACCTTGCACTCTCACTGGATGGCTCCACCATCCAATCTCCTACCCCACTTCATGCCCCAGTGCATAAGCCAGTGCATAATAAATGTCTTCTGACACAGGCAGCCCCAGGGAAAAATTGTGTTTCTTCCCTTGCTTCCCTTTCTATTCCAAATCAATTACGTTAGGATCTGTGTCTATAGAATAAGCTCCTTCTTCTAGTGTGATATTTGGCTGGTGCTACTTCTGCCCTTCCCCCTTTCCAAGAGCTTCCAATGCCCAAGATTGTTCAGAAGCAGGCAAAACAACCTCTGGGCTTTGATGTGAGATGGAAACAAACAATTCCTCAAACGTCCCTCCCAATTCCACCATCAATGACGGAAACATTCTTCATGAGTAGGAATCACTGTCAGGGCACGCACAATCATAACACCACCCCTCTGAACAATGATGCCATATACTGAATGCTAAAAATAAAATGGTGACAACATGCTTGCCACCCACCAATCTGTCCTGCCTCCCCCAACTATACCCCACCCCCTGGTGACACACTCATTCAGCAGCACACACACTATGGAAAACCAGGGAACACTTTTTTCCTGGAAACTGTAGAGTAAAAAGTGAGTTTTTCTAAATCACATTAAAACCTTAAAATAAGCATTTTCACTGTGAAAGAAATTCCTGTGTGTTATGAGTTCCAACAGAACTGAAACTGAGGTAGGTATGGGATTTTTTGCTAGTATGCATCCAAGCTCAGAAGGAAATTACCAGTCACTGCTACCTCCTGGTCTGCTTTAAAATTAATGATGAAGGCAGGAGCAGGGTGAATGGAGGGCAACTTGAGACTGAGGGGAGGCTGGTGTCCCAGTCCCTAATGGGCCAGCCCTCACTCGTAGCATGTAGCTGTCGGCTGGTGGAGGACAAAAAAGAAAACCCATAGTAGAATGTGCAAGACTGCCCCTGTGACAGCAACATAGTGCAACCACTGTCTCCAAGAGCTGTGGATCAATAAACTTAAAATAGGTCTTCCTAGACCAGGGGTAGGCAACCTTTCCCCTTTAAGGGCCGAGGGACTTCAGCTCCCAGAATCCCAGGAGCTATTGGCCAACATGGGGCTATTGGCCAACATGGCTGAGGCTTCTGGAAGCTGAAGTCCCTCGGCCCTTAAAGAGGAAAGGTTGCCTACCCCTGTCCTAGACAATTGTTTAGTTAGACAACTTATTGAATGCTCCAAATGCTCAGATCTCACCGGCAAATCTTATCATACTAGGCTATTGAGTGACGGGGTAGGGAAATTATGTGAAGGACAGGTAGCCATGGCTTAAATCTAATTGTTAGTTCCAAAAAGCACAAGTCCAGTGAGGGCCTTTACAGACTGCCAGAAATAATGCAGCTTGAATCCACTTTAACTGTCCTGGCTCAGTGCTAAGGAATCATGGGAACTGTAGCTTATTGTGGCACCAGAGCTCTCTGACAGAGAAGGCTCAGTGCCCCAGAAAAAAATACAATTCCCATGATTCCCTAACACAGAGTGAGGACAGTTAAAGTGGCCTCAAGCTGCATTATTTCTGGCAGTCTGTAAAGGCCCTGAATCAATAGAATTTTCATAAATGTGAATTTACCACTTAGCAATAGATTAAATGTGGCTGTTCTGCCTGGGGCTAATCTATGGATTTAGGCCACTGTCAGAATGGCCAGTGTCAACCATTTGAGAAAAGGAAGGAGAAAGAGGAAAAATATGTGTGTGAAAGAGAATGAGTAAGAACACATTGATGAATGTGAATGAGGGTGGGGACTTGAATGTAGTGATAAAACAGAGTGTAGAGAGATCTTGTATCATGTTAGAGATGGCTAAAGAAAGAAGTTGGCAGCGTGAACTTCCTCAGAAGTTTCTGAAAGATATCTTTCTCACTGTCAAGGCTGCCATTTCACCCCTCTGCGTATGGTGTAGCTAGCAGGGCACTACAGTTTTATGTTTTCTCTCTCTCTCTCTCTCTCTCTCTCTCTGTGTTTCAGTATGGAGAGAAAGAGAGAGAGGGGTCTCCAAAGATTTACCCCGAGATATCAAGCTTAGTTTGTGATGTCTTCATGTACCAAACGAATAATAGAAACAACTGCTATTTTAAATTAAAACTGTGTCTCAAAATTTAAAATGTTCTCCCAAGTGTACTTTGTAATAATTGTTGAAATCTCTATGACTTTTTCCTTAACTTACACTGTGTATTACAAAGTAAATGATTTTTTTCTGTCTTTCATCAAGTACATGTCTTACATTTATTTCAATAAATTAAACAAAAGATTCTCTATTCAGTCTTCTCAATGCATCCATGACGAGAGCCAGCATGGTATAGAGGTTTGGTGGGTATGAATCCATGCTCAGCTATGGAAACCCATTGGATGACCTTGGGCAAGTCATACTCTCTCAGCCTCAGAGAAAAGCAAAGGCAAACCCAACCGCCAACCCCCCGAACAAATTCAGCCAAGAAAACTACATGACAGGTTCACCTTAGTGTTGCCATAGGTTGGAAACAACCAACAGAACAATACAACCATAATTTTATCTCACTCATATCTCAGATTTTTCAGACTTTGTGATATCTTTGAGTGTGCTTTTGTATAATATTCTTCTCTTCAGCATTCTTTCCTAATTGCTTCGTCTCTCTTTGAAGGTGGGAAATGACCAAAGCTACACATAATAGCATAAACAAATGCATGGGGCCTCTAGACATGCTGCAACATCTGTATTCTTTCCCATTCATTTTCACAATTTTTAAATTTTCTACAGTTACAGAATATCAAACAACTTAGTTTCTGGGCACTTTCACACTACAATGAACAAATACAGCACTATGATTTCACTTTTAACAATCATGGCAACATGCTATGGAATTCTGGAATTTGCAATTTAGGGAAGGGTATTTCATATTCTCAGCCACAGAGCTCCAGGCTCACTAAACTACTCTTTCCAAATAGTGAATTCAAAATATGTCCAGTTTGTATGCACATTTCCCCATGCTCTCTCAAGTATACATCACTTCACACTTAATAAACATGTCTTCCATTTTGTGAACTATAATCTCAGTGTTATAAAATCTTTCACTAACATTTCAACCATTTGCTTTTGAATAGACTTTATTAAATTGTTTTCCATTATGTGTAAATGTTGCTACTGAAAAAGAAGGTTAGAAATGTATTGTATGATTCATATGCTTTGACCTATAAGATTATATAAGGGATATGCAACAATTACACATGCAACTAAAACTTTAGCTGAATGGTAGGTTAATTTTACCTTTACCTATTCAAATACAGATGCAATCACTGTAAAACATGGAATTTGGATTGCCACCTCTTGCTTCTATTATATGGTTGCAGTGATCTAAAAATACTCATAGAAGTCGCAAAGATTCATCAGTGGGACTATTTGGACAGACAGTAATGGATAAATACAGATAAATATGATGAGTTTAAGTCCATTAAAGTGCAAGCATAGAATGGGGAACTGACAGAAGAGAAAACAAAGCAGGGGACGGGGGGACAGACACCTTGACGTTAGACAGTTTTCTAACTACAGAGGAAATAATCCCATTGGCTCTGAAAATATGTTCTTCATATGCACCAGGAAGACAATCCTACAGACTAGAAACTGCAACTTGTATCCCACAGTGTTTTAACTCCTAGTGGTGTGAGGAAGAACGAAAGGATATAGGCTAGACAAGATTCATCCAGTGAGGACAAATGTTTTAAAGCGACACATAGCCCTGCAGACAAACTAGCTATGCAGCAAAGCTCAGGACCTGGAAACATTACCTTTTTCAGCTGCCAATTCCAGAATCTCCCAATCACCATGGCCACTAGTCATGCTAGCTATAATGCTGTGGGAGTAGTTGCCCACAAATTAACTTTCCTAGGTCTGATTTCAAGCTGGATGCCAAGACCATGCTTTGCTAAATTTCTAAAGCTATTTGATCATCCTCTATTCCAGAACATGGGAGTTACTGTTACTTGGGGGTAATTTGTGTGCAACAAAGTTACCATTCAAAAGCAACGTAACTAAAACTGAACAATTTTTTGTGCCACTGGATAACTAGGCTATAGTTATTTTAAGTAACAAACTAATGGAAAAGTAGCAAGCAGTGCAACAAGAAACATAAAGAGTCACTTTTAAACAAGCTAATAAATAACAGCAATGGCATTTTTTTAACAATGGGAATTACTTTAAAAATAATTCGGCTTTGTCACAGCAAAAGATGCCATGAGAGGGAATGGAGAGTATTTACAGATTTCTTAACTTCCAAGCCAAGCCCACCATTGAAAAAGTAGGGTTGTTTTTAAGCATGAAAAAATATGTAATCCTAATGTTGTGAAATAAAACAAAGGCATCTTACCTTGAAGCATCAAAGCTGTCATATGATCCAACAGTATAGTGTCTAAACAATTTCTTTGTTCTGTCAGCTCGAGTTTCTGTTCAAAATGAAGAAAGAATATATTTAATAAGGGTTTTCTGTGTCTACGAAAATAATCATGCACTCTTGTATAAATTGCAGAGACAGGGAGACATGATTGATATTATCAATGCTGTTGCTCTAATATTTATCACCATTAACTGAGGCTAATGAGGAAGGAAAATGTATTATTTGCAATATGTAAACACAACTATATATATTTAAAAACCCAAATATTTATTTACATTAAACATAAGTAGATCAAATCAGGTCATGATAAATCTTTCACTACAGATATAAGAGAATGGTGTCTCTGATTTCAGGCCAAAGACACCCTGTTGCCATTCACTTCGTCATGGTATTTGTAAAACACATCCCAATGTCAGTGATGAAGAAAACCCCTTTTATCTTTGCATATGAGGGTGCCTGAGGTGTTGATTTAAACATAGATTTCAAAGCAATGTCATGTTTCAATTTCACTCTTTGCCTCAGAAATATACCACCAATTTTCTACTATGTTATTAAAAGTACTAATGCACCTAGCAAACTATGTTATCGGCCACTTGTATCATATGGTAAGTATTAGTGAACAGGCATAATTAGTTTTACTCCAGAAGTAACAAGTATAGCTTTGGCTTTGAGCATCCAAATCATCAACTTTCTCATTCTGCCACACCTCTCATACAAATGCTTCCCTTTCAACCCTACCTACTCAGCTGATACTAGCCAGTATGGGAGTGGGAGGAAGAAAGACAAAGGGCTCTCCTGAAAGCTGCTGGTGAGACCAGCAACCTTCAATCAGCATTACTACTTTCAATTATCAAGCAAAACCTACAGCTAGCTGTTTAGATCAAGAGGTGCCTATTAGAATGCAGTGGATAATTCAGAACTGAAATAGTGAAAAGAACAGACAAATTTTTACAAAGCTCTGTATTTTTCTTCTTCTGTCTTTGTTTTTCATGAGTGGAAGCAGAGGCAGAAAAGCCTCACCTTGGAATAACACTAAACAGCAAATGTTTTAGCTATGTTAAGATTTAAAATTTAGGACTATTTATTCTGATGAAACAAATAAGTTTATCGCACAGTATTCTCATAACGTACTGAGTACGTAATGTGAAGGGGACAGTACAAATTTTATCGCACGGTATGATCCTCATCGAGTTCTCATTGTGTGCTCTGACAGTCCCTAGCCTGCTCTAGCAGGAGAACTGTAAAAATGTGTCTTCACTCAGCCAGCAAGAACGCTTACAGACTGTCCCAGATGGTGTGTGTGTGATAATCCTACCCGGTCTCAATCCATCCTCATGTTCTGATTGGCTAAAACAGGGGTAGGCAACCTAAGGCCCGGGGGCCGGATGCGCCCCCCTAAGGCCTTTGGACCGGCCCTGGACCAGTCCTGCTGCCACCCCCCACCGCCGCCCACCATGATGATATTGATTATTGTTGTTATTACTTGTTCTTGGGGTTTTCTTAGCAAAATCTCCACGGGGGGTTTGCCATCATGGCTTTTCTGGCGCTGAGAGAGTGTGCATGCATATTTTTTTTTAAAAAAAATTAAAATAATTTTTAAATATTTATTTATTTATTTATTTTTGGTGCTTCGGCCCCCCAGTTGTCTGAGGGACAGCAACCCAGTCCCTGGTTCAAAAAGGTTGCCTACCCCTAGGCTAAAACAACCTCCTCCCCTCCCATGCTAGAACATCTACAAACCCAACTCTTTTTCCAGTGTTGGTACAAGGGGGATACCACAATTTAAAAAATATTTTCTTTTAGTTTTATAGATGGAATTGCATTGTGTTTACAAGAAAAAACAACAACACAATGCTTGCAAACTAAACCTCTCAGTAGCATTCTTTGCAAGGCAGACATAGGGGTTTTTGTCATATGTTATAAATAATTTTTTTATATACAAATTCACCACAACAGTACACATACGCCAAAGAAGGACAGCTGGGAAACAACCTGAGCACCAGTATCGGTACAACAGTAAAAGCAGTTCAATAATATGTGTTCTCATAACGTTATCATCATGTTATCACTAGTCTAATGCAGTAACACCCATTCCCATATCATTAGGTTTCCAGGACTCGGTGAGAACGTTACAGATACTGGTGCGATAAACTTACTAGTGTGGTATAGTAGTTTGAGTGATGATGATGATAATAATAATAATAATAATATCTCTGTTAAAAACAATTGGGGTGGCTTACGGCAATTAAAAATTACATCAATGCAATCTAAAAGCCCCAACCCCTCCCCCTCCCCCTCCCCATTAAAACGTATTAAACTAACATCCGTAAAAAAATAGTGTTGGACCCTCAGAGGAAGGCAAGGCTCTCCCTCTGAACAAATATTCTAAGAAAACCCCATGAAAGGTTCACCTTAGGTTCACCATTAGTCAGAAAAGACTTTAAGGCACACAACAACAATTTATTCTGATATTGGAAGAATTAGTAGAAATTTATAGATTAATTCATAATGAAGCAACAAAACTTTACAACTTTTGTCAAAGCACTGAATCAGCAGTGTAAATAATAGTAAATAGTAAATAGTAGAAGACAACATAGAAAGCAGTAAACTTCATGAACTAAAGTATCTTGCCTGCACTACATGGTTGCAGTATTTGATGCTACATTTAACTGTGATGCTCTCAGTCTATGGAATCCTGTCATTTGCAGTTTGGTGAGGTACTTAGAATTTTCTAGGAAAGTGCTCTAGCACTTTATTTCAAAGGACTGCATTAGAACTCTCCTTAGATAAAAAAAATTCTAAGTACCTCATGAAATGACAAATTCAAGGATTCTACCAGATGAAGCTATGACAATTAAAGTGGTATCAAAAACTATGCAGTGCTGAAACAGTCAGTGATGTTTTTAAAATATTTCTTTTAATGTTTGGTTATTAGCATTTTATTCAAAATAGCAAGTAAGATTTATATGTACATTTGGGACTGTGCAAATGTAACAGCTTGATGTGGAAAGCTGTATAGATGGCAATACTTGTGTGCATTACTACAAAGCATTGTGTGGCACACTTATGTTATCTGGCACAAGCATTTGTGGACTATAGCTCACTTGATCAAATGTGTGGCCCCTAGAAGCCTACTTTTTATTTTTTAGCTAAGCAGGCTGCAATTTCCAATGAAGTAAAAAGTTTCATTAAAGATCCAAACAAATGAACCAAAATTCTGAGTGTGATGACTGCAGTCAAACATTGTGAGTTTGATCCTGCAGGACTGCAAGTTGACTCAGCCTTTGATCCTTTCCTAGGTCGGTAAAACAGTACCCAGCTTGTTGGGGGAAATTCGCTAACACATTGCAAACTGCTTAAAGAGCGCTTCGCACTATATAGCGGTATAAAAAAGTAAGTGCTATTGCTATTACTATTGCTTTCAAAGCAATTTTTTTTTTAAATGCAAGTTGTAGACGTTAATTATATATAGCCCAAGGATGTGATAATAATCACAGCCCAAGCCTGCAGCCCCCAAGTTTTTAAATCACTAGGCAGCTTGTGTGACCAAGGTCAGGGAAACTTCTCAAACCGAATGAAATGAATGTATTCCTACTGGAACCAATTTCTTTCACTAGAATTAACATCACAGCCTACACCCTGAAAAGCTGCCCTGGATTATGGGAAACTCTATAGAACAGGTTACACACTACAAGGACTTTCCTCTGGTCCAAGCAAAGAAGGGCAAGGGGAGGAATCCTCTTTCCTTTCAGGAAGAAACCTTGCACACATAAGAACAAAAGACCATCTGTAAGTGGACCAAAAGAAGAATGTCCTTTATGTGTTTGGATTCCTTCTTAAAATAAGGCCTACATACAATATGATCTTTGCTTGCAACCTTTCAATTCTCTCTTACTCGTATTGTTAAGGATTTATCCCATTTAAAGATGACATCTGCTTTGATCATGCTGTCACTATATGTACAGAATTTTTTAACTTTTAGAGAGACTAGTACCTGAAAGACAACATATTAGCATACAAATGTATTCTTCCAATGTCATGTAAACCAAAGTTAAGGTCTCTCTAATTTGAAATATCAGCCCCAAACCCTAAAGTACTGATAGAAACTGACTCCAGAGAACATAAAGACAAGAAACAAAAAAATAAAGAAGTAAATATTAAGGGTGCCTCAAGTGACCATTTTGTATCAGCTCTTTTCATTTTTCTCAGGCACTTTATAGGCAAAGAAAATTGTTGTTTTTTAGGACCACCAAAAGTTAGAACACACTAACTCTTGCTGTAATACAGAATCTCCAGTCAGGATACCACTGAAGGCACAGGGTTGTTGTTGTTGTTGTTGTTTGGGGGGAGATTACCATATTTTAAAATGCCATTATCATTTTCCATCAACCTTGATTACAAACTCTTCCACAATGTCTGCTCAGAAGTCTTCCCCATGTCAATTTACTCCCAATTAAGAGTGTCTAGGACAGTGATGATGAACCTTTTAGAGACCGAGTGTCCTGGCACGGGGGGGGGGGGGACTTCCACCTTCCGAGGGGCAGGACCTCCTCTTCCCCCATCCAGCCCCTCTGCTGCCTCTCTGAAGACAGCTGAAGGCCCAGGATGGCAGGAAAGAGGAGGAACAGGGACACATCTGTTCTCCCCCCCCCCCCGTCTGTCCTTCCAGGCCTTCAGCTGTCTCTCTAGACACAGCTGAAGGCCCAGGACAGCAGGGAAGAGGAGGAACAGGCATACACTCCTCTTCCCCACCCTCCCGTGCCTTTAACTGTCTCTGGAGAGGCAGTTGAAGTGACAGGAGGGCAGGGGAAGAGGAGGAGCAGGTGCGTGCCTGTTCCTCTTGTTCCTCTGCCCTCTCATCTCTCTGCGTGCCCTACAGAATGGCTTCACATTCCAGAGTTGGCATGTACACCATAGGTTCACCAGCATGGGCCTAGGACATATTGTGTGTAGCCTTAGTTACTCCTAAGAGGACACAACTACAACAGCTGTCTTAATCATTTTTGTACATCTAATACACTTCTGATAAGCAATTCCTGGGGCAGCTCAACTACACATGAGCTTTCATAGTCCAATTCTGCTTGATCATTTTGACGGTGTTCTACCCCTCTAGCCTAATATACAAGGAGTCCCCCCCTTTCTCCCTCCCTTCTGGGTCTGTCACACAGGCCAATAGCTTTGGGACTGCTGTACCATTTTCTGGAGCCTTTAAATCAGTCTTTGGAGGCTGTTGTACAGCCACGTCTGAGTTGAAATGAGTGTCCAATGCTTTGGACATACACACAAGCCTGATAGAAGTTGAAAATAGGGCAATATGAAGAAGTGCATCAGTGCACATGTGCTAACAATGTGAGCAGAGACAGAAAGAAGCAGCAAGCTTTTTTCTTTGAAGAGTTCTTGAAGAAAAACCATAAATAACAAGCTAATTCTGAAATGAATCTAGTGGCATTTGACATCACTGAATATAATGCACATCACCAATCTTGAAGGTGAATTTTTAAAACCTCTGTATTCATTCTGACAAAGCCTGTAAATTCTAAAATTATTATTGGAATGTTTAGAGCAGCAAGATGCTACAGTAGCAAACTAGTTTCTAGAGGAGGTATGATCTCAGAGTTCTATTATAGTACTGGAAGTGGGTGGGAGGAAAAGCAAAATGCAGTTAAAGGCAAAACTGTTCAGCTACCTAACGTCTATAAAGCAAACATTCCAATATGATGATTTAAAGCCCGTCCTTAAGGGCATTTGCAGGCCACTGATTACCAAGGAAGTGTGGGCAGAGAGGAATCAAAAGGGTAAGGCATGAACACTGTAAAGTGTTTATTCAGTGTATTTTGAAAATAGACAAACATCCTGCCTCTCTCATTGAAATACGTTTCATACAGGGTACCCTGAACTCAAAAACCTGGACAAATTTTGTGCCCTTTTGGTTAGCCTAAAATGTATGAAACCAATATGGATTTTGAAATTAATTCCTGAATAAAACTACTTATGGTATTGCATATGACCAGAAATTCTGAGAAGACCAGAAAATTTCCTCTTACCTCCACCAAAACAGCAAACATTTCATGCGAAAGTCGTCATATTTCCTTAAACCAAGTCACAAGGCTTTTATTAGTTTGTTTAAAGAAATTTCTGTGATGACTGCTTCTCTACTAATGTTTCTTCTCCTTCTCCTTTTAATTACACACTTTTTCCAACCCAACCAAGGCACAACATGGGGCTAAGTCAGTGATGGTGAACCTTTTAGAGACTGAGTACCCAAACTGCAATCCCAAACCCATTAATTTATTGCAAAGTGCAGCATCCCTCTAGCTTTCTAGTAATGAACTCTGGCCAACTTTGTGCTGGGCAATGGTGCATGTGCATACCATAGGTTTGCCATCACTGAGCTAGGTGACACATGCAGATCTAGAGTAAGCTGGGCCACACTGCAGAATTATCAAACATCTTTGTTTCTGTCAGTTTCAGCTCCCACACACCCTGCAATGTGGACAACAATGGACATTAGCCTCCTGTAAAGCAAACTTTCAACCATTAACCCAGCTCCAGTCTGCAATATTAACAGTGAAGAATATCATGTAAGTGTGCCAGAAGACATACTATCAGTCACAGACCCTCAATCAGCAATACTGACTGACTAGGGAGGAGTATATAGAAATTTAAGGACTTTATCACATAAGGCTGTTCTCCCACTAAAATAATGTTGTTTTCAAAAGTGCAGAGTTCCTCTTTTCCCTATTTCCCATATTGCAATCTTCATTCACTCTAATAGCTTCTCACACACAGTATTTGGGACTGCCCATTCATTACCTCCTCCAAGACATTATGCTTACCCCTTTTCCTAGTTTGGCACCCACACACAGATGCCCCCCTAAGAAATATAAAATGAAATTAAAACCACCTTGTGTTTAAAAAGGCTCCCTCCCAGTGGAGTGGCAGGTTCTTGATTAGGGATAGATTAAAGCCAGTAACTAAAGTAACTATTATATCTGCCAGCATTAATCAAGTCTGACGTTTACCAATAAGACTTGCTGAACAGGGGCAATGCAATAAATGTCTTTTAAACTGTCCACTTACATTTCCAGGCATGTGTGAATGTGTGTGTGAGTGAGACTCAGGAATGAGCTACTTGACTGCAAAAAGAGGTGGGGTGGGGGGCAGTGACCAAAGTTTTCCCTTCTCAACTTATCTGACAAGCTATGGTTAGCAGGGGGAGGGTGATTTGCAAATGGAGAGGGGGGCAACATTGAAAAGTTTTTCAGTTATTTTGCCAATTTACCAAAAGGAAATCAAACGGAAATGTCTACTCCTTTTCCTTCTCCCCTGGTAAGCAAAGGGTACATAAGTCACACCTAAAGTCCAGCCACTGAATTTCCAAATCGGCATTAAAGAGGAACTGAACTATTGCATTGCAAATGGTAGCACAACAGTAGTGGGAAAGGAGATCATTAACACAGTTTTTAAGAAAAACTTTCCAAATGGTATCCCATCAGGAGAACAACAGAAGACTATAATCATATGATAAGCCACAGAAAAAGACATGATTATGCTGCTCCAATTGTTATTATGATAAAGTCCTTAGGCAGAGAGCACCTCTAGTGCCTCGTGAAACTACAAACTCCTATAAAATGCCATAGCATGACCATGCAGTGAGAAAGGGCCTCCCAGACAACAATGGGCCTTTGAATTTGTAGCACATTTGTTCAAATGTCTAAAGAGTTTTAAATATATTTTCACACAAAAGAATTCCTGAATTAGAAAAAACATGAAGGTTTGTCTCTGGATTTTTATTTTTACAAGGGGAATGCACATGCTACTATTCCATCATAGCTGCCTGCTGCTGTGTTGAAATCTTGGATTTTTCTATTTCTGATTATCATTTTTGTCTTCTAAAACATTGGTTCCCAACCTTTGCTCCTCCATTTGTTTTGGTCTTCAGACCCCAGCCAACTTGGCCAGCAATCAGGAATTATGGGAGCTGAAGTCCAAAACATCTGGAGGACCAAAAGTTGAACCACTGCTGTATGACTTTGGGGAAAAATTGGATCAGTCCAGCCTTCAGCATGTGGAACTGTCAACATAGTTTGACTTTTCAAAAAGTTCAAGTCAGAAATAGATTTTTATTATCCTGATCCCTTCCTCTATTCCCCCTTGTTCAGACTGATGCCACTGCTGCTCTTTGCTAAGGAAAAAGCAACATGGGATATACAGTAATAGAAATAAAAATATGTATGTGAATGTCAAAGTGACTAAGCAGGAGCAATCAGGAAGATACACAGGTGAAAAAGATAATATAATTAAGAAGCCTTGAGAGCCAAGGACAAAGTTATAGAAGGTATATTGAGAACACCTGTGATAGATTGCAAACACCTGAGACTCATTAAGTGGTCAAGGTAAAGTGATGAAACACTTGGGTTGGTCTTAGGTATGGGATGATCTATGTGGACCAATCAAGATGTATGTACACACCCACTGGGTGGAAACTGACTGGTGGGTGGTGTCTAACAATGGCTATAAATTGCAATGTTTGCTAATGTACATTGTGGAGTATTTTGGTGTAGTAGAGATTGTGATTTGTAGGGCATATAGTATTTATGTATATAGTAGAATAAAGTAGCTCTTTTATATAAGACTACTGAGTTGTCTGGTGTCTTGAGGGAAGATACAAGAACCAGAGGAATCCTGGAGAAGTTTGGAGACATCTCAGGAAGAAGAGTGAGAAGGCTTGGAGAGTTTGTCAGGGTCTTCAGCCTATTCTCTGAAACTCTGCTGCTTGGGAAAGAAGCATCAACCACTGATCAAAGCTGGTCAGCTCTGCTGCATAACAAGGTGGTGAGTTAGAGCCAGAGGTGAAGAGCTACAACTCCCATCATCCCTGACATTGACCCACCTGTCAACTCCCCTTCAATGGCTGTTTTTTCTTTCTTTCTGCCTCCTCCTTGTTTTAACTCTTAAAATTAAAACATTCAGGGGTGGTTGTGTTGGCTATTTAGCAAATTCAAACAAAAATCCATCAGTGATACCTTTATTGGCCAACCAAAATGCACAATATACCTGTTATGAGCTTCGAAAGCTTGCAATGATTATTTTGTGCATTTTGGTTGGCCAATAAAGGTATCACTGGTGTTTCTTAAAAAAGCAAATAGCTGTATCCTGCTCCACACAAGCAAATATTTAAAAAAAATGAAAAAGATGAAAAAGATGGGTAACAAGCAACATGTTGAAAAAGCCTCTTACTGATATAAGAACTATCAGTCTTATAAAGATCTATAGTTGGAATAAATAGCCTTCTGATGCATTGAATATTATTTTTAAAACTTCCCCAGACAAAAAGTACATCATTGTGTTAGAGAAGTTACATCTAGTTCTCTCAAAGGATATCTTAATGACAGTGCTATGAAGATGTTCCAATATTTTTTTCAAACTCTTGTTACTCCTGCACTCAGTATTCGATTACCAAATTTCAAGAAAAAATATATGTACAGCAATTGATATCAAAGAAGACGACACAGATTTAGAAGTGCTGAATTTAAGAAAATATGGACTGCTAAGGATTGCTTCTGCCTTTGATTTTCTTCTCTCTTTCGTTTGTGCTGCAGTCCATTATAACAGCTGTGTGCTAGTCACCAAGGAAACTACTGTGGGCCGATCTTTGATTGGATTTGTTGTCAGTGTTCAGAGTTGTGGGCAAAGTTTAGCAGTTTCCTGTGAAGAAAAACACTGAAAATATTAGTTTTATGTTCTGTTGCTGCAGAAAAAATATTAAGGATGTAGAATATTAGGAGCAAGTTTAAGGAACCCACTGAGTGAACTATGGGGGATGAGGGAAGCACCTATAATTAAGCAAGAAAAGGGAAAGGAAAACACAATGGTGTACAGATTTAGGGGAAGTCTCATTTGGCCCTACAGGTCTACAGAGCATGTTCTGGGACTCATTTACATGCACACATTCTAAGCTGTTCAATAAACCCTGTAGCTGTTCATAAACCCACAGAGCTTATCCTTCCAAGGATCTCTGCATATGACATGTATGTCTTCAAAACTTGGGAACCTTGGGCCATAGCTCCCAGAATCCATGCTAATTAGGGGATTTTGAAAGCTGGAGTCCCAGAAGTAATGTTGTCAGGTTCTTCCTATAAGAGTACATGTGCATCATACGTGTCTCTTTAAATGCAGAATTATTGGCCAAATCTTGGCTTCAATCAGGATTTGGGAACCAGAGTGGTATATGGGTCTTTACAGACTGCCAGAAATAGTGCAAACTGAGTCCTCTTTAACTGCCCTGACTCAGTGCTAGGGAATCATGGGAACTGTAGTTTATTGTGGCACCAGAGCTCTCTGACAGAGCAGGCTCAATGTCTCAGAAAAAAAATACAATTCCCATGATTCCCTAGCACTGAGCCAGGACAGTTAAAGTGGACTCAATTTGCACTATTTCTGGCAGTCTGTAAAGGCTCATATATCTAGTTTACAGAACAAAATATAAATCAAACAGCAGTCAAGAAACATACACCAACACAGCCTCTAACCTGAACGTTTATTCTAAAATATGCAGACCACAAAGATTCAAAATCGGCACAAAGCCTAATATAATAATTTAAATTATTGAAAGAATGCTGATCTGAAAATGCATTTTTTTACTATTAGCTGGACTAATTTTTATTCTGAGACATATAGTTTCAAACTGCAGTAGCAGCATTACTGTCTATAAGCCTTTAGTCAAAATGATCATCTTTCATCTTCATCCAGGTTTTTAATCTACTTTACTGATACCCCAGGATACCCCATAGATTTTTATTTTTTTCCTTTTTTCTTTCTGTTTGTTCAGTTACCCTTCTCTTATCATGTATTAATTGTAACATCATCTATGCAGCTTCCACATGGCCCCTGGATCCTCTTTTATTGTGCCGTGCAGAGGCCTCCCAACTCCTCCTGCCCCAAATCAATGGCATTATTTCTCTCCTTGCAATTTCCCACCTAAGTTTGGTATCAAGCTAATATAAGAGTTGGCTGGGGGCTTAAGATACTGCCTCCTCTTCCCCAATGATGCTTTTCCCCCAGGAAGAAAATACCTTTCCTTCATCTCTCTTTCCTTTCTCTTTCTTCCTGCCAAAATCAAGGCATAGATGCTACTTTCTCATTTCCTTATGTTGCAGAGGCTTTACTATTTTTCTTGCTACATCTTGCTACACCAGGCACAACTAAAGTTGTTGTTGTTGTTGTTGTTGTTACTACCGTCTTACTACTACTCTTGACTGCTTTAAAAATTATTATTATTATTAAAGTTTATTTCTAGAGCACTGTCAGTATACTCAGCGCTGTACAAAAGACAATCAAGGATAAAACAGAATAAAACCTGCCAGAGGCGTACAATTTAAGTAAAACAATAAGCAAAATAATAAAAGTCAATTAAAACAAAGACAATTACAACAATTAATAACAACATCCACTGTGAACCCAAGTGAGAAAACAAGTAAATGTATATCAAACAATGCCAGGGAATGCCTCCCTGAACAAAGTGGTCTTTAACTCGGATTTAAAAGTGGATAAAGAAGTAATGTCCCGTGTTTGAGGGGGAAGAAGGTTCCAGGAGTGAGGGGCGGCAAGCGTGAAGGGGCGAATCCGAGATGGAGCAGTGGAGATCCTTGGTTGGGACAGCAGACCTTGAGTACTAGAACGAAGGGTACGGGTGGGAGTATAGGGAGAAAGAAGGTCAGATAAGTAAAGAGGGGCTAGCCCATGCTGGGCTTTGAAAGTTAACAACAAAAGCTTATATTGAATGCGGAAAGGGAAGAGAAGCCAGTGAAGAGAAGACAACAAAGGGGAAACATGATCAAAGCGACGAGCACAAGTAATGATGCGGGCGGCTGAATGTTGAACAGAAATTAAAGGGCGAAGATGAGAAAGAGGAAGCCCAGCTAAAAGGAGATTACAATAATCTAATCGGGAGACCACCAAAGCGTGGACCAGAGTCTTAGCAGTGGAGGCCGAAAGAAAAGGTTTTTGGTGATATTGTAAAGGAAAAATCTGCAGGCTTTGGCTGTGGCCTGAATATGGGGAATAAAGGACAGTGAGGAATCAAAAATGAAACCAAGACTGCGGGCTTCCTGGACCGAATAAATAGAAGTGTTGTCAACAAAAACAGAAAAAGAGGGTTGAAGGGAGGACTTAGGTGGAAACACAAGACATATTGAGCTTCAAACACCGATGACGCATCCAGAAAGAGACAGCTGAAAGACATGATGAAACTTGCTGTTCTTGAGAGAGATCAGGAGTGGAAAGATACAGCTGGATGTCATCGGCGTACAGATGATAGGAAAAACCAAAAGAACTAATAAGTTTTCCTAGGGACAAGGTATAAAGAGAGAACAATAGGGGACCCAGAACGGAACCCTGGGGAACTCCAACAGATAGGGGAACAGGGGATGAAGTCTGGCCACCGTGACCACTGCAAAAGATCTATCTGACAGAAAGGATTTAAACCAGTTAAGAACTGAGTTTGAGAACCCAATGTCAGAAAGTACATCAACTAGAAGACAGTGATCCACGGTGTCAAATGCTGCAGATAAATCAAGAAGGATAAGCACAGAATAGAGACCATTTGCCTTGGCCCGTAAAAGATCATTAGAGATCTTTGTGAGGGCCGTTTCAGTGGAGTGCCGTGGGCGGAAACCAGACTGAAAAGGATCAAAGATGGAGTTGGCTTCGAGAAACTCAAGGCAGCAAGAATAAATGACCCGTTCCAAAACCTTAGAAAGAAAAGGGAGAAGAGAGATTGGACAATAGCTAGACAAAGAAGAGGGATCAAGAGAAGATTTTTTCAAGATAGGGGAAACAAGAGCATGTTTAAAGTCAGAGGGAAAAGAGCCTGTAGAAAGAGAGAGGTTAAAGATAGAAAGAAGCGAAGGAAGGAAGGAGGGAGCTACAGAGACCAGGAGACGAGGGGGAATTGGATCAAGAGAACAAGTTGTAGGTTTGGAAGAGTGCAGCAAGGTAGAGAGTTCATCCAGAGAAACAGGAGGAAACACAGGGAATTGATTAGTTGATGGTTCCAAAAGATTAATGGGGGAAGGCAAGTTAGGAAGAACTATTTCAGATCTGATAGTGGTGATTTTAGTGATGAAGTAATTAGCAAAGTCAGAAGGGGAGAATAATGAAGAAACAGAGGGGGAGGAAGGTTTTAGCAAGGTGTTGAAGCAGGAAAACAAACGCTGCGGCGCCTCTCATTGGGGCAGATCAATGATTTAAAGTAGTTCTGTTTTGCCACTGACAAGGCACGTGTGAAGGATAGAAGAATGAACTTATAATGAATAAAGTCGGCCCACTCCCTGGACTTTTTCCAAAGACGTTCGGCCGCTCGAGAGCACGACCAGAGGAACCTAACTATGGGAATAAGCCAGGGCTGAGGCCAGTTCGTAGAGGAGGACACGCGAACAGATACAGGGGCAAAGCTGTCAAGAGTTGAAGAAAGAGTGGAGTTAAATAAAGACATCGCTGAGTCAGCAGAGTCCCCAAAAGATAAAGAAGAGAGAGAAGAGTCCAAAGACTGACTAAGAAGGTCACAGTTAATAGACCAAAGATCGTGAAAATAGCGTTGAGCAATATGACGAGGAGGTGGGATATAGGTAAGAGTAAACAAAATTAAATGATGATCAGATAATGGAAAATCAGATGCCAGGTAGTCAGAAATGACACACTTGGCAGCAAAAACTAAATCAAGGCAGTAACCAAGAGAATGGGTTGAAGAAGTAGAATGAGGTTGAAGGCCAAAAGAAGCTAGACGAAAACTAAAGCGAGATGTTGAAGGATTATTGGGGTTGTCCAGGTGGATGTTAAAATCGCCTAAAATCAATGTAGGTACTGCGTCTGATAGAAAAACTGTCAGCCAAGATTCAAAGTCTGACAGGAATTGGGTAGCAGAACCAGGAGGACGATAGATGATAATAATAATAATAATAATAATAATAATAATAATAATAATAATAATAATAATATTTCTTTATATCCCGCCCAATAGATGACTGCAACCCGAAGTTGTAAAGGAAAAAAGCAGTAAAGACGGTACTCTTCTGGCAGGCCTTCCCTGAATAATATCCTGGCCCAAAGAAAATCATAAGGAGATGACAATGATTCCAGCTCTTTTGTTGCTAAGCTGCTATTTATTTGTACTGTATTGTTTGCTTTTGTTTTGTATTTTAATCTTGTTATAGTTTAATATATTTTTAAGGGGTGGGTGGGTTAGGGAAGGGGTTGCTTGACCGTTTTAACTTGTAATGTTGTTTTAATCTGCTGTACGCTACCTCGATTGCACTGCAGAAAGGCAGCATAAAAATTATTATTATTATTATTATTATTATTATTATTATTATTATTATGTTATTGTTGTCAAATTTATTTCAACCCATGTCAACCCTATGAATAAGAGACTTCCAAGTCATCATGCCATTAACAGCCCTGCTCAAGTCTCAGGGCCATAGCTTCCTTGATTGATTCTATCTCCCTGCAGTGCAATCTTTCTCTTGACCTACTCCTTTCTATCACACCAAGCATTATACCTTTTCTAGTAATTGGAACAGGCACCAGTAATCACTTGCTTTCATCTGCAAGCACCTAGTCATCATGCCTACTTCAATTTTTCATTGAGACAGAAGTTGATTCTTGCTGGGGCAAAAGCCTCTGCAATAGGAGAAGTGAAGGAGTAACAATAGTAATAGCAATAACACTTTCCAATTCTATACTGCTTCATAGTGAACTAGGCACTCTCTAAGCAGTTTACAATGTGTAAGCCAATTGCCCCCAACAAGCTGGGTACTCATTTTACTGACCTACCAAAGGATAGAAGGCTGAGTCTACCTGGAGCCACACGGGATCGAACTCACAATGTTGTGGCTGCAGTACTGGCATTTAACCACTGCACCACCAGGGCAAAGATCAGCCATGATCTTTGCCTCCATTCATCTTCAACAAAACATTTCCACTGACATAGAGTTGGTGATGGGGGAAGGGGAATGAGAACTCTTATCATTTCAGCTGCATGGAGCATTCCACAAGTTGTAATCCTTTTCCTTTTCCTTTTCCTTCCTGCCCACTGCATGTATCATTTATGAAAATTAAAAAAAAATCAGTGGGTGGATACAATGTGAGGTAGTATGGCCCTCCCCCACTTCCTGCAGGGTGCTCCAACCCCGGCAGTTGCTGCCCATGCCCTAAACTAATGGAGATTTGCAGGCAGATTATATGTTTTACATTAGCAATCTCTATTTCAAATACATTTTGTTAAATACCTTCAAGTCGACTCTGCTTTATGGGGACCTTTTTTTAGGGTTTCTTGGCAAGATTTATTCAGAGGATAAATCTGAGGCTGAGAGAGTGTGACCTTCCAAGGTATTCTATGGCTGAGCTGAAATTCAAATCCTCGTCTACCAGAATCCTAGTCCAACTTTCAAACCACTACTGGCTAATTTTAAACATATATAATCATTTTTAAACTTGTGAAAGTGATCAGGACTTACACTTCCCCCAATTAATAAGAATGCTTTTATCTGTATATAAAAAGCCTTTCCAATGAATAGGTTGCTTTAAAAAAAAAAGATGAAGAAAAAAAGAAAAATAACTGAAATTACCACAGTCAGAATCTCAAAGCAAAGTGCTGTTCTGATTCTTCTTCAAACATCATATGCCAATACTTTCATACAAGGAAAAAATACACACATTTCACAGAGATCAATGTAATCTTCACACCTTCCTTTACTGTGTGGAGCTTTCAGCATGAGTTATGCATTGAAATAGCATATGTGCTGTCACCACACAGCTAGTACATATGTTGGCATATCCAGTAATTCTTTGTGCACATGCATCACTACACAGAGACAGCAATCTGCAAATCAAGCACATACACAACAGGCCATATCCAATGGTGTCCATCCATCAGTAGACTAGTGAAACAGATTCTCCCACATCCCTGCAATCCTCCCCATCTGTTCCAGTTGGAGGACTTCAAATGCATACACATAAGTCCTTCTGTGATATTAGATGAAACCCAATACGTTCTTTGATTTCTTTGATTACTGGGATGAAGTGGTATCTAACCCATAACTATGTATGTACAATAAATGAGTTGGAAACTACAATAAGAGAAATAGTGAAAAACATATCACCAGGAACAGATGATATTCCAATTGAACTACTGCAATCCACATTGACAGAGTCAACTCTAGTGCTAACCAACATATGTCAACAGAAAACAAAATGATGGCCAACAGATTAGAAGTGATCAATATATATCCCCATCCAAAATAGGGAGACATAAGAGACTACAACAACTATAGGACCATAGCACTGATCTCCCATGCAAGCAAAATCATGCTCAAAATTCTGCAACATAGACACCAGCCATACATGGAGACAGAAATCCCAGAAGTCCAAGCAGGGTTCAGGAAAGGAAGAGTCACTAGGGACCACATTGCAAACATATGATGGCTAATGGAGCACCAGGGAATTCCAAAAGAAAATCAGCATGTACTTTATAGACTATAGCAAAGACTTTAACTGCATAGATCATGAAAGACTATGGAATGCCCTTAAAGTCATGGAGTGTCAACACATCCAATAGTTCTGATGAGGAATTTGCACTCAGGACAAGAGGCTACTGTCAGAACAGAACATGGAGAAACAGAATGGTTCCCAATTGGCAAAGGGATCAGACAAGGCTTTATCCTATCACCCTATCTGTTCAACTTGTATGTAGAACATATTATAAGAAAAACAGGCTTGGACACAGAAGTAGAAGGAGTGAAAATAGGAGGGAGGAATATCAACAATCTAATAATAATAATAATAATAATAATAATAATTATTTATATACCGCCCGGTGGCAAACCAATCTGGGCGGTTTACAACACTAAAAACCATACAACTAAAAACAGTATAATTCCCTCCTCCCTTAAAAAGTTATTAAATCATATTTCAATTAAAACCAAATACAATTTAAACATAACAAATTAAAAAACAGAACAAATAATACAAACCGGTAAACCCCCTGCAACTTCAGTTCTAAAAAGGGGCTATGGAGACATTCCTGAGGAGGGAAGATCCCAAGCTCCTGAGATCCCGAGGCCAGTTATTTATTCTGGAAAGGCCTGCCGGAAGAGATCCGTCTTGACAGCCTTTTTAAAGCCGTCTAAAGATGTTAATTGATGGATCTCGTCCGGCAGGTCGTTCCAGAGCCTGGGGGCAAGATGTGCAGATGACACCATAGTACTAGCAGACCAGGAACACCTACTAAGGAAGATCAAACAAGAAAGTGCTAAGGCAGGCTCAATGCTGAACATAAAGTAAACAAAAATAATGACCACCAAGGACCTTCACAAGTTCAACCTAGACAACAAAGAAAAAGGAATAGTAAAAGAATTCCCATACCTGGGATCAAACATTGATAGAAATAGAGACTGTAGTTGGAAATCAGAAGAAGATTAAGAATGGGGAGGGTGACTATGAAAGAACTAGAAAAGATTTTAAAATGCAAAGATATACAACTCAGAACAAAAGTTAGAATCATACAAGCCATCATATTCCCTATTACCATGTATGGATGAGAGAGCTAGACAGTTATGGAAGATGATAGGAAGAAAATCAATTGATTTGAGATGTGGTGCTGGAGAAGAGTGTTGAGGATCCCATGGACAGCCAAAAGGACAAACAAATGGGTCCTAGAGCAAATCAAACTGGAAATCTCCCTGGAAGCCAAGATGACCAAACTGAAGTTGTACTTTGGACACATCATGAGAAGGAAGAATTCATTGGAAAAGACAATAATGCTGGGAAAGGTGGAGGGAAGTAGGAAGAGAGGAAGGCCACTTGCCAGATGGATGGACTCTATTAAGGAGGTCATGGGTATAGATTCAGGAATTAAGCAGAGCTGTGGAGGACAGAGGGTCTTGGAGATGTCTCATCCATAGGATCACCACAAGTCGAGATCGACCCGAGGGCAGTTAACAACAAAATGTATGTACAGAAGATCAACCCAACACATTTAGAAAAAATATGTCCTGTAAGGGTTCCTCCAGCAGGGTAAAGAAGGAACTTCTTTAGAAAACATAAATTACACTATGTATTTTTCAAGTTAGCTCTAGTATTGAAAAATACATTTTGTATAATTTATTTTCATCACCATATTTTTTTTGCACAGTAAATTACAACAACATTTTTCTTCATTTTTAAAAAATATAACAACATATTTTCCATAAATGTCATTGGAACTAATTCATATTATTTGAGTATCCTGAAGTAAATAAAATAAAATAAAAAATAAAAAATAAAACTGTCCTTTTCAGCTTTAGAAACTACAAACTACAGGCTGAGTCTCCCTTATGTGAAATGCTTGTGGCCAGAAGTGTTTTGGATTTTGGAGTTTTTCAGATTTTGAATATTTGCATATACATAATGATATATCTTGGAGGTGGGACTCAAGACGAAATATGAAATTCATTTCTGTTTAATATATATTTTATACACATAGCCTGAAGGTAATTTTATACAAAATATTTTTAATAATTTTGTGCACAAAGCAAACTCTGTGTATAGTGAGCCGTCAGAAAGCAAAAGTGTCACTATCAGCCACCAATGTGAACAATTTTGGATTTTGGAATATTTCAGATTTTGGGATTCTTCATAAGGGAGACTCAATTTACACTAAGGTGAATGTCTGCTATTTTATTTTCAGCACATTTAGTTGTATCTGGATGTGGCAATACTATTGAGATATAAAAGGATAATGCCATCTATTGGATATTAATATGAATGAAGCCTACAGATTCAAGGTTAACCCACACTATCAATTCACCTCTTCCCATATTATTTAATGCTGTGATCACTGTAAGTCAGTGCTTCTCAATTATTTTCTGTCATGGCCCCCCCCCCTAGAAAGAAGAAAACATTTTGCGCGCCCCGCGCGACTGTAAATAGTATCTGTACAGTATTTGCCAAGGCCAAACGAGCCCCCCTTTACGGAGCCTCCTTGGGGGCACGCCCCACTATTTGAGAAGTACTGCTGTAAGTGAACTATTTGTATTGAAGACATCCTGTTATTGCCAAAGTCAAATGTGTTTCAAGCTTAATATTTTATTTATTCTGCTTATAACAGCTAAGGAGAGAAAGACAAACGCTTGTTTTAAAGTATTTTGAAAAACAACAAAAGCTTAAAAAGCATGCTTGAGGCAGGATTATAAGTTAAGGAATGAACTACATGCTAACATAAGTGTATACCAAGGTGTATTTTTCTTTGTTACTTGTACATAAATCCTCAAATCACACCTACTGGGCAGTTGGGGAAGATTCCCCCATGTGAGGGAGCTAAAAGAGGTGTAATTCCTGGGTGGTTACATATTTCTTTTCTTTTCTTTTTTCTTATAAAGGCTGAGCCTCCCTTATCCAAAATTCCAAAATCTGAATTATTTCAAAACCAAAATTATTTTCAAGGGGGCAGCTTTATGATGGTTCAATATACAGAAATTTTGTTTTATGCACAACATTATTTAAAATGTTATATAAAATTACTTCCAGTCTATGTGTCTAAGGTGTATATGAAACATAAATGAATATTGAGATTAAACTTGGGTCCCACCTCCAAGATACCTCTTTATTTATTTATATGCAAATACAGGTATTCCAAAATCGAAGAAACTATGAAATCCAAAAAACTTCTGATCCCAAGCATTTTGGATAAGGGAGACTCAACCTGTATTGAGTTTCCACAACACTGAGTTCCAGCCAAAAGAGAGATGAGATTAAAACTCCCCAGACTCATGCATGGTTGACTTGATCTGGATTAAACCACCATATGCTTACTTTAGAATAGAAAAAGCAGCAATGTTTCGTAGCATGCTATACTGGTAATGTAGCATGTAATTTAACTTTAGCAAATAAAACAGAGAACAGGGATTCAGTTTCTGTAATCTAAATATCACACCAACTTGTTCCACACCACTTAATTTGGGATAACTACAATCATCTGATTAGGAAATCAATAATCCAAACATAGCCATTCAAATCTATTTTACCATTAGGTATAATTTAAAATGGTGTGGAAAACCATTATTTCATTACACTGAGCATAGCTATTAATTAATTGTATTTCATAGGAAATTCTCTGATAAGGTTTATTACTAACCATAAAAGGCTATGAATCAGAGAACTACAACAGGGTATGCATCCACTTCATGCCACATTAAAAAGTGCTGCTTAAACACATGCTTAAACACATAAACAATGGTGTATGGTAGAGAACAGGGAGCTGAGGGGAGAGGATAAGGTCTTTCACCTTTATACAAGCAGAATTTTCTATAATATTAGACATTTAAAATGGAACACCAAAATGAAAAGCCTCTTTAAAATGCTTACTTAATTACTGAATTTTAAAAGACCTATCTCTGAAAATAGCAAAATATTATAATCAAATATGTAATATATGCTACCCAGATAGGTTTACAGCAAGATAACATTAAAAGGGCTGAAGCAAAGCTACAGTTCTCATTTAAATCTGCCTGAAATCCTTTGCAAAAGTAACTTTAAAGCAACTGTACAGCTAATCTGATAATATTTCACTTATCAAACAATATGAATTCTTCTAATTTGAAATACAGACTTCAAAGTTCATTGTACATTTAAAATACAATCCTCTCTATATCTACACAGATGTAAATTCCATTGGGCTTACTCCCAGAGAAGTTGGTATAGGACTGCAACCTTAGTTACACATGTTTTTCTAAGACAGTACAACTGTGTTTTGATGCCAAGTATTAACTTTGCAAAGATTTTAACTTCCCACTCAATATCTACTTTCAGATCCTGTCAATGCCTTTGGTGTTATAAAAATATATAACACAAAATGGAGAGAAATTTATTTATTACTCTAAAATGTTCAGTTAAGAATATTAGAAAACTACTGTTCTTTCATCAGCCATGTGAAACTTTAATTAATAAAATAAAATAAGTTATTCATATAAATAAAATGCTGTTGGGTAAAAAGAAAAAAGAATCATGAGACAACTGAAATTTAATCATAAGAGATAAGCAGTTACTTTTGCTGATAAGATGAATAAAATGAAACAATGCAAAAATGAACATTCATGTATATTTTCTATTTGACTACTATCTATTAGATTACTATGTCACTCAAAAATATAAGAATACATAGACAGTATATGATGACTCTTAAAATTGAGCATAATGATCTTTTTAAAATTAATGTACTGGGTTTTAAAATTTAAATGAATCTTGAAAGTTCACTTCTTTATCTATAAAACCTTGCTTTATACTGGATTAAGACAACCAGATAAATAGTTTAAGGAGCCACAACTGCAATCTTAAGCATGCTTGGTTAGAAATTTATTTGAAATGCATGGAATTAAAGAGATTGGAGTTAAAATTGATAAGATTAGTATTTGATACAAAAGCATGAGGAGGATCCATCACTATGATTTTTTTTACATATACATATCAGAACACCTCACTACATTTACCACTGCTAGTCACACTGACACAAACCACACACATTTATATTTCTTAAAATGACACAATACCTCCAAAATGAACTTTCTTCTTGAATCTTGAATTTTCAGCCATGGTTTCTAACCTAGATGTAACCATTTCGGTTGTTTTGGTTGTGTTTTTGTTATCACCATCAACATACAAAGCATAGTTGAACTCAGTTATTCATCTTTACTGTAAAAACATCTTTCAAAAAGAAGGGGAAAGGCTCCGGACTTAAATCCATAAAGATGTTCAGTGTGAGAAGAACTTCAGAGATCAAAATATAAGTATGAATCAAGAACTCTGTTATTTTATACAAGTTATGGGCTCAGCAATAGAGTCCAGAGCATTCCACTTTCACACTGTACCTTAGGGTTTCCATGGAAATGCATCAGCTACTAATCTAAATAAATGTGGATGAAGGACGCCTGAAAACCTAGAGCAATTACGTATGCCATTAGAGAGGAAAAAGAATGATTCAGCCCAGCTGTACCGTGTTACTAATAGCTATCGTTTCTACATTTTGGTTGTTCAATGCCAAACAAAAACTGCTCACGCAGCTTTGAAAAGCCACTCTGCTTGCCCTGTCTCTAACACGCCCATAATAAAAATAACCTTGATGAGTACATGCTAAGAGTTTAAGCACTTCAAATGCAAATCTTCCCTCCTCCTACAAATGCCAAATATGCTTGTTTTGCCATGGCTTTTAACACTGTATATTAATTTCCTACCATATACAGTCAGCCCTCTGCATCCACAGGTTCTTTATCCACAGATTCAAGCATCCAAGACTTGAAAATATTCACAAAATATATAAATTCCAAAAAGCAAACCTTGATTTTGCTATTTTATATGAGGGAGATAATGGGACTTGAGCAGCCATGGATTTTGTTATCCACAAGGGGTCCTGGAACCAAACCCCAACAGATACCAAGAGCCCACTGTATTGTATTATTGTGCATGAAAATGTATGTATCTTATTTTACTAACCCATGGAAGAAATGTACTATCTGTTGTACTGGCATTATTATGTGTGTCATTTATAAAAAGAAGATTTCCTATATTTTTGTTGTGTACTTTCAAATCCTTTCCAACTTATGGCAATCCTATGGCGAACAGATCACAGGGTTTTCTTGACAAGACTAGCTCAGAGAGCATTTTGCCTTTGCCACCCTCTGAAGCTGAAAGAGAGTGACTTGCCCAACGTCACCCAGTGGGTTTCCATGGACGAGTGGGGATTCAAACCCTGGTCTCCAGAATCTCAATCCAACACTCAAACCACTACACCACACTAGCTGTCAGTTCTTTCTTTCATGCTCATAATAAAAGCAACATAGGACGTTTTCAAACTAGACCCACCAAAGCCGCCTGGAGCCGACCGTGCCGCTCATTCCGGAATGGCTCCGGCGGCAGCAACTTAATTCCTTTTTAAAAAATGAATTACCTTGCCGGGGCTGATGCCGGAGTTAGCGCTGGATCGGCCGGAGTGAGGCCGGACTTGCTGCGACGTGAGTGTGAACACACGGAGCAAGGAGCCGGACTGATGCAGGGATGGCACCGGAAGGGGCGGGGTTTGCTGCGACATGAGTGTGAACACACTGGAAAAGGAGCCGGACTGGGGCCGGAGGGAGGTAGGATTGCGTCCGCCTAAAGCCCCGTGTGAAAACGCCCATAATCAGTGCAAACCGTGCCTGTGTCCTCAGAGGCTAAATATGCTTGTTTTGACCTTCCTGTAACATTGTATCTTAATTTTCTATGTCCCCAGATACCTGAGTTGTAAACTGTTTTAATAAACTGTATTACCACTTTGTTTACCAGCACTATGCCAGTCTCACTGAGCTTCAATTACTTTTCATCTTTTATTGTTATTAAAGAAATGCCCTGTTAGATGTTAGAAATATTTCATGTGCAAACAGTGGCTGAAATCCAACATTACGCTTTGCAAAAAGCCAACACGTCCCCTTCCTCTGTTGTTTGTCCCAAACAAACATGTAGGGAGGAGAAGATATGGGATGACCAAAGTCTTCTTCCCGCACCTACCCTCACCTCACACCTACATATGATGGATTATACTATTCTGCCAGCAGAGGTTCAGCACTAGGTACAGCCAAGAGCCTACATAGCTTCTGTAGTGTACCATGACAGCTAGGGATAAAGGCACATTCTGGGTATACACATGATTTCACATGCTCCATAAATTCCCTTTTAGAAAATGGCCCAAGGACCAGAACCTTTGAACTGTTCTTTACTGTCTTTGAGTTTCTGAATGGGTATAAGAACATTTTAAAGGGAAAACACTGCTGTTTCTAATACTGTGGAATCCTAACAGGTCATTTTAAAAACAGCTGGTTCTACATTGTCCCGATGTATATTTTATATGACTACCTCTTCACTGAATTTTATAATGTTTCATCCCATCATTTCCCTAGAGAGTACCTTTTCTGAACATATCCCATCCTTTCACAAAACATATTCAGAAATAGCTGTGTTGGCCATATAGCAAAGTACAACAACATCCCAAATCCACAAAATAGTGATACCATTCATCAGTGAACCAAAAGGCACAAAATACATGATGCAAGGTTTCAAAACTCCTTTGGCTTCATCAAGAAGCCAATGGAACTCTGGAAACATGCATCATATATTTTGTACATTTTGGTTGGCCACTTAAAGGTATCACTGTTTTGTGGATTTGGGATGTTATTATCCTTTCGCTATTTTCCTCCATCTTGAGTGTGACTTTGCTTGCCATGGGAGATCAACTGAGGTAAACAGTGTGACTTACAAGAGTCTACTGAGAAAAAGAATCACAACAACTTGATATAACGTAAATTAGCAAATTTATTCTGGAATGACAGCAGTGCTGTTTTTGAGTGGGAATTTATGCTGGATTGTTCAGAAGTGGGCATTCACCAGTGAGTTCAGACTAAGGGCCTAGGCAGACAGCACAAAGCGCCGTTTTCGAGGCCAGGAAGGGGAGGGGCAGCCTCACGCTGGGCGCCCCAACCCCTTCCCGAATGTCATCGGAGCGCCCGTTGCTCCGCACGGCCGGGGCTCCGACGACGTATATCCGCCGCAGCGTCCACACACGTTGCGGTGGAAAAGACGCTGAAGGTGCGCCGGACGCCTCTTGCACTCCTTCCTGGGCCTCAGACGCTGCAGGTTGGGGCCGAGGAGTGCAGGTACCTCGGCCCCAACCTGCAGCTTCCCGGGGCGGCCCACAGCCACCTGTCTGCTTCCCCCCTAAGAAACAGGTATACCCCCAACACACAAAGTGCCACAGCTCCTCCAGTCTGGATTCACACACAGACACAGACACAGTTTTTATTTGGCCTTACTTTCTCCTCAGGCTAAAGGACTGTCAAAACAAACAGCCTGATAGGGGGGATAAGAGAGAATATCTCTTGAGTCTGATGCCAAACATCATTTTGCAGCTACTGGGGGAGGCATTCTTTGAAACAGAGTTCTGAAAAATATCAGGTATATCTATCCACAGGACACATAGACTTGCCCCTAGGGAACCCAATGACACTATACATTTGTTTTCATTTCTTGTTTGTTTGCACTGTTCCACGAATGATTGAAGGTATTTGATTATTTAAGGAGTCAGATCTTGATTATATTCCAAAGAGAATATCTCTTAGGGCCTTTGCAGACTGCTAGAAATAGTGCAAATTGAATCCACTTTAAGGGTTAGGGTTAGGGAATCATGAGAACTGTATTTTATTGTGGCACCAGAGCTCTCTGACAGAGAAGGCTCAATGTCTCAGGAAAAAAAACCAACCAATTCCCATGATTCCCTAGCACTAACCCTAATCCTTAAAGTGGACTCAATTTGCACTATTTCTGGCAGTCTGCAAAGGCCCTTATTTAGTCTAAATAGTGCTTTTGTATTACTGAAATTATGCATTTCTACTGTAATCTGGAAAATATATTTGTGGCACTTCCTAATTTTAGAATTGCACCAAATGGTAAATGTCAAGGTTTTAATAGCTGTGGTATATGAGGTCATCACTACTGCTTGGAGCAAGACAAGCAACTCATGCTGAAGTGCCTTAGAGACACCAACACAGTATGCATCTTTCTCTCCCCCTACCCAACACATTGTTCACTGAAATATTTCCTACATTCTTTTCTGAATCTTTTCCTGTGGAACTTTTCTCCAGAAGAGGTAAATCTCACATACACAGAATGATCCTGCTCCTTCCCAGAGATTACACATATTCAGACATGTACAATTGAGATGTGTGATCATTTTAATAAAAATGAATATCTGCTTTTGGTTGAAGAGAAGAGTAGAGAAGCAGCTGGGAAAGGAAGCCTTGCTTTAGGGCCTAAGACTTTTGCTGCCTGAGGCAGAGCAGCAGACGGCGTCCCCACCTACACAAGTTAAGCTGCAGAGTCCTTAAAGACAGTCAAGTTATTTTAGTAGATGAGGCAGATACCTTCTAAGTATGTCTTCCCAAACCTTGCAGTAGGAATACAACAAATTGAAACAAACTAAAAGACTTCAAAAGTCTATTGCCTATTGCTCATAGTGACATGAAGGGGGACTGGGGTAAGAAGGACACTAACCATGAACTCAAGCAGACACACAGGATAGCATGGGATAAGCCCAAGATATCTTACCCCAGGTCCTGACCTGGGTCAGTCCCCAGGCTGGTGTGGCAACTGGCAGGTATACACGCACGCACGCACACGCCATGAAATCAGTATGCAGTGCCCCATATCTGCCTCCACTGTCACGTCTGCTCAGTAGACCCCTGTCACTACCCATAAGGGTAAAAATGGGACACCTGGCTATACTGATCTGACAAGGTACCTCCATTCTGCGTCACAAACTGTGACAGATTTTCTGAGCAATCATGATAGTAGAGTCTGCCAGTTGTTGTCACAGAGTTTCCTAGAAAGTCTGTGGCAAAGAGCCAATCTTTTCAGACCATGTTAAGGCCTCTTTGGGCTGGGATCAGGCCAGCTCAATGTGTACTCTACCTGATCCTAACCCAGGGCTAATGACCTGTGTCATTCAGACAGGATGACACAAGCCCAGGGGGAGCATGGGCCTTTCAGCCTGTGCATAAAGGTCCCATTGCCTTGCCTTCCATTTTTCTTTTTCTTTGTTTGTTGTTATTTCATACTCCAAGACAGAGGCATATGAGACCTCCAAGAACCAGTCATCTACAGCCCTGCTCAGGTCTTGTAAACTCTATGGCTTCTTTTATACTAATCATATATATACTAATATATTTGAAATGTGGTTTTCCCTCTTCTCCTGCTCCCTTTCACTTTACCACACATTATAATCTTCTCCAGTGAACTGTGTCATCTCAAGGTATACCCAAAGTATGATAGTCACAGTTTAGTGACTCTAGTTTCTAGTTCAGATTTACAGACTGCCAGAAATAATGCAGCTTGAGGCACTTTAACTGTCCTGGCTCAGTGCTAGGGAATCATGAGAATTGTAGTTTTTTCTGAGACTATGGGCCTTTACAGACTGCTAGAAATAATGCAACTTGAGGCCACTTTAACTGTCCTGGCTCAGTGCTAGGGAATCATGGGTATTGTATTTTTTTTCTGGGACATTGAGCCTTCTCTATCAGAGAACTCTGGTGCCACAATACACTACAGTTCCCATGATTCCTTAGCACTGAACCAGGACAGTTAAAGTGGCCTCAAGCTGCATTACTTCTGGCAGTCTGTAAGGGCCCTTAATTTCCTCTCAGATTCACTTATTTGTCATTTTGGCAGCCTGGTATCCAATATACCTTTGCTCCAACACTGCATTTCTTCCTGTTAGCTTTATTCACTATCCAGCTTTCACATAGAGAAATCACTTAGGTATGGCTGATTCTGATTTGATATTCAGTGATATTCAGGGTCAGCATGTTTTGAGTGTTTGACTAGGATTCAGGGAGACCAGGGTTAGAATTCCTGCTCAGCCATGGAAACCCATGGGTGACCTCTGGCAAGTCACACTCTCAGTCTCACAGGAAAGCAATGATAAAACCTTCTCTGAATAAATCTTGACACACAAAAAATTGTGTGATGGGTTTCCCTTAGGGTCACCGTAAGTTGGAAAAGACTTGAAGGCACACAACAGTGATAAATCTTCTCATGTAAGGACTTTGTTAGTCCTTTCACACACACCCTTCCACATTTTACTCATCCGATCTCTTCAGAATTTCATTTTCAAATGTTATGGCACTCACGTTTGTTTTAGAGCAATCCATAACAATGGAATCAAGACTAAAAATGTTGATTTCCTTATAGATTAGTATATACAGTAACTTGCCATGGGAGACTGGTATGATGACCCAATGTTTACAACAATTCCTGGTGTTCCCTTTCCTGAGGATTG
This sequence comes from Phrynosoma blainvillii, assembly GCA_026167975.1. Lineage (NCBI taxonomy): Eukaryota > Metazoa > Chordata > Lepidosauria > Squamata > Phrynosomatidae > Phrynosoma > Phrynosoma blainvillii. The sequence continues at coordinate 357,781,890 of JANUYF010000001.1, forward strand.
GACTGTAGCTTCCAATCTGTGGGTCATTGTTTTATTTTCTATATTTACTGGGAGATTTTTATTAGAACCAAATATATTTAGTCTCTATAGCTTGAAGCAGCTCTGTCAGTATGCCATCTGTTCCTGTTGACTTATTTCTCCTAAATGCCATGAGAGCCTATTTATTTATGTGATTTATATCCCATCTTCTCCCAAAGCCTCTTCCACTTACTTTCTAAAATTGTTGATTAACAGTCAAAAACATCTTAGATACCTTGGATTCACCTCTTAGATACCATTTCTCAGTTTATTTTTTTATCATCTTTTATTTTACCCTGATCATATGTTTCTAGTTGGTTATATGGCATCCCTATTCTTGGTTTCAATTGTCTTTTAATTTACTGGATTTTGTGAAAGAAACAAAAGCATATCTGGATCTACCTTTTTTGTTGTTGTCTTTTTAAATTCTTTTATTAATACTAATCATGTAGAATTATATAAAATAGTATTTTATTTATTATGTATTATACTGTGTGTTCAACAATAAACAAATTACTGAACAACTGTGTTCAGTATTCTGACCCTGTTCCTGTTACCTTTTACTTTTCCTTCTTGCTTATCCTTAACTGTGTGTTCATTAGTTCTTCTATGAGGCTTTTCATTCTTTTTGGATTAAGATAAGAGTTTTCTTCCATTTTTTCCTGATAATATCCCTGACTGCATTCACATTTTTTCTGTTTCCTGGTTAATTAGATGTAGTAATGCAAATCTGTTCTTTAAATTCTGCGGGGATGTTCTCCAGATTGTATTTTGGTACTGTGCTTAAGTCATAGAATCACAGAGCTGGAAGAGACCACAAGGGCCATCCATACAACCCCCTACTGTGCAGGCATATACAATCAAAGCACTCCTGACAGATGGCCATCTAGTCTCTATTTTAAAAACTTCAAAAGAAGAAGACTCAGAGGCAGTATATTTCACTGTTGAACAGCTCCTAGGAAGTTCTTCTTGTTTAGTTGGGATCTTTTTTCCTGTACTTTGACACATTGCTCCCTATCCTAGTTTCTGGAGCAGCAGAAAACAAGCTTTCTCCATCCTCAATATGACATCCCTTCAACAAGGTTATCATGTAGCCCCTTAAGCTTCTCTTCCCCAGGCTAAACATACTCACCTTCCTAAGCTGCTCCTCTTGGGCATGATTTAATATACTTCTCTAGCTTTACTCTTATTCTTGATATTAGCAATGTATATTCCACTCATGGTCTTATTGCTGCAGAGAGGATGAAGCCTTTCCATCTTCTTCTAATTATAAAGTCTATTTAATTCTTATTTTGGCTATCTAAAAACATCCATATTCAAAATTGTTTCTGGTTTTCTGAATTATGTTCTCATAATTTCTGAATTATGTTCTCATAATTAACAAACCTCACACAATTCAAATTGCTTTCCAGGTTCATTTTTTTTATTCTAGGTCAATTTCTCCAAGAATGTTACAAACCTGAGACCCTTTGGCCTTTGCACTTGATGAATTTGGAGAATGATTGTTTTTTGATAATACTGAAAAGAACTTGTTACATTCCTTCGGTGTCCTGCCTCAAGAGGCCTAGAATGAAATAGTATCTAGACTTGACCTTTTACGTTCTTACGTGATAATTATGAAAGGGCAGAAAGATTTATGTAGGCAAAACTTGATTTATTTGGCTCCTGCTGCAGCTCATCAGGCATACTGATTTGCAACTATGGGTTGAGGAGCAACCAATCCACCATCATCAAGTTTCTGTAGAAATGAATCCACTTTCTTATATTCTTACAAATGAAAAGCATCTCTGAAGATTATGTGCCCATGCTACTCTCTGTTAAGGCAAGCATGGCTACAACATCTGCCTGGCTTGAAATGAGAGTGCTAAAAGAGTGGGAACAGGGTTATCCACACAAAGTAGTTGATACAGGAGCATTTTTGTGTAATACTATTAATCCATCAATCTCCAACATAACCAGATTGAATGAATACATCTTTGAACACAACTGAATATGCAGCAGAAGCTGTTGAAGCTACAGAGTGGCCCAAAGGAAATGAACACTCTCAAGAAAAGTGCAATATTGCATTAAAGAGTACAGTGGATAATCAAGTATCTGGTAATACTGGTCAAAATTTTATTTCCAGTAAAGTGGACCTGTGTTCTTTGGAGCAATGGAAAGGCTCTGTTTTGAAGAGAAGCCCTCTAAAACCCCTTGTTGGACGATCTCCACACACCACCACTGACCTAAATTATTACAGATGCTCCAGCTACCATTTCTATCATGGAACATTATGGGTTGGTGCACTAAGAATGCAGCCTACTCCCTTTGTGATTTTATAGGAAGTCATGATACATTTTTTCTCCAAGAGACCTGGGAGTGTGATAATTTACAGTTAAATAATTTTGAAACACATTTCTTAAAAGCAGAGCCCAGCGAAAAGGGAGGTCACCCTAAGGGAGGACTTAGCATATTGATCTCTACCAAGTTTTGTGTTAACCTCTCTGGCATTGATTTCCTGCCTATCAAATTGATTGCCCTGCTTATCAAATTGTGTTCATTTTTATTGCTGTTAATAAATGTTTACTTTCCTCTATTGTACCAAAGATAACCGATTAAGGATAGGTGGCTTAGGCTACAAGAATTTATTAACAAAATGACAACCATGCATCCAGAAGCAGATGTGATTTTTGCAGATTTTAATGCTAGACTGGGCCCAAATGATAAGGTGATTTATAAGCATTTTGGTGAATATCCCCCTAAAGTAGAAGCCGGATATCTGATACCTGTTAGGCAGTTCAAGGATATATGATTTGCAGTTTCTCTGGTTTGTGCCTTCTGCAAATGATAAATAACTTAGATTTAGTGATAGTGAATAGGGCGGGGTTTGAGGGAGATAACTACATTGAATGTACATTCACATCTGGCCTTGGGGCATCAACAATTGATTACCTAATTGTATCTTACAGTTTGTTACATCGGGTCACAAGTTTCAGAGTAGCTGCACATACTGAAAGTGATCATCTTCCTTTTATGCTGTTTCATCCTGGGTTAACATTGGAGGCTGATTTAAGATTTTCTTATGTCAAATGACTGTTAAATTAGAGCAAGTCTCAACCAATTTCTTACACTTAGAAAGCTGCCTTAGATTAAGAGACTGTCACTTGTCTATAAGATCAACAAAAGATGCTTTACTCTCATATCACAATCTAATTGTACATGTGAATTATCTGTGAAGAGAGTTCCAGAGCTTGAGGGCAACCTCTGCAAAGGTTCTCTCTTGTATTCCCACCAAGTGTGCCTGTGAGGATGGTGGTACAGCTATAGTATATTTCATGACACATTTTTTTGAGGGAAGTGTTTTTTTTTTTTTGGGTTTTTTTTGTCTACCCATTTTTGTTTTTACTGTAATTGTTTTATGTTGTAAACCGCCCGGATTGGGTAACCATTGGGCGGTATATAAATAATACTAATACTAATACTAATACTAATACTAATAATTCCTAAAAAGTCCTATCTGAGGGTTTCTTTCACTCTGGCCAGAAACAGACAGGTAGCAAAGTGCAGCTTCCGGCCATTCTAGGAGCATGCTGTTTAGAAGAAGCCGCGCAGAGAGCATGCCCAGCCAGGAAAAGCCAGCTGGGAAAAGAGCAGAGGAAGTCTACTCTTTGCTGGCATCCAATTCAGGACTACTGCCGCAACCTGGATTGGGTCCAGGACTGTACAGTTGCCACAGTCCCATGCCGATTTGGGCAGGAGCAGCCTTTGGCCACTTCTTTTGCCCCATCTGCAGAACCTCTCTATTTCATGTTCACATTCACAGCTATTGTTACTATGAATACAATAAATACGGCCAACCAGTAGCTGTTATGATCAACATTCAAAGTGCTTTCAGTGAAACTAGTTCCAGAATGTGAGGTTTGTTTCAAAAAGTTTAATTGAACAGGGATGCACAGTCAGCTCTTGGTATCCATGGGAGTTCCATTCTGGACCCCTTTTGGCAGATGCCAAAAACTGCAGGACCTCAAGTCTTATGGTTTTCAGTGGCTGCGACCATTAGGGGTAATGGGGCTTATCATCTGCACATCATCAGGTGAGCTGTATGCCTTTTTAAAAGGTTAAGTTTGATAAAATTCTATTCAAAGGCATTCTTCTCTCTTCTCAAACACAGGTTTGCAACCATTAGGAGTGCAATTAGATCAGAAAATGGGAAATCTGTTATTGGATTCCCCATTTTATTTTTTAACACAGTAGATGCACTTGATTTCCCACTTTATTTTTAAGATACTACATGTAGGCAGAAAATATCATGAAGGCACAGAACAAGGAGAGGTGAAGACAGGAGGAAGGAACATCAACAATTTAAGATATGTGGATGACATCATACTACTAATGGAAAACATCATAGACTTGGGAACAATTACTAAGGAAGGTCAAGGAAGAAAGTACAAAGGCAGGATTACTGCTGAACATAAATAAAACAAAAATAATGACCACAGAGGACCTACAGATATTCAACCTAGATAAAGAGAAAATCAAAATAGTTAAAGACTTTCTGTACCTTGGATCAAACATTGATCAGAATGGAGACTGAAGTCAAGAAATAAGATGACTAGGAATGGGAAAAGCAGCCATGAAGGTACTAGACAAGATCCTAAAGTGTATAGATTTACAATTGAGCACTAAAGTTAGAACCGTTCAAGCCAGTGTATTCCTTATCACCATGTATGGATTCGAGATGTGGACAGTGAAGAAAACTGACAGAAAAAAAAATCAACTAATCTGAGATGTGGTGCTGGAGAAGAGTGCTGAGAGTGCCAAGAAGAGTGCCAAAAAGACAAATTAATTGATCCTATAATAATTATAATTATAATCATCATCATCATCATCATCATCATCATCACCATCATCATCATCATCCCCAGTTTCCCCAAAATTGGGACTCAAGCGGCTTACAGGATTAAAACAGTAGAACAGATTGAGCTTCAATTCTTCTTGGAAGCACGATTTGGGGGACGGGGTGGCGCAAAGCCCACTTAAACCAGGAGGTTCCAGCGTGTCTTTTTAAAATAAACAGTTTTTTTGAAGGAGCAGCAAATGGGAACATGATGTTGATCCCATTCAGAGCACTCAGGAGGTAGGGCTTATGTGATGAAGGGCAGGTCTTGGCTTCCCTACAAACGCCATTGTGGGCTTTTGCTGGCAGTTTGGGGTTTTTGATTGAAATGAAATGAAGCTGCTATTTTGCCACTGCTCTGTGTGTTGACTGCCTTCATTTCCAACTTATAGTGACCCTAGAGCCACCCTATCACAGAGTTTTCTTGGCAAGATCCTGAGTTTCTTCTGCGGGCGGTTGCCATTGCCACCCTCTGAGGCTAACAGAGAGGGGGGATCCCTCCAAGGCAATGCTATCAAGGGGGTTTCGTGGCAAGGGTTATTTAGAGAGGCTTGCCATTGCCATCTGTGGAGGCTGACAGAGGGGAGGAATCCCTCCAAGGTGAAGCTATCACAGGGGTTTCTTGGCAAGAGTTCTTCAGAGGGGCTTGCCATTGCCATCCTCTGAGGTTGTGAAGAGCATGGCATCATTTTACACATCAGCAGTCATTATTGCAGTCTGCACACTTTACAATTCCTCTATACCAGGGGTAGGCAACCTAAGGCCCGGATGCAGCCCCCTGAGGCCTTTGGACTGGCCCCAGGCTGATCCTGCCACCGCCGCCCCCTGCCATGATGATATTGATTATTGTTGTTATTACTTGTTCTTGGGGTTTTCTTGGCAAAATCTCCACAGGGGTTTTGCCATGGCTTTTCTGAGGCTGAGAGAGTGTGCATGGATATTTATTTATTTATTTATTTTAATTTATTTATTTATTTTTGGTGCTTCAGCCCCCCAATTGTCTGAGGGACAGCAACCCGGCCCCTGGTTCAAAAAGGTTGCCTACCCCTGGTCTAGACTGTCAGAATGCAAAGAGATCTTTGTAGTTGCAGAAGTTGTAGCATGAGGTATCATAGACTTGGTTTACTTTCTCAAATGTATGACCAAGTTACAAAAGCTCATGTACAACTTCTTTCACACAGTCAGTCTCAAAGGCGCTGCATGATCTCTTTCCCTACTGACTTAGATGCATTCCATTTCTCTTTTCCTTTGACAGATGGGATTTCATGGTGAAAAGCATAACTTACATGTTTTGAGAAGGAAAATTTGACTACTTTGTTTCAAGAACAAGAGAAAAAAATCAATTAAACTTTTGAGAAACAACCCTGCTTTCCTTCACAGAGTCTATTCATAAATCATTCAGAAGCTGTACCAAATCAAAAAAATTAGTTTGCACATAAGCCATGTAAACCCAAATGTAAGATTTTAAGCCTGTATCACTTTTTATCACAGTATATTTAGATAAGAAAGAGCCAGTGTGGTTTAGTGGTTTGAACATTGGACTACAACTCTGGAGAACAGGTTTCAAATCTCTGCTCGGCCAAGGAAATCCACCGGGTGACCTTGGGCAATTCACATATTCTCACCCTCAAGGGAAGACAAAGGCAAGCCTCCTCTGGACAAATATTGACAAGAAAACCCTGTGATAGGTTCACTTTAGGGTTGCCATAAGTCGAAAATGACGTTGGGACACACAACAACAACATATTTAGATAAAGGGCAGCACCAATCTAATATAAAATCATAGGATGCTGCAGTTCTATACAGATCAGAAGGAACTGAATTGATCTTCAGGGTACCAATATAAGGTTGACTTAATTGTTTGTTTTACACATAGATAGATAGGGATGAACAGAGTATGCCTATGGCTAGAAGCTGCTCTGTTCACCCAGGGAACACAGAATTTTTCATCTAAAGTTTGGTAACCTAGATGTGATGCATGAATTTCTGATCCTGGAACCTGCAAACAAGCAATCATATATGGGTAACATGTACAAGGCTCCTGATCTATATCATCAAATATCTGGATGTGAAGTTTTCTGTGGATATGGATGTGTTCTGTTGATAAGGGTACCAGCTACAACACCAGTGTGAGATACAAATAACAAGCATGGCATGTATATTTTGGAAATAGTGCTTGCCCATTATCTGTGAGTTTCTATGACCGCTATATCCTTTTGCTGCTCAACTGCTGCCACCACATGGTTTTGTAAAAATGGTGTATAAGCTTGGTTTAACTACCTGCTTGCTAGTAGATTTTGAGCATGCATGCTCAGCTGAGCTTGGTACAGCATCTATCTAAATAAATGTCTGGCTTCAGTTTACTAATGTCTCCAGTCTTGGACATTTGGAAGGAGCCAGATTTTTAGTGTTCACTTTCTTTGAAACAGTATCAATAGTTACACTGTTTGGAAAAGTCAGCACCACCCTTGATGCTGGGATTCAAGATAAAATACTACAAATAAAAAGGAACCAGAGGCAGCAAGGTCCTCTGTCCCTTCAAAATGGTGAGGGACCTTTAAAGAAGTTGTTCTAATGATGGGGGGGGGGGGGGACTGGAGAAGGCAAGGGAGGAAGTCAGTTTGTATGGAAGGAAGGAAGGGCAAAAATGTTTAAGGAAATGTAGTATAAGCGAGAAGGTATGAAAAAGGGATGATTTGTAGAATTTGTAGAAGGATGAAAGAGGGAGGCTGGAGGAGATAAGAGGAATATGTGGAAGTAGAGGAAAGAATGAGGTTTAGGGGGAGAAGAGTGAAAAGTACATTAGAAGAGGTATGAAAAGAGATATGAACAGAGGGTGATTGGAAGAAATGTATGATGAATTGATGAATGTTTAAGGAGGTATAATGGAAGAAGTATAATACTCTGGAAGAAGTAAAAAGGTCAATAAAAATGAGAATGAGTATGTTTACTGCTTTTGATATTGTATGATGTCAGATAATATAAAATTAAATGTTTGTTGTTTAATGTTATGAGTAACAAGTGAGGATGATATTTGTTTATGTTCTAATGTTGTAAAATTTAAAAACAGAGTATTAAAAAACAAACAGCAAAAAGGTGACAAAGGGAAAGGCAAAACAATGGAATGATCTAGCCTCAAACTTTCTGAATTAGAATCCCTAGATGTAAAAGGCTATAAATATTTTATTACATACATCAATCAGAACAATTTTCCTCTGTACCAGAAAGTAAACTGCCTCTTTCAGAGTAGTGTGAAGACAAATATATACTCTGTACTATTAGCCACAGAACTATGAACAAAGGGAAAGTTTCCTGAAGGAAGTAGTGATCCTTACCACACTATAATATTATAGCACTATATTCCACTTTAACTCCTATGGCAACATCCTATGGAATTTTGGAGTTTGTAATTTATTGAGGCTCAAGAGCTCTTTGGTTGAGAATTATAAAAGCTAATTATAAAACCTAGGTTGCAAATCCCAGGATTCCAGAGACTGTTGCCATGGCAGTTAAAGTGAAATATAGCGCCATAACAGTATAGTGTGATAAGTCTCCAAGTCTCCAAAAGGAGTAGCATATATTCATTTTCATTCAAGTGACTGGCAGCAAGTCTAGGACCCTTATGGCATTCTTCTACCGGTACAATAGTGTATTATTAGAAAGACTATTCAAGGGGGTTTACTGTCTTTCCTTTCACACCTTGAGACTCATAGTGATAACAATAGCAAGTACATTTCTATACAGCTTATCAGTGAACTAGCACTCCCTAAGCAATTTACCATGTGTAAAGCAATTGTCCCCATCATGCTGGGTACTCATTTTACTGACCTACGAAAGAATGGAAGGCTGAGTAGACCTTGGAGTCCTCCACTAGGAATTTACAATGTTGTGGCTGCAGTACCAGGTTTTAACCACTGCACCACCAAGGCTCATGCTGGGACTACAGAGTATGTTTACAGTAGAAGCTGTAACCCCCCCCCCCCCTTCCTGTATGTCCAGCAAGACATTATCCCTGTCCATTTTCCTAATTTGGCTCACACACCCCTCCACAGAAATATAAATATAAATTAATATAAAACAATCTTATATTTTAGAAGGCAATTTTCCATATGTGTGTGGTGTGGAGGTGAGTTCAGACTTCTCCAGACTTAAACAATCACTGCCAGAAGCTAAAGATAATAATAATAATAATAATAATAATAAATTTATTTATATCCCACCCTTTGGAAACCCAGTCAGGGCGACTTACAACAATAAAACCATACAATATATCCCAAAACACAATCCCTCCCCCCTTAAAACAGTATTAAATCAAATGAAGATTAAAACTACAAATTCAAACCATTAAAAAAAATTTAAAATGTAATAAGTACAACATTATTTATTCTAGAGTTGACTATCATCTGCCGTCAATTTGTAATATCTGAGAAGTCTGTTCTATCCTGATCTTAATGGATTTAGGAAATAAATGCTTTTTAAAATAGTAGGAGTCTTTTCTACTTATACTGACTGGTGTGTGTGTGTGCGTTTGTGTAATATAACACCGTAGTGCAGGGGCCAGCAACCTACGGCCCCTGGGGCGGTTCCGGCCCAGGTCGCCACACTTACCGGCCCAGGTGGACCCCTGCCGCAGCGCGTTTGCGCATGCGCAGGAGTACCGTGCTGTTTACATGGATAATAAAGAATAACTGCAATTCATTCCATGTGAAGAATGTAGCTCTGTTGGATGGATCCTCACCTCACAGTACAATGGACACAAAGTACAGCTGATAATTTAAAAGTTATTCAGCATTCAATAAACTACTGTGTTCTGTCAAATAGGACTCTCTCTTGCTTCATTTTGGATTGCTTCATCATAGGGTTTCAATGTAAAAGGCATTCAGGAGTGGGTTACCACTTCCTCTCTTCCTTCAGATTTAGCTATGGTACCACTATTGCTGTCTCTGAAAGATCTTCCATCAGTTCAGCCCTCACTACCACTGCTACTCCATAAACATTTGGCCCATTTTCCTATCACTGTGGAAACAGGGGGGCATTAATAGGGAAAGGGGAAGAAGTAAAAGCAGTCAAGGCATACAATGGGAACCCTGGTGAATAATATCAGTAAGACTCCAGGGAAAACCTATCAACATAACCATAACAGCAAGTTTATGCTCTCACCAAAGAGGTAGATAAGGAGGAAATTAAAACATTCTACACAGGAGTCCAAGAGGAAATTGATCACACAGAGAAATGGGACATTGATAATCATAGATGAGTGGAACACAAAAGCAGGAATCAAGATACAACCAAACATGGTTGGAAAATCTGGAAGTACATTCAGGAACTAGATAAAAGAGATGAAATGATGATAGATTCCTTCAAGGAAGCATCATTTGATGATAAACCCACAATTTTAGAAAGCAAAATGAAACAGGTTTTCAAAGCACTTGGGAGAAACAATCCACCAGGAACAGATGGCATACCAATAGAGCTATTTCAAGCTGCAATCCATTCCATCTCTAACAAAAAATCTGCTAACAAATATGGAAAACATAACAATGACCAATCAACTCAAAATGTTCTCCAAACATTCCATTCCCCCAGAAAGGAGACACCAGGAATTGTAGTAACTATTGGCTGATCTCCCATATAAGCTGGGTATGTTTAGCCTGGAGAAGAGACAGTTAAGGGGTGATATGATAGTCCTGTTTAAGTATTTGAAGGGGTGTCACATTGAGGATGGAACAAGCTTGTTTTCTGCTGCTCCAGAGACTAGAACAGGGGTAGGCAACCTTTCCCCTTTAAGGGCCGAGAGACTTCAGCTCCCAGAATCCCAGGAGCTATTGGCCAACATGGGACTATTGGCCAACATGACTGAGGCTTGTGGGAGCTGAAGTCCCTCGGCCCTTAAAGGGGAAAGGTTGCCTACCTATGGACTAGAACATGGAACAATGGATGCAAGCTACAGGAAAAGAGATTCCACCTCAACATTAGGAGGAACTTCTTGACTGTGTAAGAGCTGTTTGGACAGTGGAACACACTCCCTAAGAGAGTGATGGAGTCTCCTTCCTTGGAGGTCTTTAAACAGAGGCTGGATAGCCATCTATTGGGGGTGATTTGATTGCGATTTCCTGCATCGCAGGGGGTTGGACTGGATAGCCCTTGTGGTCTCTTCCAACTCTATGATTCTATGATTCTCCTGAAGATCGTAAGGGTCTGTCAGGTTCTTATGGGGAGATACAGTCTTTCAAGTAGTCTGGACCTAAGCCATATAAGGTTTATAAGTCATGACCAGCATTTTGAATTGTGCTTGGAAATGATCTGATAGCCATTGATACTGTTTTAATAAGGGAGTTATATGCTCCATATAACTGGCCCTGGTCAGCATTCTGGTCACAGCATTCTGGACCAGTTGCAGTTTCTAAACAGTTTCCAAAGGCCCCATATAGAGTGTGTTACACATAGAGTAGTCCAAACAGGATGTAATGGGATGGTTACATTGTATTTTAAAAAGGTCTCATCTTTCTCATCTGATCAAGGCACAAAAAAAATTAATAGTCATATTAATTTGGGGGGGGGGGTAGCATAATGCATTATAACACTGCAAAACTTGATGTAGAGGGAGATCCATACATTCAGTTTAGCCATTCTTCTAAAAACAACAAGAATAGGAAGGTTTTATGCTTGCCATCTGTAGTCCAGAAAGAATGGACTAATCCAAATAATCCCATATTGTTTTTCAAGGAGTATTTTGAATAAACTCATAAAAAGAGTTATTCATCAAGTATTTTTTAACAGCTAGGAAATACATTTATTTTGAAATAGGAGACTACTTTTGGAAAAATATGTGGGTACTAGAGCAAATCAAGCCTGAACTCCCCTAGAAGCCAAGCTGACTAAACTGGGATTGCCATACTTTGGACATATCACAAGAAGACATGACTTACTAAAAAAAGACAATAACGCTTGGGAAGGTGGAAGGCAGTAGGGAAGAGGAAGACTGCATTACAGATGGATATACTCATTCAAGGACACCACGGCCTTGAGTCTGAGGGACCTGAGCAGGGCTGTTGATGATAGGGTGACTGGAAAGTCTCTCCTTCATAGGGTTGCCATAAGTCAAAGTCAACTTGATAGCAATTGACAACAGAACTTGGGTGGAAAAAGTGGAGAGTAGCAGGATATTACTGGGTGTGACTGCTACATCCCAAATATGGTGCTCAATACTCAATTCCATATGTGTGTATATCTTTAAAAATCCCTACAATTTTTGAAAAAAAGATGCATTGGCATATGTCCACAGAAAACCTATTTACTACCCTGGTTCAGCAACAGGAGAGATCGTTCTCATAGCTCATCTTGCCTTTTTCACGGCTAGGTCAATAACTGCAGATCTCAGAAACAGAAGTTCTATATTGAATTCAACATGCATTGTAGAAATCAAAAAAGTAAAAATATAATTACAAATTAGTCTCAATGCCAAAATGGTCTACAGGCCATTATACAGACAGGATGGTTGACATCCCACATGAATGGATGGTCTTCCACATAAAGAAATCCCTGTACACAGAAAGCTAGATATCACTAATGAATTTTCTAGCCTTATTTTCCAATTTATAGTTTAGTTTTACAAGTGAACTTTGTTTTGTGAGGTAATATTCTATTATGCGAGCCTCTGCATACAAATTGTACAGACTCTGAACCCATATTACTGCCTCAGAGTCTCAATAAAGCAGGAAAAACTGGCTTTGGACTAAGAATTATGACTACCAGTTCCATATGTTCCCACCTCCACATACTCTTATTTAAATGAAAAGAATGCTTTAAAATGACATTGTAATATTCTGCTATGACTGAAAAATTATGAAAACACAACTATTTTCATTTGCCTACACACATTACTGTAGCTACATTGATTAGAGCATTGTCTTCTCCCTACCACAGCTGGCAATATTTTCTGAAATAGAATAACTAACAACTTGTACTAAAGTACTTCAGATGAGCTAACAAATTTTATTGTGCATGCAGGGAAAGAGATATGCTTGCTTCTGTTTTGTACATAAACAATGCCATCTAGTGATCATCCACAAAACTGAATTGTTACAGCAAAATATATTTCTGATTACTGCAGCTGTAAATCTGAGGAAGCAGATCAGAGATACCAAAATTTTTTGGTCCCAATGATGACATCTGGTATCAGCCGGAGGTTCGGGCCCAAACGGATGTACAAAAATGCACATGTTATCAGTAGGCAATAAGGAATTTGAGACACAGAGTCATTATGGGCTGGAAGACACTTCAGCTTTCCACTCTGCTACTGTCTCAGAAGTCAGAAATAGTGTTTATCCTTGCAGCTGAATTGTTAAGCAGAGTTGCGGGAGAAATGGGTAAGGTACCACCAGTTGTAGGAGACACATGAATAGTAGCTGAGGGCCACATGGTGATTCCAGAGCCACAAGTTGTGTTATTGCCAACCAAATCCTGCATCACAATAAATTTTATAGTGTCTAAGAATCCACAGAACACTTTTGTTTCACTGAAACCCTGGTATTAGTCAACTAATGTCCAACATTTTATGGACATTTGGAATAAGACTTAAACATGGAACAAAAGCTGGTACCCATAATGCTTTTAAGTCAGAAGACAAGAAGACAGGGACAAATTGGATGGGAAAAACCTGCATATAATTTTAAGACTATGGGGGGTTGCAGACTGCCAGAAATAGTGCAAATTGAGTGCACTTTTAGGGTTAGGGTTAGTGCTAGGGAATCATGGGAATTGTTTTTTTTTTTCTGAGACATTGAGCCTTCTCTGTCAGAAGAGCTCTGGTGCCACAATAAAATACAGTTCCCATGATTCCCTAACCCTAACCCTAAAAGTGCACTCAATTTGCACTATTTCTGGCAGTCTGCAACCCCCTTGAGTTCAGCTGCATTTCTTTCAATTGCACCTTAAACACTACTGATGAACTGGGAGACAAGGCAACTTCAGCCAGTTCTCTAGTTCTGATACATTCCTCCAAAACATAACGGCACAGAGGAAGAGACCAGGTATCCTAAAATGAGGTAGCTGACAAAACTAGAAAAAATGGGCACAAGAAGCAAAATTATCTCCTCTCCCAATTTAGCAACAAATGTAAAAGTAAAGGCTAACCTCTGAACTGCACTCCAATAACTTTTAACTCACTTCCAGCTTGGCTGCTTTTCTTGCCATCTCTCTTCTAGCAATCAAGGCAAAAGAAAAAATAATTCTGAGAAGCAGCCTGCATTTGCTAGGTCCTTTTTGAACAATGGGGATACACCTGTCCACCTTTTTACTGCAAAACGTATCACCAGGAAAATGGCCAGTGGCAATTCTATACTAAAATATGACATGCTATTGAAACTGCAGGGTTACTATTTCTCTCCCAGTTGGTTAATATACAGCATTGATGGTAAATATTTTGCAGGCAATATGACCAGATCTTCCATTTTAAAACACAACAAAACCTGACACATTGCTACAATTTGCTAATAGCAATGGTGTTAGGAAAGGAGTGATAAATCCTACTTAGATGGATTTAAATGGTTTAAAACAGGGGTAGGCAACCTTTTTGAGCCAGGGGCCGGGTTGCTGCCTCTCAGACAATTGGGGGGCTGAAGCACCAAAAATAAATAAATAAATAAATAAATTTAATTTAAAAAAAAAAATAAAAATAAAAAAAATATGCATGCACACTCTCTCAGCCCCAGAAAAGCCATGGCAAAACCCCTGTGGAGATTTTGCCAAGAAAACCCCAAGAGCAAGTAATAACAACAATAACCAATATCATCATGGTGGGCGGCGGTGGCAGGGGGGCAGTGGGGGGCAGCGGCAGGACGGGCTTGGGGCCGGTCCAAAGGCCTTGAGGGGCCGCATCTGGCCCCCGGGCCTTAGGTTGCCTACCCCTGGTTTAAAATGTTCTCTCTCAGCTGTACAGATGAGAATAAGTACAAGTACAAGCCACTGTTACACAGAAATGGTTGCTATGCATTGTAAGTTTTATCTTGGTCTGCTAATGAATCCACAGGGAAAGCGATTATTTGTACCAATATACAACTGCTTATATAGCACTATTTCTATCACCCCAGAAAACAAATATCCAACACCTCCTAGTCTTAATTAATTCTGCCTTAGAGCAAAGGGTTATAAATCATTCTAATAAAGATGCATATGTCCACTTTACTTTAATCAATCATAAACTTATCAGTAATATTTTAATTAAGAAAGCTGGCACACTGGAGCAAAAGAGTATGATAGAGAGACCCTATACCACAAATCCAATTAATACCCAAATCAGCATATGCAGGATTGCAGCCTAAGCATGAAATTCTATGTGCTTGGGAATAAGCCTCAACTGAGATCAGTGAAGCTTATTTGTATGTGAGAAACCAAATATACATTGCAAACTAGCTACAACAAAGGATTTCAATTTACATGCATAACAACTCTGTTAGATTAAAAAAAAAAAACACCAAACACTATAGTTAAAGAATATTCAGAAATGTTGGAGCAGACAAAAGTGCTGCAGGGAACTGGGCAGAAGAAACCACAGCTGTCTCATTTTCTGATTCAGTGGCAGATTTAAAGATACAAGCGAAATCTCTGGTTCTAACCTAGCAACTCTGCATAAAGCCACATCCTAAACACAACCATTCAGAAGCCTACTAAATTCAGTAGAGCTCCTTAGCAAGAAGGTTAGGATCTCAATAATTTATACTGTGGCAATGGAGAGTGTGGTGTCACCATAGTGATGTGGTTGAAACATTAGATTGGGCTCCACATTCATGTCCCAACTAACACATGTAATTCCCTGGGTGACTGTGGTCCATCTAGTCCAGAGGTAGGCAACCTTTCCCCTTTAAGGGCCGAGGGACTTCAGCTCCCAGAATCCCAGGAGCTATTGGCCAACATGGGACTATTGGCCAACATGGCTGAGACTTCTGGGAGCTGAAGTCCCTCGGCCCTTAAAGGGGAAAGGTTGCCTACCCCTGATCTAGTCTTTCAGTCTGTCCTCTCTCACATAATTGTTGCAAGGATAAAATCCTAAAGGCACTAGATGCAATCTGACATTGGAAGCTAAGTAAAGTACTTGGATGGGAGACCACCAATGAATTCCAGGTATTGTACGCTATATTTCAGAGGAAAGAATTGGTAAAACCACCACTGAGTATTCCTTGCCTAAGAAAATCCTATAAAATTCAAGGGATAACCATAAATTGATAGATAACTTGAAGACACGCACACACAAAGTGGGAAGGGAGAAATTCATGTACACTGTCCAGAACTCACTGGAAAAAATATGGAATACAAATGCAACTAAGAATAACACTGGCTCTCAGCTTTCAGTCCTTCAGATATTTTAGACTAAATTTGCCACCATGTTCTGGATATAAAATTTCTGCAAAAAGCTATTGCAAAGCACAAAAACAATTTAGGAACATGAGCATCTGGCCCACTATTTCAGTACCAAAATTTCCTCATGGCCCGTTTGGCACTTGGTAGCATATGTGAACTACAGAACTTGGAAAGTTACTTTTAAAATGCAATCAGATCTAGTTCCCACAATCGCCAGTGAGTTACAATTGTTATAATAAAAAGTAACTCTTTATCATCCTCTAAAAGTAATTAAAATGGTTTCATTTCTAGTGAATTAATAAAATAGTCCAAAAGGATACAAGATGCTTGCCTGTGGCACAGACCACATTTAACTAGTGAGACCATATACATAGATAAAACTGTCTCATTTGCACTATAGTGGTGAGTTAAAAAATTTTCATGATGCTAAAACCATAATGCAACTTAGTGACAAAAGAAAACAATTATAAATTATTTATTATTTATAACTACCTACTTCCAGGTACTATGAACCACATACACATAACAAAGCTTTCTGCACAAGTAGCTTCATTGTTGCCCCATATGCAAATAATTAAATACAAGATGTAACATTTACCTGTTTGAAACATTTTTCTTTGCAAATCAGTAATATTCACTTGTAGATGAAAGTTGGTTGCAGACTTGCTTGTAACAGCATTTATCATGAGAAATCTCTAATACAATGTTTAAAAAACCCAGAGCTTTCATTGCTTAGCTGTCATAAAAAATTAATCCAGAAAAGTTGAAAAGAATACTGTACTCAAATCTTTGCAAATTGGTATTAAGGCTGCCATCTTTAATACTGATAAAATCTATGTTCTTACAGCTGCATGCAACCTTGGAGAAGGCTGCATATGTGTTGAATTTTAACCTCTGTGATTCTTAAAAGCACAGCCTCCCTGTCATTAAGTTTGTTTTTTGTGGTTCCTCATTTTGCTCCTCTGTTAATCATGGTTTGGTCTTCTGTCAGTTTATATTCTGTATTTTGAACTCTTTCTCTCTTGAGAGCGACTGAATACCCTATTGTTTATTTCTGTTCCCACAGAAAGCACGAAAGGAGAATGTACAAGAAATACTTTTAGAGACTGAAATTAACAATGCAAACTTCTACGCAGTAATATGTCCTACACACTTCAGTGGCTCATATTCTCAGATTAGGCTGTATAGGATTGTAGTCTGAAATCTTTTTGATTGGTAACTTCAAATTAGAAGAGATCATGACACAACATATTCAGATCAGCTTGTTTCTCACCAGCAGAATATTTTTTAGAACTCCATATTCTGATTACTGGTTTAATGTTTATTATTTCTCTTACCTAGCAAGTTACACACTGCTTCTAGGTGAATATTTTGCATTGGTACATTTTAGCATCTTAAAGCTCCCTGCTAGTGGTCTGTTTCTTTATAAGCCTCTGCAACAGTTTAACAATTAGGAATTACCATATTATGTTATTCACATGTGTATAATCAATCTTCCAATAATTCCCTTTTTATTTTATTTGTACTTCATACATACAAAGCTGCTTTACACTGATTTGAATCATTAATCCATCTAGCTTTGTATACTCTAACCAGCAGCTCCTCTCCAGAAGTCTCTTCCTGCAGTGCTACTGAAGATCTTTTCAACAGGAAAACCCAGGGATTAAAATTTAGTTGGTAACAGCTGGACCCTATACATGGAACTTTATGATTCTTCCTCTGAACCAAAAGGTTGGTTTTGATCCTGAAAAGACTTCTGCTGGGACTAGCTTAAGAATAAACAGTCAAATAGGTATCCAAGTGATATGTCTGTCTAATATCACACTTTTTGGAGCCCTGACTCCTTTTTCTACAAGTCCTTGTTCCATTTCTCCCTTTTAGGCTCTCCTCTCTATGTTGCAAAGCACAAGGGATTAGCATCAATTCAATCCTTTGCTTTTTCATCCTCCCAAATCTCCCCTTCATCTTGAGCTCACTGTTTGTTCCAGGGCCTATGCATCCTTCCTTAGCTCCAACATAAATCTACAACACACCCATAACCAATACCCATTCTACACATTCAGTGTCAAGGGTCATGTGAAGAGGTTTTTTTATTTATTTTGCATTTCTGAAACTATGGTCTAAAACACACTGCAGTTTGAGACTGCTTTAACTGCCCTGGCTCAATACTAGGGAATTCTGGAAACTGTAGTTTTGTGAAACATTTTGCCTTCTCTGTCAGAGCTCTATAAACAACAATTCCTATTATTCCCTAGCACTGAGCCAGGGCAGTTGAAGCAGTCTCAAACTGGATTATTTCTGCAGCATGTTTTGAACCTATATTACAGTCTAGTAAAGGTAAAGATAAAGGTTTTCCCTCAAATGAATGTCTAGTCATAACCAACTATAGAGGGCAGTGCTCATCTTTGTTACTAAGCCAAAGAGCCAGTGTTGTGCAAAGATGATTCAGTGGTGGTCATGTGGCCGGCATGATTGCACAGAATACTGTTTACCTTCCCACCAAAGTGGTACCTATTTATCTACTTGCATTTGCATGCTTTCAAAATGCTAGGTTGGCAGACGCTGGGACTAGTGACAGGAGCTCACCCCATCATGCAGCACTGCCACCTTGAACTGCCAACCTTCCGACCAATATTACTGAGCAGACTGATATTTTTCTTGTATTTCCTCCAACACCCCCCTTTGGGTTTATTTACTATTGTTGTTTGATATAACATTCAGTATGATATTCTAATTGAACTGCTGCAATCCACACTGACAGAGTCAACTCTAGTGCTAACCAACATATGTCAACAGATATGGAAAACAAAATGATGGCCAACAGATTGGAAGCAATCAATATACATCCCCATCCACAAAAAGGGAGACAAATGAGAATGCAGCAACTACAGAACCATAGCACTGATCTCCCACGCAAGCAAAATCATGTTCAACCATTCATGGAGAGAGAAATCCCAGAGGTCCAAGCTGGGTTCAGGAAAGGAAGAGGCACAAGGGACCACACTGCAAACATATGATGACTAATGGAGTGCACCAGGGAATTCCAAAAGAAAATCAGCATGTACTTTATAGACTATAGCAAATCCTTTGACTGCATAGATCCTGAAAGGCTCTGGAATACCCTTAAAGGCATGGGAGTGCCAACACATCTGATAGTCCTGATGAGGAATCTGTACTCAGGACAAGAGGCTACTGTCAGAACAGGACATGGAGAAACAGAATGTTTCCCAATTAGCAAAGGAGTCAGACAAAGCTGCATCTTTTCACCCTGACCACCAGGACCTTCACAAGTTCAACCTAGACAATGTAGAAATAAAAACAGTAAAAGAATTCACATACCTGGGATCAAGCATTGATAGAAATGGGGGCTGCAGTCAGGAAATCAGAAGAAGACTAAGAACGGGGAGGGTGGCTATGAGAGAACTAGAAAAGATTCTAAAATGCAAAGATATACAAAAGTTAGAATCATGCAAGCCATCTTGTTCCCTATTACCATGTATAGATGTGAGAGCTGGACAGTTAAGAAAGATGATAGGAAGAAAATCAATTCATTTTAGATGTGATGCTGGAGAAGAGTGTTGAGGATCCTATGGACAGCCAAAAAGACAAAAAAATGGGTCCTAGAACAGATCAAGCTGGAAACCTCCCTGGAAGCCAAGATGACCAAACTGAATCTGTCCTACTTCGGACACATCATGAGAAGGGAGGACTCTCTGGAAAAAATAATAATGCTCGGACGGTAGAGGGAAGTAGTAAGAGAGAAGGTCATATGCTAGATGGATGGACTCTATTATGCAGGTCACGGGTATTAAGGGGTTGCAGGAATTAAGCAGAGCCGTGGAGGACAGGGGGTCTTGGAGATGTCTTATCCATAGGGTCGCCATTAGTCAAGATTGACTCGAGGGCAGTTAACACAACAAAATGCCAAGTTTGGTTGATCTTAACGAAGGTTAGCTCTTCAAACAATATGTCACATATGCTTCATCACACACTCACCAAACTCTGTGTGTTATCTAATGGAATATTTGGCACTGATCATCAAACTGGCTTTTTCCCTCTTGGGAAATTACTCTTTTGGGTCCATTTTGCATGGAAACTGGTGTCCAGAGGACCGTGACCAAAACAATGAAGGGGTCTGGAAACCATGCCCTATGAGGAGAGACTTAGGGAGCTGGGTATGTTTAGCCAGGAGAAGAGACAGTTAAGAGGTGATATGATAGCCCTGTTTGAGTATTTGAAGGGACATCATATTGAGGATGGAAGTTTTTAAACAGAGGATGGATGGCCATCTGTCAGGGGTGCTTTGATTCTGTCTGCCTGCATAGCAGGACTGGATGGCCCTTGAGGTTTCTTCAAACTCCATGATTCTAAGATTCTATGAAACAAATTTTAATGATTCTAGTTGTCAGTCAAATTTTTGCTTTATTCAAATCATAAGTGAAATAATCAGTATTAATCTGGATACTATCAGGTACATTTGCTGATGCTTAATAGTTTTGTTGCTCTGGTGGTTTTTGGGGTTGTTACTCTTTCTCTTATTTATTGGAGCTTACACCTGGAAATGCAAGGATGTGAATTATAGATAAGAAGGAAAACTGCAGCCAAAGTGATGATTTTAAAGAATGCATCTGTACATACATACACAGTAATTCAGCTAACTCTGTTCCTACAGAAGAGAAGTCAGTGCTATATTTCATTAATTTAAAAAAAACAACTGTGGAACCTTTGGGCCTTTGCAGACTGCCAGAATTAGTGCAAATTGAATCCACTTTAACTGTCCTGGCTCAGTGCTAGGGAATCATGGGAATTGTAGTTTATTGTGGCACCAGAGCTCTCTGACAGAGAAGGCTCAATGTCTCAGAAAAAAATACAATTCCCATGATTCCCTAGCACTAAGCCAGGACAGTTAAAGTGGATTCAATTTGCACTATTTCTAGCAGTCTGCAAAGACCCTTTTTCTCCTAAAGTAACAGTATTTAAAGGAAATACACTATTACCATTGACATTACAGTGGTGCTAGTTAAAATTTGTTTCACATCCATGTACTGAATTAACTTATTTTATTTACATCCCTATTTGAGGCAAATTTGGGAGAATTCATCTCAAGCACATAGGTGAGTCACTTGCAGGAATTTAAAATAATTTAAATTAGAAGGTTTATTACATGGGGTAGGCAACCTAAGGCCTGGGGGCCGGATGTGGCCCCCTGAGGCCTTTGGACCGGCCCCAGGCTGGTCCTGCCACCGCCACCACCCGCCGCCATGATAATATTGATTATTGTTGTTATTACTTGTTCTTGAGGTTTTCTTGGCAAAATCTCCACAGGGGTTTTGCCATGGCTTTTCTGGGGCTGAGAGAGTGTGCATACATATGTATTTTTATTTATTTATTTATTTATTTATTTATTTATTTATTTTTGTGCTTCGCCCCCCCCCCCCCCCCCAATTGTCTGAGGGACAGCAACCCGGCCCCTGGCTCAAAAAGGTTGCCTACCCCTGGTTTATTAGAATTGCATGTAGATTTCAGCAACCAGTAAATTTTATCTAAAGTTAAATTTCAAGTAGCTTTGGAATTCTGCTCAGGCAAAAATTGCACGAGGTGCAAAGTAAGTTAAAAGAGTCACTTTTCAAGCCAAACTGTCTCCCTCAACTTCACCAACTTACTTGTATGTTACAAAACTGGAAGAGGAATGTTTATGATATTTGATGTTCATTAGATACATGGACAGCTTCAACTGTAAGGTGACTAACAGAGAATTATATTCCTGAGAGACTCAGCTGCTGGTTAAGCACCATTGTTGTTTGCTCTTCAAGTTCCAGAGTGAAGGCAGGAAGCAATGGCCTCACTTTGACTGCCTCAAGAGGGGCTGCATCCACACTGCAGATATAATCCAGTTTGACCCCACTTTCAATGCTATGGAATTCTGGGAACTATAGTTTGTTCTGGCACCAAATCTCTTTGATAGAGAAGGCTAAATTTCTCACAAAACTAATTCCCAGAATTCCATACCATTGAGTCATGGCAGTCAATGTTGTGTCAAACTAGATTATGTCTGCAGTGCCAGGGACAGCACCATGTGATATAACAGCACTATCAGAAAGCATGGTGGGTAAACTAAAAATTATTCTTAAGAACAACCAAGACTCCAAGGAAAACATAGTTCTGCTTTCAGAACTATGAAAGTGGCAGTGGAAACTGTAAATTTAATGGAGAACAATTTCATGAGATGCCCTCTCCCATTCCGCACATGTACACATGCGCACATACGCGCGCACACAATACAGAGAGTAATTTTGAGTCAAAAAAATTCTGAAGAGAATTCCCAAGCTACTTCTTATTTTAGGAAATAATTCCTTTCTTTCAACATAACTTACCTGCAGATTTTTAAAGGGTTAGACACACAACAGGATTAACCTTTAGTTAGAAGCAGTATTTTATTACAATTATTTTCCATAATAAAAATACAAAAAGTGGCTGATATATATATATATATATATATATATATATATATATATATATATATATATTTAAAGCATAGCTAGTGAGATTCCCACAGATTATTATATGAGGGAGTATAGAGCAACAGATGGAGTGAGAATCTATGCATTCAAAGATCAATGAAGGTGCAATACTTTATTTTTCTTATAGATATAAATTGTATTCAAAACAATACTGAGGCTTTGACTAATTCTGCCTGTTGCCTCTGACAGCTCATTTTCTCAGATGTCAAAGGAGGATTTTTTTCACTTGTCAACTGTTTTATTCACCTACCAACTGCTTTATTAACTGTAGTCCTCTTGTGTTCTGTTTATAAGCTCTACTTCTCACTAAGATTTTGATGTTATGGAGAAAGGTTCACTAGGCTGGCCCAATCCTAGGAAGCAAACCAGGCAATCTCCAAGGTTACCTGCTATGCATCTATGCATGTTAATATGTGTTGGAAACAGAGTAGTGGGTTCATTTCAGGAAACGGACAACTTGTAGTGATATTTGGACCAGTGCAGTCTGGTCCACTAGAGAAAATTGGACATACACAGCCCAAGCTCAAGGGGCAACCAACCAGTCCACCGCTCCCTGCTTCTTTACTTATAAAAGCCCACAAGGTAACATTGACTGTTAAGCTTCCTTCTTAACCAATCTATCACTCTTAACTTTGTAGAACTCAGCAAACAAGTACCACCATGTACAGACTAACAAGAAAAGAGCTTTTCCCCCCTTAGGATACAAAACAGTCTTCATGGGCAGAGGTCTCTAGACACAAAGAAGCAGTGAGAGGCATTAACAGAGAAGTGGGGGGGGGAAGATTGACTAGAAGTACATCAATTGGGGGACAGGATGGGTGTGACTATGGGAGAAAACTGCTGATTGAGAGTGGCATGTGTGTGTGTATGTGTTATAACCTCATTATATTGCTACTTGAAAGCATAGTAGAATCATAGAGTTGGAAAAGACCTCAAGGGCCACCAAGTCCAACACTCATTTCTGAAACTCCCTTCTGACACCGTTCTTACTATCTTTGTGTGAAACTCCCTTCTGACACCATTCTTACTATCTTTGTGTGCATGTGTGTGTGTGTTGTGTCCCTTCAAGTCGTTTCTGACTTATGGTGACCCTAAGGTGAACCTATCACATGGTTTTCTTGGCAAGATTTCTTCAGAAGAGGTTTGCCATTGCTTTCCCCCGAGGCTGAGAGTGTGTGACTTGCCCTGGGGCAGCCAGTGGGTTTCATGGCTGAGCTGGGAATCAAAGCCTGGTTTCCCAGTGTCCTAGTCCAACACTCAAACTATTACGTCATGCTGGCTCTCTACTATCTTTATGCCATAATGTAAAACTTTTTTATTCCTTCAGGCCTCTGAGAACTGATCTTTCAGGGAAACTGGGCTTGTAATAATGGACCTTTATTTGTTGTGGCCGGACATTTATTTGTTGTTGATGTTTTCATTTGTTTTTAACTGTCTTGAATGTCCTCTTATTCTCAGCTCTGCTTTCCTGAGGGGTTATTCAGACAGTGAAAATAATCCCAGTATAATGTGGGTTGGATGTGGGTAGAATGTGGGTTGTTCACATGCATTTTAATGCATCCAATTAAGTTTGGTGGAAGGCTGCCCAAATCCCCACTTAATCCAGGATAATCGATCTTGGGTTTTTCCCCAAGTTTTCCTAAAAGATTTGCATTGTAGGCTGTATGAATAACCGATGCGAATAGACCTGGGATAAACCTCTGCATGCTTTGAACTTTTTTCAAATACATCCACATCATCGACTCCATCTTTATTTGCAGTGCTGACATGTGTGACCAACAGAACTCGCAGAGAT
Source organism: Phrynosoma blainvillii (assembly GCA_026167975.1). Taxonomy (NCBI): domain Eukaryota; kingdom Metazoa; phylum Chordata; class Lepidosauria; order Squamata; family Phrynosomatidae; genus Phrynosoma; species Phrynosoma blainvillii. Next base: position 357,806,458 of record JANUYF010000001.1, read on the forward strand.
GCACACAGATGCAGTTCCAATAAAAAAACCAGTTTGAACAACAGAACCAGAATGTGTGAGATTATTTGCATAGTCATGCTAACAAAAACAATGTCTGAATAATGTCTTATTCTCCATGCTACAAATCTCTTTCAGAGACCTAGGCCTGCTCTAAAGTACAAGGAAACAACCCAGCAGCATAGATCCATGTGATCAATTGAGGCCTTACTCCTTACCTCCCCCCAGCATCTCAGAACAAACAAATTCAGAGCAAACAGAGCCACCTACACTGTTTCCACTATCCATTAAATCTGAGAGTGTACCTGCAATGATTTCTGATCTACTTCAAGTTGAATACCAGTTGTCTAGAGATTCAGCCCTCACCTAATAATTAATTAATTTTCCTCCAATCTCTGCTCCAAGCACTAGTGAAAGGACCCAGACAATTATAGTTGCATATATTTATCAGTATGCTGATGTTATCAGTATGCTGATGACACCCAAATCTATTTCTCCATATCTCGTTATCAGTATGCTGATGTTATCAGTATGCTGATGACACCCAAAACTATTTCTCCATATCTCGTTCGTCGGCCTCGAATTCCAATGGCATATCTTCTCTCAATGAATGTCTTGGGGCGGTAATGGGCTGGATGAGGAAAAACAGATTGAAGCTGAATCCAGACAAGACGGAGGTGCTCACGGTCTCGGCCCCGAAACCAGGAATTGGGTTGCAACCTCTAGTCCTGGATGGGGTCACACTCTCCTCCAGTGACTGTGTTCGCAGTTTGGGGGTGCTCCTTGACTCGTCGCTCCTGATGGCAAATCAGGTAAATGCGACGGTCAAGAGCGCCTGTTATCAGCTTCGGCTGATACGCCAACTGCGCCCTTTCTTGGAAGTAAAGGACCTTGAGACTGCTGTGCACGCACTGGTAACCTCACGCCTGGACTTCTGTAATGCGCTCTACATGGGGCTACCCTTGTACCTGACTCGGAAACTGCAGTTAGTGCAGAATATGGCAGCCAGGTTGTTATCTGGAACATCTAGGAGGGATCACATCACTCCGGTGTTGAAGTCCCTCCACTGGCTGCCTATTGGTTTCCGGGGCCAGTACAAGGTGTTGGTTATCACCTTTAAAGCCCTAAATGGCTTGGGCCCAAACTATCTCAGAGACCGCCTCCTCCCATATAATCCTCCCCGTGCTCTCCAATCCTCTGGGAGGAATTTGCTACAACCCCAAAGAGCCAGCTTTGCGGCGACCTCCCAGAGGGCTTTTTCTATCGTCGCTCCCAGACTCTGGAACGGCCTGCCGGATGAGATCCGTCAATTAACATCCTTACACAGCTTTAAAAAGGCTGTCAAGACGGATCTCTTCCGGCAGGCCTTTCCGGATTAGATAGCTGGCCAGGACCCTCTGAAGTCGGGTATTGGACTCATTGTAATTCCCTCAAGTAGATTCACAGGGGAATGTTGCTTGTTGCTGTGGTGTGTACTGATTCTTGGAGTTGTTATTATGTTTGGTTTTAGATTAATTACTGCTTAATTGCAGTTGTTTTAATTGTATTTGATTTAATAACTTTTTAAGGGGGGAGGAGGGATGTTGTGGTTTTAACTGTTTGTAATCTACAATTTTATTGTTCACCGCCTAGATTGGTTTTCCACTGGGGCGGTATACAAATAAACTATATTATTATTATTATTATATTTAGCCAGAAAGTCTTTTTCCTCCCACAGGAAAGAGTATGGATTCCATTTACAGAATTATCCAGAAGACTGCTATTCTAAAGCAATGTTGAATTCTTCTGTAGTGTTATTTGGCATTCTCAAAGTATTTATTTCTAAACTGCATGAAAGCTATTTCAGAGACTGTAAAGATGATTCTTACAATATAGGGATATTTTGGACACTTCAACTCACAGCATTTTAACAGCCCCAATATTTAATCACCAATCCCTTTGTTGTTATTCTTCATTTATTTTCCACATCTCTATAATATATTTTGAGCCAAAATAATACTGACAACTTGTTTTAAAATAGAATACTACAATGCAGAAAACAAGTAACAGCAACTACTATGAATTTAATAAGAAGCTACTTCTAATCCATATTTCATTTTGCACAATTTTGTCACAATTATCAATATTAAATGGCTCATCAGATAAAATAAAACTCCAATAAACTACTACTTTTTAACATTGGAGGAAATTGCCAAAGCCAAATGTTATCAAACTGAAAATATGAGAAATCTGAATGCAGAGGTATTTGATAATCCTAGTCCTAATTGCTGAAAATCTGTGATATTTTTGGAACTATCCTAAATTCACACACAAGAAAATCACCACCAACAGAAAACCTTGATGACAACACACCATTCTGTAAAGTTCCATACATTTAAGGTTACACATTGCACTTCATGACATTTCCACACAAAAATATTAAACTTTATTTAAATCTCACCTCAATTATAGTAGTACAGTAACTATACTGAACACAACACAGCCAGTACACAACATATTAAGAAACACTTTTCAGCTCAGTGAAACTAAAAAGCAACACAGCGGCAACGGTGGCGATCGGGGGCTGGAGAGGACTGAGTCCTGATTGCTGTCACCTGTGCAGCCCTCACCAAAGCCTCTGCCTGCAGTGGAAACTGTGGGGACGCCAGCGGGTTTAAAACCATGCCTGAGGAAGATCTCTCCCCCCGCAACACAGCGGCGAGTCATGATTGTTGTCACCTGTGCAGCCCTCATCGAAGCCTGGAGGACTTGGCAGCCCCGACTGCCATCACCTGGGGTGGCCTTGGAGGACCATCCTCCCCTGCAGCCTCTTTTCCATCTATGCAGCCGCTGTTTAGATTAGGGTCTGGAATCAGTTGGCGACTCATCTCCCCCTCCGCATTGCGGAGCTGACTATAGTCTGGAAGCGGATATTCAGGTTGTGTGGGGGCAGGGAAAGTATGGCGGTAACAGAGTTAACAAATGTTACAAAAGAAGGAGGGATCGATGTTTAATACCTATCCCTCCTTCAGTTTGCTCTGTTTCCCAGGATAACTTGGAGAGCATGCCAACCATTCCACTGACCCTCAACCTGCTCCTTTGCAATGTCAGGTCGGTCAAAAACATGACCCATATCATCCACGATCTCTTAGTGGATGAGGCGGCCGACCTGGCATGCTTTACTGAGACCTGGCTGGGGGATGCCAGCTCCGCGATATGGGCACAGGCCCTCCCAGCTGGGTACTCAGTTAGTGAGCAGGTGAGGGAAAGTGGGCGGGGGGGCGGCATAGCCTTGGTCCATAGGAACACCTTAACCGTGATCAGAAAGCCTATCCGGAAAATGACCCATATCGAGTGTATGTACCTTAGCCTGAAGACCAGGGATAGTTTAGGGATTCTGTTGGTATACCGGCCACCCCATTGCTTAACAGGCTCCCTAACTGAGCTGACCGCCCTGGTTTCTGAGTTGCTGTTGGAATCGCCCAGACTTTTGGTTCTGGGCAACTTCAACATTCCACTTGAAACCAGTTTACAAGACCTAATCGGTGCAGCTCGGGAGTTCATGGATACCATGACAAACATGGGCCTATCCCAGTTGGTCAACAGGCCCACACATTGTGTTGGTCATACCCTCGATGTGGTCTTTAGTACGGAGCAGGAACATCCGTGGTCGGAGGTCAAAAAAACCTCCGCATTGTCATGGATGGATCATTTTCTGATCAAGGCGGAACTAAAGGCTATTGCCCACCCTCCTGGGGGTGGCGGACCCATTAGAACAGTCCGCCCTCGAAGGCTAATGGAACCAATTGGTTTCCAGAAAGCCTTGGAAGGTTTAATGGTTGGTAACGCTGGGGATTCTGTCGAAGCCTTGGTGGATATTTGGAACACCGATCTCACCAGGGCTATTGACACAATTGCCCCCAAGCATCCTTTCCAGCCCGCTTCAAATCGTAAGCCCTGGTACACAGAGGAGCTTAGGAGGATGAAGCGTGCCGGACAACGACTAGAGTGCAAATGGCAAAGGACTCATCTCTTATCTGACAGAACTCAACTTAGGAAGTATCTTGATTCCTATAGGGAGGCTTTACATGCAGCGCAGAAATCTTTCTGTTCTGCACGTATTGCGTCTGCAGAGTCCCACCTGGCAGAGCTGTTTAGGGTGGTAGAGGAGCTGACAAAGGTTCCCCCTGCGCCAAACCCCCTACTTAACCCAACGACAGCCTGCTGCAAGGCATTTAATACCTACTTTTCAGATAAAATCTCTCACATAAGAGCCAACTTGGACGCCAGTGTTTTGGCAGAATCCGTAGACGAGGCATCCAGGAACTCCGTTGAGGACATTTTACTGGATCAATTACAATCTGTGAGTACCAATGATGTGGACAAGCTGCTTGGAAGGGTGAGGAAGACAACTTGCCCCCTTGATCCTTGTCCATCATGGCTGGTCGTCCAGGGAGGGGATGCGTTGAAGGTGTTCCTTCGGGACATTATCAACGCGTCATTCAGGGAGGGTAGTATACCATCTTGCTTAAAGGAGGCGGCGGTTAAGCCACTCCTGAAAAAACCCTCCCTGGACCCCCTGGATAGAAACAACTATAGACCAGTCCCTTTTCTTCCTTTTTTAAGCAAGGTGATTGAGAGGGCAGTTGCTTCTCAACTCCAAGCAGTCTTGGATGAAACCGATTATCTTGATCCATTTCAAACCGGCTTCAGGACAGGATATGGAGTGGAGACTGCCATGGTTGCTCTGACCGATGACCTCCGCCTGGGCATCGACAGGGGTAGTGTGACCCTGCTGGTGCTCTTGGATCTCTCAGCGGCTTTTGACACTATAGATCATACCATCCTCTTGGATCACCTGAGAGAGCTAGGAATTGGAGGCACTGCTTTGCAGTGGTTCCGTTCCTTCCTCTCGGGCAGATCCCAGAGGGTGAGGCTCGGGGACAGTTGCTCATCTAAAATTGAGCTTAATAGTGGCGTCCCTCAGGGCGCCACCCTGTCCCCGATGTTATTCAACATCTACATGAAGCCGCTGGGTGAGATCATTCGGAGGCATGGAGCGCGGTGTCTTCAGTACGCTGACGACACCCAGATATATCTCTCCATGACTAGATCATCGTCTCAGACGTCAGATGGCGTCTCTCCTCTTAATGACTGTCTCAGAGCGGTAATGGATTGGATAAGGAAAAATAGATTGAAGTTGAATCCAGACAAAATGGAGGTACTGACAGTCACGGGCCCGAAACCAGATCTGGGAATACAGTTTCCAGTCCTGGATGGAGTCACACTCTCTCCTAAGGACTGTGTTCGCAGCTTGGGGGTACTCCTTGACTCGTCGCTTCACATGACTAGTCAGGTGAATGAGGCGGTCAGGAGCGTCTGCTATCAGCTTCGGCTGATACGCCAACTGCGCCCTTATCTGGATGTGAGGGATCTGGAAGCTGTGGTACATGCCCTGGTAATGTCACGTCTGGATTACTGCAATGCACTCTACATGGGGCTACCCTTGTGCCTAACCCGGAAACTACAACTGGTGCAGAACATGGCAGCTAGGTTAATTACAGGAACATCTAGGAGGGAGCACATAACACTGGTGCTTAAATCCCTCCACTGGCTGCCGATTAGTTTCCGGGCACAGTACAAGGTGTTGGTTTAAAGCCCTACATGGCTTGGGTCCATCTTATCTTAGGGACTGCCTCTCCCCGTATGATTCCCCCTGCACACTTCGGTCCTCTGGGAGGAATCTGCTACAGCCAATAAAAACTAGGCTGGCTCAGACCTCCCAGAGGGCCTTCTCTGCAACCGCTCTCAGACTTTGGAATGGCCTGCCGGACGAGATCCATCTCATTAGTACTCTAACTGCTTTTAAAAAGGCAGTAAGGACAGATCTCTTCTGGCAGGCCTTCCCAGAATAACAGCTGTTTGTTGGGAGATGAGTTTTCATCTTGTTTGTATATTACTGATTCCTGTTTTATTGTTATCGTTTTATTGTATTGCAGTATTTTAATTTTTCCTTAGTTTAATTCTGTTTTAAGGGGTGGGAGGGTTGGATTGTGGGACGAGGGAATGTTTTAACTTTGTCTGTTTTAAATGTTGTAACCCGCCCCGATTGCCACGCAGAGGGGCGGGCTATAAATAAAAATTTATTATTATTATTAAAAATGGCTTCACTTTGCTTGACTGTGACATTCTTTGCATATGACATATATTAAACACATATCAAAGGAAATGTGCATAATGCTTTGAAGACTTTTATCTTTTGTAGGTTTTCTTACAAATTAAAAATCAATATATGTAGGGTGTCTTAAAAGTATCTTTGCATTTTCAATTCTAGATAGAATTCAGATTGTAAGGGTAATTTTCAGACAGCCTGTATATATAGCAGCAAAAACAAACTTAAGCGTTGTATCTTTTAACAATATATTTTTTTATTTCTTCCTAGGGCTAAGTAATTGAGACAAATGTTCAATTCACTATGAAACAATGTTAAATTTAGAGGGGAATAATAACAGATAATAGTTGGTATAGACTATTATAAAATTACACCACCTTACCTGGTTTGCTTTCATTTGGTTTACACTGTACTTCCTCAACACATTCTGCAGGAAACCATCCAATATGTCCTCGAGTGCTGCCTTCCCAGAATCCGCCTTCACCAATACTCAAAACTAGGCATAAATTAAGAAAATGCCATTAGATTTTCACTGTATTTTTATACCTTCCTGGAGAAGCTTGAATGGCAACTCCCAAGCTAAAATTTGAAACCTTACCTACTATATATTTGCAACAATGGAAGTCATGACTTCCATTGCATACAATAGAATATACACTTAACAGATTAAGACAAGCAGTTATACAGTTTGCCCTCCTTATCCACAGATTCTTTAACCATGGATTCAATCATCCACAGGCTGAATTTTTTTGAAAAAGATATACATTTGAAAAAGCAAGCCTTGATTTTGCCATTTTATATAAGGAACACCATTTCACTATGTCACTGTATTAAATGGGACTTCAGCATCCACAGATTTTGGTATCCATAGGAGGTCCTAGAACCAAACCCCAGTGGACACCAAGGACCCACTGTATAACATTCAGAGGGAAGAAAGGAGAAAACAGGTTTTGATAATGAATTAATGCACAACTGTCTAGGAGTAAATATTAATGGCACTTCAGAGAATCTACTCTAAAGTATGGGTTACAGGAATTGTGACCTATACATGCTAAGCTTATCATAAACTGGATTGCAAGATTTATTATTTACAGATTTAATACTGCAAAAAGAAAATGCATTACTTAATGGTTAATGCCAGAAACTTGGAAACTGGGTCACTTTGTATGACTCTAATAGCCTTGGTTCATAAATAATATTCACATAACCCACAGTAAGTACACACAGCTGGAGTACGTTTTTCAACACTCTACTGATTTTTATAGTAGAAGAAAATGGCAATGGGGAGTTCATGATATCTTAAAAAGAGTAAAGGCTCATGTATGAATAGGTGTTAAGTTTGAAATTGGTCCCATTATTTAACAAGTACTGTGAAACTGAGAGCTGCAAAAAGAAGTGTAAGGGGGGGGGGACACTTGTTGTTGACAAGGCATTTTACAGAAAAGGCGTTAATATAACCTTTACATGCACTTTTAAAAGTTAGGGAAGGTTCAAAAGGTGTTCTCCCCACCCAGCGATCTGCACTATGCAAGTTTCTCTTAATTGGGAGTTTGCCTTAGAAAGAGTGAGAATGCCACTTTAAGCAGTTGATTTTTGGTGTCATACAGTGGCAGACAGTTGATAGTTATCATGTATTATTACTGGGAAGAATTCATACTTACTCATATTTCAAGGAGAGCAACTTAAATCAATTAAGTTTCTCATTAATTTTTTATTCCCACAGAAAAGGAGAGATACTTGGGATGTTTTCCACATTAGTGACAAAACAACTGTGGTGTTCTTGGATACCACACATGTCCATACTTCAAAATGCCCTTGGCCATCCCTGTTGCTCTTTAGGGGGGAGGTAATTATTACCAGGAAAACAATATTTAAAACAAAAAACTAAGTTCCCTGCCCCTTCACTACATTCTGGGAGATGGGAGATTTCATTATCATGGACCTCTATAGTCTATTTATGCCTTCAGTTTAAGGTAGCTTTATGTCTATCAATAGTCCTCTTTACATACAGAACTACTGAGGATAGGCAGGTAGAAAGACTTCTGGGGGGTTAATGTGGAAAGAGAGCAGCATAACTGAAAGACTAGTACATCTTCCTAGACATAATTTGAGATTTTTCATTGGGGGCCCTTCTCTGTGTTCTCCTCCCTACAAGAGACTAAATTGGTGAGTACATAAGACACGGATTTCTTTGTAGCAGCACTTTTGACAGTGGAACTCCTTCCCAAGAGAAGTCAGGCTGGCTCCATCCCTGTACAGCTTTCAACAGAGTGGTTTTAAAACTGAATGAGGAGCAGAAGTATGAAAAATATGATTAACTTCATTTATACCCCACTCTTCTTCTCAAAATACAAGGCAGCCTACAATATTAAAATGAATACAGTGCCTTACAGAAGTATTTATTGCTATTTTCTTTACCACATTTTGTTGCCTTTCAACCTGGAATTGCAAAGGATTTACTTGGCATTATTGTGAAGATGGTAATTCAGAATAGGATGAGTTAAAATTCAGAAGGATTTGGATTTCAAATGTAAAAAAAGCTTGCCATTGTTGAATGCATTCTTAACACTCCATGTCCTCACTAAATCCACTTGATGACACTGGATGTAACCACCATGCCATACAGTTATAGATACAGTAGATCCACGCTATCAGTCAGCTTGTCATCCATGGATTTAAGAATCCATGGATAGCAAGCCCATTGCCCCCAAGGGCAGTGTGTGCATGAGGCTATACTAGTGGCTGCACACACATTGTGCCACCATTAGGGACAATGGGACTTGAGCTCCCGCATTTTTTCACATCTATGGAATGTGTGCATCTGGAACGGATCCCCGCGAATACGAAGTTCCGACTGTGATAATACAAATATTAATACATTATTATTATTCCTTGCCCACCTTTATTAGTATATAAAACAATACCTATTAAAATGCAACAATAAATATTTTAAAAACCATAATATAAAAATAACCTGGATAGGCCTGCTAGAACAGACTGGACTTTAAAAGCAAAAAGCAAAGCAGCTTATTTATATACCGCTTCATATCACGCTATGGGATGTCTAAGCGGTTTACAACTGTGAGCTGATTGCCCCCCAACAAGCTGGGTACTCATTTTAGCGACCTCGGAAGGATGCAGGCCTGAGTCGAGCCTCAACCCTGGCTGGTATTGAACTCGCAACCTTGTGGTCTATGAGTGAGTGGCTGCAGTACAGGCATTTAACCACTGCGCCACCAGGGCTTTACAGGACTTTACCGCTGATTTCAACTCAGACAGCATCTCAAAACTAACAAATCTCTTCTAGCAGGTCATTGCACCTTCTGAGGCTAAAGAAAATGTCCTCTGTATACCAGTCAGCTTAGTTTTGGCTGACTGAAGTAGATATCTCACAGAGGACCTGAGTATACAGGGCAGGTTGTAGAGAAATAGGGGAAAGAGGTAGTGCAGACAAAAACCATATGAGGCTTTACAGGTAATAACCAACATTTTGTACTTTGCCTGGAAGCTAACTAGCAACCAATGGTGTGATTTTAATATTGGTTTAACCTAGTCACTCCTAGATGTACCAGTAACCAATCTGGCTGCCATGTTTTGAACTAACTGAAGCTTCTGAATTTGGTACAGAGATAACCCAACGTACAGAGGATTGCCGAAGTTCAGCCTTGAGATTACGACCACATGCTCTTCCATCTTTAGATCCCCCAATGCATTCATAGAATCATATGATGTTGTTGTTTTGTGTCTTCAAGTTATTTCTGATTATCTAGCTTTTTAGCAGTTACAGTATCATTCCTTATTTCTGAATTCCTCCTTGTTTTATAAGAGACATCTGATAAACATGTTAAGAATGATGAATGGGGTGTGTAACAAATCAGTCCAGCAACTCACTGTGGCTCAGCTTGGGCTTGTAAACTACCATTTTACAGATGTGAGCCATATATACTTAACATGTATCTGTGGTATTGTTAAATAGTTTTAATTTTACAGGTCAACAAACCAGTAAGCATACTGAAGGAAAAGAAGCTACAATGACTGAAACATGGAAAATTGTTCTCTTTTTCTATCTAGATCAGGGATATGACCTTGGGGAAGGGATCCAAAACAACAAGTTTATTTTTATGTGTTAGCTATGTGGGTTTTTTTCTCTATCATGAGTGGTAGACAAAATGATGTCAGTGAGCATGACTAATAGGGAAAAGCTATTTTTAGATAGATTGCATCTATTATTACAATAATTCACATGTATTAATTCATTAATTCATTACCTGAATTTGACCCACTTTGGGCTTAAAAAAAATCTCTATGTGCCATATATATGTTTCTCTTATCAATTGATTAAAAAGAGAAACAACCACCAATTACGGTATTCTAAAATTATTTAAAGGAAATACACTTTACTCTGGTCATGAGAGTAAATGGCAAAAACAGTGGTTACTTTTCTCTCTTTTATGAGTGATCTTCCTGGGCACAATCCTTTGACCCTTATGTATTATCTGGCATTCACTAATACACTTGCACAATTCAAGGTGGTGGTGGTGGTGGTGAAGTAGTGAATCCACTCTCTGTTTTATGACTACTGTTCCTGTTAGCATAACATGAATATCCCATACTGTATTTCAGGGTCTCCATATTTCATACCTCATATCTGGAGAGAGCATGTTTTTGAGGGTTCAATCACCTTTCAGGAACACTTGGTCAGAAGAAGAAAAAACATGTCCCAAGGCATGGGCACATCTAAGCAAATAGGACAATCAAATCCAGATGGGTGTATTAAGTGTTCATTCCTTCCCCCAAGTCATCTCCATTTCCTCTTGCAATTTGAGACAAAGTATTTCCTTGCACCCAAAGCAGTAAGCCAATCTCCCTGCCTAGCCCCTGTTTGTTCCCAAACTTGTCTGTCCATCCATCCTGGGGATATCCTGACCCAATCACTGTCTTTATCACACAAAAATTAAAGCCATCAACCAGTCTGGAATCCCACTGACAATTCCTGGGAAAAGACATCCAGCCTTTGTTACCTGGCAAGATAGCCCAATACTTGGGGCTATATTTTAGGTTTAAGTATTGATTCCAAAACCTAATCTCTGAACACATAACCAGCACACAGCTAGCATACACCTCCACACGCTGTATATGTTCCTGTGTTGCCCTCAGATCTTCAAGCATGAGCTACTCCAGCTTTCTGTAGTCTACTCATCAGATAGGTAATTATCACCCCTCTGCAAATCCCTCAGACTCTGCTACCCTATTTTCATATTTCCATTTTGGCTATCTCTGTATGCTGTTTCTGTGAATTACTACTGTGTGTGATTGCATCCTGCATATTTTCCTAAATAAAATCTTAATTCCTCCCAGACCTGGAGTTCTCCACAGTTAGTACTGGTATAAACAGGTGCAAACAGTCCACAGGTTACCCAAGCCCTTGCAAAAGCCAAAAGCCCAACATTTGAAGTAACACTGATAGTTGGTGTGGACTCCCGAGTCCCACCCATCTGTCATTGGGTAACATTCCCAAAGCTGCTCTGGGTTGCATGGGGATCATCTAGGTGCTGGAATCTCCTGTTCACCATGGTTTCGCGCTAGGAGAGCTCCCATATAACATGGAGTAGCTGCATGAAGAGTCACTATTAAACCAAAAGTGGGTTCACAGCCCCCACATTAATGATGTCAGAAATAAAGTAATCAGATTTTTAATATATCAATGTGGGAAGGAGAATGTGAAGAAATCAGCTCTCCCTTTGGACCCAGATGAAATTATGTAAAGTACCTAAACAACAAACAGTTACGGGGGCAGTGAATCCAAAACTCAAGGGAGAAAGGCTCTCACGAAATCCTTGGGAAGCACATGTTTCTGATGCCTTTTACAATCCAGACTTACAGTAACGGCACGCTGAATACATGTTTCCTTAGGAAGCTGTTAGAGGAACTGTTGACAAGGCATTTTAACTGGAAACAATGTTTTGAGGAACATTGTTACTTCTTGTGTATCTATTGTTCTAAAAACGGTTCTGAATTGATGACAGTTGGAACAGCATAGTTTCTAGCTTGCTGTAGAGCAACCAAGGAATTTTGTGAAAGCCATAGTGGCCTGAATGTAGAACTTTGCTACACATTTTGTGTTAAAGTACTCTCAATGCAGTTCTTTTGTTGTTGTTGTAAGACGCCTCTGAATCGATTTCGATCCATGGCAACCATGTGAATGAGACATCTCCAAGAACTCCTATCCTCCACTGTTGTGGCTAGTTCCTATAAACTCATACCCATAACCTCCTTAATAGAGTCCATCCATCTAACATGAGGCCTTCCTCTCTTTCTGCTTCCTTCCACTTTTCCTGGCATTATTGTTTTTTTCCAATGAGTCGTGCTTTCTCATGATGGTCCAAAGTAAGACAGCCTCAGTTTTGTCAACTTGACTTTCAGGGAGAATTCTGGCTTGATATGCTCTAGGACCCATTTGTTTGTCTTTTTGGCTGTCCACAGGATCCTCAGCACTCCCCTCCAGCACCACATCTCAAATGAATTGATTTTCTTCCTATTTTCTTTCTTAACTGTCCAGCTCTCACATCTATACATTGTAATAGGGGATACAATGGTTTATATGATTCTAACGTTTGTGCTGAGTTGTACAATGGTCCCTCCAGATTCATGGGGGGGTACGTTCCAAGGGCACCCACAAATACGAGATATCATTGTATGGCATAATTGAGAACAATGGGACTTGACTATTTGTGAAATTCCCTCCCTCCCTCCCTTACTAGCATCTTCCCCCCGGCGCTGGGAACTTAAATCAGAGCCTGGGCTGCTGGGGCTTGTAATCAGCCCTGGCAGCCATCAGGACTTGCTTCCCCAGCAGTGCTCAGGGCCCGGTGTGCACACGCCCCACACCCTCCGCCGCAGCCAGTGGGCACACGATATGTCAATTGGCTGCAGCAGAGGGGGCAGGGTGTGCTAGTCCTAATGGTTGTCAGGGCTGACTACAAGACTTGGTGGCCCAGGTTCTGATTAAAGTCCCCAGAGCTAGGGGGAAGATGCTGGTAAGGGAGGGGGAGGGTGGCCTTGGCCTTGCGAATGATCGAAACCGTGAGTGCCAAGGCCATAAATCCGAAGGGACCACTGTATATCTTTGCATTTTAGGATCGTTTCTAGTTCTTTCATAGCCACTCTCCTCTTTCTTAATCTTCTTCTGATTTCCTGGCTGCCATCCCCATTCCTATCAGTATCAGTCCCAGGTATGAGAAGTCTTTTACTATTTCTATTTCTTCATTATCTAGGTTGAATTTGTGTAAATTCTCCTTGGTCATTATTTTTGTTTTCATTATGTTCAACTGTAGGCCTGCCTTTGCACTTTCTTCCTTGGTCTTTCTTAGTAGTGTTCCAGGTCTGTGAGGTTTTCTTCTAGTATTATGGTGTCATCTGCATATCTTAGATTGTTGATATTCCTTCCTTCTATTTTCAATCCTCCCTCCTTTTCTTATAATATGCTCTGCATACAAGTTGAACAGATAGGATGAAAGGATACATTCTTGTGACTCCTTTGCCAATTGGGAACCATTCTGTTTCTCCGCGTTCTATTTTGACAGTAGCCTCTTGTCCTGAGTACAAATTCCTCATCAGGACTAATAGATGTGTTGGCACTCCCATGACTTTAAGGGAATTCCATAGCCTTTCATTATATGCAGTCAAAGGCTTTGCTATAGTCTATAAAGCACCAGCTGATTTTCTTTTGGAATTCCCTGGTGCGCTCCATTAGCCATTATATGTTTGCAGTTCTTAGCAGCCACATATTTTCCTCTGCCATACGGCTTGCAATCCTTTATAAATTCAGAAACTTCCTAGCTTTGGCTAGAACCTATTAATTCAATCTGTTTGTTCACAAGCAGCTTTAGTCAAGTGTTCCTTCTATTAATGTAGGTCTTTCTGTCTGCTACTGTGATTATCTGAGATTAAGTTTAGCTGACCATCCTTCAAGCCCATACAAGTATCCCTTCCACAGTGCTCTTCTTTACACAGTCTTGTTTGGTCATTTGGTATCAGCTTTCCCCTTAGCACTCCAGGGGTAAAATGTATAGTTGCAAAAATATTATGTAGCCAAGCAACATCAGTGTGTGGTGAAGTTGGCAGAAGTTATTAATAAGGAGATACATAGGCTAGGAGAGGAGGCAGACATTTGTATTTTCCTGAATCTACCAAGAAGGCCAAAATCCCAAACCCTCATGTCCTTTCTTCCCAGCTGAGCTAAATGAGTGCAAACCGCACTTTTAACTCAGTCTGCCCCAATTAAAGTAAACTTGAGAATGAAGGAGGAAAGTGGAAAGAGAACGCAAACATTTTAAAACTTCCTCTCCTGCCTCCTTTTTCGGTCAACTAAGAATTAATAGGACTATTCCTGCCAAATCAGAACAGTCGGAGGGTATGTATATACACATGTTGAATTTGCTTTTCAAGCATCTCTAGAACATGAGACAATTTTTGAAAACAGATATGCATTGGCAGTACCCATTTTTTTTAAAAGGTAGCCTTTTACTCACTACTTGGAGACTGCCATGTTAGTAAGAAAAATTAAGAAGGCTCCAAAATTTTGTTAATTCCTCCCCCCTTCTGAACATTTTAGAAACAATAAGTACATTTGTGAAGTCGTAGGCTTTCATGGCCGGCATCCATAGTTTTTTGTGGGTTTTTCAGGCTGTGTGGCCATGTTCTAGAAGAGTTTCTTTATGAGGTTTCACCAGCATCGATCCATGATGCATTCGCCAGATGCTGGCAAAACGTCAGAAAGAAACTCTTCTAGAACATGGCCACACAGCCCGAAAAACCCACAAAAAACTATAATAAGTACATTTTCTTTTCACCTCAAACCAAACAATTAACCACTTGATTAACTACCGTATTTTCCGATGTATAAGATAACTGGGCATATAAGACAACCCCTAACTTTTCCAGTTCTAAATAAACATTTTAAAAATCAGATTTGATTTCAATATGGTAATTTTAATTCAAATGCTTATGACATGCAGGTACTTTGCAGGAAAACTGTCACTTATAAAAACAACAAACTACAGCTCCCATGTTCCCTAGCATTTATTTCTGAAGTGTGTTTTGGACCTTATTTTTTAAAAAAATAGTCCAGATTTAAAAGCTGCTTTAAAAATTATTTCCAGCTCCCAGCTACGAGATGGTTGGGAGGAAATGAGAAAGTATTGGGGGGAAGGACTGCCAATATACTAGCTGATGCATTCTGGGGTATGTACAATTTGCAGCCAAGTAAGTGACTCTGGGCATGTCACACACTCTCAGCCTCAGAGAGTGGTAATGGCAACCCCCATTTGAAGAAACATGCCAAGAAAACCCTATGATAAGGTTGCCTTCGGGTCACCATGAGTCAGAAAAGACTAGAAGACACACAAGAACAACAAAAAAGTCTGCAATTGTTTCATAGGTAGTACATGGGAATAGGAGCCAGCATGGTGTAGTGGTTTGAGTGTTGGACTACCACTCTTGAGACCTGGATTTGATTCCCCACTCTGCCATGAAACCCACTGGGTGAACTTGGACAAGCCACACACTCTCAGCCTCAGGGGAAGGCAATGGCAAAACTCCTCTGAGCGAATCTTGCCAAGAAAACTCCATGATCACCATTAAGTCAGGAACAATTTGAAGGCACACAATATACACATATAACCTCCAAGTTAAGGAAATTGGTTCTCCTTTAGATAAATCTTCAAGGGTACACTCTCTCTCTCTCTCTCTCTCTCTCACACACACACACACACACACACACATTGTGCAGAATTATTTGTTAAAGAAGCCATGCCCAAGCAACACATCAACTTTGGCTGAGTCTGCATTGCAGAAATTTATTAAAGCAGTTTGACACCGCTTTAAATGCCCTAGCTCAAGGCTATATAATTCTGGGATTTGCAGTTTTGTGAGATATTTAGCCTTTTCTGTCAGAGAGCTCTGGTACCACAAAGCAAACTGCAGATCCTAGGGTCCATAGGATGGAGCCATGGCAGTTAAAGTGGTGTCAAACTGTATTATTTCTGCAGTGCAGATTCAGGCTGTATCCATACTGTAGAACTGGCTTCCTTCTCCTTCTCCCTTCGTTCTCATCCTCCTCCTCCTCCTCCTCCCTCCTGGCTCTCTCCTTTTTCTCCCTTCGTTCTCATGCTCCTCATCCTCTCTCCTGGCTTCCTCCTCTTTCTCCCCTCATTCTCTTCCTCCTCCTTCTCTCTCCTGGCTCCCTTTCCCTTCTCCCTTTGTCCTCCACTTGTCTCCCTTCCCCTCCCCCTTCATCCTCATCCTCCTCCTTCTCTACCCAGCGTATAAGATGACCCCAACTTTTCAGACCCTTTTCCAGGGTTAAAAAATTGTCTTATACGCTGGAAAATACGGTACTTGCAGTGCATTACTTCCAAGCCCTGGCATATAGCAAGCAGTAGGTGTGGGTGCGTTTGCTTGTAGTTGTTTGCTAACCAAACTGTAAAAGTGAAAATGAAAGTAAACATCTTGCCAAATCTGTACCTGAAGGAGACTTGAAAAATAAATTAAGCCTGGAGACAAGGTGGGATATTTGCATATCAGGAACTCCTAGAAGTTACCAGCAACGAAGCTGCTTACTGTTTTTGTCAGTGAAAAGAAAGTGAACCATTTTCTTTCTTTCCACATCTGTATTTGTCTAGGCCTCATGTAGCAGAAGGAAACAGTCAGCTTGAGTTATACTCTGTACTTTATACTGTTATAATGACATAGTCCCAGCTTCGGATATCATAATCATCTTCCTCTTCTTTGTCCTCACATTGACAATGCTTAGCCAGAAGCCTGGGATAAATTTTTTTATACAAAGAAAAACAAAGATGTAAGAGGGAGAGTATGGGTCTGTCCACACAGGCCAAAAGGTACAGTGTTCCCCACAATCCCAGGGCTAGGATCCTGGCAAATCTAGCAGACCGGACATGTATCCAGTGGATCCAGCCTGATCCCCAGGTAAAAGAGCCTTAGCGCAAGTCTAAATGATCCACTGTTTCCCATGGAGTTTCTCTTAAACTATGCAGCAAACCCCATAGAGCCCAGCTGGCCCACACACCCCTGACCTTACTCTCTGTTGCAGCTAGTGAGAAGCCCCTCATCACTGCCTCTGATGTTGAAACAGGGCATCTGGCAATGTGTGTGCAGCCAGACACACTGTTTCAATATCAGAGGTTGTGAAGGGGGGGGGGCTTCTCATTAGCCCCAATAGAATAGTAAGGCAAGGGGTGTGCGATGATAGTGGGTTCATGGCATGGGGATGGGTGGGTGTATGAACACCCACTTGTCTCCAAATCAGCCCAGGGACCAATCCTGGTTAGGCCTCAAGGCTGGAAAGTACAGGGTCAACCAATGCTTCCCTGGCCTGTTTGCTCAGCCCCTAAGGGCACTCTATTGGAACCATGGGATTTTAATCCCTTGATGGTCAGATGTGAAAGCATCAAAATCACATAGCTGTCCTCTGTCTAGTTCACCTCAGTCTAAAAAGGATATTAAAGTCACTTCAATCCCATACATATTTTGGACACATACATCCTGCTAAGTTCCACGTGCTTTATTGGCACGTACATTATGTACAGAATTGCAGTCTTGGGACTGAAACAGATGGCCCTTTGCACTGCCTTCCAGGCAGATTGGGACCATGGTGTTTACATGCCGCATGCTCCCAAGCTGCCTGGAAGCTGCTTGGCAGTTTACATGGGGGCAGCTTCATGACACTGCATCAGTGTGACATTTTCATACCCCACGCTGATGGAGCATCATGAAGCCGGCTTCTGGCTGTGCCGCGGGTGGCAAAGATGGCTTTTTGCTGCTGGAAAAGAAGTGTCTGTTTGCCGCTCCTTTTTCGGGTGGCTTCAAGGCGGATTGGAGCTGCAGCCTGCGGTTGCCACAGCCCCGATCTGGCTTTGGAAGGGGCAGCCATCTATTTCGCCTCTTAGTGTGTTTTTACTTTATAATACCACCCATGGGAACATTTAATATTTTTTATTTCATGTTTTTCCCCTGTGAGCTGCTTTTCCTTTTTTTTTTTAGCCGTCTCTGCACCAAATTATAAGCATTACATATTTACATTTGCCCATTTATTATTTAATTGAAGGCATGCTTCACAATAATAATACTAAGCTCATTAAATTGTTCCATCCAACACAAATTGGCATTTTTGTAATATGCCATTATTCTGACAGGATCCAATACAAATGCATTTGAAGGATATCAGACCGTTTATTCAAATGTGCATTGTCTGAACTTGAACTAAGCAGCTTTAAGGTTTAGCCTGGTCCAGAAAATGAACTGAAACAACTAATTGATGAGTTCACCTTGCTGCTTCAACTAAAATGCTACAAACAAATTTTTTGTTTGGAAAACAAGAAATGTTATAGTTATTCATCCAGGAACATTTGTTAAGAAAAGAGACTGACCTTTTACCCTGTCCCCTTTGTGCAAATGAATCTCCCCTTCTCCTTGAGGTTGATATGGCTTCACAACGATAAATAGTCTTCCAGGTACAGCACTGTAAAGTTTGCGTTTTGTACCCTGATATTCCAAGGCAGATATAGTATCCTTGTTGGCACTGGGGTTATAACTGGCACTGGAAGAAGGGCAAAATGAAACCACATTATTTTACTTTTTAAACTAGGCATCTCTTCTTTTCTTTTCTTTTCAGCCACCTCATGAAATATGACCATACCAACCAGATTGCTAGTGTTTCATAAAGCACCACCCACCAGATAGTGCTAACCATCAAATAAACTTCTAAGTGGAAAAGGTCAAATGCAAAATCACAGAAGCTGACTCCAAGTTTCTAATCCACTGGTTAAATAAAATGACACATACACCAAGATAACAATTCAGGTGTTTATCACTTAATGGTTAGGTTTACATCTGGAACACAATAGCAGCCAAAGAGATAAAACAACAAAGTATAATATCCACCATTAACAGCAATTAATTAACATAAATGTAATTAATGTTTTCATCTTTCGGAAACTGGAGGACAGGGATTGCCCCACACATCCCCTACTGACTGTTTTGGGGATCATACTTTTTCACTAAGCATCTTTCACTGCCAATGTATTTCAGAGGTACCTTTATTTTTTAAAAATGGGGGAAACTTATAGTGGGGAAAGAGTTAAGCAGTGTGACCTCACTTCTGTTTTTCTACTCAAAATGGCAGTCTCTTGTCTTTAATTCTGAAATTCTGGAACTTTATTACACACTTCCCTCATAGTTCAAGCAAAATAGATGGTAACAAGGTATCCAGTATTGACTGTGTAATATAAATATGTCTTGGAACCTCATGCCCTCAGAAGCTGAACCAATATAGCCAATATAAGAATTAAATAGAATTTATAATTAGAAGAAGATGGAGAAGCTTCATCCTCTCTGCAGCAATAAGATCAGGGGTAGAACATGAACTCGCTAATATCAAGAATAAGAATAAAGCTAGGTAAGTATATTAAATCATGCCCTATGAGGAGCAGCTTAGGAAGGGGAGTATGTTTAGCCTGGGGAAGTGAAGCTTAAGGGGTTACATGATAGCCTTGTTGAAGGGATGACATATTGAGGATGGAGAAAGCTTGTTTTCTTCTACTCCAAAAATTAGGATATGGAGCAATGTATTCAAAGCACAGGAAAAGAGATTCCAACTAAACATTAGGAAGAACCTCCTGGCAGTAAGATCTGTTCGACAGTGGAACACACTCCGTCGGAGAGTGGTGGAGTCTCCTTCTTTGAGTTTTTTTTAAAGAGAGGCTGGATGGACATCTGTTGGGGGTGCTTTGATTCTGTGTTCCTGCATGGCAGGGGGTTGCACTTGATGGCTCCTGTGGGTTTTTCGGGCTGTGTGGCCATGTTCTAGAAGAGTTTATTTCTGACGTTTTGCCAGCATCTGTGGCTGGCAGTTTACATGGGGGCAACTTCATGACACTGCATCAGTGCGACATTTACATACCCCACACTGATGGATCATCATGAAGCCGGCTTTCTATCTACAACTTCACATTACACACTTTTATTTCAAAAACTGTTACCGAATCTCACAATCTGCTTCTCTCCTATGAATGTGCTGTGCTTAGCATAACTGTGCAAGATTTAACAAGCAACTTCTAGATTCAGTTCTGTTAATTTTTAAAAAAAATATTAATGTGTGAATTCCACTATACACATTCCTAATGAAGTTTAAATTGCATACTGGAAAGCATCAGGTGTCAACACTTAAATATTCTGATTACATTGTTTAGTTGGAATTTATGTATAGCCAATTATACAGTTCATCTGAATATTGAAAAAAATGTAGAACATTTGGACCCAACATCATGATAAATTATCTCAATTTGTTTGCTATAATTATCATTGATGCAGGAAAGGATTTTCAGAAGTGCTCAGATAAATGTTCTGCTCAACTCTGACAAAACAGAAATAGACGCCAAAACCTCAGAATAACAATTGATGTTAGGTGCCAAACCTTTTGCAGAAGTAAAATCATGCTGCTACTGGAAAATCCCTGGACAATGTCTAACTACATGTACAAGTGTTTTAAATGTTATGTGAAATAAAGTTTTTAAAATGGTTCAAGGACTATTGGAGAGGAAATAACAATTAAAAAAAGAGATACACAGTCTAGGAATTCCTATAGACCAGGTTGAAAGGACAAACATAGTTGTGATGGAATGAATGGACAGAAACAATTGCACAGAGTGGAGCTCAATGATAATACATTTGAAACTAAGCTATACAACAAATTGAAAATGGATCCTGGATATTACCCCTGTAGTTAAAATGGAAGCTTCTCATGAAGAGAATAAATTACATTTATCTGTGGTTTTTGCTCAAGCAGCTATAAATGTTACCATTGTTTTTGACAATGGGTGTAACTTCAAAACCTGCCACTCCTTGTATCACCCCCCTCCCCCCTGGTACTTCTACTAATGATCACAGTAAGGTATCTCATTTCTTTCTTCTATCTTTATCCTCTGCTTTTTCTCTTCAGTTATGGCTGGAAGATAACAGTAAAGAGACTAGCAGTAAAGATTCAGGCGAGGCATCATGGCACAAGGCTCATTTGTATTTATACATGTATTTGTCACCAATCTAAAGTACCCATGCAATAATTTTCAATTTTTTAAAAAATGGAATATTGAAAGGTCACCTGACATGCCGGTGTTGCTGCCGTTTTGCATCCTCTCCTAACCTATTTAATGAGGGTGAACGGCTCCGAGAGGATGAAGTGTAGCTCCCAACTGTTCTCACAGTTCCATTGGGATTATTCTGCATCTGTTGCAGTAGGTGAGGTGAAAGGCTACGGTGTGAAGAAGCTAAAGAAGATGCTGACCAGTCAGGAACATTGACGTTCAGATTATTATCGCTGTTGGATCGAAGCAAGACACGAGGTGTTGCCAATGTACTTTGAGGCCTCCGTCTTCTATTTGAATAAGTAGGAGCCTCTCTAAATGGCACTAAATTGAAAGGGAGACAGAATACAAAATTATTCTCCAGCAAACACATCTGATTTTAATCAAACATATCTGATTACCCAGGCACCCACCCCCTAAATCAGCAATATACAGTACCCCGTGAAATAGTATGTGAAAGAGACCAAGTATGCTTTGACTGATTGTCTAATCAAGATGAGCACTAGAATTATATTTAAACTGCAATTAAAATTAAAGATAACTTTTTGGAGAATCTCACTGAATTAATAAGCAATAAAGCTCCACATTACTTGAAAATCTCAGTGACATATTTCACTGTAAAGTCCAGAACTAGAGAATGACATTCAGCAATGAATGCTAACAATTTCTGACTCATGAACAATAAGCACTTGTTGGCAATCTCATAAAAACATATTCATTCCTTTTTAATATGGTAAGGGGGGCATACTAGACCAAGGACCTCTTTTCCTTCGTTTCAATTTACCTTTCTATCATCAAAGAACTTACTGTTTTCAAGGAGGCTGTCCACATTACTAAGATCCCCAGAAAACCAGGGATCTTCATTGTGTGGAAAGCCTCGATGAAAACAGAAACCTCTTCTCTTCAGATACATTACCTTCCATGTAAACAAAGTGACGACAGAAAGAATTTGGTCTAGATGTTTGCCTGCTCCTGTGTGATGAGTAAAACCTGAATAGGGGTTATTATTAATTTACTGAGGTTATCATAATGTCGGAATCCACACAAACTCTTGTTACTTTTATATGGGTTTTTTGAAACAAGATTTATCAATATTGTAGTTTGTGAGGTTGGTTCATTTCTTTTAAAGCACTATTGCAAAGTAACCTTGCTTTAAAGATCAGACACCATGATAAACTGTATTTAATTAAAAATGGAAGTGAACACTTTCAATCACCTCCTTTAAACATGATCACATGAACATAAACCATATTTTGCTGTTACAGCAGTAGCAGATTGCTGTGTAGGAAAGCAGTGGCTTCCTCCTGTTATAGTGTTCCCACTCTTTCAGTAGGTACTAAATATCAGGTGCACTGGATTGCATGGTGGTTAATGATGTACCTAAGTAACATAAATTACTTATGTTCGATCTGTAGGGAGAGGCGGGAAATAATAATAACAATAACAATAATAACAATAATAACAATAATAACAATAATAACAATAATAACAATAATAACAATAATAACAATAATAATAATAATATTAACAGCTCAAACCTTTCTTCATTAGATTGGCCCTGAGTAAGGGGCTATGCAGACGGGTAGGAAAAGGTGACCTGAAGTTGCCTTTTCCCTAAGCTACAGAAACTGCACTGCATGCCCTGAGGTTGCCCTAAATGGGGATGGAGCAACTGCACTGGGGGGAGTAATGCAGCTTTTCCAAGGCTGTATTGAATCCCCAGGAACTGCACCGCCAGCCCCAAGGACACCACAAAGGGAGACGGAGCAACCGCATGGGCCGGCAGCAGCTGCTTTAATTTTTTTTCATTCTCAAATGCATGCACACGTGCGCAGGACTATCCCTCCACACCTGTGCATCTGTGCAGGAAAACACTCCTGTCCCAGGACCTGTCATAGGCTAATATACAGCCTGTCACTCTCTGTGTACAAAGGTGAATGAAGTTTGGCATCCCTGTGCACCTGCACACGACCTGTTATAGGGTGGTATACAGTCTGTCATTTCATTTGTACAAAGATGACTGAAGTTCGGCATCCCTGTGCACCTGCACAGGATCTGTCATACACCCACATATCATGCAAGGATTCGCTGACCTCCGCTTCCTCCCAAAGAATGGATACCATAGACAGGTGCCACTGTCTGACTGTGCCACCCTTGGGGTGAAGGAATGGGTTTGTCAACTGAAAAGACACTCCATCATCCTCCACAAAACATGTCCCACACAGATCGGGGGGAGGGGAGAGGTACATGCAAGGGAGATTTGTGTGGACAGACTTCTGCCAGGAAGGAGAAGGAGAAGGAGACTTTCCAGGTCAGTTTCTGCCAGGAAGGGAAAAGGAAAGCAGTTTCTGAGCAGCCATATTGAATGGGCCTTTGAGGTTGTTGTTTTTTGTTTTTTGCCTCGATTGCTATGCAGAGGGGTGGGTTATAAATAAAATTTATTATTATTATTATTGTTGTTATTGTTCAGAGGAAGAGAGACAGAGACTTGCCTCCAGAATAAGGTAGCATCTAGGAGCTCTCTGTAGAGTTAGAAACCCAGTTGATTGAGCTCGCTGACAGAGCTTGGTGAAAAGACCAAGAGAATAGGGGCCCTTTACATGGGCCTTTACCAGGGGACTTTTTAAGGGAGAAGCCCACAGTCCTGTTTCACTGCTCACTTAAGATTTCTCAATACGGACACTGAGGGAGTTGCTGCAGTCACCTGCAACACTTGTGGGATGTTTGTCTTCTTGCCAAGAGATGTGGGGAACTTCAACTACACCAAGTGCAAGTTCATAGCCCTCCTGGAAGAGAAAGTCAAGCAGCTGGAGGCCCAGGTAGCTACACTTCAGCACATTAGGGAGCAAGAGGTTTTCCAGGACAGAGTGGAACGAACGGTCTTGGATGGGGACCACATAGAGGAAGTTGTTGAGGAGGAGGTTATTTCATGCACACAGGAGGTGGACATCTGGAGGAATGTCACACACAGAAGTAAGGAAACCAGGGATTGTTCTGGGAGTTTACAGCTACAGAATCGATTTGAAGCTCTCTCCCTTATCAAGGATGGAGAGAAAGAGCAGCAGGGACAGTCCTCAGGGACAGTGCAGGGGACCCTAAGAGTGCCACCTCAGGAAACAACCACTGCTAAGCCTCGGAGGAGGCATGTGGTGGTGGTTAGGGACTCCTTGTTGAGGGGCACAGAAGCAGTGGTTTGTGGGCCTGACAAGATGTCCTGGGAAGTGTGTTGTTTCCTTGGGGCAAAAATCCATGATGTGACAGTGAAGTTGACAAGACTTGTCAAGCCTACTGACCATTACCCCTTCCTCTTGGTCCATGTGGGAACCAATGATACTGCAAGGCACAGTCTTCAGAATATCAGAAGATTATGAGGCTTTGGGTAGGAAGCTGAAAGAACTAGACTCACAAGTTGTTATCTCATCTCTTCTCCCAGTTGAAGGGAATGGTCCAGGAAGGGAGTGGAAGATAGCAGACGTGAATAACTGGCTCCGTAGATGGTGCTGCCAAGAATGATTTGGATTCTTAGATCACGGGTTGCGGTTCCATGAGGGTGGACTTCTAGCAAGAAATGGCCTGTATCTCACACCAATTGACAGAAGCATTTTTGCCAATAGTCTCAAACATTTGATCAAGAGGGCTTTAAACTGAATCATGTTGGGGAGGGAGACAGTATCTTGGAAGGTATCTTGGAAGGCAGGAGTACATCATGGGCTGGAAATAATAATCAACGTGTTATAGAGGGAACAAGGCAAATGATGCAAAGGTCCAACAGTGGGAGGATAAAAACTGCACATAAGCAGCAAGTGGGGAAGACATGTGCTCTTAGATGTCTCTACACTAATGCACAGAGCATGGGAAATAAACAAGATGAACTTGAACTCCTAGCACAACAAAGCAAATACGATATAATAGGCATCACTGAAACCTGATGGGATGAGTCTCACAATTGGAATGTAGGAACAGAGGGGTATAACCTTTTAAAGAGAAATAGGCCAAACAGGAAAGGAGGAGAAATAGCATTATATGTCAGGGATGTTTACACCTGTGAAGAGATCCAGGATTTAAATCCTGGAAATCAGGTGGAGAGCATCTGGATAAAAATTAAAAGGGAAGGAAAGAACAGGGATGTTATTGTGGGAATCCCACAGACTCCAAAGTCAGACTGAGGAATTGGATAATGCCTTTCTAGAACAAATGACCACACACTCAGAAAGGAGAGATGTAGTAGTGATGGGTGACTTCAACTATCCTGATATTTGCTGGAAGTCAAACTCAAACTTCAAGGTCTAGCAAATTCCTCACTTGCCTCGAAGACAATTTCTTTGTCCAAAAGGTGGAAGAGGCAACAAGGGGATCAGCTATTTTAGATCTGATCCTAACCAACAGAGACGCCCTGGTCAATGGGGTGCAAGTGGTGGGATCTTTAGGTGGGAGTGATTATGTTCTCCTGGGTTTTCTTATACAGTGGAAAGGAGAAGCTAGGCATAGTCAAACACTCATTCTAGACTTTAGGAAAGCTGATTTCAACAAACTTAGGGAAACACTGGGAGTGATCTCCTGGTCAGAAATACTAAAGGAGAAGGGAGTTCAGGATGGATGGGAGTTTCTCAAAAGGGAGATACAGAAGACACAATCTCAAACTGTTCTAATGAGAAGGAAAAATGGGAGGTGTCTCAAGAAACCAGGTTGGATGACAAAAGAACTTTCAACTGAACTAAGTTTTAAATAGTAGATGTATAAGAAATGGAAAAGGGGCGAAATCACTAAAGAGGAATTCAAACAAATAGCTACATATGTAAGGGTAAATTCAGGAAAGCCAAAACACAGAATGAGCTGAGGCTTCCTAGAGGGGTTAAGAACAATAAAAAGGGCTTTTTTGGGTTTGTCCGTAGCAAAAGAAAGAAGGAGGAAATGGTAGGGCCACTGTGCAGAGAAGATGGAGAAATTTTAACAGGAGACAGAGAAAAGGCAGAACTACTCAACACTTCCTTTGTTTCAGTCTTCTCACAAAAAGAAAAGGGTGTTCAACCTGAGGAAAATGGAGCAGAGGACACAATAGGGGAAATGCAGCACAAAATAAGTACAGGAATACCTGGTTAACCTAAATGAATTTAAGTTTCCAGGACCAGATGAACTACATCCAAGGATATTAAAAGAACTGGCAAATGTAATCTTGGAGCCACTGGCAATAATCTTTGAGAACTCCTGGAGAACAGGAGAAGTCCCAGCAGACTGGAGGAGGGCAAACATTGTCCCCATCTTCAAAAAGGGGAAAAAAGAGGATCCCAACAACTATCGCCCAGGTAGTCTGACATCAATACCGGGAAAGATTCTAGAACAGTTCATTAAACAGAGAGTCTGTGAACATTTAGAAGGGAATGCCATAATCACTAAATGTCAACATGGGTTTCTCAAAAACATGTCATGCCAAACTAATCTGATTTCTTTTTTTGATAAAATTACCAGCTTGCTAGATGAAGGGAATGTGGTAGACATAGCATATCTTGATTTCAGTAAGGCTTTTGACAAGGCCCCCCACGATATTCTTGCAAACAAGATAGTAAAATGTGGGCTAGATAATACAACTGTTAGGTGGATTAGTAAGTGGTTGACTGACCAAACCCAAATGGTGCTCAGCAATGGCTCCTCTTCATCCTGGAGAGAAGTGACCAGTGGGGTGCCACAGGGTTCTGTCCTGGGCCCAGTGCTATTCAACATCTTTATCAATGATTTGGATGAAGGAATAGGGGGCATGCTTCTCAAATTTGCAGATGACACCAAATTATTGCTAATACCCCAGAAGACAGGATGAACATTCAAAATGACCTTAATAGATTAGAAAACTGGGCCAAAGCTAACAAAATGAGTTTCAACACAGAGAAATGTAAGGTACTGTACTTAGGGCAAAAAAATGAAATGCATAGATATAAGATGGGGAACATCTGGCTTAATGAGACTACGTGTGAAAGGGATCTAGGGGTCCTAATAGACCACAAGTTGAACATGAGTCAACAATGTGATGCCGCAGCTAAAAAGACCAATGCAATTTTAGGCTGCATTAATAGAAGTATAGTATCTAGATCAAGGGAAGTAATAGTGCCATTGTATTCTGCTTTGGTCAGGCCCCACCTGGAATACTGTGTCCAGTTCTGGGCACCACAATTCAAAAAGGATGTTGCAAAACTGAAGCATGTCCAGAGGAGGGAGACTAAAATGGTGAAGGGTCTGGAAAACCTGCCCTACAAGAAACGACTAAGGGAACTGGGTATGTTTAGCCTGGAAGAAGAGACGGATAAGAGGGGATACGATAGCCTTGTTTAAATATTTGAAGGGATGTCGTATTGAGGAGGGTGCTAGCTTGTTTTCTGTTGCTCCAGAGAATAGGACTCAGAACAATGGATGCAAGCTACAGGAAAAGATATTCCACCTCAACATTAGGAGGAATTTCTTGACAGTGAGAGCTGTTTGACAGTGGAACACACTCCCTCGGAGTGTGGTAGAGTCTCCTTCTTTGGAGGTCTTTAAACAGGGGCTGGATGGCCATCTGTCGGGGATGGTTTGATTTTGAGTTCCTGCATGGCAGGGGGTTGGATGGCCCTTGTGGTCTTTCCAACTCTATGATTCTATGATTCTAGACTTGGGCCTGCTGAAATTTCCAAACAGGTTCAAAACGCAGCCCCATGTAGAGTGCATTGCAACAATTCAAATGGGATGTAATCAAGGCCTTTGGTACTATAGCCAGAACTGATTTTTCAAGGAATAAGCATAACTGGTACATTACTCTTAACTGTGCAAATGCACACCTGACCACAACTGAAACCTGTGCATCCAGGCTCAACCCAAACTACAAGGCTGAGATTTCATGGGGAGCTTAACCATAGCTTCATGATTTTGAAGATTGTGGAACAGGCTGAATTCCTATTCTCCAATCTGCCTTTCAATGACCAGGAGCATCTCTGTCTTATCTAGATTAAGGGCCTTTGCAGACTGCTAGAAATAGTGCAAATTGGGTCCACTTTAACTGCCCTGGCTCAGTGCTAGGGAATCATGGGAATTGTATTTTTTTCTGAGACATTGAGCCTTCTCTGTCAGAGAACTCTGGTGCCACAATAAACTACGGTTCCTATGATTCCCTAGCACTGAGCCAGGACAGTTAAAATGGACTCAATTTGCACTATTTCTGGCAGTCTGCAAAGGCCTTAAGTTGCAATTCATTTACCCTCATCAAGTCTGATAATAGATACCAGTCCACAATTGAGAGAGCTTTCTTGGAATCCAATGGGAAGAAGAAATTGATTTGGGTGTTATCAGCGTTCCAAATTTGAAAACTCTAGATAACCTCTCCCAGTGATTTCATGTAGATATTAAACAGAATGGGAGACAGAACCAAGCCCTGAGGCCACAATGGTGAGGGCATAGAACAGGCATCCCACAGCACCACCTTCTGAGTTTGGCTCTCCAGAAAGACCAGAACCATTGTAAAACAATGCCCTCAAGTCTCATCCCAGAGAAGTGGCCCAGAAGGATACCATGGTCAATGATCCTGAAAGCGCCCAAGAGGTCCAGCAGAACCAGTAGGAACACACTCTTCTTATCCATTTCCCTATGTAGGAAATCCACCAAGGCAACCAAAGCTCCTCTCTGTTCCATATCCAGGCCTGAAGCCATACTGAAATGAATCTATATAATCTGTTTTATCCCATAATACCTGGAGCTAGGAAGCTACTGCATGGTCTAGAATGTGGTTCAGGAAAGCAATATTGGAAACTGGTCTGTAATTCTCTAGCATGGTGGGTTCAGTAATGACCTTACCACAGTCACTTTTAGGCAAGACAGAACCCTGCCTTGTTGCAGTGAGGCACATACCCACTCCACCTCTGATTGCTTTCAGAAGCCAGGAAAAGTAAGGGTACAATTCACACATGGTGGTTCTCACTTCTCCAAGGATCCTGCCCATATCCTCAGGCTGCACAAATTGAAATGCATCCAATAATACAGGATAATCAAGTGCCAAGGTGACTGTAATATGGGGGCAATAGTGTACAGGATTTTACTAAGGACTGTTCAGATTATCTTTGGTGAGCATGCAGTAAATTCACAAATGTCAAATATTAATATAGAAGTCCCTACTCCAAGAGGAGAAACCTATAGCTCTCTGGGTGGGCTATATATCTCTTCATCTCTGATCACTGCCTAGGTTTTTTGGAAACTCGAGTCCAAGAACATCCAAGGGGCCCATCTCCTGCCTTTGTCAAAATGCAGAAACAAGTACACCGTTCATGGATAGGAAGGTAGGCTTCATGAGGAAAAATAAGAGAACAGTGTGGCATAATATTGATTCCACTTACCAAGCCTTTGGGTGTACATGCCATGTTACTTTTTATACATACTGTTCCACTTGATATAACTTTTCAAGACACACTAACAATATGAACCAGCCATCAACTGACATTGCTGGAGAATAATTTTTTCTGTCAAAGCAAAAGCTAACTGAAAGATCTGTCACATTGACTAACCATGATTATCTCTTCACAGTCATGAAGCTATGGTATTTTGCTTTTCAACTTCTACAACATAACTGGGTTGGGATGTTGTATTTCAGCCAGTTTAGAAGTCTTTTCAGGAGAAAGAGACTGAAAAGGAAAAAGGATAGTAGAAGCCTCGGGAATTCACTGATCTTTTAGCAAGAACATTTAGCTTGCATAAGGGTGTTGAGTTTATTGGATTGAGTTTTGATCCTCAGAATGGAACATTATACAACTTGTTGACTGTCATCAAGATAATCTATGCTCCAGAAGCCATCCCATGAAACAAAGATTCTCACCTCTTTTGAAAGTACAATATTGAATTTTCTGCTGCTCTTGGAATTAGAGCTTGTTACCCAACATGCTGCTGCTTAAACGTTACGTAAATCCATGGCCCTCTAACACAAATTAGAATGTTTACATAGCCCATCTGTCTGTCCACAATTACACATGAGAGAGAATTTTAATTTCCCCTCCTCACTCACCATCACTAAATCATTACAAAATCAATTGTAAAATTCAAAGTCACAATACTGTCTAGTTCTAGAAATTAAGTTTAAAAAAACTCACGTGAACTATTTTCATGTTTTTTGTTTATAATATTTTGTAACATTTAAGGAATTGTCAGCCAAGTCTCAGGGTGCTTCATTACCTGAAACAGCTTTATCAGAACTGTCCAATGCTACACTCAAAGCTGAATCCTAAATCTGGTAAGCCAGCCAGCGGATTTGCATTAAGGCCATCTTAAGGTGGCCCAAGGCCACTGGCAAAAAGTGTGGCAGAAATCTGCTCCTTGCTGACAGCCCATTTGAAATCTGGTAAGCCAGCAAGCATTTTTCCACCACCAGAACGGATGATGATGTTATGCAAACAGTGGGAAAATAGCCATGTGCTAACAGCTCCCAAGAGTCAATGCGAAAGGCCACACCAAAAATATCTGAGATTTCAGAAAGCAAAAAGTCTCGTTTTCAGACTTTGGTCTTTATCTATTACTGCAATTCTACCACATCACCCCTCAACCCAGATGAAAGCAATGACAACCCTTCTCTGGACAAATCTTGGAAAGACAACCCTGCAACAGGTTTGCCTTAGGATTATGTTGTAAGAATGCTGCAACTGTGTGAAGGGGAACTCCCACAGTCCCAGAGCCTTTCCTTGATGTGTACTGGAATACTAACCAATGGTATGAGGCAAATTTTATTTTCCCATATTTTGAAGGAGGATTTCAGACATTTCTAATAAAGACATACTGAATAGCTTTTCACTCATTACTTCATTATTTTTCTGCCTTTATCACTATAGGAAACAGCTGTGATCATGGATAAATAACTATTTAAACCCTGGACAAGTATTGCAGTGAAATGAGTTCTACTCTGTTGCCCAGGGTGGTGTGAAAATTGGCAAAGGTTTGCATTGGAAAGGAAGCCTGGTTTGCAGACTGCTCATGGCTTTGATTTTTAAAAAGTATTTAACATAACAATTAGCAGAACTTTTCTCATAATGAAGTTTTTATTTCACACAAAGGGGTGAAGCAGATGGGCAGCTTGAAGCAGCCTCTGTCTGCTCCAGCTGTGATCACCCTCCAATTGGCCAGGGACTGTAGTGACTAAACGGCCCACTTTGAAAGCGGGGCACCGCCATAGTCCCAAATGGGCCACCAGCAAGGAGCAGATTTCCGCCGCTCTTTTTGTCAGTGGCCCTGGGCCACCTTAGACAGCCTCAATGCAACTTCCAGCCATGTCAGGGGCATGCATCATCTGCACGCCATGCTGCAAAGTAGCCAGAAGCCACTCCTTTAGGTTCATCTATTTTGGGCCAAAGTTATAGATAACAAGCTAACAAGTCTCAAGCTTTCCTGAGATGGCTCCTGAGTTCTCATGCAATCCTTTGCACTCCCCTCTGAA
The DNA here is from genome assembly GCA_026167975.1 of Phrynosoma blainvillii. Lineage (NCBI taxonomy): Eukaryota > Metazoa > Chordata > Lepidosauria > Squamata > Phrynosomatidae > Phrynosoma > Phrynosoma blainvillii. The sequence goes on from JANUYF010000001.1 coordinate 357,838,193, forward strand.
ATAACACACCAGCATTGCAAGTTTTCCAAATGAACTCTATGATGGGTGAACTTTATGATACACCTTTGGGCTGTAAGGAAGCTGACCATTGCTGAGTCCAAGTTCACTAAAAAGCCAAAATCTGATGCATAAGACACAAAACTAAGCCACTGCAAACTGTTGTGGTGCATGCTGTTTGCTGTTATAATTAACTTCTGCAACACATCTGGAATGCATGTAAAGATTGGCTTGCTGAAACTTGTATATGCACATTGACTGTTGTTGCTTGAAAGGGATGAGCAGATGACATTCACATCCCACTGCAATCATGTCAAAATTCTCAGCATGTATCTCTCACTGGAATTAAAGTACCAAAATTAAACCCAGAAACTGGCTTTTTTCCTCATTCCTTAAAAATTAATATTAACATTTAAATAAGCTTGTTTAAATAAGAAAACTGTCTCGAGGTATTCTGTAAAATGCAAATATGTTTTAACAATGATGAAAGGAATGAACTGCAATCAGTATGATTCTTCACTTCCCCTCCATCTGTTATGATCTAAATTTCTCTTTCAATAACTTAGCAAATTAAGTACATTAATGGGTTGTTTTTTAAAGCAAAAGAAAATTATGTTCATAAATGTGTATGGATGGATGCATATTGAAAGAAAGGAAGAGTGTGTGTCTTTAGATTTGTAGCTCTTATAGGTAGAGAAGTAGGGTATAAATATTGAAATTAATACGCTAAGGCTATATGGCACAAAATTCCAAATGTTAAAGCCAAAACCATGTTTCTTAAGAAAAATACATACTTGGTTCTACAGTACATGTCCATGCACCTTTTTTTTTTTAAAAAAAAAAATCATCATTATAGATTGTATTGATTGCCTACTGATTAGCCATTCAGCCACCTTAGCATTAGCCTTTCAGCAGGTTATATTTTAAAAAATATAAGTGGTATGTTAAGGGCAGCTTTTCAAACTTGGTATCTAGGGAAGGCCCTCAGAAATATATGTTGCTATTTAATCTGTGTGGTAGTATCCCCACTTTCAAAATAAATAAAGCATCCTGTCTTATATGAAATTTCAACATACACTTTGGACTGAACCTCAGATTACTGAACCCAGAAGATTTAAATGTAATGTCCTTTTGTCTCACTGAACTCAAGAGACTGGATTCACACTTGAGCTCAGCAGTTTCATAAGTCATGAAGAAAAGGACTAAGGTGACAATTTTCTCATATTCCCTCTTTCCCCACATACTCCAGCATCACCTTCCATCCTGTTCTAGAGGGATCCTGGGATTGCAAGGAGGTGGACAGAAATCAGAAAAGGGATGCTTCAACAGAAAGCCTCTACTGAATCCCATTACTTTCCTTTATTCTTTCATTTATGGACAGGCAAGTCCAGATCCATCCCTATGAAAGGCTTTCATCTTAAGTCCAGAGCAAACAAACTAACAAGAACTCAAAAAGTGATTTCTACATATTTCAGAATTCAGATTCCCTTTTTACACCATATGACAAGTGTAAAGGGCTTTTAACAGTTCTTGTACTAATTTTCACCTGATGCTAACAAAGCATTCATTTAAGGATAAAATACAAAAATCTTTTTTTAAACAATGTGAAAATGCCATGATTGTGGGATATGGAATGTATATTTTAATGCTGTAAGCCGCCCTGGTTGCATTGCGCAAAGGGGAGGGATAAAAAATATTATTATTATTATTATTATTATTATTATTATTATTAATGTTATGCATAAAATTAGTGATAAGCCTCTATTGCTACACAACTGCTGTATTTTCTTTTTCTCATTTCAGTTTGCACCCTTCAAGTGGGTAGATACTTCCGATACGCATTTCACGCATACTATTTATGTACAGTATAAACATATGTCATATTTTTAAAAGCCAAATGACAAGAATACACATGCTTTAAGTGTCACTGAGTTGCTTTTCATTTTTTATTTTCATTTATTTTCCAAAATTAATTAAAGTAGCCAAGCTATACAGATGAAAATATACAAACAGAACTAAAGCATGCTTCTAAGTAATTATCACTTCTTATGAATTAAATAACACTATCAAAATCCACTGAATATTTTTCCTTGATCATGTAAACTATATAAACCTAAAATGCCATAATAATACAAACCTTAAAAAACACCGTTACATTTAGCCAAATACATATACTAGGCATTAACAGAGCTTTATCTCTAAACTGAACATAAGGTTTCTTTGAGACACACTAAAATAAGTCACATGCAAGCTCCTATAATGAGTTGTCTAAAAGGACAATCTAACATAAAGGAATCCTGGAAAAAATACAGAAGGAACCTAGTATAATTATACAGTAAGTAAGTGGATCATATTAAGCAAGCAGAAGAAAATAACAGTTCCCAAGCATCAAGTCCTTTGCGTTCAGTGCTTACCTTCTTTCTTTGTTAAGGCATTTAACAAAGACTTCATTTTCCCTTTCACTTTAGCAGCAATCCTCTTATTACATAACCCCTGATGAAATGAAAAAGGAATAAAAGCTACCCAGTTTCTATGTATTTTAACTGACTGCACCCTGACATAAGCAGCAGGTTTCTGGGCACTGTATAACTAGAAATATAGCTGGGCATCCAGTTCCCAGCATTCTGGTGACAAAGCCCACCCCACATTCTGTCTGTCAGCTGGGAGCCAACTCTGCGTAGACTGGAGCTGCTCAAAAAATCTTGCTATCTTTCATAGTATTAGTCATGTGAACACCATCGGCGCAGTCTTTCAAACATTCTCCTGGTTTTGTAATGGAGACATTTATGAGTAAGGGAAGAGGGATGACTGAAGCAAGGGGAAGCAGTGCAGGCTGAATGGGGTCAAAAGTAATATTTGGAGAGGGAGGAGAGCAGTTATTCATCTTAGTTCATGGCAGCATTTCAGAGGCTAGAAGGAAAATATTGAAAGATCTGGAAATTGTGGACCTGGTGAAAACCAGACCAAAAAAAGCTTCCTGATACTTATATGCTTTTTTGACTACACTGTTAGTATACAATTAATCAATTCCAAGTTTCACATGTTTTCAGAACATTCAGATAAAATTGCCAGCCCAATTTTTTTAAGGTACAATTGTTTCTCTTTGGTTTACAGAAATCTTCTTCCACTAAAATACAGTTTTTCTTCCCAAATGGATATAAAACAAAAACTCATTATGCTGTTGATTTTCAATAAAGCTTTTCAAAGGTATTATTTGGGAGAATGGATGTCTGGATATATAGCAAAAGGTTTCTAACAACCCAATTGTGAAATTTTTACTCAAAACAGTTCTAACTTCAACACAATTTTCTTTCAAGTAAGTTTGTACAGGATTCAAGCTTTTACAAGAGATAACGCTAATGAAAATTAATTTGAAAGGAAGGAGTCACTTTACATATATAATACTTTACTTCTCACAAAACTGATGCAGCATTATATTTTAATAACCTGAACGTTTTACTACTACCATATACAAAATCAACTGTGGTCTTATAAAAGGAACTAGCCTAAACTTGAATAAATGGACTGTTTACTAATAATAGTTGTTTGACTGCAGTGCTATCTGCCTCTTGTTGGCAAGGTATCTGTATTTAAAGTCTGCCTCTCTTAGTTGCTAAGAACAACTCCTTCAGGAATGGGGGGAGAGAGGGTGGGAAGAGCCACTTAAAGCTAGATTTTACCTTCCTGTGCTTCTGATTTTAAAAAAGCTGTAAAGAATTAGCAAGTATGAATAAATAACACAAACAGTTTAGGACTCATTGAATATTACAGTGTTTATGTCACCCTTAATTTTTAATGAAAAAAGCCATCTAAGCCAAAGAAGGTATTTTTAGGTTTAAAGTTTATTTTTAAGCTTTGAGTTGCTGTAAAAATCAGCCAAAACCCCCTCTCTTAGCTGAATACTATACAAAACCCAGCCACAGGAAATAAGAGGGCACAAATATGCATGGGGATCATTTGGAATGTAAAAGGGACAAAAATACACTCTTATAACATGCTACAAAAACATTTTCCAGACCTTTTTCTGAAGAATCCAAGACTTTCACTCATCTACATTTTAAAGAATCAGCATGTGTTTCATAGACTACAGCAAAGCATTTGATTATATAGATCACAAAAAGTTATGGAACGCACTCAAAGACATGGGGTGCCACTACAACTGATAGCCCTGATGAGGAATCTGTACCAAGGACAAGAGGCCACCATCAGAACAGAATTCAGGGAAACAGAGTGGTTCCCAATTGGGAAAAGGGTCAGGCAAGGATGCATCTGACTACCCTACTTGTTTAACTTATATGCTGAAAACATCATAAGAAAAGCAGAATTAGAATCAGAAAAAGGAGGTGTTAAAATAGGAGGAAGCAACTTTAGCAACATAAGATATGTGGACGACACCATAATAATAATAATAATAATAATAATAATAATATGGTTTATTTGTATACCGCCCCAATGGAAAACCAATCTAGGCGGTGAACAAAATTTATAAAATTACAAACAAATTAAAACAACAACAATCCCTCCTCCCCCCTTAAAAAGTTATTAAACAATTGACTATTAAAACAACTGCTATAAAGCAGTAAACAATCTAAAAACATTAACATATATAACACGCAACACACGACGCAGCACGCGTAACAGTCCCTGCAATCAGCTTAAAGAAATTGCAGTGGGTCCTATCCCCGGCTTTCAGAGGGTCCCGGGCCAATTATCTAATCCAGAAAGGCCTGCCGGAAGAGATCCGTCTTGACAGCCTTTTTAAAGCTGTGTAAGGATGTTAATTGACGGATCTCATCCGGCAGGCCGTTCCAGAGTCTGGGAGCGACAATAGTAAAAGCCCTCTAGGAGGTCGCCGCAAGCCTAGATCTTTGAGGCTGTAGCAAGTTCCTCCCAGAGGATAGGAGGGTGCGGGGAGGATTATATGAGAGGAGGCGGTCTCTTAGATAGCTTGGGCCCAGGCCATTTAGGGCTTTAAAGGTGATAACCAACACCTTGTACTGGGCTCGGAAACCAATGGGCAGCCAGTGGAGGGACCTCAACACCGGAGTGATGTGATCCCTCCTAGATGTCCCAGATACCAACCTGGCCGCCATATTCTGCACTAACTGCAGTTTCCGAGTCAGGTACGAGGGTAGCCCCATGTAGAGCGCATTACAGAAGTCCAGGCGTGAGGTTACCAGTGCATGCACAACTGTCTCAAGGTCCTTTACTTCCAAGAAAGGGCGCAGCTGGCATATCAGCCGAAGCTGATAACAGGCGCTCCTGACCGTCGCATTTACCTGATTTACCATCAGGAGTGACGAGTCAAGGAGCACCCCCAAGCTGCGAACACAGTCACTGGAGGAGAGTGTGACCCCATCCAGGACTGGAGGTTGCAACCCAATTCCTGGTTTCGGGGCCGAGACCGTGAGCACCTCCGTCTTGTCTGGATTCAGCTTCAATCTGTTTTTCCTCATCCAGCCCATTACCGACCCAAGACATTCATTGAGGGAAGATATGCCATATTAGCAGAAGACATTCAGGAATTGGAACAGTTAATAATGAATGTCAAAGATGAAAGTGTAAAGGCAGGGCTGATGCTGAACATAAAGAAAACAAAGATAATGACCACGGAGGAAATACACAAGTTCAATCGAGACAATGAGGAAATTGAAATAGTTTAAAAAATTCCATATCTACGATCAAACATTGACCAGAATGGAAACTGCAGTCAAGAAATAAGATGACTAGGAATGGAAAGGGCAGCTATGAAAGAACTGGAAAAGATACTGAAGAGCAAAGAGATACAACTGAGCAGTAAGGTCAGAATCGTTCAGGCCATTGTATTCCCAGTTACCATGTATGGATGTGAGAGCTGCACAATGAAGGAAGCAGACAGAAAGAAAATCAATTCATTTGAAATGTGGTGCTGGACAAGAGTACTTAGGATTTCATGGATAGCCCAGAAGACAAACAAATGGGTTCTTGAACAGATCAGACCACAGCTCTCCTTGGAAGCAAAGATGATCAAGTTGAGACTATCGTACTTTGGCCACATCATGAGAAGGCACAGATCACTAGAAAAAAACAATAATGCTAGGAAATGTAGAAGAAAGAGAGAAAGACCACAAACCAGATGGATAGACTTAATTGGGGGAGGTTATGAACAAGGGCTTGCAGGATCTGGGCAAGGCAGTGGAGGACAGGGACTGTTGGAGATGTATCATCCATAGTCTCGCCATGAGTTAGCTAACAACAACAAACATTTTAAAGAAGCATCTCTCTCTCTCTCTTTTGCTCTCTGTATAAAAGACAAGAGAATGGAGTGGGAAAATGCTTTTAGCTGAAAGGGAAAGAAAAGCAAGTTAGAACTGCTGCAACTGGGAGAGGAAAGGAGAAGGTTGCACAAGGGAAATATAGTCAGCCCTCCATATCCACAGATTCTGTGTTCATAGATTCAACCATCCACGGCTTGAAAATATTTTTTTTAAATCCAAAAAGCAAACCTAGATTTTGCCAATTTATATAAGCGATATCATACTACACTATTGCATATTATGGGACATGAGTATCCACAGATTTTGGTATCTATGAGGAGGGGGGTTGTGGACCCAAACCCCAGCAGATGTGGAGGGCCCACTGAACATCAATAGATAACACTCACAAAATTCCAGAAAAGGAAATTTTATCTCATTCCTAGATTTCATCTTAATTTCCATTCCCAAAACTCTTCATAGCCCATTGAGTGTGTGTGCGTGTGTGTGTATTGCATACCTTCAAGTTGTTTTCGACCTATGATGACTCTAAGATGAACCTATTATGGGGTTTTCTTTGTAAGATTTGTTCAGAAGCAGTTTGCCTTCCACCACACTGTGTTGGGCCTCCCTCAGAGCTTTTACTCTTCTTTACTGTCATAAAAACACATTTTTAATGTGGGCTTTTCCCTCTGCGCTTGGAGAATTGTTGTTTTTTAATTAATTTTTAATTTATTTTAATTTTATCCCAGAATGGTTTTTTGGTGGGTTTTTCAGGTTATGTGGCCATGTTCTAGAAGATGACCCATCCTGTATGATGACACACACATCCCAATTTAAACTCCAATAAAAGCATGTTTGTTTTGTGACTGGGCTACTGGGATGAGAAAAATTAAGGTTGGAAAGAAAACCAGAAAGTAGGTGTGTCCTTGGAAGCAAGCTCTGATGAATGCTGGCTGGAGTAGAGATTAAAAGCTTGCCTATGCAAGACAAGCAAGGAGTTGTAAGATGAAAGTAGAAACTATTTTGTATAGAATTGCTGGAAGGAAAATCAGAATTAGATATGGATTGTTACATTGAGGTGAACATAATACATGTGTTCTATGGCTGTAGTTTAGTGGATATAAGAAGGTTACTTAGCTTTTAAAGACAGAAATGCTGGAATCTCCTGGGACATAAGTATCTCATCTCATTTTAATTTTTGTCTTGAAGTGTAGGAAAGAAAGAAACTTAAACGTCTTAGAAAGTGAAAGGTATTCTTTATAATTTAGCATGTAGAGAGAGCTTGTAGCACCTTTGAGACTAACTGAAAGAAGGAAGTTGGCAGCATTCAGTTAGTCTCAATGGTGCTACAAAATCTCTCTACTTATTGATTCTACATACTAATACAGCTATATCTTTGAATTCTATGTAATTTAGTAAGTACCCTGTTTCTGAATCACAACCCTGAATGAAGAGGGGAACCTTCATTGCTTATTGGAGACAAAACTTGCCATTGTCTACCGTGAGAATTTGCAATTGCCAAAGTATGGGCAGACACCATCCATTTATCTTCATCTCTTTTTCCAGACAGATTTCAGGAGGTGGAGAACAGTTTTAACACCACCATGTGCCAAGATATTTCTATTGAGCCTTAACATTGCTGCACACTCTGTATATCAGAAAATTATCTTTGGCAGTGCTTCATTTCCTTAAGCATATTCAAAAGCAAAAGAAGGGATTAAAAAGCTAGGAAATTCTGATCTGAAATATGACTTTCAAATTTTTCAAGGGCCAAATTAGATCTTACTAGATTCACACATTTTAAAAGGCATACCTAAACCCTAGCCATTTATTTCTTATTTAAAGGAAAAAAGCAACTTTGGGATCCTTAGGCCAGCCTAAGACATTTTGCTGCCAGAGGAGGAAGCAAGATGAGGGCTTTCCATTCCTCAAATAGAAACCAGCCAGACTAAAAGCTGAAAGTGCTTCCAATTCAGAATAGTCCTTTGCACCCTTCCTGGCTGCTCTTTTCCTTCAATTGTACTTTTGCAGTGACCATTAACCTAGGGGGCAAGTAACAGCCGTGGAAGTCCGTGGGATGAGTATCATGTCCCCTCCAGATGTTATTGGACTGCAATTCCCAGCATTTTTCACAATTGGTTATGCTGGATGGGGATACTGGGACTTGCAATCCAGCAACAAAAGGAGACAACAAGATTCCCACTCTTATCCTGAATCATGGTTAATCATGGACATAATGATAAATCATAGTTAGTTGTGAAAGGAACCAAGCATTTCCAATCTCCTCCTTGTGGCTGCATTAGAAGCGGGGTGAGTAGGGTATATACACATGCCTGAGGCTCATAGACATGACACTAAATCATAGTGTCACATGCTGTCTGAACAAATGGTTTAATAATGTAGCTTTGTCCTGATATTCCAAAATGCTTTTATGGACTAGTAAGCATCTGTTATATATCCTGAGCATTGATTTCTACTGCCAACCTAACACTAACTCAATGACTGAATCCCAAGCCATTTTCTTCAACAATGAATTTAAAAAATGAAACATCTGTAATGTTCAAAATCGGTAGGGGGGAATGCACATGAGTCCTGTATCCTGATATTATGAGATCTCTCTCCCTCTCTTGTTATGTGCCTTCAAGTCACCACTCAATTTATGGTGACCCCATGAATTTCGTGGGGGTGGGGGTGGGGCAAGGAATACTCAGAGGTGGTTTGCCAGTGCCTTCCTTTGAAGCAGATATAAAGCCTCAAAGAGAAAGAACTGTATTTTACTTTACTCATAGAATATTTTAATTTTTCCCATAGTATATTTACATATTTCATTTTTCTAATAGCAGATTTTTGTTCTGTTGCCTTTTCTTGTTCCAAGTGGGGCCAGGGCTAGTTTGATAGTCTAACAATTTTTCTTCATAGCACAACTCTGTCTATATGCAGATTACATGATGTCTACATCATCTTCCCCTGCATGCTTTTTAATAATACCTGTGGTTTTGAAATCTAACACAGAGATTTCTGTGCCTTTTTGGGTTGGCCTCATATAGGTATTAGCATAATATGGACTTTGGATGTTAGCTTCATGGTATGTACAATTAACTGCAGTCCAGGAGACCCAGGAGGCCACTTTAACCAGTCTGAATATATCCCAGGGTATTTTTTATAAAAGAGCAATCACACTTCATCAAGCCAAGAATTCCAATAGGTGCTGATTAGTATCTCTTCATTTATTAACAACACTTGAAATAATGCTATGTTGCTGTTATGTGTAAACAGTGTTGCTATTCTGAGAAGTTAATACAAGTACACAATCAGTTGCATTTGAGGCTGGTTTATCTTGACTACAGTGTGTGGTTTTCTGAACTGTACATTACAAATGATTTATTTTTGTAAAAAGAAATCACTGTTCAAGAACACTGTGTAAAAATATAGGACTATAGACCTAGAAGGGCATAAACTCAAACATACCTCCCTACTTCCCAGTCAACTCTATGTATATCATCTATTTATCTGAAGAACTTATGCTCTCACATCATTCTAATATTAACCAAAGGTTCCTCTCCCAAGTACCCTCTTATCCTTACCATCAAATTCTCCCTCTCAAGTACCCCATACCACCAGTCACCATTTTGGAAATCTTCTCCCCAAAGAGGATAAAATAGCATCAAATGTGTCTCTTAGAGACCAGGCAAACCTTTCATTTATTTATAGTCTTTTAACTATAAGAATGGTTCAGGAGTAGAATCAATTGACTAGAGTGGTGGTGGAATCTCCTTTTCTGGGTGTCTTCAAAGAGAGTCTGGACAGCTACCTGGTAGGGGATGCTTTAGCTCAGGGGTAGGCAACCTGTCCCCTTTAAGGGCCGAGGGACTTCAGCTCCCAAAAGCCTCAACCATGTTGGCCAATAGTCCCATGTTGGCCAATAGCTCCTGGGATTCTGGGAGCTGAAGTCCCTCGGCCCTTAAAGGGGAAAGGTTGCCTACCCCTGCTTTAGCTGAAGATCCCCTGCATTGAATGGAAGTTGGACTCAATGGCCCATGAGACCCCTTCCAACTCTTATGATTCTATGAAATAGTGTTTCCTTCCTACAGACAGCCTCACTCACCCTTGAGGGGCTGCAAAGAATAATGGTAAGGAACCACGGGACCCAGAAATCATATAGGGAAAATTTGGGATTAATTAAGTTAATTACACTTACTATATATACACTCATGTAAAAGGCTAGAAATTTTAGTAAAAAAAACCGACCCAAAAAACCTGAGTCAGCTTATCCACGGGTCAATGTAAATACTGTACTTTAACTCTTATAAAAAAGGAACAATTGCCTGGTAAAAACCACAAGTATAATCTGTCCTGGAAACATTGGCTTTCCCTCAACCTTTCATCCATCCAGCTTTTAGGGTGAACACAAACAGTTGCGCCTGCTGGAATTTTTAAGTTCTTTGGCATTCTTTTCCTCTGCTTCATTGCTTAGATCCTTTCTTAGATGTCCCTAAGTTTTACCCTCAATTTATCCATGGGTAATATCAAAATCCACAATTTTGGCCCTCAAATCTGCCCTCAATGTATACATGAGGTCGACTTATAGTCGCATATATACAGTAATCCTGAATAAATGTATGTAGGATTGCAGCCTAGACATAAAAACCCACGTTTTGAGTGAGAACATCATATCTACATGTCTCCATACCAACAAGTAGCACTTTAGCAAAATGTGTATTAGACTTGGGCATGTGTGTGGTGGTTGGAAAAGAAAATGACATGTAGAAAGCTGAGACAGATGAGAGCAGAAAAAGTAGGCATGCAAGGAGACAACTAGAGAAACAAATGCAGATTTGTTTTACACCAGGCCACTGATCTTTATACAGACATTACTCTACTTTCATCATTATTTGTTGAGGCATTTTTTAAAAAAAGGCTTTTCATCATTTCTTCAAATGTAGTGCTCAGAGTTTATTCTGTACTGCTTGTTTGCATGCCATATTGTTTCACATTTATGTGTGAGCCTGGTTGGTAAATAATAGGACAAAGCATCTGTGCTTCAAAATGTTGATAGAATCATTTTTTTATATATCAATGAGTAGCACTGTTCTGGTAGCTGTAAACAGCATGCACTATTAAAAAGAAGAAAAGCTAGTACTCATACCACCATTCCCTTGGTGTACACAAAATTAGAGATGGTGGGGAAGTTACAATTCTAGAGTTTGAATATCACAAGGTATGTACTGTTCACTTCTAAGAAGCAGGCATTGCAGGCTCCACATTTTTCTCCCTGGAATAATGTATGAACAGAAGTAAAACTACCGGTAACTCTTTCCATAATCTCAGCATTAAACACAAGTATTCTCACCCAAAACTGTCTGAATTATTGAATAATGAAATACATAATAATGAAATTACAACAATAATGAAAATAATGAAATACAATAATGAATAATTAATACAATAATAAAATACAACAGGTACTCTGTTGTTGTTGTTGTGTTGTGTTTCTGATTTATGGTGACCCTAAAGTGAACCTATCAGAGTTTTTTCTCAAGCTAACTGTTTATGACTCACCCAAAATCACCCAGCAGATTTCCATGGCCAAGCAGGGAATCGAACCCTGATCTCCATATAGTCCAATGCTCAAACCACTATACCACACTGGCTCTTGCAACAGGAACTACACCAGGTGATTAAGAAGCTGAAAGTGAAGCACACTTTGATTCCATGATATAAGGAAATTTCAGCCAGGTCATTCCCAATATGGCTGGAAAATGGGGGAACTGAACAAAGACAAATTGTAATTTCTATTTGTACTCATAAAAACACCTAATCATTATCTTGGGCTTCTGGACCAGATGTTGAAGGTGACATCTGGTCACCTTTGTACCTTGTATTTGGACAGAAATTGCCTTGGCGCACATGGGAGGTCTACAGGGAGCAAACCACAAGACTAAAGAAAAAACAAGACACAGGAACCTGCCAAAATTCAGGAAGACCCTGGTACTCAAACACAGATCATCTTGAGCAGCAAGTTTATATTTAGGTGAGTGTTATATTCTTGCCTAACTAGATGGATTCAAAAGTTAGTCTGGTGGGTAAGTCAGTCCAGAAAGTTCTTTACTGAATAAATGAAACTACTCTGAATAAATCTTGCCAAGAAAATTCCATGACAGTTTTACCTTAGGGTTGCAATTTATGTATGAAATAACTTGAAGGCACACAACAACAGCAATGATGTTGATTCATATTTTCCCTCTTCCTCAATGGCAAGACCCAATAATCATTTCAGAGGACAAAGCTTCTACTGCTACAAAAGGAAGAAAGTGAAAGGAAACAGAAAACATAAATATAACACTATTTCACACTGTTCTGAGAGGAGTGGCTTTGGTTTGCTTTACCCTTTTTGCTTCCAGGCCATCTGATCTTGTTAAATCAGTTTTGAAAGTGCAGCCTTACTCCTGCTTGGGGATGGAGTGGGGTTGGGAAGAGAAAGCCTCTTCCAGGGCTAGCAAAATACACAGAGAGCCTGGGAATGGGGGGGGGGGGTTGTGCCCTTATGTCATCTGTCAAGTTGTGGTAACCCCATGAATTTTTCATAGCACTTTCTTAGACAAGGAATACTTACAGGTGGTTTTTGTCAATTCCTTCCTCTGAAATATTGCCTACAGCACCTGATACAAGTACTAACCAGGACTGACCCTGCTTAGCTTCCAATATTGGACAGCATCTTGTATCTTTAGGGTAGTTAATAAAGCACCAGAATAAAAGGAAAATGTTACACATTAGTTCAAATTTTTTAAAAGCTTTTGGCTTCAGACTGTTTGTTTTATAATCATGGCTAAGTAGAAATTCCCTTTCTTGGAGAGAGGACAAAAAAAGAAAAGATGTTTAAGAAGATGGACGAGTCAAAAGAAGAAGAAAAACAAGGTTTTTTTAGAGTCAAGATTTTCTTTTAAAATGCATCAGGTTGGACTCAAAAATGTAATACGGGGGGAAATCCTGAAAGGCTGGACTTTTTGATCCTTAAAATAAGATCATTTTATATTGTATTCATAAGCTACATTTCCCCTTTGAAAAAATAACTGTTAATGAATCATACTTGCATAAATAACAGGTGATTAAAAAAAAGAATCTCACTGCAGCATTGTGGGGTTATCTTTGCAGAAGTATGTAGGTGTTGGTTGGTAGCATTTGTAATTTTCTATATGGTCAGCTCCATTGAGAGAAGAAGGAAGAAAATATATGTTTGGATAGATGAATAACGGAAGTAGAATTATCCTCATGTCTAACAGAAGGCACTATACAATTTGCTATCTGTAACTCAAAAAAATCCTTTGTCTAGTTTTCATTCTGACCTTCAAATACTTGGGTTCAAGATTCCAAACACTTGGGTCCAAAACACACTGCAGAAATAATCCAGTTTGAGACCACTTTAACTGCCCTGGCTCAATGCTAGGGAATTCTAGGAACTGTCGTTTTGTGAAACATTTAGCCTTCTCCGTCAGAGAGCTCTGGTGCCACAACAAACTACAATTTCCAGGATTCTCAAGCACTGAGCCAGGGCAGTTAAAGCGGTCTCAAACTGGATTATTTCTGCAGCGCGTTTTGGAAGACAGCCATGTTAGTCTGGATCAATATGCAAAGATATCTTGTATCACCTTTGAGGCTAACTAAAGGCCTAAGCAGACTGCCAGAAATAGTGCACATTAAATTGAGGCACTGCCCTGGCTCAGTGCTAGGGAATCATGGGAACTGTATTTTTTTCTGGGACATTGAGCCTTCTCTGTCAGAGAGCTCTGGTGCCACAATACATTACAGATCCCATGATTCCCTAGCACTGAGCCAGGGCAGTGCCTCAATTTAATGTGCACTATTTCTAGTAGTCTGCTTAGGCCCTCAGAGAAAGAAGTTGGTAGCATAAGCTTTCAGACTTCCTGTATACAGTAGGTCCTTCCCATATGCAGGGGATCCATTCCGGTCCCCCCTCCCCACATAAAGGAAAAATGTGTATGTTCAAGCCCTAATGAAAACAACGGGCACACGATCCTGCCTGCACTGCAGTGCATGCACCCAATGCTTTCAATGGGGTTTGACTTCCATGGGCGCACTGTATTGCTGAATGTAATGGTAATAACAGAAACAGACGATATTCCAATTGAACTGCTACAATCCACATTGACAGAGTCAACTCTAGTGCTAACCAACATAAGTCAACAGATATGGAAAACAAAATGATGGCCAACAGATTGGAAGCGATCAATATACATCCCCATCCACAAAAAGGGAAACACAAGAGATTGCAGCAACTATAGGACTATAACACTGATCTCCCATGCAAGCAAAATTATGCTCAAAATTCTGCAACATAGACTCCAACCATACATGGAGAGAGAAATTCCAGAGGTCCAAGCAGGATTCAGGAAAGGAAGAGGCACTAGGGACCACATTGCAAACATACAATGGCTAATGGAGCACACCAGGGAATTCCAAAAGAAAATCAGCATGTGCTTTATAGACTATAGCAAAGCCTTTGACTGCATCGATCATGAAAGGCTTTGGAATGCCCTTAAAAACATAGGAGTGAAAACACATCTGATAGCCTGATGAGGAATCTGTACTCAGGACAAGAGGCTAGTGTCAGAACAGAACAGAACAGAATGGTTCCCAATTGGCAAAGGGGTCAGACAAGGCTGCATACTTTTACCCTATCTGTTCAACTTGTATACAAAACATATTATATGAAAAGCAGGTTTGGACACAGAAGAAGGAGGAGTGAAAATAGGAGGAAGGAATATCAACAATCTAAGATATGCAGATGACACCATAATACTAGCAGAAAACCTCACAGACCTGGAACACCTTCTAAGGAAGATCAAAGAAGAGAGTGCTAAGGCAGGCTTAACATTGAACATAAAACAAAAATAATGACCACCAAGGACCTTCACAAGTTCAACTTATACAATGAAGAAATAGAAATGGTAAAAGCATTCTCATACCTGGGATCAAACATTGATAGAAATGGGGACTGCAGTCAGGAAATCAGAAGAAGATTAGGAAGGAGGAGGGTGGCTATGAAAGAACTAGAAAAGTTTCTAAAGTGCAAAGATATACAACTCAGCACAAAAGTCAGAATCATACAAGCCATTGTATTCCCTGTTACCATGTATCAATCTGAGAGCTGGACAGTTAAGAAAGATGATAGGGAGAAAATCAATTCATTTTGAGATGTGGTGCTGGAGAAGAGTGTTGAGGATCCCATGGACAGCCAAAAAGACAAACAAATGGGTTCTAGAGCAGATCAAGCCAGAAAACTCCCTGGAAGCCAAGATGACCAAACTAAGGCTGTCGTACTTTGGACACATCATGAGAAGAGAAGGCTCATTAGAAAAGGCAATAATGCTGGGAAAGGCGGAGGGAAGTAAGAAGAGAGGAAGGCCACATGCTAGATGGATGGGCTCTATTAAGGGTATGGTTTTGCAGGATTTAAGCAGAGCAGTGGAGGACAGGGGGTCTTGGAGATGGGGTCGCAGCTGGATAACAATAAAAAAATTGTAATAGTTATGGCATAAACAACAACTATCATATGCAAAGCCTAATGTATTTACATGTACATAGTTTCATGTGGATGAAGTGAAAATTTGGTAAGATATGATGTCTTTAAAGAAATTTTTTAAAGAATACAAAATGTTATTTTTTTAAAAAAAAAAGTTAAACAATTAAAAGTGGGGTGTCCCTTTCTCTTCCCAATGAGCCTCATCCCATTGACACCATCTCTTCAGTGTTTAAAAGGGATGCAGGCAAACATGATACCCCATTTCTGCTGAAAGACAGATGTTTGGGGAATAGTGGTGCCTCTCCCCCTTAAAATGTCACCTGGTGTTATCTGCACCCTGCTAGTGATGTCCTTGGTAAGAACCACACTTGTAACTGAAGGTGATGGCAAAATTTACATGTTGTCTCACCCAATGTCTCTGTTCTGTGTTCCCAGATAGCACCTGTAGGGCACAGCCTTACAGATGAACACCACCATCAGGGGCACTTCCACTCAGAGATATGATCCTCCCCCTGCCCAAGGAAACCCTGTAGCACGTTATCTCACCAGCTGAAAACTGAAGACAAGTATTCCATGTACTCTACAGATACTTGCAAGCCCCCAAAACCAGCAGATTAACCTATAATATGTTCCTGAACACTCCCATGCTGCACTGTTGCAAGACAGTATTCTTGTCACAACAGCACCACCCACAGCAGCAACAGGGCCTTCTCAGTGACTGCCCCCAGACTTTGGAACTCCCTTAGATGAAAGCAAAAATAGCTTCTTCCTTGCTGTCATTCAGTCAACTGGTGAAGATTTTTCACCAAATTTTGTGATGCTGTTCTCCGGTCATGAAATGGGCACAGACAGGCATATATTAAGGGAGGTTGCTAGAGGGAAAAGACATGAAGAAGATACAAACTTACTGACACAAAGACAGCTCCCCTAAAAAAAATCCCCAGAAATTGATGAAGCAAAGGAAAGGAGAGGAATGTGTGGTTCAAAACATCTGAAAACTGTACAACTTGATAATGATTTATTTATCCTTAGCACCAATTGAGCTGGTAGAGAATGAAGTAGTAAAGCTCATTTACTGAAGTACTGTGCTATTTTATAATATTTTGAACTTTTTTATTGAAAGTTGCCCTGGAAATGCCAGCTAACCACTGAATTATAAAATTGATATAAATGTTAAGAAATAAACAAACATTGTACTGTTCAGACAAAAGTCACTATACAACAGGAGTAGGCAACCTTTTTGAGCCAGGGGCCGGGTTGCTGTCCCTCAGACAATCGGGGGGGCCGAAGCACCAAAAACAAATAAATAAATAAATAAATATAATTTTTAAAAAAATTAAAAAATATGCATGCACACTCTCTCAGCCCCAGAAAAACCATGGCAGAATCCCTGTGGAGATTTTGCCAAGAAAACCCCAAGAACAAGTAATAACAACAATAATATCATTATGGTGGGTGGCGGCGGCAGCGGCGGTGGCAGGACTGGCCTGGGGCC
Organism: Phrynosoma blainvillii; assembly: GCA_026167975.1. Taxonomy (NCBI): domain Eukaryota; kingdom Metazoa; phylum Chordata; class Lepidosauria; order Squamata; family Phrynosomatidae; genus Phrynosoma; species Phrynosoma blainvillii. The sequence goes on from JANUYF010000001.1 coordinate 357,855,462, forward strand.
GGTCCAAAGGCCTCAGAGGGCCGCATCCGGCCCCCGGGCCTTAGGTTGCCTACCCCTGCTATACAACAACCATTAAAAGAGTGACATTCTTTAACAAAAGATTAATTAATTTATTTGTATGTATTTTTGAGTTTTATAAAATCCCAAAATGAATTTGTTTAGCATAGTTTTGAACATTTAGTGCAGAAATCTAGGAAGGGGTTCTGCACAGAAGCAGCTGACTGGCAGGATTTTAACCTTTAACTGTAAGGATTATGTATGTGCACTCACATTCTTTTTGATTGAGACATTTGTCTGCTACAAGAAAGGGCAAAAATTTAAACAAAAAACCAAGACAGTCAATATACTGATTTATTGATTAAAAGTTGATTGATTAATTAATTCCTTTTTTCTCCCTTATATTTTTCTTCATTCCTTATTTATTTTAGAAGATTATGCATTGGAAGGATTGGCTTTCTAAATTAGATAGTAATCCTAAGACTTATACATTTGTAAATCAGATGAAACATCTGTGGAAGAAACTAGAAATACATCAGTTTACTTTGTTATATAAAAGTTTTGATACCTTCCAACAAAACATGACCAAACAGTAATCTTCCAAAAAGGAACTAAACAATTGTGCAGTCAAGGATGATCTCTAAACATGTATGAAATTCAAACAGCCATAATAAATAAGACTACCATGCATCTCAAGATGGTACATTATTAAACATTTTATTAAAGTGTTGTAGAAACAATCCATCATAAAAAGAGAAAATAGAAAGCAAGATGTCTGAAGATATTTGCAAATGGGTAAGGGGTTGACTGGAGCACAGGGCAAAAGAAGATGCCACCCCTGCAGGTCCATCCCTCTGCCCCATTATTTTAATAAGCTGATTTCACTGGCACTAAGCACTGCTTCTTGTTTGTTGTTAGCTGCCCTTGAGTTGACTTTGACTCATGTCGATCCTGTATATGAGACCTTCTAAGCCCTCCCTGTGCTCAACTGCTCTGTTCAAGTCTTGTAGGGTCAGGCCCATGGCGTCCTTGACTGAGTCTCTCTATCTAATATGTAGCCTTCCTCTCTTTCTGCTACCTTCCACCTTTGCTAGTCTTATTATCTTTTCTGTCTTCTCATGATGTGGCCAAAGTACAACAACTGCAGTTTAGATATCTTGGCCTCCAAGGGGAGTTCAGGCTTGATCGGTTCTAGGACCCATTTGTTTGTCTTTTTGGCTGTCCATGGTATTCTCAGCACACTTCACCACCACATTTCAAATGAGTCGATGGCTGTACATCATGATGGGGAATATAGTGGCTTGGACAATCCTGACCTTAGTGTTCAATTTTAGCATTTGCACTTTAGGATCTTACCTAGTTCTTTCACAGCTGCCCTCCCCAATCTTAATCTTCTTCTAATTTCCTGGCTGAAATCCCCATTCTGATAAGTGGTTGAGCCAAGGCAGGATGATCTTTAACTAATTCAATTTCCTTGTCATCTAGGTTGAATTTATCTAAATCTTATATGGTTATTATTTTTGTTTCTTCATGTTCAGCATTAAGCCTGCCTTAGCACTTTCTTCTTTGACTTTAGTAATTGTTCTAAGTCCTCGAAGTCTTCTGCTAGTAGTATGGTGTCATCTACATATCTTAGATTGTTGATTTTCTTTCTTCTAATCTTCATTCCTCCTCTGTTCAAGTATAAACCTGCTCAGTGTATGATATTTTTTGCATGCAAGTTGAACAAGTAGGGTGATAGTATGCAGCCAATTGGAAACCATTCTGTTTCTCTGTATTCTTTTCTCACAGTTGCCTCTTGTCTTGAGTACAGGTTACACATCAGGACAATCAAATGTTGTGGCATACCCATTACTTTAAGAGCAGTCCATAGTTTTTTTGTCATCTATGCAATTAAAGCCTTTACTGTAATCTATAAAGCAAATGCTGATTTTCTTTTGGAATTCTGTAGTATGTGCCATTATCCCTCGTATGGTTGCAATGTGGTCCCTAGTAACTCTTCCTTTCCTGAACCCAGCTTTCACCTCTGGATTTTGTCTCTCTGCATATGGTAAGAGTTTTTGCTGCAGAATTTTGAGCATGCCTTTGCTTGCATGGGAGATTAATGCAATGGTGTTGTAGTTGGTGCAATCTTTTGTGACTCCTTTTTTGTGGATGGAAGTGTATATTGATTATTTCCTATCTGTGAACCACTGCTTTATTTCCCATATTTATTGGGAAATTTTACTTAAAAGTAAAGTTGATTCTGCCTCTGTGCACTGTAGCACTTCTACTGGTATGTCACCTGTTCTGGGTGATTTATTATTCCTAATTACTTTAAGTGCAGCTTTCACTTCACTTTTCAAAAGTTGGTGTTCATCTTTGTATGATTCTTCTTCCCATGTGTTATTCATCCTTTCATCTCTTTCATATAGCTCTTCTGTGTATTGCTTCAGTTCTGCATTACTGTGCTATTCATGCTGACTCAAGGACCACTCTGTCTTCAAAGCTAGCTCAGCATTCTGACTGCATTCTGCATGTCAATGTGATAATATTCTGTTCTGTTTCTTCTTCCTGGATTCCTTTGGGTCTTTAACTCATTTGAATTCTTCTCCTCCAAAAGAAAATGATGTGTACACATGCCTAGCGAATTTTTAAAAAATAACAGAAAGCAGCTGGGAGGTAGAAAAGGGTGTTTAGTTGGACCACTTTCATCTCGTTCTCCAAAATTGGTATTTTCACTCCCTCTCCTCTAGGACTGAACCATAATCAAATTAAAGGAATGGATACAAGCTGTCCTGCATCCACTAAATACACACTGCCTTCTTTAGTTATGGAAAATACAGAATAATAACAACAAAAGTTAGTATAGTTTCAAAGGACATGTAGACAAAGTATTAAACAAGATTCAAAAAAATAACTGTTTTGGAATATGAATTTGCTGCATTTCTAATGCCTTCTAATGCATTACACTGGAAGGATAAATTCAATTGCTTTTCCTGCCTTTTATTGTTGTTGTGTTGTTGTTGTTGTCGTTGTTGTTGTTAGTACTATTAGTAGTAATCGTTTGTTGTTGTTGTCTTGGAAGAGACCACAAGGGCCATCCAGTCCAACCTCCCTACCATGCAGGAACTCTCAATCAAAGCATACCCGACAGATGGCCATCCAGCCTCTGTTTTAAAACAAAGAAGGAGACTTCACCACACTCCAAGGAAGAGTGATCCACTGTCGAACAGCTCTCACTGTCAGGAAGTGCCTCCTAATGTTGAGGTGGACTCTCTTTTCCTGGAGCTTGCATCCATTGCTCTGGGTCCTATTCTCTGGAGCAGCAGAAAACAAGCCTGCTCCCTCCTCAATATGACAACCCTTCAAATACTTAAACAGGGCTATCATATCACCTCTCTCCAGGCTAAACATACCTGACTCATAGGGCATGGTTTCCAGAGCCTTCATAATTTTAGTCACCCTCCTTTGGACATGCTCCAGTTTCTCCAGTATCTGTTGACTGGACACTGCAGATGGTCTTTGACCTGGGGAGTGCTGAATTTTTAAAATCTTGATTATTAGCTGGTTTTTAAATTGTACTAACATGTTTTTAATATAACCGTTTATTGCTCTCTCTCTCTCTCTCTCTCTTTTTAACTTTGTACAGTATTATGCCTCGTTTTAACTGTGTTCTGTTTTAATTTACATTGTAAGCAGTCTTGATTCCCATATTAAGAGAAAAACAGAATATCAATAAAAGAAAAGAGGGGAAGGAAAACCCCTGGCTGCTGTAACAGCAGCAAGGGAGATTTTCTCCATTTTTCCTCTTTCTTGTTGGTTCTTTGAACTATGCAGCAAGTTTCCCAGCAAAAGGGATCCCAATGCAAACAGCAGCTTTCCAGAAAGAAGGATGGATGACTTGGAGGGGGAAAGGAAGAAGTAGCAAAAAGAGGGTTCCACATTTGAGGAACCTAAGTGCTGCAGAAGAGCTAATGGAAACTATTGCTGTGGGGTTTGAGGGGCACTTTCAAATATATTTAGAACTCACAGTGGGAGAAAGCGTTTCTTGAGTGCTCTTTAATTTCCATCATAATTGTCAGCCCCTTTTTGAACTGAGCCCAGAGGGTTGGTCAAATATTAGAAAAATGTTGGAATACGGAAGAAAACTTGTGAGAATATCCAAAAATAAGCCATACAGTAGTAAGAGTTACTTAGGGGGGAAGCAGACGGGCGGCACGGGGCCGCCCCAGGAAGCTGTGCCGCGGGGCGGAGGTATCTGCACACCTCGGCCCCGCGGCGCAGCTTCGCCGCCCCTGGAAGGATCGCTAAAATAGCGCTCCTTCCACAAGTCGCTGAAGGTGTGCCGCAAAAGGCTGCCGGCACACCTTTGCCGGCTTTTCCGCCGCAGCGTGTGTGGACGCTGCAGCAGAAAGACATCCTTGGAGCGCTGGACATGTGGAGGGTACGGCGCTCCGACAATGTCTTTGGGAAGGGTTTGGGGCGCCCACCGTGCGGCTGCCCCTCCCCTCCCTTGCCCCCAAAACGGCGCTTTGCCCCGTCTGCTTCCCCCTTACTTGCCTAGATCTATTTTAGACCCCCATAAATATTCAGTGGGGTTATTTACACTATTTCTTTGAATAGGAGATAACCATGCTTTATCATATAATGATTTTTAAACACCAAAGAAAACCTTAAAGCCTACCAAGTTTTATTTGGCATATAACTTTGTGAACTTCAAGTAGGCTGCTTTCCATGAAAAATTATGTCAACTAATATGTGTTTTGTCTTTCACATGCTACTAGACTCTCTGTTGTCTTTGTTTCAATGGAATACCATATAAACTTTAATCTGTTCTCAGGGGTAAAAAGGTAAGGTAGTTGTTTCTATTCAAGAAACAAAAAGTCTACATACAGCAGCAATTGAATATATGGTGCAGCATTATGCCTTTTTCCTCAACATGTTTTATTTATTTATTTAAATCTTGGGAGTTAAGGTGGTGTTGTATCCACAAGAGCTCAATGGAACTTAATTATCAGGAAATATAAATAGTGTCAGAATCTGCCATGATGAGTAATATGAGGGGATCTAATGATGTAGTGATAGTTCAATATGGTAAAATAGGAGTCATGGGGATAATGAGGATAGAGAAACAGTGCTACGGTTTACTAGATTTGTACACATGCGTATGGTTTACTACTAGAGGAAAGCACAGGAGGGGATGGCAAACAGCAGAGGGGTCTGTAATTAATAGTTAAGCTATATGGCCCTGTTAGTGCCTGAGTGAAGTGTTTGATGATCAACAAAGCCTTGGGAGAGATGGGTTGATAAGGAGTTAGGAAGTGGAGTGGCCAGTTTAAGGACCTCTTTGATATGTTAAAAGGGGTGAGGGCTGGGAGCTGGACAAAAGAGGTCTGGAAAGAGAATCTTTAAAGATAGAGTGTTTTAGGTCACAACTTAGATTTGATTCTAACTGGTATGAAAGGGATCTTTGTTTTGTAATCCAAATAAACTGTCAGTTGACTTCACTGCTATGTTCTCTTCGCTTTTCAAATCTTGATTCGTGAATGACAAAGGGGCTCTGCAGACGGCGCAAAGCGCTGTCTTGGAGCCAGGGGAGGGGAGGGGCAGCCGGACACCCCAACCCTTCCTGAGGACATCATCGGAGCGTCCGCCATTGCAAACAATGAGCGCTCTGATGACGTCCTTCCAGCTCAGTTTCCGGACACGCTGGCCTGGAAAGGACGTGGAAGAGACACGCAACGTCTCTTTGAGTGCCCCTTCTGCCCGCTATTTTAGCGCTCCTTCCAAGGCCACCCAAAGGGTGAATTGGGGCTGAGGCGTGGGGTAGCTTCGGTCCCAATCCTCAGCTTCTCAGGGAGGCCCACGGCCGCCCGTCTATAGAGGCCCAAAGACTCAGCATGGTTTGAGCACTGGACTATGACTCTGAAAACAAGGGTTAGAATTCCCTACTCGCCATGAAAACTCACTGGATGACCTTAGGGAAGTCACACATTCTCAGCCTCTGAGGAAGCCATAGAGAAAACCCTTCAGAACAAAACCCGCCAAGAAAACCCTATGACAGGCTCACCTTAGGGTCGCCATAAGTCAGAAATTAGTTGATGGCACCAACAGCAAACTTATCCTATAAATACATGGGATTACAGACTAACAAGTGACCTAAAATGCTACTGAACTAAGGCACCTGTGCTTTTCTGAAAGTTTTGAGTGACTCTGCAGGAAATCTTGTTGTTGTTGTTGTTGTTTTAAAAAAAAATTCAATTCTTTGACATTAATCGCAGCTCAGACAGAGCTGTGTAAATGCCCTAAGAAGTCAGTTTTCAGAAGGAACTGATCTCAAGCTACTGACCCACACTACACAGTTTTGAGAAGCACTTAAGCTTTTGGAGGAAGTAACTTCTGTATTCCCCCTAAGTTTGTCTGATCAAGTTTGTGGAAACATTCCCAAACAGAATAAATTACATTTTAGACAGACCTCTCTCACGCACACACACACTCACAAAGCTCTGCCTGTTAGCCATGTGACTGATAAGAGCCTTCTCTCCAGTTCTAATTGCAAATACATAAAATCTGAGGATAAGCCCTAAACATCAGAGTTCTCATTGGTGTTGTTCCATGATCTGCATTTTCCAAAGATTTCCTCTCACCTAACGTACATTTTAACATTAACACAAAAACACATAAAAATTATACCAGTTTTTATTAACATGAAATGAAGGTCTGGTTTTTAATGTCAAGTATTTTGGTGAATATGCCTGCAAAGTGGCTGAATTGGATGTTTGGAGGAAATCAGTAGGGGTGCAGAGTTGAACAATATGTGAAATATAACTACGACTGACTTGTTTGCAAGCTATTATATCCTGAATGGCTTTTAAAACACCAGTTTTACATTACTACAAAAAGCTAGGTCCCCTACTCTAATTCAACCTGACACCAGGTGACACAATTTATTGCTAAAAGCCTCAGGCCTTAAGTGCCTCTGCTGCGTGAGAGATGGTTTCTAACATAGGGAGAAATGAAAACAAACACTGGCATATGAAGATGGCCGAAGTGAGGAAGATGAAGTTGAAGTAAGACAGCAGCATCTTCCATGTAGGTTATTCTATTTTATGTCAATCAACTGCAGTTTTATTCTACTACACCTAATTTTAAAGAAACAAGAAACACAGTATTTATTCCATTATATTAATGTATAAATCTGTCAGAAACTATCTTTGTAGTATTACTTTACTAAAAGAACCTTCTCTTCTTCAATAAACAAATGCTTATAAACTGATCCTGCTAAAAAATACAGTATCTAATCTAAAAAGCATGTCAGGAACAACTGAAAGAGACAGAAAATTCAACTACTGCAATAGAAAAATACACAGTACTTTACCTTTAATTTTTGTTTAAATTTCAGGTGGTTTTTTTTACTTCATCTTCTATTTCAATCCTTCTGGTAAAACAGTTCCTCAAAAATATGGCATTTTAGATAACTGAACAGTTTGTCTGAGGTTTCTGTGACCCCAAGTCAGAAAAGCTAAGAAGTCATGATAAAAATGCTACCACACCATTTCTCCAAAAGAAATATAGGGCCTAAGCAGACTGCCAGAAATAGTGCACATTAAATTGAGGCACTGCCCTGGCTCAGTGCTAGGGAATCATGGGAACTGTAATTTATTGTGGCACCAGAGCTCTCTGACAGAGAAGGTTCAGTGTCTCAGAAAAAAATACAATTCCCATGATTCCCTAGCACTGAGCCAGGGCAGTGCCTCAATTTAATGTGCACTATTTCTGGCAGTCTGCTTAGGCCCATAGTGGGTTTAATCCAGAACTTTAGTCTGCCAGAAGGAGCATCCTCAAGCAGCTTTTCCACTTAGAAAAGTGGAAACTCCAGGTGGAGGTGATTTTTTTACTATTTCCTGTTTCCTTTCCAGGCCCCAGTAATCCTTCTCTACCATTCTAGATTTTTACGGAGAACACAGGTTTGCAGGGGGTGCAGTAAGGGCCACCTCCTCTCCATTCTGCCAAAAGCCCTGCTAGATCAAAAATCTCTGCTAGATCTCCATTGACAGAAGGAGAATTTCCATTTGCTGTAAGCTTCTACTAGATGCAAACATCACCAACAGACTAAATCCCTCCTACACTCCAGCCTGTCCTGTTTAAAGCAATATAAACTTTGTCCTAAGCCAAACCAACAATAATACCACTGTTTACAAATAAGGTTCTAAAAGAATCAATAACTACAATGTCCAATGGTCATGCTAAACTTCCTCTGCATTTTACGATGCAGTGTATCTGAGGAACCAGATTGTGAAAACATACGCTAAAATAAATCTTAAAGATATCTATAACTTCCTCTAGGTTTTTAAAATTCCCATTATCTTCTAACTTTTTTTGTCCTGCTATTATACCCAGGTGCTGTAGAAATAAAGCAACATATCAAAGAACCAAATTTTTAATTGTGGTACTAGGGCTAGATTATGAATCAAAAATTAAAAAATGGAGTGAGCTTGTGATTAGTCATAGCTAGATTTTGTATTTATTTATGTACCTATAGTTGTTCTAAACATTACTATCTCACCATTCTCGCAGTATGGGATCCAAGGAGAATAATACAGGCTAAAACCAAATACAATTAAAGTAATGGATAATGTGGGTGTCATAAACCTATTAAACAGCCACATTGAAAACATTAATTTAAAATAGTAAGTTAATACTAGTCCTCAAAAAGGAGTTATCTAGAAGTGGAATGACATGAAGCAATCAGTGACATAACCTAACACAAGCAGAATGCTATATATTGAGATTCAAGATAATAATAAATGGATAGACTGAGCCTACCCTTCAAAACAACTAGTAGTCTAGGCTGGCCCTGAATTCTGTGCCTGGTTCCAACCATCCAAAGAGCTCAGCGTGGCATATATGCTTCGCCGCTTTCTAATTTTAACCCTGTGAGTTAGCTTAGGCTGAAAGACAATATTCTGCTGAGGTCCTAAAAATCACAGAATCATAGAAAAGGACCCACTGCCATATGGGAGTACACAGCTGAGGCTCTGCTGAAAGATGGCTTTCAAGCTCAGTTTAAAGGCTTTTAATAAAGAAAGTCCACCACCCTATAAGCCAATTCATTCCATCAATCGAATAGGCTTTGTGGTTCCAATGACAAAAGATCCCAGCCTCACTGACAATCTGATGAAGAGAAGGGAAATAACTGTGAAAGATAATAAGCACCTATGCTTGAAGAAGGTATTTTATCTTATTACTCAATTAATTGAGTGCAAAGTTTTAACATAAAAAAACACTCTGCAGAAATAATTCAGTTTGAGACCACTTTAACTAGGGAATTCCGGGAACTGTAAATTTGTGAGACATTTAGAGTTCTCTGTCAGAGAACTCTCATACCACAATAAACTACAATTCCCAGGATTCCCAAGCATTGAGCCCGGGTAGTTAAAGCAGTCTCAAACTGGATTATTTCTGCAGTGTTTTTTTGGACCATAGTTAATCATTCAATATGGATAGCAGATGAAGCAAAGCAAGACCATGGATAAGGAAACGAATAACCAACAAGGGAAACTGACATTTCTGTAGATAAATCCCACCAAGGGGAAATCCTGCAAGAACTTTGTATTTTTACAATGTTAATCTAAAAAAAACCTAAGGGAAAATTTTAAACAGGTGTATAAAGTTAGAGTAAATTCAGGTTTGGAAGGCTGTATCAGAAAAATCAGGGAAGTAATAGTGCCACTTTTTTATTCTTTGGTCAGACCTCACCTGGAATACTTAGTCCAATTCTGGGCACCACAATTAAAAAAGGATGTTGACAAGCAGAAGTATGTCCAGAGGAGGGTGACCAAAATGGTGAAAGGTCTGGAAACCATGCCTTATGAGAAGTGATTTAGGGAGCTGGGTATGTTTAGCCTGGAGAAGAGATGGTTAAGAGGTTATATGATAGCGCTGGTTAAATATTTGAAGGGATGTCCATTGAGAATGGAGCAAACTTATTTTCTGCTGCTCCAGAGGCTAAGGAAATTATCACGCAGAGGAGGCACGTGTTCTCCTGCCATCATTAAATGGCCATTAAATCCTGTTAAAGCACAATTGGGGGAAGATTATCACATACAAGCACGTTTCTCCCGTTCTTGTCCCATCTGTAAGCAGTAATGGAGGCATCATTTGGGATTAACAGAAACTCCTGTTAATAACAAATGATGCCTCCATTACTGTTTTCAGATGGGATAAGAATGGGAGAAGCATGTGGGGGTGTAATAATCTTCTCCCCAATCATGCTTTAACAGGATTTAATGGAGAATAAATTGCGGGAAGAGGACACTTGTCTCCTGTGTGATAAAGTTCTAGGACACAGAGCACTGGATGCAAACTACAGGAAAAGAGATTCCACTTCAATATCATCCTGATATCCTGATATCATCCTGACAGTAAGAGCTGTTTGACAGTGGAACACACTCCCTCAGAGAGTGGTGGAGTCTCCTTCTTTGGAGGTTGTACAACAGAGGCATCCATCAGGAGTGCTTTGATTGTGTTTTCCTACATGGCAGGAGTTGGACTGGATGGCCCTTGAGGTCTCTTCCAGCTCTATGATTGTGTGATACTACTATTCTAACCTGGATTATTTCTACAGTGCAGATACAGCCATAACGGTACTTTCTCTTCCCCCCCCCCCATTTTTTCTGAGATTTCTTGATATTACTCATTGTTTCCCATGACATATTTTACATGTTGAAGAACCCATTATCATTTTCAATGACTAATTCATGTATTTTCAAATTTCCCTTTGGTATGTTTTCAGTGACCCTTCTTGAATGACTTGCAGGTGATGAATATTTCTGTCATTCATCTTTCCCTTCCCATTCATCCTTCCTGCCAAAAACTGCATTTCTCAGTTGGGAAAAGGGATGAAAGCAAGTAGTGAGTCGTGACACCTCCAGCCAAATGCAGTCCCTCTTCCATGTACATCTCCAAAAGCTATTACTAAGCAAGCAACAATTTATTGGTGGACTGTGTTCAAGTTTGTTAGTAGGGAGCTGTACAGGCCTGGGTTAGGTCATCTAAACTTTATAATATGACAGGTAATATATTTTAATAGAGAGCTGGACAACAAGCAATTAGCTCATTATAGAATTTTATTGTCCTACATATAGGGTTGCCATACATTCCAGAAAACCAGGACAATCATGGATTGGAGCATCTTAAAAATGTCCCAGCCAGCTGGGCATGTTTTAAGCCAAAAATCCCAGATGCCTGGCTTGTTCCAAGGCACATTTTGTCAATCTCCAGTCTTGGCACTGAAACTCCCTTCCCTTCCTTTTAATTTCCTCTGCAAGGACACAGAGCAACAATGAAAATAAAAGCAAGGTGATAACAGGTCTATTGACACTTAACTACTCTTGGCATCAATAATTAGAATGTAATTCCAAATCTCTGCTTTTGTCCCCCTTCCCTGTTGGATTCTCTTTTTGCCTCAGAGAGAGAGAGAGAGGACGTTACCACACTTGCAGCAAGAGAGCGGCGAGAAAGCTGGTCGGAATCATTTCGGAACCATTTTGGGCTCATTCCGGAATGTGCCCGGCAAGCGGAACACATTACCACACTAGAATGGAATCAGTGAGGAATGTGAGATTCCGGAATGGTTCCGCTCTGGGGGCTCGGAACTCCTGTTCCCACACAACTTGAAAGATCCCTACCTCGATCCGGCAAGGATGTTCATGCACATGCGCAGACAGGGCAAGGCAAGGGGTCCAGGAGGGGATCCCTCTCTGGCGCTGGCAAAGCAAGGCAAGGCAAGGGGTCCAGGAGGGGATCCCTCCCTGGCGCTGGCAAAGAAGGGCAAGGCAAGGGGTCCAGGAGGGGATCCCTCTCTTCTGGCGCTGGCAAAGCAAAGCAAGGCAAGGGGTCCAGGAGGGGATCCCTCTCTGGCGCTGGCAAGGCAAGGCAAGGGGTCCAGGAGGGGATCCCTCCCTGGCGCTGGCAAAGAAGGGCAAGGCAAGGGGTCCAGGAGGGGATCTCTCTCTTCTGGCGCTGGCAAAGCAAAGCAAGGCAAGGGGTCCAGGAGGGGATCCCTCTCTGGCGCTGGCAAGGCAAGGCAAGGGGTCCAGGAGGGGATCCCTCCCTGGCGCTGGCAAAGAAGGGCAAGGCAAGGGGTCCAGGAGGGGATCCCTCTCTTCTGGCGCTGGCAAAGCAAGGCAAGGCAAGGCAGTGGACTTACCACAAGTTCCCGGCTGCGCTCCAGCTCCAGGTGTGCTGGTGGGGAAGGTGTTGGTCCCCCGGCAGCCCCAGCGCCTCGCCTCTCCCACATACCGCAAGGAACCATCAGCCGTAATTTTAAGGAATACACCCGAGCGGTCGGCACTATACCGGAATGACAAGGATCTCGTGTTTATACCTATGCCGAGATCAGCGTCATTCCGGTATAGTGCCGACCGCTCGGGTGTATTCCTTAAAATTCTCGGAAGTCAAAAGGACTGAAACGAAGCTGAAATGACGCCGAAACGAGGTAGGGAAGGGCGGGGTTTGCTGTGACGTCGTGTGAACACACGGAAAAAAAGTCTGAAACGAGGCTGAAACGAGGCTGAAGTGAGGCTGAAATGACGCTGCTGTAGGGCCAGTGTGGTAACGTCCAGAGAGAGAGAAGGAGTTTAAAAAAATAAATGAAGGCAGGTTTGGTTTTGTGGAGTTTGACTGAGACAGGAGGACTGTATGGGGGAGGAGGGATAAAAAGGAAGAAAAGAAAGAGAAGAAAAAAGAGGTGTAAGTACGAAATATCCACTTCTCTGCACATTACAAGTAAATATATTGGTCCAAAACAACTGCAGAAATAATCAGTTTGGGACAGCTTTAACTGCCCTGGCTCAATGTTAGAGAATTCTGGGAACTGTAGTTTTGTGATACATTTAGGCTTGTCTGTCAGAGAACTCTGGTGCCACAGTAAACTATAATTCCCATGGTTCCCTAGTACTGAGCTAGGGCAGTTAAAATGATCTCAAAGTTGATTATTTCTTCACTGTTTTGGATCAATGACAGGCTGGGTCTAATATGCGCTACAGAAACAATGCAGCCTAGCACCACTTTAAATGCCGTTGCTCAATGCTATGGAGTCCTGGGATTTGTAGTTTTACAAGAGCTCTGGTGCCACAACAAATTACAATTCCCAGGATTCCCTAGCACTGAGCCAGGGCAATTAAAAAGTGGTCTCAAACTGGATTATTTCTGCAGTATATTTTAGATCCTAGTGTCATTTCCAGTTCGGATGGTTTAATTTATGGGATGGTGGTTTGGATTTTTGAATGAGGCATATCAGCCAGGGATGGTGGGCAGGATCCTGAAATAGGGATAGAGACAAGAATGAGAGGAGATACTTCAGGATCTGGTCTGTCACCTGGTTTTTCACACTGTCTACCTCTCTCCAGAATGAGCAAATGAATAAATACACCACAATCCTAAACAGGTCTGCTCAGAAGCAAAATGCATTGTGCTTGCTAGGACTAGCCTCAGAGGATGGCAATGGACACCCCCTCCCCACTGTAAAGAACCACGTTAAGAAAACCCTACGATAGCTTCGCCTTAGGAATTTGGATTGCTCTATTCCAAGTCTAGCAATTTAAATATTGGTCTGTATTGTTTCTGTCAGATCAGTTCTAATTTTTAAAATGGTACAACTGTAAAACATAGTGGAAGAAAAAATGCAACCATTAATGTGCTGAATTTGCATAATTAGAATGCAAATTAGAGTGCTTAGCATAATTAGAATATTTTCATAATATGCAAATTAGGCACCCAGATTTTAAGAAGTGGGATATGGCATCCCTACCTACATAGCAATTGCAGTTTGGGGTACTATTGATGGAAGGCAGAAGTAATTTACATTAATTTGCAACTGGCCTTCAAAAATATTCACAAATATAGTCAATAACATTTTATAGCAATTCTGCAAGAATGACATATTTCTGTGATTATAAGCCTCCTCAAAAGTAAGCACTACAACAATCTTAAATAGAGATTACATACAGAATTACTTTTAGACAGTGGATAAAGTAAGCCTTGTAACAATTGAATGTTCTTAGCTGTTGTTGAGGGGGAGGAGAAAAACTCAGAACAATGTTTGCTTCAGTGATGATGCAATCTGATGGGTGCATTGTGTAATGTCAGATAATATTACATGATGTGTCCTAGTCTAACCTGCTTTTAAAAAAAAAAGATTTGAGCTTAGAAAATGCCTACTTCATAGTATGAGTGGTGTTCCTGAAAAATGTTGATTCCCCACCCCAATATCTAAAATGCAAGTCCCTATGCTGGAATTAATTAGTAATTCCATTAATTAGTAAAGTAGGAACCAACCCAGTTACCTTTCATCTGTTTCTAACAACACAGTGACTCTAGGAGACTATAATTCTATCCTTCTTGAACTGCATTCAGAAGAGGAGTTCAGAAATGTTTTTAAGTATGAAAAAAAAATCTTAAAGGCACTAAGTTGTTCAGCTGAAAATCAATTGTTTTAAATCTGAAGTCAAAGATATATTATTGTTCCCCAAAACTTGTTTTGCATTTCCTATAACTCTGTATGGATGCGAGACCTGGAAAATTAAGAAAAATGGATAAGAAGAAAATAAATTCATTTGAGATGTGGTGTTGGAGGAGAGTACCGAGGATAACATGGACAGCCAAAAAAATAAAAATAAAATAAAAATAAAACAAATGGGTCCTAGAACAGATCTAGCCTGAAGTCTCCCTGAAAGCCAAGATGATCAAACTGTGGCTGTTGTACTTGGGCCACATTATGAAAAGGTATGACTCATGAAGAGACAATAATGCTAGTAAAGGTGGAGGAAAGTAGAAAGAGAGGAAGACCACGTGCCAGATGACTGACCTCTATTAAGGATGTCAGGGGTCTGACAGCCCATAATCCGAGTTATTCCACAGAATAGATCTTTCAGATCTTTTGGATTGAAGTGTCCAAGAACTACGAACTTCACTAAATGAAACTGTGGGTGATAGCTACAAGAATAGAAAAAATGCTAAAGATACAAATAGACCGTGATCCTAAATTTTTCTTATTGAATATGATAACAGATACAGATAAAATGATAAGAAAGACGCATACAAAAAAACTTTTATATGTGGTCACTATGGCCAGGATTGCATAAGCACAAAACTGGAAACAAAAACATACACCTACAGAGGAAGAATGGCTTCTTAAATTATTGGAAGCAGTTGCTATGGACAAACTCACCACAAAACTAAAAAACAAAGATTCAGAGGATGAATGGAAAGAACTCTAATTACTAGGAAGAAAAAAAGGTTGGAAAATATTTCAGTTTACGGCATAAGCTTTAACTCAAAAACAGGCGTATTACCTGTAAAGATAAAAGAAACAAATGTTGTAGATTCACTTAAGGAAGTAAGAACCAGAAGGACACTTAAGAAATTTTAAAATTAAATAATCGAATATCTTTTTTTTTTATAGAAAAGAAAATACTGATTACGATTAATGATGTGTATGTAATGAAAGTATGTTTGTAACGAACGGAAGAATTAGTGCGAAAATAGATCGTGGATGGAAGATTTAGGTTTAAAATTTATTTTCCATATTAGAAAATTAATATTTAAAATATTATATAATGGATGATAGATAGTAGACTGCAGATTGTGATTGTTGGTGATAGTTTGTGTTTATGTGTATATATAGGTATATATGTTTGTATATGTATGTATGTGTTTATGTTTGTATGTACATTTGTATACTTTATTTTTTTTTTAAAAAAAGAAACTGTGGGTATGTCTAATGCAACATTACATATCCAAGAGGAAATGTACTGAATATACAGTTGTCCCTAGTAACTCGCGGGGGATCCGTTCCGGACCCACCCACCCCGTGATTTACGAGGGACGTGTATATTCAAGCCCCATTGGCAGTCGCCCCTCTGTGGATTTCCAAGTCCACAGATTTCAAGTCTGTGGACTTGGAGGGGTGACTGTACTCATTGGAAAATTTATGCCCAAAAACTGACGCTAAAATCCTGCTCAACTTATATAATAATAATAATAATAATAGTTTTTATTTATATCCCGCCCCTCTGCCAAGCAATCGGGGCGGCGTACAACAATCACAATAACAAATAACATCAATACAGAGCCCATCCCTTCTTCCCAACCCCACCCATACCCACCCCTCAAAACAAAACAAACAAAGCAAATTAAAACAATTTTTAAAAATATACAAAATACAATATAAAATGCAAATACAATTTAAATGCAATTTTTGAAGGGTCCCTCCTCGCTGCCCCAGGTGGGAAAGGCAGCCTTTTTAAAGGGTCTCTCCTCGCTGCCCAAGGTGGAAAAGGCAGCCTTATTAAAGGGTTCCTCCTCGCTGCCCAAGGTGGAAAAGGCAGCCTTTTTAAAGGGTCTCTCCTCACTGCCCAAGGTGGAAAAGGCAGCCTTTTTAAAGGGTCTCTCCTCGCTGCCCCAGGTGGAAAAGGCAGCCTTTTTAAAGGGTCTCTCCTCGCTGCCCAAGGTGGAAAAGGCAGCCTTTTTAAAGGGTTCCTCTTCGCTGCCCCAGGTGGAAAAGGCAGCCTTTTTAAAGGGTTCCTCTTCGCTGCCCCAGGTGGAAAAGGCAGCCTTTTTAAAGGGTCTCTCCTCGCTGCCCCAGGTGGAAAAGGCAGCCTTTTTAAAGGGTCTCTCCTTGCTGCCCCAGGTGGAAAAGGCAGCCTTTTTAAAGGGTCTCTCCTCGCTGCCCCAGGTGGAAAAGGCAGCCTTTTTAAAGGGTCTCTCCTCGCTGCCCCAGGTGGAAAAGGCAGCCTTTTTAAAGGGTCTCTCCTCGCTGCCCCAGGTGGAAAAGGCAGCCTTTTTAAAGGGTTCCTCCAATACAGTTGCCATGGGCAGAGAATGATTTGAGGGCAGTTAACAACAACAATAACCAGTAATATTGCTTAGAAAGGTCCTTAGAAAAGCAGCAGAAATGCCCCCCTCTCCCTGCCTCAGCAGTGATTTCTGAGAGCTGCAGAGGCAGGTGTGTTTGTGTGTGTGTGGTGATGCCCTTCTCAATTCAGTGTTAAAATCTTATCTCCCCATCCTCATCTTACTCCTCCTACTCCTCCAGATCTCTCTGCCCACCAAACACCCCATTTTCCTTGACTTCCTTCCTTCCTAAAACTTTTTCCTCCCTTAAGTTTTACCCTCAACTTATCCACAGGTCATATCAAAATCCATGGTTTTGGCCCTAAAACCTTCCTTTCACTTATACATGAGGTCGAATTGTACACAGGTATAAAGGGTCTATAAGCAGATGACAAAAAATGATATTATGTTCTTAAGGACTAAGATGTTTAATGAGAGGATGCTAAAAAGTTCACTGTAGCTTAAAAGAATGTTCTTTTGTATTGCAAACTGTCAATTTGCAGGATCATAGCTCTAATTTCTGAATTTTTTCAGATTGTTGATAGAACCATGTCAATGAAACGTATGAAATTCTGAAGTGTCCAAGTCCAGGCCATCATGACGTTCTTGTTCCTCCAAAGCAGGGGCAGGCAACCTTTCCCCTTTAAGGGCCGAGGGACTTCAGCTCCCAGAATCCCAGGAGCTATTGGCCAACATGGGACTATTGGCCAACATGGCGGAGGCTTCTGGGAGCTGAATCGGCCCTTAAAGGGGAAAGGTTGCCTACCCCTGCTCCAAAGGAAGTGAAGAGAAGGTTAGCTGGTTACATGATAGCCATGTTTAAATATATGAAGGGATGTCACATTGAGGATGGAGCAAGCCTGTTTTCTGCTGTGCCAGAGAGTTAAGTTGCATCTGCACTGAAGAAATAATCCAGATTGACACCACTTTAATTGCTATAGCTCAGTGCTGTAGAATTCTGGGAACTGTAATTAATTGTGGCCTCTGCTCTCTGACAGAGAAGGCTAAATGTTTAAAAAAACTACAATTCCCAGAATTCCATAGTACTGAGCCAAGCACTTAAAGTGGTGTCAAACTAGATTATTTCTGCTGTGTGAATGCTGCCTAGGATACAGAGCAATGGATTCAAACTACAGGAAAAGAGATTCCACCTAAACATTAGGAAGAACTTCCTGATGATAAGAGCTGTTCAGCAGTGGAACACACTCCCTGGAAGTATGGTGGAGTCTCCTTCTTTGGAGGTTTTTAAACAGAGGCTGGATGGCCATCTGTCCACGATGCGTTGATTGTGAGTTCCTACATGACAGGAGGTTGGATTGGATGGTGCTTGTGTTCTCTTCCACAACCAATTTCCCTTTAGCCAGCACTATATAGATGTGAGTCATTGGGTCCAATCTGTTTAAGTTGTACTATTGCCTGGGATCCAAAGATCCCTTAAAGGCACATAGAACATGTAGTCGGAGAGTCAGCATGGCGTAGTGGTTTGAGCATTGGACTACAACTCTGGAGACCAGGGTGCAGTTGCCAGCTTGGCTATGAAACCCACTGGGTGACCTTAGTCAAGTCACATGCCCTTAGCCTCAAGGGAAGGCAATGAACAAAGCTCCTCTGAACATATCTGGTCAAGAAAACCCCATGATAGGTTTGCCTTAGGTCGCAGTAAGTCAGAAAAGGCTTGAAGGCACATAAAAAACACACATATGTACCCTGAGAGCATATCAGGTAACACAGGATGGGAAAAACCTAAATGAAATGTTACTTTTTTAAGCAGCTCCATTAGAGTACATGGTGCTCTTTCTTGTATTCAGAGCCAAAAATAATACATAACATAAGGAGCAGGGATGCGCTATGTTAAATTATTCATTCCCTCTAGGGAAAACAAATAATTTAAACAATTTCCCCCTTGCTTCCAGATGCCCTTCAAAACTACAGTCAACCCTCCAAATCCATGGATTCTATATCCACAGATTCAACCATCTATGGCAGGGGTAGGCAACTGGATGCGCCCCCCCCGAGGCCTTTGGACCGGCCCCAGGCCGGTCCTGCCGCCGCCCCCCGCCACCAGCCATGATGATATTGATTATTGTTGTTATTCTTGGGGTTTTCTTGGCAAAATCTCCACATGGGGGTTTGCCATGGCTTTTCTGGGGCTGAGAGAGTGTGCATGCATATTTTTTTTATTTTTTTAAATATATATATATATATATATATATATTATTTATTTATTGTGCTTCGGGGCCCCCAATTGTCTGAGGGACAGCAACCCGGTACCCGGCTCAAAAAGGTTACCTACCCCTGATCTACGGTCTGAAAATATATTTTTTTTAAATCCAAAAAGCAAACCTTGATTTTTGCCATTTTATATAAGGGACACCATTTTACTATGCCATTGTTTATAATGGGACTTGAGCATCCACATATTTTGGTATCCACAAGCGGCCTTGGAACCAAACCCCAGTGGATTGCTAAGATTCCACTGTATGTAGTTTTTGAAAAGGTCTTACAGGAAGGACAGAGTGTCCTGCAGCAGGGGAGGCTCCTCTGAGAGCCCCCGGGTAACATTAGGAAGTTGGGAGGGAAGTCAGGGGAGGATTAGGAGGCGCCCCACCTGTGTTCTGAAAGCTGATTCACAGTTATGTACATGCTGTTGATGTGCCCTGGCTGTTGGAACACAGTCTGACTGATGTTGGTCCTCCTTCACTGATCTGCACTGCATCTTTCTGCCTTGGGGAGGCACAGGAAATAAGTCGGTCTGGAGTAAAGGGTGGGAAGAGTCCTTGAGTCTATTCAGCAACTGGCGAGGAAGATGAAAAAGTGGCTTGAGGAGGATTCTCCCTATTGAGATTTCTTGGGTTCCCCTCCCCCCCACTTGGATATTTAAATATCTTTACATTCTTAATATGTACTATGCCTTCTTATGGCTCAAAAGCACTTTATATATGTTATCTGGCTGTAATTTCTAAAACAAACCTGTAGGGTAACCACTTTATTATTCCCCATTGCAGAAAGAAGACTGAGGCTGAAACAAAATGGTTTGTCTTAGAAAAAGACCAATGTGATCCCACCCTGCTTCTTATTTATATTACATTACAGTGCCTAAATTCAAGAGAGTATTAACACTAGCCCATTTCAATGTTCTCCCATCAGCTGTTATGGAAGGGAAATTTAGGAAAATCCCCCATGAATTTCAACTTTGCCCTTGTGAAACTGGAGCAATAGAAACTATAGCTCACGCACTTTTGTACTGTCATTTTTACAAGGAGATTCGCCATCAGCTGATCACCTTTTCTAACCAGATTTTCTGGACATACCGATGTTTTTTATCTAAGCTATTTGTTGGACAGTTAAAATCAAACTGTTATACTTAAGGTAGCAAAATTTTGTTACATTATATGTAAAACACGCTCTTAGATGATTGGTAACAACTGATGCTAGATAGTAGAGATCAACTCTGATTTTCCTTGCTTCTGTATCTGATTGCTTAATTATTGTACATTATTATTCATTATTTTTATATATTTTATATTATATTATTTTATACTGGTCCATGACCGAAATAAAAATTGTTGTTGTTGACTAGTGTGAGTCCTGATCTGTATGGGCCTGTACAGACTGCCAGAAATAATCCAGTTTGAGACCACTTTAACTGTCCTGGCTCAATGCTTGGGAATCATGGGAACTGTAGTTTATTGTAGCATCAGAGTTCTCTGACAGAGAACGTTCAATGTCTAAAAAAAACCTGAACAGGAGCTCTGTTGCAGTTAAACAGGTAGTTAGGATACTCATAGACTTAAACTTGCCTATAGCTGCAAATTATGATAAAAGTGATGACCTAAAAAAACATGCTGTTGGTGCATTTTAAAGAGAAATCTGAAAATGAGGCACTGACATAAAAATGTAACATGGGAAAAGTGTAGACATAGTGTAATACAAACAACCCACAATATCAGCAAGAGATTTCTGAAGATCAAAGTTAAAAATATCAAAAGTAGAGTGACTTCAAATACTACAACAAAAATTATGTAGCTTCATTAACATGTTTGTAACATATTACTGAAATTAAACACTTTATTCAGAAAACTTACAAGAATTTTGAATACCCATTATGTTTTCTTTTAAAAAACACCAGTCACTTCCTGTGACTTAAAAGTTCTATCATGCCAGTATAACCTGGATCATATATGCTGCACTGATTTTTAATAAATAGTAGAATAAGGTATTGCAAAAAGAAATATTGTCTTTGGAAATTCAGAGCAAAAGGGATGCAGATACCCAAGATGCTTCTAAATGTTGAGGAGTATAAAGAGTTTTGCAAAAGGTAAATTAAAATTCAAAGTATAGTCCTTCCTGAGTGCTCTTAATATACAGGGAGGTGGTCAGTGCAAGTATGTAGGATATTATTACACAATATATTCCAAACAAAGTGCCATTACCATAGCAACTGCAGCATTGCAATACAAAAAAATAGTGATCTTAACCATTTTCAATATGACAGCTTTTAAAAAATACTTATACTGCTATCTTACAATTTTGTTTTAATAATTAGAAGTTTGTATCTGTGAGAGCATTTCAAAAAGGAAACATTATTGGTGCACTATGTGACTCCCCCTCTCCTCTATTTATCTCCTGAAAAGTTCTGGAATAAAACAAAATAAATAAAATAAGCTGCACATGTACAATGCAGATTGCTTTCCTCTTATCACTGTCATGGGAATGATTCTACACTGTGTGAATTTACAAAGCTCTGAACCTAAATGCAAACACAGCAGTGTTCTACTGTATAATAGCCAAGCTATCACCAGTTTTATATTTACAACTGCCTTATATTGAGAGTCAAATGGTAATGGTAATATATTGCAAGCAGTGCAGTGACATTATTTATAACGTAACTGTCTAAACCTATCATCATCATTATTATTATTACGCTTTATTTATATAGCACTGTAGATTTACACAGCGCTGTACATACAATCAATAAGATATCAGGCAACAATAGTCAAATAATAACATGCCAATTTGTTATTATAGAGATAACTGGTAAAATTATATTAGTTTGAGGCCCGGGTGCTTCATGATGGGGTGAGCTCCTGTCACTAGTCCTAGCTTCTGCCAACCTAGCAATTCGAAAGCATGCAAATGCAAGTAGATGAATAGGTACCACTTCAGTGGGAAGGTAAACAGCCTTCTGTGCAGTCATGCTGGACACATGATCACAGAGTAGTCTCTGACAATGCTGGCTCTATGTCTTAGTAATGGAGATGAACACCACCCCCTACAGTCGGACACGACTTGACAACCTTGCCAATGGGGAATACCTTTACCTTTTTATAGTATTATTTTATATTTAGTAAGCATTTTACCAATAATTAACTTTCAATACGTTCAAGTCAAAATGAATGGTGATATTTCTGCAAGATAATAAGGTAAAACCTTTAGAAAACCCTGCCCTATCATAAACCATATGGTCCTGCATGTAGCTTTGATTCTGCTTTGCCCTCCATTGCTAACACAATGGCTTAATAAACAAGGAACAATTTGTGCAATGTGTCATCTGAACCAGGAATCAAGGCTTGTGGCTTCCAAACAAGTCAAGATCTGTAAATCAAAAAATTAACTGTAATCCAGGCTTGTGTAAGGGTAATGGGGAACACGGAGCCAGTGTGGTGTAGTAGTTTCAGTGCTGGATTATAACTCTGGAGATGAGGGTTTGATTCCTGTTTTGGCCATGAAACCATTGGATGACCTTGAGCAAGTCAGGGGAAGCAATGGCAAACCTCCTCTGAATAAATATTGTCAAGAAAACCTTAGGGTTGCCATAAGTCAGAAATGCCTTGAAGGTACATAACAACAACAAAGGGGAACAACAACCCAGTGTATCCACTTCAGATAAAACATTAAACAATGCATTCCTAGTTTGCTTAGCGGTAATACTAGGGAGAAATAACAAAGTAGGACTGTGCTAGCTGCATATACTTTTCATTCTTTGCCACTGCTGTTCATGTTTTGAACAGTTATGAACTCTAAGGGCCATTGCAGACCGGCCTAAAGAGCTGGCCTGGGGATGGAGTTGGGGTGGGGCATGGCATTAGGCACACACGCTGCGCCAAAAGGGTGCAAAAAAAGCCACTGCCATGGCTGAAAGGGTGGCCTTTTGCTGCTCCCAAAAGAATGGGCATTTTGCCACTCTTTTGGGGGCGGCAAAAAGGAGGATCAGGGCTGTGGCATGAGGTTGCTGCAGCCCCGATCCGCCGCTCTCAGGGGCAGCTCTGTGCCACCCCTTTCGGGCCATCTGTATCGGCCCTAAGTCATACACATCTACCCAAAAGTATTAATTAAATATAAAGATAACCCAGGGCTCTGTTACAAGAACCAGAAAAGGAAACTTGTAAGAACAAAAACCATCAATTTTTCCTTGGATAATTTTTTTCCTAAAATAAGCCATTTAAAACAAAGAAACCTATTAAGACCCACACATTTATTAACTGTATAATCTAAAATGGATTACACAGCATTAAGACATAAATACAAATTAATAAAACACAAGTTAAAGCAACACACATTAAAAATAAAAGTCAAGCAGCCACAATTGTCGGGTTCCTCTAAAACCATGGTGAAAAAGGCAAATTTTCCTGAAAGCCTACAATATAATACAATTATCAAAAAGCTTTCTGCACACGAATGGAATCCCAGCAATGTCTCCCCAAGGGGATGAAATAGTTAAAAAGAACACTGTATGGATAGGGCTGATAAAATGTGGCCTTTCAATCCAACAGAGTCCAGTAGCGGGGTATGTTCTCATAAAATCATAGAGTTGGAAGAGGCCACAAGGGCCATCCAAATTTGATAAGCATGCCTTTAAAGATGTTGAATAGCACTAGGCCCAGAACAGAACTCTGTGGCACCCTGCCAGTCACTTCTCTCCAAGATGAGGAGGAGCCATTGTTGAGTATTCTTTGGAATAGGTCAGACATTCAATTACAAATCCACCTAATAGCCTCACTGTCTAGCCCACATTTTACTAGCTTTTTTGCAAGGATATCACAGGGGACCTTGTCAGAGCACTTACTGAAATCAAGATAGGCAACATCCACAACACAGTTCTATGCTGCTGTTGTACAACATAAAATACTGAATCTACATACAGATTTACAGGTCAGCTCCAGCATCTTCAATTGCACATCTGTCACAAAACCTAGCTGACTAGGCTATTATATCACAAACAAATGTGATATTTTGCATCACTGAAGTTTCCAAAAATCTTCACATTTAGCTCCACAAAAGCAGAATTGTCAGTTGAAAGGCAACTAAAAAAATATTTTTTTTGGTTATTTAGCCAGGGTTCAGTAGGACAGATCATATGGAGGAGGTGGGAATGGTGCAGCCAAAGACCCAACTTAATGACCCATAAAGCCCTTTTTGCTCCCAAATCATGTAGAAATCCCCCAAATCCATGACAACACACAACAATATTCCCACTCACCTCCTACAAACATCCTAGAACCCTGTATGAACCCAAATGTCACTCTCTTTCACCATTTTGTGTGGGCTCAAAGGTTCATGTGATATGAATATCACATGGAGGTTTACCATGGTTAAAATGTGGCTAAATCATTCCTAAAACACGCTGGTGTGATTGCCAGTCACACTTGTCTCCCATGGTTAAATCACATCCTCTCTGATCCCATCATCAAAGCGTTCACAGAGCAGCCAATAAGTTCTCGTTATTGAAGAAATGGCTGCTCCCTGCTCCACGAACGATTTGATGACAGGAGCAGAGAGGAAGCGATTTAATCTCAGGAGACAAGCATGACTGGCGATCACACCAGCGCGCTTTAGAACCAATTTAGCCACGTTTTAACCATGGTAAGCCTCTGTGTAATATTCTCCCTAGTGACCTAAAGAACTCTGCACCTTGAGTCACATTTTGTTGGTGTTGCTAACTGCCTTTGCATCGGTCTCAACCCATGGAGACCCTATTGATGATACATCTCCAGGCCCACCAACACCTAAACATTTGTTTATTCACATGAGGTTTGACTTTGATTTTGAACCTCCAAAAGTAGTTGAGCCTTATTCCAACTTGGTGGCACAAAGAGGTATAACAGAAATAATATGAATAGTAGTTTTTATCAACTTTTCTCCCCCAATCACTTTTCTTTGCAGCAGAAGAAAGTAACACAGGGACAAACATCTACATGATTCTTCCAATACATCCCCTTCCACTGATCATTGATCACTGCTTGCATAAAGGCTAGGAGACTAGAGCAGCAGTAGCTTTAGCATAAAAATGGACTAGGTCAGCCGGCTGCTGTCTTGGTTGGTATTTAGCCCTGAATCTTTCATTTGCTTTTTCAGCCACTGTGAAAGATATAGGTCCATGGCTTATATTGAAGATTAACAATTATGAAATTCCTTCTCTTTATTTTAAATAAAGTGCACTGTTACATTATGTATGTTTAGTTCGTCCCAATCTCTCCTTCTTTGCTCTGTTCAACAAATACCAGCTAAATATTCAGGGATCAAAGTTCCTAAAAGACAGAAAATGATGACCATCAAATTCTTCCACCATGTTCCATTATGACAGGTTTTTAAAAACATATGTCAGTGCAGTGCTTTAACTATTGGCCAATAGGAATACTGTGAGTTACTGTAAACATACACTTCAGTTACAGTCCTGGTAGTCAAAGCTACATGCAGCTCACACTTCATTGTTATTTTTAACCTACTTTTGTGTCTCTAGATTCATTCTCTTTCATCTCACCACAGATTTGTCCCTACCTCATTTCTAGTGTAAATGTCACTCGTGGAAACAAAGACAGGAAAAGTGTTCATTATTTCATATACAGTTATCACTCTCACTCTCATAATAAATCATTACTGAAAATAATTATAACTTCAGAACAGTACAAAGCCCAAAGTACAATGTCCTCAGATACCAGCAATCTAGAAGTTCCTTTGTTACTAATCCTGTGCTTTCCGGAGCCAGTGGGCCATCACAAAGCATAAAATAACTGGTGCCTTACAAAAGCAGAACTTTTACCTCTTTGTCATCTCTAATTCCACTGTGGGACCTGGTGGAACTTTTAAAAGGAAGCAACTAGAAATCTGAACTATTGAAATGCAACAGACAGATTTCTTTAAAAATCTATATTTGTGGAATTTTTGTTTAAATGCTTTTCAGTAAGGGGCTATGTGTTTGCCAAAAGCTGTATAAAGATTTCATCTATGCAGACTATATGATAATATGTAATAGTAAATTGGAGTTAACAGCTTATTGTAAATTAAATTGAAATATATTTAAATCCTTAATGAGTATCTCAGCCATATCGATTTACCATTTAGGGCCTGTTCACGTGGACCAAAAGGCCCATATCCCTCCCTGGCATTATCCTGTCTGAACAACACAGGCCGTTAGCCCCAGGCTGGGATTGATCAATCCAGATGGTGATCTGGTGGTTGTGGCCCCAAAGGGGTCTTAATCCAGTCTAAAAATACCAGCTGTTTGCCATGGAGTTTTCAAGAAAGTCCATGGCAACACCCAGAAGACCAGAAGGCCTTGCACACCCTGCCATTGTGTCCATCCCAAAAGCCCCCACTGTGGCCTCTGACATTGGAAGTAAGCACTTGGCCATGTGGGTGTAGCCAGATGCTTTGTTTCTGCCACAGCAGGCATCTCCAGGATGGAAGTGGTGTCAGTGACAAGCAAGGAGTGTGCAGAAACAGCAGGTCCATGATGCGGTGGTGTAAATATCCACCCTTCACCGTGCTGCCCCAGGGACTGATCTGAATCAGAAATAGAGGCAGAATACCACAGGCTTGGCCTGTGGTATCCTGCCCATCTGCTCAGGCCCTTAGTTCACACTACTGTCATTCTTTTTCTTTTGGTTTTTGTTTTTAAAAAAGGTCAGTTCCGTATATACAGAAGAAAAGTTTTATTTCAGTATCTAGTTTATATTTACATTTAAAATAAAATTTTAGGCATGAACCACAAGTGAAAAAAAACACAATTATTTAGATTCCTGTGGAATATTTATTTCCAAAAAGTAATGGTAACGGACCATTTTTAAAAATCTTCCTTATATCTCCCTGTATTTGGTTATACTTTTGGTTATACTTTGGTTTGGTTATATTTTTGGTTATACTTTTATGTATTTGGTTATACTTTTATTTAGAGCAACCTTCCACAGCATGTTGCTCACAAAACCTAAATATATTTTCCACAGCATTGTGTCTACTCCCAATCATCCTCAAATAACATGACAAATGACAACAGACTGTCATTACCTCAAAACACATGGACTCCACCAGCTTCCAGACAGGCAGCTTAGAAAAAAAAACTACAAACATATTTCAGGTAACAAAGAAGCTCCTTTTTACAAAGACTTTTTGTGTCTTTCCAGCATCCCTTTCTTCCTTGTCCTATTTCAAACTGGATGTTTTTTGGCATTGGCATTAAGAGTTGTTGTTGTTGTTGACATTGTTGTGATACTTATTTAGATCCCACCTTTCCTAGTTCTGGGACTTAAGACAACTTATAACAATTAAAACAGACATTGTTAAAAATTAACAGGCTACAAAAGTTAAAAAGAAATTTTAACTAATCATAAAGTTAAAATAAGTTAAAACCAAAAAATGACTAAAACAATGTGGTTGAAGGCTTCCACAGCTGGCATCCATATTTTTTTTGTGGGTTTTTCAGACTATGTGGCCATGTTCTGGAAGAATTTATTCCTGACGTTTCGCCTGCATCTGTGGCTGGCATCTTTAGAGAACGATGGCATGGAAGTGAGTCTTGATTTTGGTGTTTTTCAAGACTGGTAGCCAAACTTTGTTTACTTTCAGGGTTTCTTCTTTCTGGTTCAGGTTGCCCAGGTGTTTGTGGATTTCAGTTGCCTGCCTATGCATTCTGACCTGATAGTTGTTGATATGGTCCAGAATTTCAGTGTTTCAAATAGCATTTTATGCCCAGGTTGGTTTATAATGTGTTCTGCAACTGCTGATTTTTCTGGCTGGCACAGTCTTCAGTGTCTTTCATGTTCCATGATTTATGTTTGGATACTGCATTTGGTGGTTCCTATGTAGACTTGTCCACAGCTGCACAGTATGCAGTAAATCAAGACTCAGCACATGCAAATGAACACCACTCAGTGTTGGGGGCTTCCCAGTAGACAATGGATAACTAATTAAATAGACACAAATCCCCCTCGCATATCCTCCCACCCTGAGGCCTTGACATTCAACAACAGATCAATACACAAATTAACATGTAAATCACTTCCTCCCAACTAGGGGTCACACAGTATATATACCCCAGTCACTTCCATGCCACCATTCTCTGAAGATGCCAGCCACAGATGCAGGCAAAACGTCAGGAATAAATTCTTCCAGAACATGGCCATACAGTCTGAAAAACCCACAAAAAACCAATTAAAACAACAGCAACAATAAACAAATCCAGCATATTGTACAAGAGCTGTTTCTTCTTTTTAATATATATATATATTATGAAATGCCTGCCAGAATGAAAAGTTTTGTGGTTTGTTTGTTTTTTATCTGCTTGTGGAAAGATAGGTGGGGGCAGTATAGCCACTGTGGAAAGGGAGTTCCAGAGCCTAGGGCCAGTTTGTTAAAGAAAGTAAATCTGGCCATCGAAATGTAAGCCATGGGAAAAGTGGAGGGTGGTGAAAGGAAAAAAAAAATGCCTTGATGGATTTTGGAAGAAGCTTCCAAGCGGTCTTTAGAAGATTCACAATATTTTTGTTTACTTATGTAAGGCTTACCTGATCTGTTGTTGTTTTTAAGAATTTACAAGATATGCTCTTCTTTTTTGTGGTGTAAGTATCTATCCCTGTTCTCTCCATGTTATTTGTGCCTCTGGTACCAGATTTTCTGTTAAAGTAGTAATGTTCAGGAACACATGGACCTTGTTAATGGAGGTATATCTGCTTGTTGTTGTTGTGTGCTTTCAAGTTGTTTCCAACTTATGGCATCTCTAAGGTGAACCTATCACAAGATTTTCTTGGCAAGATTTGTTCAGCGGTGGGTTGCCTTTGCCATCCTCGGAGGATGAGAGCCTGTGATTTGCTCAACGTCACCCATTGAGCTTCTGTGGCCAAACAAGGATTTATTTTTTGTGACTTTATTTTTCTAATATTGGAGCATACTCTTTTTGTGGTTGGTACTACACCACTGAAAGCAAGGCAACCAGTTTGAGCAGATTTCAAAGCATCTGCTATGTGGAATGGGAACAGCAAAAGCATAAAGAGTAAATACCTCAAGAATGAAGATCATCACACAGAGCTTAAAAGAAGAGCAAGGCTTCTACTCATCAGAAATTCAAGTTTCACACTTGGATGCCTAAGAGTAGGTGGTCTGATATATCCACCGCTGTTCCATCAAACAAGCAACACAGAATATGGTGTTATCTTAAAATTAGGTTTAGAGAAAACCAGGTCCAAAATGAGATGTGTCAGCAACAGTTTCATCCATTTAAACATATCACTTCTTCAACAGTAGAAAGAAAAGGTGGGAGATCTACTTTTAAAAGTAAAAGGAAAGTGTGGCTGGGGGAACTGAATAATCTATCCTCTTGGGTTTATTTCCTCACATTCCCTTTCCCAAATCTGGATCAAGGAGGTCGTATGACAGTGGAAAGAAGGCTCTTCAACTGAACATACATTTTGATTTAAAATTGGGCCTCATTCTCACTTTCTAAATGATTAACTACAGCTCAGAACCATATTTCCGGTTCTAGAAATACAAAAGAACTAACATGTCACATTCAGTGTGACCGCATTTCTATCCCTGCTAGGACCTACGTATTTAGGAAGGGACTGCCTTTTCCCTCAACCATGGCCTGTTAAGCAGAAGTAAAAAACTGGCAAATGTGGAACCTGTAGTGTCCATGGCTATATACAAAAATTAACTTGTAGAGGGGGGGCTACTATAAAACTTGGTAAATATTTAGTTGCAGGTGGAAAT
Source organism: Phrynosoma blainvillii (assembly GCA_026167975.1). Lineage (NCBI taxonomy): Eukaryota > Metazoa > Chordata > Lepidosauria > Squamata > Phrynosomatidae > Phrynosoma > Phrynosoma blainvillii. The sequence goes on from JANUYF010000001.1 coordinate 357,885,318, forward strand.
CCCTCCTTCCTGGGAATCTGTAGCTACTTATGTTCATCTAGTCTAACTCACTGGGTTCTCAGTGAAGATAAAATGTAGGAAGGGGCATATATCTCATCCTTATTGCTTTGAGAAAGGGAAGGATTAAAAATATAATTGATAAAATGATACAGGAAAGGACTAAGAAAGTGCTTCAATGATACAAAAGAACTTTTGTTACTTTCTGAAATCCTGAATGTGACTAAACAAAATAGGATAACACCATTTATCTACCTTCCAGTTTGACTATTTAATATGTAAGTTTTGGTCTGTCATATGGATTGTTCCATATTTAATATTACCATGCTACACTCAACTTTATCTATTAATTAAATGCACCAAATTGATTTCAAAATTGAAGCATTACTTTCACATGAATTCTTTTTGTCAGATATTACTGGATTAAAATAGAAATTGAGAAAGGTTGTTCTCATAGAACATTTCTTAACATTTTGGTCTAATAATTGCTTAGTTTTAAAATATCTAACAATCTAGATCTTGGTACCACTTTATTTACATTATTATAAAAAGAAAATCATTCTTTCCCAAGAGAAATTCACTGTAACACATGAATAATTAGTCAAAACTAAAATGGGGAATGAACATGGCTGCAGTACACGCTCACTTTTGCTGCACCTTTTAGTTATTGTAAGAAAAGATAAAAATAGACTGATTCATATTTGCTGCTCACTCTTAGTGTTTTATATTCCTTTTATTTAATATTTGTTTTGTGATTCTGGATGTTATTATTTTAAATTTGGGTTGTTAATAAAATGAAGTATATTCAATAGTCTGTAAGAATTTGATTTATAAAACAAATTACACTGTGAACAGTTCTTTTTAAAATTAAATGAATAGCATTAAGCCAGATGCTAGTTAATTTAAATTCTTGCTCTAAAACCAATATTGACCTAAATTATACCAGTTTCAAAATAGAAAAGCAAATGGTCATGAACAGCAGTTATTTCTTCAAAATATAAACAGAATGCTTTTTTCAACCTAAATAGCATATCTACTGCCTTGTTTTCTCAAAAAATCAGCATTCTGTTTCTGAGTTGAAAGCAAATGTCTAATGTTAAAAACACATGATATGAAGAATAAGCTAAATTCATTGGGAGACATTTGGGATGCACACACATGCACACACACAATTAAATTACAAAAAAATATGCTTGAAAACACCCACAAACCACCACATATACAAATCTCTGCATAATTATAGAAGAATACAAGAACTCTGACTTGAAGCCTAGCAACAGTATCCAAGTATTAGTTAGTCTGCTAATCAACTACCAAAACTCACACACCACCACCTCAATGTGCTTCATATTTAAAAATAAAATCCCTCTTGTTTCTATCTTCAGAGCTGCTGAAGGAAAAGGTATATGATAAAACAAACCTTGTTCACTTGAGGAGGAACAACCCATGTCATTTAATCCATCTGATAATTCATCTCATCACAAAGAGCCAAGGCAATACAAAATAAAAAAAAAAGATTTAAAAACAGGTTATCCAGTTCAAAGGATCTTCAGCTCGCAACATATTTAATATGTGCATAACTGTATTTAGAGAGATCTTCAAGTCTCCTATATATATTATTGTTGGTTTTTTGTATCTCCATTCTATAGAAGCCATAGTAAATGCTGTATAGCAAATGCTTTCTAAACCTTCTGTGCTCATTTATTCGCAGACAGCTGTAGACTGGATGAAAACAATCAGGGATTAACTTTCCTATTCAACACAGCTTTTAATCCATTACTTTCCCTTTGGTTTTCAATAAAAATTAATAAATAGATACATAGATACATAGATAATTAAAAATGAAATGCTACAACTAATCACAGTAAGAAGGGGAAGAAAAACATGTCAATCAATTAGGTTTAACTGCAGGATGGTTCTTAAAGATTTGTGCTGTTCAAAGATGCAATAGTGCTCTCAAAACACAAGTAAAATGAAACTGCATAGGCATTGAGCTACAAAATCTTTTTAAATTTCAGTAATAATTTACTGTGCTCAAATAGTAAAGATAATGCTCTGATGTTTCTGTAATATTTATAAAAGCCTATCAATGGAAATTTGAGATTAGAAAAAATTAAGGTAGCAAGTCTTGTTCAGTGTGATGTCAAATATACAAGTGCATGTGAAAGAAATGGGTGTGACAGACTGACAGGATGTCATATTCACTCCTTGAATGTTAATAAAAGGACATGTTCTTAAACCCTTTTACAACATAAACTTGAAATCTGATGTTCAGTCTAAATATTTTATCTTCTTAGAATCATCTCTTTTACATAAACTTCAGGGAACAAAAAACTTATCTTTTTTGATACTGGTATATGCTGACTATATCAGAAATAATTCATTATAACCATCTAGATCTTGGTACCACTTTATTCACATACATATGGTCTTTCGAGTCCAATCCTTAGTCCCCAAATGGTGTCCAATGTTTACTGCTAGTGATTTATCATCAACTGAATACTTATTTAGATGCTATTTACCCCTGAGAATGAGAACACCATGCAGAGAACCCTGTGGCTCATATTTTCTTGGAGACCCACTTCTCTCTCTGTGAGACAGCTTAATTACTCAGCATTAAGGATATACCCATGTTGAGATGATCTCACAGAAGAAGAGGGAATATTGGGATAGTAGAATGAAAGCCTGACACCTGCATATGATCCCTTTCTGCGAGGTGGCAATAACAGTATACCTAGGCCTTCAGAGGCTGAGTCCACATTACATGATTACTGTACATACTCTTGCATAAGTACAGACATTTTTGTTAAAAAATTGATCCACCCACCCCACCCAAGAAAAATCTGGATAGACTTAGCTGTGGGTCAATGTAAGTATTATATTTAACTCTTACACACACACACACACACACACACACACACACACACATATATATACCCCATATATATATGGAGTCATCCCCTTTCTCTGAATAGAATGATAAAAGGCAAGAGCTTAGTCCATCCTGGGAGCACCAAAAAGAAGCATGCAGGAATACAGAATCAAAGCATCCCCAACAGATGGCCATCCAACCTCTGCTTAAAAATCTCCAAAGAAGGAGACTCCACCACACTCCTAGACATCAGTGTGTTCCACTGTCAAACAGCTCTTACTGTCAAGAGGTTCTTCCTAATAAAGCTTACTTTATTAGGCTTCCTGAGGTGAAATCTCTTTTCCTGTAGTTTGAATCCATTGCTCCATGTCCTAGTCTCTGGAGCAGCAGAAAACAAGCTTCCTCCATCCTCAATATGACATCCTTCAAATATTTAAACAGGGCTATCATATTGCCTCTTAACTGTCTCTTCCCCAGGCTAAACATACCCAACTCATATAACATGGCTTCCAGACCTTTCGTCATTTTGGTCACCCTCCTCTGGACACGCTTCAGCTTGTCATCATCCTTTTTGAACTGTAGTGGACAGAACTGGACACAGTATTCCAGGTGACGCCTGACCAAAGTAGAATGGAGTGGTACTCCATCAAGATATTATACATCTATTGATGCAGTCTAAAATCGCATTGCCCTTTTTTAGCTACCACATCACATTGTTGACTCATCTTCAGCTTGTGGTCTACTAGGGCTCCTAGATCCCTTTCAAATGTACTGTTGTCAAGCCAGGTGTCCCTCATCCTATATCTGTGATTTTATTTTTTCTCCTTAAGTGTAATACCTTACATTTCTCCCTGTTGAAATTCATTTCGTTTGGACCAGCTTCCTAATCTATTAAGATTTTTTTGAATTTTGATCCTGTCCTCTGGGGTATTAGCTACTCCTCCTAATTTGGTGTCATCTGCAAATTTCATAAACATGCCCTTTTTTCCTTCATCCAAGTCATTGATAAAGATGTTGAATAGCACTGGGAACAGGACAGACTCCTCTGGCACCCCACTGGTCACTTATCTCCAGGATGAAGAGGAGCCATTGCTGAGCACCCTTTGGGTTCAGCCATTCAACTAATTGCAAATCCACCAAACAGTTGCATTGTCTAGCTCACATTTTACTAGCTTGTTTGTAAGAATATCATGGGGGACCTTGTCAACAGCTTTACTGAAGTCAAGATATGCTACATCCGCAGATTGTCTTTCATCTACCAAGCCAGTAATTTTATAAGAAAAGTGCTCTCAAAACACAAGATTAGTCTAGCATGACTTGTCTTTGAGAAACCCATATATAAACTTCTCAAAATGTGCCCAAATAATAGCAGCTTGCTTCCATTGACCCTACAAAGCCACAAAATAAATGTAAAAAATTCAGGTGAAAATAGGCCAAAATGGCAGGCAGAAGTGACATCATGTCACATCAGGCACAGTGAAACACACTGGAGTGGCCTGACAGATGGAAGCAGGGAGGAAAAATATCCTCTGCACATTTGCCCACTCCTGAATTAGAGAGCTGAAAATCTGAAACATCACAAGAAGACAACTGGAAGCTACAAGAAAAATTAAAATTGCCTCCACAACTTCCTCAATCAGGGAAACACTACACAAGCAAGAAAATCTAGCAATGGGAAATATTCACAATGTTTGAATTGACAGAATGTAATTTTTTCCATGGCAACATTAGTATACAAGTATAGTGCATAACTAAGTACTGGTAGTCCATATATCTTCAGGTAATCACAGCTTCCTATTCAAAACTACTTAGCTCAGCGGTCCCCAAACTACGGCCCACGGGCCAAACCCGGCCCGTTGAGGCCTTTCAATGGGCCCATGGCCGGTCCTGTCGCCGCATGCGTGCGCACCTCCAGCCGCAATTTTTCCCCCCTTCAGCCCTCCGAAGATCTGGGGGACAGTGAACTGACCCCTGGCTAAAAAAGTATGGGGACCCCTGACTTAGCTGTTCTCTCACTAAATTAATGAATGGTTAAAAACAGCTGAAGATAAATTCAAAATGGGGTGGGGGGAATCAGAAATACTTTGAACCATGGTGGTTTTTCCATACTGAAATGATCGCTACCTGCATAAATGAATATGAATATAATATTTGAGAACAAGATGTAATTTAGTGCCTCTTTAAGAAAGAGAACTATCTGAAGCTTATTGGCTAAGTTTATATCATGCATTGGGATCTTCATATCAAATATTTTCCCATCTGACATACCTAAGCTAAAGTAAGCTTTATTAAATCTTTATTAAAGTAAATATCTCACAGAGCCATAATACGTTTTATTTTTAATTAAACTAAAGCCAAATTGCATAGGGCTTTAATAATTGAAAATATTTTTAAATCAGGATGGCTATATTCCCAGAGTCATTATAAATAGCCATTTATTATCTTTCACTAGGGATATAGGCAAGGAATACTATCTATCTATCTAGACATGATCCCTCCACTTACCTAAGTGCAAAGAGCAATAAACAGTATTTTAAAAATACATATGAAATACTACAACAACCATAATACTACAGCAGAGATGAGGAATCCACCACTTGTGGCCCAAATGCATGCTTCAATATTCCTCTGATCTGCTGCTGGTGACATGAGAAGAAAGAAGACATTAGCAGGAAGGAAGGCCATCCCTGCCTAGGTAAAAAAGGACTGGCATCCATCTACCAAAGTAATGAGAAAAGGTGCCTTTGAATATATGGACCTTACTAATCTGTACTTTCAGATCATATCCTTCTCCAAGCAGAAAGGAAGCCAACCCCTCCTTACTGGAGAAAGAAGAGATGGAACTCCTTCCAAGCATACACATGTACATTCAAAGAGAATACAAGGTGTAATGTACTCCTTGTGAGAAAGACTGAATGGGTGTGTACACATTAACTGAATTGTAAATGGCTGAGTGGCATAGATAGGGAAGATGGTTACATGGGACCAAGTGAATATTCTCCTTTAATCTCTTTTCAATGGACCACAGAACACAATCCCAAGGCTAGGAGTGAATTCATCACCCCATTGAAATGGAAGCCATCAGCTTCCAGCAAAACCCATTAACCCTAGATAGCATACCAAACGTGAACAACACTGGCAGTTGCAATCCTGCAATATCTGGAGGGCCATCCTGCACAATACCCACCCCAGTCTTAGAGATTGGGCAGGCTCATGCAGTCCCAGTTCCAAAATATTTGGATCTTTAAACTGAACCAGAGATAAAGTGACAGTGAGAGTAACTAGTACAAATAGTTGGCCCTGAAACTATTGCTATTGCATTCTGTATCAAATGACTTGATATTGCTTTGTGCATTTAAACGGAAATCCCACATACAGCATATGATATCTATTTTTCTAATTTTGATACAGAATCATAGAACCACAGGGTTAGAAAGGACCTCAAAGGTCATTTAATTGAACCCCCTGCTAGTGCAAGAATCCATTTGTTTATCCATATAACCAGAACATGTTTCATTAAGGCATATGTCTTTTAAGATACTTGGAAGCTGCCAAATCACATGAAGCAGATAAGAAGAATTTCTGAACCCAACACCATCTGTGTCTCTTCTTATGGTACCATACCAAGGACAACCCACAGATTGCACACCCAACTGTTGTGGGAGAATGCAGTCCTGGCAGGACTTCCATCTTGTCAGAGTTTAGTGTAGCTTAGTTGATATCACTGATACACAGTTTCCTCCAGATATGTGTTCAGAACTTCCACAACCTCTTTAGGCTTAGTTAGAAGGAAAAAAGTAGAACTTTTGTGTCATATATCCATAGTAATTCAAACCTCCAGATGACATCTCCTATTAATTTCAAGTAGAGTACTTGTTAAAAAGGATGAGCAACAGACTGAATCTTGCAGCACCCCAAATGCTAAGGGGTAGAAGTCCCCAAGTACCACTTTCTGGTTCTGTCCCCAATGAAATATTACACCTCCAAATCCAATCTCAAGGAGACAATCCAGGGACTAACATGATTAATAGTACCAAAAACTTCTTAAAGGCCCAGAAGAACTGAGCTGGGGCCCACCTGGTTCTTTCACCAGTTCTTCCATAAAGATATAAGGTGGTTTTCATCCTGAACTGAGGCATGAAGCCAGATTGGACCTTTTGGAGAACAAATCTAATTACTGCGCTTCAAACTGTCTGGAGCTGTAGAGACAACACTTCCTCAAGAGCTTATTTAAGAAGATCAAAGTTGACACCACATTATGAGTATCTAAGACCAAGGTATCTGAACTGAGCTCTTTCAAGAGCAATCTCACCTTATTGCATAGCATGGCCTGCTTCAAATATACCTTCCTTTTGCCTGTCCTGCATTTGAGATTATTTTGGAAGATGGACAAAAAATTATCTGGTTCTACCTTTATCTTCAGTTCATTTATTTTAAAAATAGCCCCAGTCATTGTACATTTTCCCCATAGGAAAAATGCTGTACCTCAATGCTCATTTTATTCTTTTGTTTCTGCACCCTTTCCAGTCCTATGATATACTTTTCCAGGTATAATGGCCAGGCCTATTACACTGTTCCAAGTGTGGTCACAACACAGATTTATATATGGATATTTCAAGATTGGGCATAGCATTTCATACCTTGCCTAATAACAGCTAAAGTCACCATTTTCATGTCTACTACTAAACAGCTCAACATCTTCATTAATCCTGCCTTCATGATTCTTGATTGCACTTAGATAGTTCAGGTCTCATCAGCATACAACCAGTCCTCCATATCCATGGGTTCTGCATCCATCGATTCAACCAACCATGGCTTGAAAATACTCCAAAATTTTTCCCAAAAAGCAAATCTTCCAAGTAGATCACCATTTTATATAAGTGACACCATTTTACCATACCACTGTATACAATGAGACTTGAGCATCCACAGATTTTGGTATCCATGGGGTGGGTGTCCTGGAACCAAACCCCAGCAGATACTGAGGGCCCACTGTATATGTGAACTTAGAAGTTTCTGACCCAGTGTGCATAGCTTTACCCTAATTTACTTTGAACTTCATCTGCATCTTTAATTGTGACTATACTACCTTTCATTCCAGATTTCTTATGTATGTTAAAATGCAATAGTATCAATACACAGCCTTCTTCTCATTGCTGTCACAAAATAATGACTCTTTCCTTCCTGTTCTTCAACCCATAAACAGACAGGCAGGAAAGAGCGGCTTCCAGCCACTTTGGGGGCTGGGCATGCACACGACATATGCCCCCAGAACAGTCGGAAGCCATGTGGAGAGCGTGCCTGGCCAGGGAAAGCCAGCACAAGAAGCAGCGGGGGAAGTCTGCTTTTTGCTGGCATCCCATTCAGGATTGTGGCAGTGGCCCGGATTGGGATCGGACCCATGCAGTTGCTGTGGTCCTGCACTGATGGAGGTGGGGCAGGGGCGGGGCAGTCCCACGCCCCATCTACATGACCCCTATATGAGTGCAGCTTCTCTTATCATATGTCCATTAAGTATTTGTTCAGCTTTGTCACAAGCTATTTAAATGTTACAGTTTACAATGGCTGTCAAATAATTCAAAGTTAGAGGTTTATGATTAACTTTTTCAGAAGCCATACTGCTGTTAATTCAGTGAAATTAGTTCCTCTTCAGGTTGAAAACAGTAGCTTGAATAATACTTTCCACCAATTTACACAGAACAAGCCCAGAGGCCCCTTCATCCCCATCTGAAAGTTGCTGGTATGATAGCTTGTTTCCAATTCTCTCATGTCGAGGCTAATTTTAGAGGGAATTTGTGTATTTTCTTAGAGGTTTGACAATTTCGCAACTGAATTTTAATGAACTTTCAAGTGGATGCTGTCCAGAGCTGGTAATAGATCACATTTTTGTTTGTTTCCACATTCCAGCATCTCGTTACCTCTATGTGAACCTGCTCTTCAGATGATTTGACCCAGGCCCTCCACTATAAAAAAACTCCCTAAAACTAGAAAAGGAAAGAACATCTTGCAGATTATATTTCAGCTGCTGATAGTTGAAGTATCTGCAATACTCTGGTCCCAAACTCTAGTTTGAAGACATATCATTCTAGGGTTTTTAAAAATGAGGATTTATGGGGCAAAACAAAAAAACTGCTTGGGGCCCGTTCTCATCGGGGCCATAACAGCCGCATGTGCCCAGCCCTGATCTGGGCTGCCACTTTGATCCCCAACCAGCCTTCTGAAAAGGAACAGATTTTTTCCTTCTTTTTCGGGCCAGTTTTGGACCAGCTCTTTAGAAAAGAGCTGTGCCCAGGGTGGCTTCCAGCCGCGTTCGGAGTGTGTGTCATGTGCATGCCCCACCCGCAATGCAGACTAACAGCCTTTTGTGCCATCTGTTTGAAGCCTTTATTTCTTAAAACAAGTATTTTTTAAAAAATAAAATAAAAAGAATAGCTTTTCACTGTTATTTCAATTTTTTTTTTTACATTTACAGAATACTGATAAGCAGTTTAGATGCTAATAGATATCTTACATACCAATATCAGTTTCCTTGTGATTCTTGATGCATTCAGCAAGTTCAAAATTTCCAGCAATTATTGCCACCTGAAAGATAAGAACAGTAGGGATGGGCAAAATGCAAATCTAAGGAATGAACAAAACAATTCAGTGAAGTCTTGTATTCTATAAAGTTATATATGTTCAAATTTCAGATGTAAATGCAAACAAAGATTAATCAAGTGCTTCATTACTATCATATCCTATGCTGTTGACTCTTGCATGCTATCTATAAAACATGTGCTTTGAATTTATATGAACCTGCATTTTAACAGCACAGGACTCATTTGATCAACCTATGATTCACAGAAATAGTTTTCCTTGTTAGCTATATAATTAGCAGGAATGTATTTGGCAACAAAACCTCCAAACACACTGACATTATTAGTCCATCACTGTACAATGTAACAAAAATAACGTTCCATCAATAGGCAAGTAAATAATAAATTACAATCCAAAAGCAAAATAATTTATAATAAATAAAAAAACAGATAAAAATAAGTAGCCTATTTGTATCCTCTGTAAAGGTTCACTAGGATTTCTATTTGAATGTTATAATTTTGCATTTATTTTGCACTAAAGGTTAATGCATAGATATTGTAATGCAAAAGGGAAGTGAAAAGAGCCAAGATTTCTATCATTAATTGTGGGCATTACTGCTGTGCAGAGAGACTTACTGCCAACCAAGAGGAAGAGGAACTTGGAAAAATATCAGTGCTGTATAGGAGCACTTTAATTTTGGAATGAATTCAGACAGCCACTTTGATTTTATGAATGAAGATGATTTTTAAGATACAATTATCCATCCAGTCCAGCTATTGTTTAGCAGTGGGTACTTCACATCTAACCTGTGTCATCTTTAAGAGTTTCTCAAGAAAAATCGAAGAGTTTTCTTATTTTTGTCCTTTGAGACAAATGTAAAGAAAACGGCTACAGTCATAGATGTAACAAATTAAAATCAGTCAACCAGATACCTTGTTGTCATAATTAAGTCTGAAATACTCTCTTTTGATATAGGTACCATTCCCTGCAGGGTAGTGCAGATAATATGGACATCATGTACAATGATAAGGTACAGAGAAAATGAACTGTTTGGTAAATAATTGTTGTAACAGAAATCATTACAATGTTATTGTTGCAGTGTACCTTCACATTGTTTCTGGCTTATGGAGACCCTGAAGCAACCATATCACAAGATTTTCTTGTTCAGCAGGGATTTGCCTTTGCCTTCCTCTGAGGCTGAGAGGTTACCAAGCCAATTTCTGTGGCTGAGTAAGGATTCGAATTCTGCTTTCCAGTCACCGTTCAACACTCAAACACAACACCATGGTGCCTCTCAATAGCATTACAATTTTAATCACTATAATTGATTAATACATGTTGTCAAGATAAACAGGACCTGATTCCACAAATATATTGATTAATCTCAATAATATAAGCATCAATGTGAGTATATCTGAACATAACATTATTGCAGGCTACAACATAAGCACTATTTGAACATTCATTGTCAATCAATATACAGCATAGTATATCACTAAATTTGGTAGGCTGTAGGATTTCTGCAGCAGTGGAGTTATGCAAAATAAACATCTGTTTAATTCTGGCTGTTTGTGGCAGGATCCATTCATACAGCAAGTACCATGCATTTAAAGATAAGAACTGGGATTAAACATCACCTCATACTCATACTATAAAAACAATTTATTTTAAGCAATCTGGCCATTCTTTATTACTCAGAACTCAAACAGTGGAGAGATATAACTATTAAATCTGAGACACATTATTAAGATGACATAACATTTAATGGGAAGCAGTAAATTGTAGACACAAAAATGGTAAATATGTTTTATAACTCCAGAGAGGGCAAGATTTTTATTAATATTGCTCAAACATTAAAGGAAAGGATGATAACTATTCCCTTCTGATCTTGACAGCTGCTCTCATTTTCAAGAAATCATCAATCTCAGTTTAATTTATCTGAATATAACTGTAATGGGGCATCACTATGTAATGGCAAAAAAGGTGAAAACATTTTCACACTTTATGACAAAACCTGAGTCAAGTGGAATTAAAAATGCAATTAACATGATTAATTCACTAACATGAAGTGAAAGCTGAAAATCCTTTTTATTTGTAATTTAATAACTTCTTCACTACTAGAAGTCTGCAGCCAAATTGATCACATCTGTATAGTGCATATCCATGTTTCAGCTGTGTTTTTCAGATAACAGCTTACCATTAAGGACTGGTAGCAATGAGGACTGGTAGGGCTTTGAATCCAGTTTGGGTTTTAGGCCAGACTTAAAAAGATGCTGGAAATATTTGAAGGAATGTTCCTTTGAAGTATGGAGTATAAATTAACATGGTAGATACTAGCAACCACTGCTACCTACTCTATCCTATTATATTATGCCAACCCTTTCTCTGCTTTCCTTCACTCTTGTTTGCTCTATATGCCCACAACAAGCATGCTCTTTTGACTGTAAGCACTGTTAGGCTTCCTCAGAGCCCCATTTGACTTCTGCAAGTCTCTTGTGTCCTCTGCACTTTTACTTCACATTCTTTTGCCTACCATCCCTTCAGTTTCTATTGCTTACAAAAATATGAAGGTGATTATATGTACTGGCAACACCTCCCAGTGCTCATGCATATGTGAAGTCGTAGGCTTTCATGGCTGGCATCCATAGTTTTTTGTGGGTTTTTCGGGCTGTGTGGCCATGTTCTAGAAGAGTTTCTTTCTGATGTTTCACCAGCATCTGTGGCTGGTATTTTCAGAGAAGGCTGGAATGGAAGAGATATATATATACTGTAAGACCCTGGGTAGGGAGGAGTGATTCCCATGTAAACTGTGTATTGTTCTGTTGGTGATTGTGTATTGTTCACTCCTCCCTACCCAGGGTCTCACAGTATATATATACCCACTCTCTTCCATTTCAGCATTCTCTGAAGATGCCAGCCACAGATGCTGGTGAAACATCAGAAAGAAACTCTTCTAGAACATGGCCACACAGCCCAAAAAACCAAAAGCTCATGCATTTGTTGGCCACACACCACAATCAATATCATAATGGGCACTTGTGAGAAAGAGCTGATATTTCCAATTATGAATTTGTGCTACAGCTGGATAGGGCCCTTTTTTAATGCAGGAAGGAAATATTCATGGAATTATACCCTTGTTGTTGTTGTTGCTGTGTGCCTTCAAGTCATTTCCAACTTCTTGCAAGCCTAAGGCAAATGTATCATGGGATTTTCTTGGCACAATTTTTTCGGGGGGGTGCCCTTGCCTTCCTGAGGCTGAGAGAGTGTGATCTGCACTGGGTTTCCATGGCTGAGCAGAGATTTGAACCTGTGGGCCTCGGCAGACGGCTTATTGAGCCGTCTTGGAGGCCCGGAAGAGGAGGAGCCACCGCATGAGCGGCGCTCCTTCCTCTTCTTGAGGTCGCCCTGGGAGCTGCCAGCTCTCCGCATGGCCGGCGCTTCCGGAGCAACCTCCCACCGCAGCGACCGGACGCGCTGCGGCGGAAAAGGCAGGGAAAGTGCGCCCTATGCTTTTAGGGCGCACTTTCCCTGTCTTGTGGAAGGAGCGCTGATTTTGCACTCCTTCCAGGGACGCCGCAGGAGCGTCGCGGTCTGGCTGCCGAGGTCCCACAGATCTGTGGTTTTGACTATTTGTGACTTTGTAGCTGCCGCTTAACAAGGTCTACCTCTTCCCCTCCCCCTCCCTCCCTCCCAGCCAGTTACAAGCAACAATGTGCCTTCCCCATTTTGCAAAACTTTGCATCCTCCTCATTTCCGAAGTTCTTTCCCTATGAATCCAATGTTAGCAGCCACCACCACAAGGGATCTACAAAGGAAAGGCTGGGAGGGAGAGGGAGAGGGAGAGAGAAGTTGGATCCTCCCTGGTGGTGGCTGCAAACACTGATTCAAAGGGAAGGACTTTGGAAATGAGGAGGATGTAAAGTCTGGCAAAGTGGGGAAAGTATGATGTTTTTGTCTTGCCAAGAGGGAGTGGGAAGAGGAGGGAGAGGAGAGATGGTGGATCTTCTACACAGTGGTTGCTAAGATCAGATTGAAAGTAGAAGAACTTCGGAAATGTGGGGGAGGCTATATGTTACAAGGTTGCAAAGAGATATACAGGTAGTGCTCTTGGTGGGAGAGGATTCTGTATCATTCATGTTTGGGAAAGTGGTTTTTCCACTTTCACAGGGGTCCTCTGTCCCTAACCCCCATGAATGTGGAGGGGTGACTGTATCTCACTTAACTGCTAGAAGGATAGAAATGTTACTACTCCATGGAGGATAAAAAAGGAGAGTTTTCATCTACACATTCACAATTCTGTATTTATGAGTGTTCTAGTAATAAATATTGCTTCCTAAAATTATGTAACACTTTACTTTATAGAAGGCATAACTTACTTTGAAGTATGGGAAAGCAGAATAAACATAGTTTTGTACTGTATGGTTTAATAAAGTCTAAAATTTCTAAAAGCCCAGCTGTATGCAATTGTATCTAGTAGAATAAGCCTGATACTATGGTAATTGATTATAATATTACAGCAATATGCCACAGGTCCTGCTAACTATTATCAGGTCTTTTGAAAGAAGAACAATTTCAGGCCCACAAATGTGGTGAACACTGAAAGCTTTGTGTTTCAAAAATTCTATAGCTGGTGTAAAAGATACCTTCAAAAATCAAACTAAAATAAATCCAGCTAGCACCAGAGTCTCACATAATTTCACACTGAATTGTCATTAATATATGCCTATTTATTCAACAAACAAAGAACAAGTGTCTCTCATGCAATTCTTTTGTGAAATATATTTCTCTGTAACACAACGTTTTTATATTATCATCTTTCCTTATTAAAGCTTGAAAATGCTTCAATACAAATAAGGCAAAATATTATGTAAGGGGAGAATTATGTCCTACTCCAGTGGAGATGTTAAGGAGTCACATGGCCAGAATCTATATAAATATGGTTTTGGTGACCAGGCGACCATAGCACCAGCTGCAGTATATTTAATTTCTAGAGAGGACAGGAAATTTGAACTATGTAAGGGAGAGAAATCTGTGCACCTTTCTTCCATTGCCCAATTATTTAAGATACAGAAATTCTTCGCCTACAAGTCAGGATAAACTTCTGGTGCTAATCTTAATCTTGAGAGATGGTCAAAGAGGAGTGGACTGGGGAGGGGGACTGGGGAGAAAAGGGAATAAAGTGCTCTCCAAATTAAATCGGTAAATCCTTAAAGGCAAAACCAGTATTCTGAATAGTCCTTCACTCACTGGAAACCTGTGCAGTTGCTTTAGTTGAGCACATCCACAGGCTCTTACATTTTGTGCCAGCAGTGAACAATTAAGAAAACTGAGAAAAAGCATCCATACTATGTAGATATTATGATAGATAAGAAACTTCTAAATTGTACACCAGAACAACAGTATGTTGAAATTGCCATCCTCATAACAAAAATTGCTGAATAATATTAATCATTTCCAGCACTGAGTGGGATGGATCCTTGTTGTTGTCAACTGCTGTCAAGTCAACTTCAACTTATGGTGACTCTGCCTATGAATGAGAGACCTCCAAGTCACCAGCTGATCATCTGTTGATGATAGGGGTGAATCCTACTCTGTTGAAATTATATGAGATTGTTACCTCAACACTTGCAGCAGCTCGGGGAGAGGGGAAGCATGAGCCATCATTTGAGTCATTTGTAAATTCAAATAAAGCTATGACTGACATAGAGCTTAGAAATTTACTTTCAAAAATTAGTTACATTAAAAATTTTACACCCAAGTAATGAGTCACCACTATAATTGTCATGATAAAAAAGCAACTCCTTACTTGTTTTCAAAAGTGACTGCAATAGTAGGCTTTTAGTTACTTTTAAAAACTGAGCACAAACAGGGCACTATGGTACAACCTCCCCTCCTGTATCCTCTCATCCTCTTTTTGTTACCTGAACACCTGCAGCAGCTCAGGAAAAGCCACATGAGCCAATACTTGAATCATGTAATTTTTCTTCACCATTTCATGAAGCTCTTAACTATAAAAATAACGTTAACCATTAAAACACAAATAGTGCAATGCTATCCTTTGCTAAGTTACAACTGTACCTTGGTGACTGGGGAAAGGAATTGCTTACAATAAGTGCCTATTTGTATATAAGTGCCCGCAGATAGCCCTCCCTACCATCTGAACTAAGACCAGAAACAGAAAATGCAGGCCTATGACTAACATTTTCATTTTTTTCCCTCCTGTTTGCCTGATGAAGCCAGTGTGACTTTGAAAGCTTGCAACATGTAATTGTGCATTTTGGATGGCCCCATAAAGGTATCATTGTTTTGGATGTTATTGGATTTGCTATATGGCCAACACGGCTACCCCAGATGCAATTTGTATATAGTTACTTTAAACCTCTGGCCTGGATAAATCGAAAGAGATATGATGACACAGAAACAATATAGTATAATAAAAATATAATCAGACTTTAACAAGGTTCTGATGCTACTGAGAATGTAAAGTGACTTCAAAATGACAAGATTATTTCAGAAAGTAATTCACCTAATGTGTCTTTAAGCACATGAATTTATTGTTTGGCTGTGACTTCTTTTGTTGGGGAGTTTATTACCTGTATTTAAGTTTACTGTAGCATATTGAAATTTGCGGACATGCACATGCTTTTAAAGTAGGTACCTGTTTCTAGAAAATTGGCTATTGGATAGTAAAAATAGATTTTATGTGTCCTTTTGTTGGTTAACACTTATGCTGCAGTACTGCAGAGATCAATGTCCACCTCCTCCTACAGATGTCAACTTTAGAACATTTATCTGGTTATCAGTCAGCTTTTATTGATGCCTATGCACTGACATTATTATACTCTCTCTCTCTCTCCCCCTCCCTCCCTCCCTTTCTCTATACGCACACTCCTTTTTACAGTTGTCCCTCCCAATTCACAGGGGATCTGTTCCAGACACCCACCCCCTGCAAATTGGGAAAATTGCAAATATCCAAGCCCCACTGATTTCAATGGCGGCACACACCCACATGCACCATTTTATCCTTCTCCACTTGCAATCTGTGAAGGACCAAGATTGCGGACTCCAAGTCCACGAACGGCGAGGGACGAGTGTATAATAATTATTTACGCTGGTCGCCCCCCCCCCCGATTTTCCCTCTTTTCTTCCTCTTCTTTTTCCTTTTCTTTATATGATTTACACACAATGAAAATGCATTAAAATAATTTCAGAGAAGCATCTTCCATACACAGTTTTATTGTTTAAAACCCAACACCATGTCAGTTTATTGTTTCTTTAGCAGAAATAAAATGGTTTTATGTTCAGTCTCTGGCTGGTTTCTACTGAACTCCAGAATTTGTGTAGGAGGTTCAGATTACTTAACAGATGAAAAGGACTAGGAAGACCAGTTAGGTTAAACTTTCTTGTATGTGATTATTTCTGAAATATCTGGATAAATTTCAAACTGGCTTCAAACCTAGCTTAAGAAAGCAAATTACCTCAGTTACCTTAGATCCATTCTGGGAAACGGGCACCAGGCCCTGGGAATTTTCCTGGGCCTTCCGTAGTTTGCATTATCACAATGCAATGGGTTGTTGTTGTTTTTTGACCAGGATTTGGGGGCTGGTGCTTCATGCTGGTTTTGCTCCATTCCTGAGGATGTAGGCATCAGTGCTAACAGACAATTGTTCCTGTCACTGGGAGGCTACCCTTTAAGGTTCTTCAGATCTAATGCTGTCTCCGAATGCTTTAACTTTTAAATGAAAGCAGCCCTACACAAGGTAACATCCCCTTCTCATCAGAGCTAGGCCTTGTATGCATGCGCCAAATAAACTGGCCTCCCCCTGTCTTCTTGGTGGGAAGACTAGATGACACATAGCCCAACCCCACTTCTGGTGTGAACAGACCAGCTGATGGTTGGCCTGTCCAGCACCAGAACCAGTGAATAACCCCCTTAAAATGCATTAATATAACTTACTATTTGCTCTAGCTATTCCGGGAAGATCCAGAGTCCTCCATTCCAACACTTGGTGACTGTTTGAAATGTGTCCCACTCTTCTGCTCTGCCAGTTGCTCACTCTGAGGTCAGAATGATATGCCCAACCACATGACTGAGGCTGAGCACCTTGTTCTAATCTCAGAGCAAAGCAAACCACAGTCGTGGCGGACACACCAGGTGACTGAGGACACATATGTCAGCAGCTGGTCAGTATCAGAACAGAAGGTCTTTCCCAGGGGTAGGCAACCTTTCCCTTTAAGGGCCGAGGGACTTCAGCTCCCAGAAGCCTCAGCCATGTTGGCCAATAGTCCCATGTTGGCCAATAGCTCCTGGGATTCTGGGAGCTGAAGTCCCTCGGCCCTTAAAGGGGAAAGGTTGCCTAATGGGAGAGGGTCCAGACAATGGTACTTTGTGCTGCCCTGCATCAGTGTAGACATGATCTTGCTATGTTTATTAATTATTTTAAATATCCCCATATGCAAGCATAAAAATATAACATAATACTATAATTTAACTTTAAAATCAAAACCTCACAAAGATGCATTAAACATAATCCAGCTGAATTTTTTTTTAAAAAATGAGATACACAGCAATAAAACATCCATGAAACATGCCATGGGCAATATAACATATTGGTCAGTATCCAACATGTTAACTAAACTTACAGAAGCAGCACACAATATGGAAACTAAACCTATTAAAAAAAACATGTAATTCAGTATCCAAGCAGGGTAACTTAATCTATGGAACCAAAGATAAGAGTTTGGGAATAAGCACATCTCCATTGGAGCCCTCTAGGAAACCCTCTAGAACCAATTTTTGTAGGCAAAAGGGCTGAAGATGGAAGGTCCAAAAATCCCAATACTACCATAAGAATGACATCGGATATAGGCCATCAAGTAAAAGCTATTTGAAATACAGTTGGTCCTCCTTTCTCACAGACTTAAAGTCCATGGTTTTGCACATTCACGGAGGGGCGACCGCTATGAAAATCAATGGGGTGTGCCCCATTCAAGCCTATTGGGCTTGAATATTGCTGAATCTCTGTTTTCATGGGGGGCGGTGGTCCAGAACAGATCCCCTGCAAAAATGGAGGGCCAACTGTTGATACCTTTCAAAACCTTTCTTAACACTGAGGGATTCAAGTACCCATCCCTTAGAGGAGTCCTGTAAGACATGGGCCATAATGAGAAAGACATGTCCCCAATACATGGAAATCAAAATCTCTATCCAGATTAGGCAGGAATGTGGGGTGTGGGGAGTTCAATGGTGTGGCTAGCTGAGGAAACATTGGTCCTGGACAGTTTTTGTTAGAGCATTGATGGGATATATAGTCAATGGTGAAATGTAAAGATGTGTGTGTTTGTATTTTTCCATGAGAACATGCTTCTAGGCCGAACACAACAACTCAGTCCAGGTGTCCAAAGAGACAAAACAAAATGGAAACCACAAGATGGAATAGATGGGAAAGTGTTCTTGTTTATACAGTGAAAACAATAATAAAAGTTGTTATGAGAAAGTAGATCACTTGGTAAAGGATGAACAACAAGAGGTTGGGTTAACATACGTCATGTACACAACAACCAATTAACCTGAGGTTAACACCCAAGAGGTGGAGAAAGGTTGGGCTGAGAAAATTGTGTATCAGGCATAGAAGTCAGTCTGTTTCTGAACTTTCATTAGAATGGATTAAGTTTTCTTTATTTTTGCTGGAACTATAGCACGACTAACTTTTTCACAATGTAGCTTTAAGGATTTGTAGTTTTGTTCTTGTTAGCCACATCTACCTGATGTGATGTTTTATTGGACTTTATAGTTTTTTACTCTGCATATGTTTTTCTATAATCAAGCCTACTACTAGAAGCTTGGAGATTGCTCTGCGTGTTGTTAATCTGCTGAAAGTTAAACTCTGCTGGATGGATTTATACAAAACCTGCTCCTCCAACACCGAACAGTTTTAACTCCATCTAACATTCTCAGCTGGGAGGTTCTTGTGGATCTAGCAGTATTTTATCAGTTAGAGGTTTCGACCTGAAGTGCCTTTTCCTGGATTTAACAAAACTGCAAGCTATGACAATTGTCAAAGTATGGATATCTGGCTTCTGTCATTCATGAAGTGATTGCTTTCATATTAAATAACTGTAGTGTGGATCATTATCTAATCCAGGGTGCACAATGTGGGGCATGGCAAAGATTAGAAAGGGGTTTAGCTCACCCCCAGTCAAGTGTTGCTCTTCTCAGCTGCCACACAGAGTTCCATGAACATGAGGTGAGCCTGCATAAGACAAGATGTCCAGCCTCAGGACTGAAGAGGCATGCCTTGCCTCAGTCTGCTGCTAGGGCTTGTACTGCTGTTAGGTGGCATTAGCCTACGTTATTCGCAACTTCATGAATGTGCCCATTCCCCATATGTTTTCAACTATGGCCTTGCCATGAGCACTGTGGAACAATTTTGCCAGGAAGCATTATTAGCTTCTCTGCTTTCAGCATTTTCCTTCCCCACCATGGTAACTTGCTCATCAGGTTTTTCTACACAGTAAGTATTGCTATTTTCTTGTCACAACCTAAAAGTGTGAGAATATCTTCACACTGGGCATTTTGTTGCAAGCAGGTAGATTTATTCCAAAAGAAGAAAGGGTTCCTGTTGGGGAAAGGGAGCTACACCTTTAGGCAAATACCCAACTCATGGTTCACATGCAGGGAAAATGGGCATCAAGCTTTTCAAATTCCAAATTCCACTGTAATCAACAGAGATCTGGCCATTTTCATATCAAAAGGGACATTATGGCCATTTATTCTTATACTCTCTCACACACATACACCTATTAGGAGCTGTTAGGAGCACAAAACAACTTATTCTAAAACAACTGCACTAGTTACCAATATGTGCCTGAGTTAAAATTAGGGTGTTAAAATTAGGCTGTGCCATCCAAATCTGTAACAGAGAAGATATTCTCTTGGAAGATGGCTCAATGAATTTTGAATCAACCATCCAGGATCCTCTGAAAGCTAAATTAGCATCCACAAGGGCCTTTCCATAACAGCCCTGGACTTTTGGAATGCCCTGTCCCAGGAAATCTCTTTGTCCTCTTCCCTTAAATCTGTTCAGAGCTGAGCAAAGATTGTTCTTGTTTGACTTAACATTTAAGAGCCAAGCCCTTTAGAAATATATATGAATGTCTGTTTATTGTTTATTTTAATTTTGTTATTGCTTTTTTGTTATTGTAAACTAGTCACGTTTGTATGTTTTTAATTATACTGTGCTTTTAAATTGTAAGCTACTTTGAGACAAATATTTGGGAATATAAATAAATAACATCATCATCATCATCATCATCTTCATTGAATAAATTTGTTGATAGGCAGCTGTCTATATCATATTTTAAAATATATTGTTGTGTGCCTTCAAGCTGTTTCGGACTTATGATGACTCTAACCTATCATGCGGTTTTCTTGACAAGATTTGTTTAGAGAGAGTTTGCATTTGCCTTCCTTTGAGGCTGAGAGAGTGTGACCCACCCAAGATCACCCAGTGGGTTTCCATAGATAAGAGGAACCCTGGTCTCCAGAGTTGTAGTCCAATACTCAAACCACTATACCTGTCTAAATATCACAGTTTTGGGGGGTCTTTAGTTTTCTTATACTTGAGCATATTGTTATTGTTGCTGTCATTGTTACATAGTCCAATGGTCAAACCACTACACCATTCTGGTTCTGCAAATAAATGTAAATAAATGTATCTAGAGTTCTTGAATTATACGTGATATACAAATGGAAGATATCTGACCTCTTTGTCCTCTCTTTCTTGTAGATCTGCACATATAGATAGACAGAGAGAGAAAGAAAGGGAGAGAGAGAGATACAGAGAGAGTATAGTTGGAGAAAGCCAGCTTGGCATAGTGGTTTGAGTGCTGAACTATGACTCTGGACACCAGGGTTTGATTCCCTGCTTGGCCATGAAATCCACTGCGTGACCTTGGGCAAGTCACATGCTCTCAGCCTCAGGGGAAGGCAATGCCAAATCCCCTCTGAACAAAACTTGCCACGAAAATCTCACAATAGGGTCGCCTTAGGGTCAGAAATTATTTGAAGACCCACAACAACAACAAGTAATTGGACATGTCATTTAAAACTTTATGGCTAGAATCCTGTTGTTGACATATGGGAGCATCCCTGTTACAACAGCACATGCATTCTTTTGAGACACTACAGAAGAAAGTATTCCATGGAAGAGTGACCGGGGGGCTCTATCCCTCTAGCTACTGATCAGCTGTGGAAAATGTCCAGGTGCATTTCAAGTGGATAAGGACCAGTCTATACCAGGAACAGAAGATGCTCCTTTTTTCCAATGTGTAAGGGCAGTCAGGGCTGTACCAAGGAGCCCCCCGGCTGCTGTAGCATATAAATTTGTTAATATTCCTCAAGCCCCATTTTTCTAAAATGAGCAATACTGCAAGAACCAGCCAGGGTTAACATGTTAACTTACGATGAAATGTAAGTTAAGACAATGGCTATTTTAAAAAATACAGTAAGATATAGAGATGAAATTTTGTCTGCACATTTTTGCTTTGTTTGGGAAACTTAACATTTAGTGCATATTATATCTTATTTTTATCTATTTTATTGAACATGAATCTAGATGTACTGGGGAGAACGCCAGCGGGTTTTAAATTATTGTTTAATTGTTTATTGTTTAATTGTTTAATTATTGTTATTTAATCTGTTTAGTTTGATTGGTTTTTGGGGGATGGGTGGGTGTGGGAAGGAGGGATGGGATTTAAATTGATTTTATTTGTTTTCATGTTTTGAAATGTTGTACGCCGCCCCGATTGCCTGGCAGAGGGGCGGGATATAAATAAAAATTATTATTATTATTATTATTATTATTATTATTATTATTATTAACTCAAAGTGCCTATCTAGGTTATGTTTGAATCTGTTGGACTATAACCTTAACATTTCTTCAGTACAGTAAGCAACTTGGTTTATTGCTTTGAAATATCCAATGGCATAAGATATCTCTAAACCTAGCTTCTAACTACATTTTAAAAGTGCAGTTTTAGACAACATTACAATGTAAAATGCTTGCACCTATAAATAAGATTAAAATTAATTATTGTATGGTTTTTATTTGGACACTTGAGTTTCCTGGTATAATAGATGTGAATGTATTCCAACAACACATTACAATTTAACGATTCATGTCATAAAGGAGAACCAACTAAATAGCTGTTAATTACAATACATTAAAGTATTTTAAAAGTTTACCAGTTCCCCAAACAAGAAATTCTATGATTTCATTTTATATTTTTACAGTGCAACTTGAATAACATTTATGTTATAAGTCCCAGAATATTTTACAAGTAATGTAATATATTCAGCACTTCAATATTATTCTTTTTTCTTCTTCTTAACCAGTCAAATCACTTAAAAATTACACTTTTAAAATATTTTATTTTGACATGGGAAAATAACTTGTATATGAATATCAACCATGATATGAAAAGTATTCACAGCCTGATTAACGTATTAGCTCACAGTTTGCACATACACACACACACAAACACACACATTTACTCATCATCTTATCCTTTCATTTCTGCTGTGCCATACTAATTCTCTTGTCTGTACTGCTGTTCTCTTGATAAACAATACCTTTTGGATGCTGCCGACAAGCTATCTGGAAGAATGCAATTTCATCTTCCATCCTTGATAATACAGAGCATGCTAGTGTTACCTTCTTTCTATTGGTCTTTTGAATGTGATTTTATTTTACCACTGGATTTTTTTCAGTCAGAATTCATGCTGATTCTGTTCCAAAATTTAGCAGTACATGTGGTATACTGTGCACAAAAATTTCTCCTAGCAACTCTGGCTTAGAGTCTAACATTTTCCTTATTCAACTTGTGATTCACTGTGCCATCTGTAGACAGATATTGATAGGCAGTAGTCTTAGAATAGCTATTATGCATTTGTTCAACAACTAGTTTTAGCATCTGCAAATATAAACCATGGGGAAAGTCCAACAGTTATTTATCAAACTATTATACATTTGCTAAAATATTGCACTATTACATATTGAAAGAGCTACATTTTTCATTATGCAGTTTTGTGATGACAAAATACATACTTTATTTCTATAGCACAGAAATACATTTTAAAATTATAATTACTGCCAAATTTATTCCAAAGGCTACTTCTCTAAAGTATTCTTGCTATCTTAGAGCAGATGATTAACTGCAGACAAGCTTTCCACAACAATGCTTCCCAGTAGACAAATCTAAAAGACAGGCTTTTCCTATATGATCTTGCCCGTAGTTTAATACACTCTTCAGAAAGGGCCACAGAGTGACAATTGGTGAAACCACAGAATAGGACTTTTTCTGTGGCACCAGACTTCCTGTAGAAGTCTCTCCCCTAAACACAGTAGTTTGATGCCTTTTTTTGCTCAATTTCAGATGAGCTCTTAAAATTGCTTTGTTCCAAATGGCTTTTTAGTTTTAAAAAAGACACACCGTTTTTGAAAATTCTCTCCTGTTCTTAAATCTGCTGTTTGTAAAGTTCTTAAAGCTCCACAAGTACTTTAAGTCTTAATTAACAGTTGTCTTGTACTTATAATTATAATTTATAAATAAACAAACTAAATGTATTCAATTTATAATGCTGACTTTCTCACAGTATAAGACCCAAGTAAATAATGTTAAGTATTATTTGAAACTGTACAGTCAAAAACCATTATTTCAAGGATCGAGGGAAATTATATGGTCAAATTACACATTAGTTTAAAATGCATCATCACTTTTAGTGTGTCCTTTCTTAAATAGTACCCATAGAGATGAAGGATGACAGAGGACTTCAAATCAAAGAGAAAAAGAGTTTATCCTGGTCTTTGCAGACTGCTAGAAATAGTGCAAATTGAGTCCACTTTAACTGCCCTGGCTCAGTGCTAGGGAATCATGGGAATTGTATTTTTTCCTGAGACATTGAGCCTTCTCTGTCAGAGAGCTCTGGTGCCACAATAAACTACAGTTCCCATGATTCCCTAGCACTGAGTCAGGGCAATGCCTCAATTTAATGTGCACTATTTCTGGCAGTCTGCAAAGGCTCCTAGTCAACAGTCCTGACTAAAATCTCTGCTACATACTGTTGGAGGAAGCTGTTATTGAGACAATCCTGATTTCTTCCTTCAAAGCAACAACAAACAAACAAAAAAATCAAATTCGATGCCATCGCATATTTAACACATCATGTAGCTGGCTTACAGACTGACTCTATAATGCTATGCTTGACTTTTTGGTTTCTCATCCCACCTTCAATTAGAAAGTGACTATTGCCACACGTAGCTATGGCATTACATTACCAATGGTGGCTCTACAGCCCATTTATTACTTCTCCTTTTCTATTCTGTAAGACTCATAGACCAACAGAATTTCAACATCATTCTGAATATTTTCAGCTGATATAATAACCACAATTGCCTCCTGTGTGAAGAAAATTGAGCAAGTTGGTCCTACTAAGCTCTTTATTAACCACAAAATAATTTCAAGTCCTCCTACAATCTGTTAAGCACATTTGGTTCTCAGAGCATGCGACAGTTGCAGTCCTAGCATTCCCAATCCTTTTTTCATGCTGCATTGCTGTACCACATCTGATGAAGATGATAGGTAGCTGCTGTAGTAATAATGAGAATTGCTGCTGTATTGCTTAAATATGCAAGTCAAACTAAGGAGGTACCATTCTGCATTCTGGGGATTCATGTTTCCTGCAACAGCCAATTGTAATAAAACTCACCATGTATCCATTCTTGGCAGAACTCAATGTTTTTCTGTTAAATGTACACACTCAGTTTGGGGCATCACAGTACTGCCATATTAGTGCATTTGCAGCATGGACAACTTAAATTATGCAACTGTGTGTCTTCAAAAAGCATAAAGTACACACCAGACAGTCTGGGAGGACTGTCCTCCATTTGAGAGGTGTACTGGTACTTACCCAGGATACTGCTCATCTGGCTCAAAAGAGGTTGAGAAAGGCAAATACACAGGCATATTTTTAGAACTTTCCCTTCTTTTCTTTACTCTCCAGCTTCCTTTCTAGCATAAGGATCCCTCTTTTCCCATACCACACTGGCTTTCCCACTAACATAAATATCTCTTTCTCCATTCCTTCACCTCTCTTTTCCTCCAAGCCCAAGACACTCAGAGATATGTATTGATGGGACATGATACTTATTAAAAGTGTATGTAACATTCTGACAAGGTGAGATACGTGTCATTCTTTGAACAGCCCTGAGACATGCTCACATTTCCAAAATTATTTTCATCAAATACATCTTACACAACAGAATGGGTATTGCACACTTTAGTTCTGGAGCACTATGGAATAAAACCCTTATATATATACCAATATTACACATACCATGTTATATGGTTTTAAACATACTGGCTAAAAATCTGTTGGTGCTATAGTCCAGTCCATTGCTCCAGTACAGTGCACCTTTTACACATGTATGCAGTGGACAAAGAATGCTGCTGTTGTCACAAGAGAAAGCTGCTCTGTTGGCCCCAGAGCAGCTCGTGAACTCCAGGGCAGCTTTCTCTCCTGACAATGGCAGATTTCTTTACCCTCCCTTATGCCATAATCACTCCCCTGAACCATTTTGCTTCTGCTGCCATTACACACCACCACCACCACCAGCAGCATAGTTATGCAAGCCAGCAGGATGTTGGCCATTTCTTTTTTTATTTGCTCATATGCTTTATGAAGTACAGGGGGCACTTGGCATTCACTAGGAACTGGTTCCAAGACTCAACGTGGATACAGATACCAAAATGCTCAAGTCCCATTATATATAATGGCATAGTAAAATTGTGTCCCTTATATAAAATGGCAAAATCAAGGTTTACTTGCTAAAAAAAAATTAAAAAATATAGTAGTAAAAGTAAGTAGTAGTAAAATTTTATTCGGCCATTGACCAGCGTAAAAAAATAACAGTCCAAACATAATACACCAAAGGTAAACATCGAACATCATGATAAAACTCCTAGTAGATATCTAGACATTAAAATCTATAACAATCTGCTCATATCTTCCCTCAGTTGTCTGTAAATGTTTTATTTCCTTCCCACCATTAGAGGACGTGTTTTACAAACAATATAGCAAAATTTTGCAATTTTATATAAAATGCTAGGTATCTGACTATTCAAAAGATAACAAACACAGAAGGTGTCCGAGCAACCAGAGAGTTTTCCTAGAAGAGGGATAATCAATTGCTGGCGAATATCTTTATAGTATTGACAATACAGGAAGATATGTTCTAAAGTTTCAATAGCTCCTTCGTCACAATGGCATCTTAGGTCAGGGGTAGGCATTAAAATTAAAAAATATATTTTCAAGCCATGGATGGTTGAATCCACAGATGCCAAATACATGGATATAGAAGGCCGACTGTATGAGAAAAGTTCAGTAGCATGTCCCCATTCATTTTTACTGTATCATTCCTGTATTCTGCTGGGAAACCATTAAGGGCTTGTGTCACTAATGGGATTCAGATTCCTTGGTCACTGTAGGCTCATAGAATGCCTGATTTCATCACTAAATTCAGCTTTGTGGCTATGCACAACATTGTTCATACTCCCACTAAATGAAAAATAGGTGCCTCTTTGACACCATCAGGGGCCCTGCAACTGTCAATTATGCTATTGGGACTGGAGACTAGACTGTAGTTATGTGCAGGGCTTGGACACTATTTGAAAGAATTAAATTTTGCACAACCAGGTAGTTTGTCTTCAGTTAATTGTGGAAGGTTTGTTATTCTCACTCATATCATCTTATATTGTTTGACCTAATTCCTCTCCCCTCCTGTCCTACCAGAACTGAAAGGAAATACCTCTCAACTATATTATCCATATACCAGATTCAAAGGGGGGGGGGGAGAGAGAGAGAGAAAGGTCCTTAGAGATATCACAGCTATCTTGTTGCTGTTGTTGTTGTTATATTTATTTATATCCCACTTACAAATTTAAAAACAATACAATTTAAAACATACACTTTTAAAAGTGATTAAGGCAATGGTCATGAGAAGTGTAAACATTAGGTTAGTATAAGGTTGAAAACTGGAATGAATTTTAACTCTTTCAACAGTGTTGTTATAATCAGGTCTGTTGTCAGCTGCTGACATGGCTGGATACTTGTTATATGACATGGCTGGCCATCTGATGGCAGAACCACCTCCCATCAGTCCAAACTGATTCCAAGTATGTGACAGAAAGAAGATATCTATGTTTGGGGAAACTGTGTTGGCTACTTCATCTTCCCTAGATCAGACAGCAGCAACTCTGGAGTCCCTCTCCCTGCATCATTGCCTCCAGCCCACCATGAAGCCAGAGGAAGGTGATACAGCCTCCAGAACAGCTACAAGCTCAGCTGAGGAAGAGACAGAGGAGATCTGAGCTGCAAAATGGAATGTGGAAGATGTTAAACTAAGGACTAGAGCAGACTTTGGATGGGCAAGACACAGCATTCTGCTTGGTGAGTGACAGCTGGCAAAAGGACAATCCACCAATGCTGCCTTTATTTTTGCTCTTCTTCCTCCTCCCTACACATACACATATGGGAGGGTAGTAGTAGCCATAGCTATGCATGTTAGCCTTGCTCTTAAGCAGCTTCTAGTATATATGAGAGCGAAATGGAATGCTGGAGCCTGAAGCCTACATAAACATGAAGCTGGCCTTGATGTTAAAAGAATTAACCATTAATCTAACAAATCACAAATAAAGTAATCAGAAATCCATTCTACACCTCATTAAGCCATTAGAAATTTGCACTATTCAAAGCATAAAGTTGCACAGAATCATGTATTTCCAGGTTGAAGTACATTTTTTTAAAATACTCAGTTTCTCAACATTGTTATTTAAGTGCTCATTTCCCCTAACAAACTTTGTTATTTTGACTATGTATACAGTTTCCCATATTTTTTAATAATCAATCTAGTGTTCATTTTAAAAAATTAAAAAATAATCAACCTGGTGTTCCTGAGGTATCCTGCTTTCTGCCAGGCATATTGATAATTTCTGCTACAATAACAATAGAGATAAATATTTACTAATTCCTAAAGGAATTGTTCAACCCACTTGACAGAAAAAGGCAACTGAAGAAAACAGAACAGCTGTTTTACTTCCTCTTTTCGAACCAGGATTGCATTGTAAGAGATCCAAATGTTAGAACAAAACAAATAAATATGAGAAATATCTGCAAAGATTACCACCTGCCTATCCTAATTCTTCCATGAGGATATATTATGCATAACATAAGAACATTTTCAAATAATGTAGCACAATGGGCTCCTATACACAAGCAATGAACTGTAAGAAAAATGTGACATCTTGCATTTCTCCAATTGAATTAATATGCAAATAACAGATTATATTTTACTCAGAACTAGTATACTTATTTCCCCATACACACTAGTGAGGGAAAATGTTTAGTTCAAACCATTCCATGTTAAGTTCCCATCCTTTATTTTTAAAATGTTATTAATACATACCCACAAAAATAACAAGTGTATGAAAGCCTAATGACTGCTTATTTAAATAAACATGAGAAATACAAGGTTGGATTTCTATTTCTATGCCTTTTGCTGGTATAAAAATGCCACCTAGCTAACCATTCACAGGAAAAATGCATTCTAGAATCCCTTATGATTTCATATTAATTATTAAGATGCAAAAAGAAGGAACAAATACTGTAATGTATGTGCATTTAGAACGACTGTGGGTTTTGTGGAGAAATGTAGTTCAGACAGAAAAGAACTATCAAGGCAAGTGATTATATAATCCCTATTACTGCCTACATGACTGAGCATTAATTTTAAAGGAGGGTTAATTGAATCTAAATAATGCCTGGTTGCAACTGAAGATGAAACACAAAAGGAACAGACAGCTAATAAGAAAATACATTTTCACTCTGTTCTATTAAATGTTTCTTAAAGTAAAAGAAAATAAATTAAGTATTATTTTGGGAGAAATATAAATATTATTCAGTGACACTTTCTTTATTTTCCTTTCATTGAAGAAGTAATCGGCCAATTCCTATAAGGAGATTAAGATGGCAGGTATATATGAACTGATTGGTTCCAGTATAATTTGGTCAGTATAATATGCATAGATGTCAAACTATATTCACATAATGCTGCAATGCTGCTGAAGTAGGCTGACTAGTGGAGTAGGAAATTTCTACTGAGTTGAGTTCAGAGTGAAGGGAAAATGTGATTTTTTTTAAACTGACATGTTGAACACAGTCCAGATCCTTTATACTCTTCGTATCATAGAAATACACAGACATTTAGTTGCTGATTCCTACAGATTTGCTGTATAACTATGTGACATAAGCTCTATTCAGTAAATTTTGTCAGACATGATTGCAAGTATGTGAAGAGAAGGTACCATGTTCTCTCATGGGTTCAATGTATACCAGCAGATAAGACATCATCTTAACATGCATAGGCGTCCTGTGTAATCTGGAACTTGATTTTATCAAAGGGAAATGACTGCACAGGATTTGGAATTCTGATAAGAGCTCAAGTCTTTCTCCAGGAAACCAAGGAAACAAGAATTTGGAACCCACATAGATTTGTAAAAAGAATACACTCATAAAAGGACATGGAAAGACTTGACATGGGAACTTCGTCATCCATAAAAAATATCTCAAGCAAATGTAATTTAAAAACCAATTTTTCAAAATCTGGGAAGATTTTTGCATACCTCTTTGCAAACAGGATCAAAATATTGTTATTATTTTATGTCAAGTCAACTTTGATTTATGGCAACCCTATAAATGTGAGTCTTCCAAAAGCCTTGGTCACCAACTGTCCTGCTATGTTCTTGCAAACTCACAAGCTGTGGCTTCTTTGATTGACTCAACTCACTTGTCATGGGATGTCCTCCACTTTACCAAATATTATGGGTTTTTTTCCCCAGTAAATTACATCATCTTATGATATGTCCAAAGTACAACAGTCTCTGTTTAGTTATCTTGGTTTTTAATGAGAGTTTAAAAATGATTTGGACCAATAAAAATAACTGGGGGGGGGGGAGGAAGAAAAAATACAATTGGTGTGATATTAACATAACTAAAAAGTATCCCGTAGTTTCTTAGGCTTGTAATAATGCAATAGTCCAATGGTTATTACAATCCCTAGAGTCCATTTTCTTGCAAATGTATATTCACCATTACCTATCTGTTGGCCATTGTTTTGTTTCCCATATTTGCTGGCAGATTTTCATTAGGGTTTGAATGGATTAGTCTGCATATCTTCAAACAGCTCTATTGGTATTCCATCTGTTCCTGGTGATTTATTTTTCCCAAGTGCTTTGACAGCTTTTTGCACTTGACTTTTGAAGATTGTAAGTTCATCTTCAAATGGTTCTCCCTTGAAGGAATCTGTCATTGTTTCATTTCTTTCATACAGTCCCTCAGTGTATTGGTTCCATTGCCTTTTTATTTTATCCTGATCCCCCCCTTGTCCCCTCTTGGCCATATCACATCCCTGTGGTTTGAATTTGCATTCTATGCAAGTTCTTTGCTTGGTTTGAATTTGCATTCCAATTACTATTTTTACCAACATGTCCTGCTTTGATGTGCAATCAGTGTTCAGTGTACACAGGTTATGTTATAAAGTTTTATAGGAACTCTAATGAACAAAATACAATCTCTTCAGATCACCTGGATAGGTAGGCATTTGTACACATACTCTTCACTGACACTGGGAGTGGCCCATGCGGACAGCGAGGTTCTGACCCATTTCCAGCTGGAGCAAACTTGGGCCAATCTTTTGTGTCCATCTGTTCTGGGCCCAAAATAATATTAGGTATTGACAAAATCAGAAAACATGTCTATAATTGTAGAGATAGTCCTTAAAATACCAGAAAAGATCCTCAACATTTTTATGATAAAAAAAAGTCGTAACCAGAAATGTCCATACCAAATTACACACTTAACAAAAAAAAAAAAGATTCCGTATGTTTGATAACCATGTTCTTCAAGTAACTGACCTAATAAAGTCCATTATCTTCCTCTTCCTCTCAGCATGTTTATGTAAACAAGGTTATGAAATTTTGGTGTCAGATCATTTCTGAGAGTGGAAGTCTAGACAGAGATCTAATGATAATCTTCTCACCCATAGTCGAAAAATGAGGCTGCTTATTTCTCTTTTAGAATTAGAGCAGGCTAATCTCTGCAAGACAGATAGGCAAATAATTAAAAACAGAGTTTTGGGACTAAAGAAGGTTCTTGAGTGAGAGTTTTAGGGAGAAGGTCAGATAGGGAATCTGACTGGGCCTAGAGAAAGTCAGAGAGGTATTCTGACCAGACAGTAGAGAAACTAAAGAAAGAGACAAATGGCCTCAATACAATCAGAGAAGGATACTGACTAGGAGAGAAAGTGTATTGAAAAATGTAAAGAGGAAACTGAGAAATGGCTACAACTGTTATATTAATGTAATCATACCATGTTTGAACTATTCTACCTAAGCTACATTCTTGCTAAATGTTATTCAATGAAGTTAAAGTTTATTTGTTATAACAGAAGCCTATCCCTGAGTGAATTCTAAACCATATAGGCATAGACCAGGGGTAGGCAACCTTTCCCCTTTAAGGGCCGAGGGACTTCGGCTCCCAGAATCCCAGGAGCTATTGGCCAACATGGGACTATTGGCCGACATGGCTGAGGCTTCTGGGAGCTGAAGTCCCTTGGCCCTTAAAGGGGAAAGGTTGCCTACCCCTGGCATAGACAAACATGCTACCTAAGATATTAAACTTATAAGAGGAAGACACTTAGGACCCTAGCCCATATAAATTTAGGGAAAGTGTATAAAGACTTGATGCTGAGCAGCTGTTATTGACAAGGAACCTTTTATCAGTGAGAGGTAAAAGGTAACCTCAAGGCTTAAAAAAGGCGGTCCCGTCACAACGGTGTAGTTATTTGAGCACAGTACTATGACTCTGGAAATTGGAGTTCAATTCCCCACTCAATCATGGAAACCACACACTCTTACCCTCAGAAAACTCTGTAATAGGTTTGCCTTAGGATCACTGGAAGTTAGAAACAACTTGAGATCACACAACAACAAATTATATTTATGTATATCGTCTGTGTGTGCACATATAAATGCAGGTATGTACACATAATAATGGTATTTTCTATATCATTCCATTTCTATTGTCCTTATTCTGTGAATATTCATATTATTTGTCAAGAAAATATTACTCAGTTTTGATAACAGAGATGTAAAAATAAAATCTATAGACATTTATATATTTAAACAATGCTCTTTGTTGAGAAACTGTTCTAACAAAATTTAACACTCTCAAATTATTAAAAGTTTCACTCTTCTAAGTTCTAGGTGAGGAAAAAGTCACAAATTACAGTTCAAAATCTGTCAAGTTTACAATACCCTTTTTTTTTTTTTTAACAGCCTGTAATGTCATAGTGCCCTTCTGTTTATAGCCTGTGGAAAAGAAAAATACTATCATGACTTTATCTCTTCAAACAGAGCGGGTGTGTTAGTCCCGTATAGCATTTTCTTCTATTATGATAATTATTTTCTAATAGCAAATAACAATCTATAAGCTTTTTCTTTATCTTTCAAAAAAAGATCCTTTAAATTAGAGGTTTCATACAAATTAAATGTAGTATTTTATAACAATAAATGTGGGCATTTGATATGTTGTTGCCTAAAGTTTGCTGTAATGAGGCTGTTACTAGGATATGATCTTAAAATACAATATCCCAATAATTCAATAATCCCATGTAATTTTTAATAGAGCTATTTCTATTACATCGGTGAGCAAAATATGGCAGATGAGAATAAACTCAAGAAAAAAAAACATAATCTTAAGAAAAGGGCACAAAAGGCTGCAGATAAGCTAGTCATGGATCAAAGCGCAGAGTTTGGGAAAGTTTGGGGTGGCCTACAGCTTCGAATTGCATAGCTAACATGGCTATGGCCATACTGGCTGCAGGAATATTAATAATAATAATAATAATAATAATAATAATAATAATAATAACAACAACATTTATTTATATCCCGCCCCTTTGAGATCAATCAGGGTGGCTAACAACAATAAAATATTACATAGTACAAACAAGTTAGATTCCTTCCCCCCTTAAAAACATTATTAAATCACTTCAAATTAAAACAACAACATACAACACAACAATAATTTAAAAACCATTCCCAGCGAGCGACAGCAATACTTAATTAACAATGAAGCCTCAGAACCATCTTATAGAGGGGTTCCTGAGGCTGGGGTTATCTATCCCGGAAAGGCCTGCCGGAAGAGATCCGTTTGACAGCCTTTTTAAAGCTGTCTAAAGATGTCAATTGACGAATCTCATCCGGCAGGCCATTCCATAATTTGGGGGCGACAACCGAAAAAGTCCTCTGGGAGGTAGTCGCAAGCCTAGCTTTTTGTGGCTGCAGCAAATTCCTCCCAGAGGACCGGAGTGCGCCTAACTCCCTCAGGCAGTCCAAGAGGATGCCGTGATCTATCGTATCGAAAGCCGCTGAGAGGTCTAGGAGCACCAACAGGGTCACACTACCCCTGTCGATGCTCAGATGCAGATCGTAGGTCAAGGCAACCATGGCGGTCTCAACCCCAAAGCCTCTCCTGAAGCCAGTTTGAAATGGGTATAGATAATTGGTTTCATCCAAGACAGCTTGGAGTTGAAGAGGAACCGCCCTCTCGATCACCTTGCTCAAAAATGGTAATAAAGAAACTGGCCTATAATTATTCATATCCAGGGTGTCCAGGGAAGGTTTTTTCAGAAGCGGCTTAACAGGCACCTCCTTCAAACAAGATGGAATATGTCCTTCCCTAAAGGACGCATTGATGATGTTCGCAAGGAACTTCCGCAACGCATCCCCCCTCAGGCAGCCAGCCATGATGGGCATGGGTCGAGAGGGCAGGTTGTTTTCCTCACACTACCAAGGAACTTGTCCACATCATCGGTACTCACAGATTGGAGCTGATCCAGTATAATTACATCAATGGAGTCGCTGGACACCTTGTCTATGGTTTCTGTTAAAGCCCTGGCGTCTAAGTCGGCTCTTATCTGAGAGATTTTATTTGCAAAGAAGTTGTTAAACGTGTCACAGCAGGCCGTCGTCGGGTTAAGTAAAGGATTTGGCGTAGGGGGAACCTGTGTCAGCTCCTTCACCACCCTAAACAGCTCTGCTGGACGAGACTCTGCAGACGCAATACATGCAGAGGAGAAGGATCTCTGCGCTGCACGTATTGCCTCCCAAAAGAAAGTTCCTATGGCGAGTTCTGTCGGTTAAGAGTCGAGTCTTCTGCCATCTGCGCTCTAGTCGTTGTCCAAACCGCTTCATTTTCCTAAGCTCAGGTGTATACCATGGCTTACAGTTTGAAGCGGATTGGCAAGGACGCTTGGGAGCAATCATTTCGATAGCTCTAGTAAGATCGGTATTCCAAGTGTTAACCAGAGCATCGACAGGATCACCGGCATTCCTAACCATTAGACCCTCTAAGGCTTTCTGGAATCCTATTGGTTCCATTAGCCTTCGAGGGCAGACCATTCTAATGGGTCCACCACCCCCGGTGGGGCAGACAGTGGCTCTTAGTTCTGTCTTGACCAGGAAATGATTCATCTATGACAATGCGGGGGTACTAATAACCTCCGTCCACGGATATTCCTGTTCCGTACTAAAGACCGCATCGAGTGTATGACCTGCACAATGTGTAGGCCCAAGGACCAATTGGAATAGGCCCATGTTTGTCATGGTCTCCATGAACTCCCGAGCCGCATCTGTTAAACTGGCCTTGAGCGGAATGTTGAAGTCCCCCAAAACTAAAAGTCTGAGGGACTCCAGCAACAGCTCTGAGACCAGCTGTGTCAGCTCGGTTAGGGAGTCTGATAGACAACGAAGTGGTCGGTAGACTAGCAGAATCCCCAAGCTATCCCTGGTCTTCAGGCTCAGGTACATACACTTGAAGTGGACTGTGTTCCGGACAGGTATCCTGGTCAAGGTTAGATTGTTCTTATGAACTAGAGCCACTCCGCCCCGCCCCCCCCCCACTTCCCCTCACCTGCTCACTGACAGCGTACCCGGCAGGTAACTGCGCTATCCTCTCCCAGCCAGGTCTCTGTAAAGTATGCCAGATCGGCATCCTCATCCAGAAGTAAGTCATGGATGACATGAGTCTTATTTTTAACCGACCTGGCATTGCAAAGGAGCAGAGTGAGGTTCTGTGGAAAGGAAGGTCTGCTCTCCAAACCATTCTGGGAAACAGAGGGAACTGAAGACGGGTTAGCTATCAAACAGCGATCCCGTCTTTTTTTGTAACATTTGTTCGCTCTGTTCCGACCATATCTCCCGTTCCCCAACACAACTCCGATAGCCACCCCCGCCTCCTTCCTGGCCCCAGGTAAAGCAGTGGAGTGCAAAGCCACCTGAGCGGAGTAGCTAAAGGCCCAGGTGCAAACTCCGAGGCCTGTACTTCTCCGTCACAATCTGGCCGCTGCTCCTCCGCAGGAGGAGATGGTCCCTTGGGCGGGCTTCAGCCTCCACCCGGCCTTCCTGCAGCCTCTGATGGAGGAGGTGGAACAGGGCGAATTATATAGCCTTCCGCCCGGCCTAACAGCTGTCGCTGCTTCTCTGCTGCCGCGCCGCCAGGAGAGGTGGTACTTGGGCTCTTGAGCCCTGGCTTGGTCTCGGCCCCGCAGTTGCCACGCTGCTGGAGGACGTGGAACAGGGCGACTTTATAGCCTTCCGCCCAGCCTCACAGCTGTTTCTGCTTCGCTGCTGCTGCGCCGCCAGGAGAGGTGGTACTTGAGCTCTTGAGCCCTGGCTTGGTCTCAACCCCGCAGTTGCAATATTATAGCAAGCCTATCCAGTTTCACTGACAGAAAGGCAAATAAACCCATCAGCCCTATCTTTTCCTTTCTCACTTTCTCTTCTTTGCTTTCTCCCAGGGAAAATTAACAAAATATCTTGCTGCATGGTGCCTGAGATGGGAAGCTTCACATTCCAAGTAGCATTATTCAATGGGACCACAGTATCTGTGGGAGATCTGTTCCAGACACACACACACACCACACACACACAGATACCAAAATCCACAGGATCTCAAGACTTGTTGTCCCCAATGGCAGCATGTGCATATGCCACTGCAACATATGCAACAGCCACTGTTGTCCCCAATAGTGGCGTGTGCATGCAGCCACGCCACCATTAGGGACAGCAGGATGGGGGCTTACCTGAGGTCTCGTTGTCCCTAATGGTGGCATACCTGCATGCATGTGCCACCATTAGGATGTCCCTAATGGTGGCATGGCCACTTGCATACGCTGCCATGGGGGTCAATGTGGGCTTGCCATCCACAGATGCTTAAAACTGTGGATGGCATTTTATATCTTTGTCCTAGTGTAACATTTATTTATGAAGGGGTGTCACATTGAGAAAGGAGCAAGCTTCTTTTCCGCTGCTCCAGAGACTAGAACACAGAACAATGGATGCAAGCCACAGGAAAAGATTCCACCCCAACATTAGGATGAACATCTTGAAGTAAGAGCTGTTCGACAGTGGAACACATTCCCTCAGAGTGTGGTGGAGTTTTCTTCCTTGGAAGTCTTTAAACAAAGGCTGGATGGCCATCTGTCGGGGATGCTTTGATTGTGATTTCCTGGACTGGATGGCCCTTGTAGTCTCTTCCAACTCTATGATTCTATGATTCTATTTAAAAATATTGCTGTCTTGTCTATAATGCACAGCATTTCCAAGTGACTGAGACACTGTATAGGTATACTAATATATGCCTCTTAAAAATATTAATTTATATTTTTGAGAAAAAATACATACTCAATAGGCCATATGATAAAGATGAAAATGCTTATCAACATAACTCATCAAAAACCACATCTACTTGGGAAAAGAAATTCTCTTAGGTAATCCTGTTCAAAGTTATTTAGGGCCTTATAGGTTGATGCCAAAATTCTGGCCTGGTAGCAAACTAGTAACCAATGTGATTCTTTCAACAATAATACTGTCACTGCGTTCTGTCTTAGCCACAGCCTCTAGACCAAGCATAATGGCAGCTCTGTACAGAGGACATTACAATAATAGAAACATAAGGTTACCAATGCATGATATAATTATAACATAAGATTACAATTAAGTGCACACACAGTTGTTACTAACAGTAATATACACACAGGAACATGTGTCTACATGTTACATTTTTAATATATTTACCATATATATTTACCTGAAATGGAGACTGACTGTTGTAGTTCTTTAACTCCTTATTGGCTCCTCGTAACAACAAAACTCTAGCACAGCTGTCCTATAAATAAAATAAAGAATTTGTTACAACTTTGCATAATATTTGCTGTGTGTGTGTGTGTGTGTGTGCCTTCAAGTCTACTGTCGACTTATGGTGACCCCATGAATTTCATAAGGTTTTCTTAGGCAAAGAATGCTCAATAGAGGTTTCTGCCAGTTCCTTCCTCTGAAATATAGCCTACAGCATCATTCAAATACTAACTAGCCCTTATCCTTCTTAGCTTCCAGGATCAGATGGGATCACACATAAAGCAAAATTACGATTTATGTTATTTGGATTTGTGTGGTAATTTTTTGTTTGTATTATAATTAATAAGCCTCACTGTGGTCCCGATAAAAGCAACCACCCCCTAATATTGCTATTAGTCCAGGGAGCTAATAGTCTCTACCACCTCTAGTATCACCTTGGGCAGGCATTTATCTGGGATTTCAACTAGGGATGGAAAAGTTCTTTTCCAACACACATCCAAACAATAATTAACCGGGCTGGGGGGGGGGGGGGACATCATGTACATTTACATCATATGATATTAGCCTGAATCTACATATAATACTCATCTACATATAATACATGTTTTAATAACAATGGT
This sequence comes from Phrynosoma blainvillii, assembly GCA_026167975.1. NCBI lineage: Eukaryota > Metazoa > Chordata > Lepidosauria > Squamata > Phrynosomatidae > Phrynosoma > Phrynosoma blainvillii. The sequence goes on from JANUYF010000001.1 coordinate 357,923,697, forward strand.
TTTCCCAAAGCAATTACAGTAAGTAGCTATCTCAGGCAGATTATTCACATTTCCCCTCAGAAGATAAAAATTTCTTCTCACAAGCTGGGGAGAAATTTGCAGACAAACCCAATGTCTGAGAGAAAATGGAGGAGATGAAGTACTTCAGCTGCTTACAGAAAAACAAAACAAAATAAAAAATATCAAGGACAATTCTTAATCTATTGCCTGTGCCCTTTATGTCTGGGAGGCATGCAGCTTAGCATGTTGCGACTCCCTAATAAAACTGAGGGATTTCAGAAGCTTTCAGAAGCTCTGCAGGTTGGAAGACTCTGATACCTGTAGTCTAAAAAAGAACTTTTACAAGCTTGTTGCTGTTGTGCCTTCAAGTGGTTACTGAGTTAGGGCAACCCTAAGGCAAACCTATCACATGAATTTCTTGGCAAGTTTCTTCAGAGGGGGTTTGCCATTGCCATCTTCTGAGGCTGAGAGAGTGTGACTTGTCCAAAGTCACCCAGTGGGTTTTCATGGCCAAGCATGGATTCAAACCCTGGTCTCCAGAGACACAGTCCAACGCTCAAACCACTGCACTGCACTGGCTCACAAGCAGTGATTTGTTATTCATTTATTTGGCATTTATTTATTTATTTATTTATTTATCAGTTGATCCGATATCTTCACAACATCCCTGGGTTTTTATTTTATTTTACTTTATCCTTTGCATCATAATGAAAATCACATGATACAGTCCAAATCAGATGCCTCCCAGACATAAAGGGCACAGGCAATAGATTAAGAATTGTCCTGAAAGTAAATAAGAAGAGATGAAGTGTTACAAATAATTATGACTCTCCAATGAAGTGACTTCCTGTTTCAGTTTCAGATGTGTAAAATTTCCTTCATACTCTGTGGTGTGATCACCATGCAACTGATTTCAGTAAGGGGGGAAGCAGACGGGCGGCATGGGGCCACCCCAGGAAGCTGCGCTGCGGGGCCGAGGCATCTGCACACCTCGGCCCCGCGGCGCAGCTTCGCCGCCCCTGAAAGGAGCGCTAAAATAGTGTTCCTTCCACAAATCGCCGAAGGTGCGCTGCAAAAGTCTGCCGGCGCACCTTCAGCGACTCTTCCGCTGCAGCTTGTGTGGACGCTGCAGCGGGAGGGCATCCTCGGAGCGCCGACCGTGTGGGGGGCCGGCTGCTCCGAGGACGTTTTGGGGAAGGGGTTGGGGTGCCCAGCGTGTGGCTGCCCCTCCCCTTCCTTGCTCTGAAGACGGCGCTTTGCACTGTCTGCTTAGCCCCTAAGAGAACTACTAATAATAGCATTTGCAAAATTCAGACTCAGTTTGCTAAGATTAAGATGAAATCCACACTGATAGCCAACACCAGCATTTTACAAAACTATATATCCAAACATTTCCACCAAAACAGGGTGTTTTGTGATTATACTTTCCACACTCAAAAGATGGCAATAAATGAGTCAAAGACCTGGCTCTAGTTTTTGAATTAAATTCTTGATTATAAGGTTTCTTTGCCTCTTTTTGCTGTGTCATCTCACATACTAGTATGTGCTATGCATGTAAATTGTAAACCAGCTTTTTAACCATGAATATCAATTCTGATGCTTGTACCTTAGCATATTTTAAAGCATACTGGCACAGAGCATTCCAAATACCAATCTTTTCTAAAATCAAGAAATATTTTAGTCATAAAAACAGGCAGAAAAGTTATCTACTTTGACAGGGCTTTTAAAATTAAGGCAGTGATTAATTAAGAAGCAGATGCTTTAACAGATGTTACACTGGTGATAGCAGCCTCATTACTTGTGTATTTCTAAGGCAGTGCAGCATTAGAAAGACAATGCAATTGTACTGAAGGGTTGTAAAACAATCAAAGGATTAAGTAAACTAAATGCTTGTATCAAGCCTATTGGTTTCGACAAATCCTGTAAAAAGAGCTTGATGTGACAAATCAGATTTATATAAAAAACTGTATTTTTAAACAATGTTTTACGTATATGAGGGATGGGGAACATGTGACATTCCAAATAGTACTGATATGCAATTCCCATCATCTACCATCATTGGCTAAAATTGTTAAATCAAGAGGTCCTGTTCTCAAATAGATGTGTTCTAGGCCTGAGTTTTAAATATATGGCTCCCATACCCAGCAGTAAGAATGTTTCTTACTCAAATCCAATACTTGATATTCTCTTCTTCATACACTGCTGTGCCTTTGCAAACAGTCCACTCCATGCACTCCAAAAAGACAATGCATGCAAATTTTTATGTGCATTAATGTTCTGAATATGACCTGCTCTATGTGGGACTGATGCTACTAGAAGTCAGTTTATACAGGTGTCATAACATCATAAATGGGCTCCAAGTGTTTACAGTAATATTACACATAGGCAAAATTGTAAGACTGTCAAACAAGAACTCAGACAGTATTACAACAGAAAACTAACTAATTATTCCTAAGGGGGAAAACTTCCAATTAAAGAAAAGGTTATGGTTGGAGTTATACCACAGAAAGCAAGAAAATCCCTATTGCCCGCCCACCTAGGCTAACTCAAAGCATGGGTTCATTGATGGGGTTTTCCTGCATCTTAACATCCTTCCAACCATGTAAACACTACAAATGCCCATTTTACAGCCCCTCAATCTTCTAATGCTCCCAGATTTCCCTCCAATTAAAAAAAATGGCATAAAAAGGCAAAAACAAGTTTTCATGTGCTTACTGATGACTGTATTTTATTCTTGAAAAAGGTTTTATGAATATGAACAACCACACTTCCCACCCAGTAATGAAACAACAGCAGTTCTTTGACATGAAGCTGTAATGGTTCACTGTATCAAAGGCTGGGATACATGACTTATTTTCAGTTCTGGTGTACATTTAGGTAGCAACAAGGACCATGAATGCATTTTGAGAAGGGGATATGTGATCTGAATTTCCTTGCTTTGGGGCAGGTATAATTCCATAACTTTAACTTTGCCTTTACCCTGTTTTTACACAGAATACAATATTTTTGTGTAAAAGAGATTATTTCTGTACAAATTTTGGTTTCTGCACAAACCCAGAATAAAATAAGCACATGTTTTTATCCCACCAAAATCAACTGGAATATAACAGCTTAGACTTACTGTACAAAGGAGACCACAGCCCTCTAGATGCTCTTAGACTACACTCCTATCAGTCTCAGGGGGGCTGCAGACGGGGCGGCACAGAGCCGCCCTGGTAAGCGGCGGGTCAGGGCTGCAGCTACCCCACGCCATGGCCCCGATCCTCTCTTTTGCTGCCCCGAAAAGAGCGGCAAAATGCTGCTCCTTTCAGGGGCGGCAAAAGGGTGCCCTAGGAGCCAGCGTGCGGATCTTCATTGCCCCTTCTGGCGCAGCGTGTCAGGACGCTGTACCGGGAGGGCGTCCTGACACTGCGTGCTGTGCGTAATGGCACGCGGCATCAGGACACTGTCAGTGTGGGGTTGGGGCAGCTGGCGTGTGGCTGCCCTGCCCCATCTCTGCCTCCAGGCCAGTCCTTTGGGCCAGTCTGTAGAGGCCATGAGTCACCATGATCAATGGGGTCCAGTAACATCTGAAAGGCCACATGATTCCATTTCTACTCTAAGGAAATTATACCCACTCACAAAGGAGAGGGAATTACTAATGCCTTATAAGTCTTTCTTTTTCACAGAGAGGCCCTGGCTATTACAAAACACTACTCATAAACGTGTCTTCATAGGGTGCTGGCACTCAATGTTTCCCCTCAGAAAACATACAGTTGGCCCTCTGTATCCATGGATTCTGCATCACAGATTAAAACCACCAACACATTGAAATTTTACTTTTTAAAAAACAAAAAGCAAGCCTTGATTTTGCAATTGTATATAAGGGACACCATTTTACTAAGCCACTGTATGCAATGGGACTTGAGCATCCACAGATTTGTTATTCACTGGGGACTGTGGAACCAAACTTCAGCAGAAACAAAGGGATTACTATATTTCAGTGTCAGAAAATGTTCTGCCAAAAACTGATTTTACCTGAAGCTTGGGAAGGTGTTTTAAAAAATCAGATTTCACTCAAATCTGTATTATCTAAATATATGTAAGGTACAAGTAGAGAATTCAATGTTTCAGGATGTTGCAGCATGGAGAGGTAGAATATCAGTGAATAATGCCAGTAAATTAATGGTGGGATTTTTTAAGTGTGCTATTTTTTATTATTATAATAGATATTGTCTTATAAAAATTTATTGGGAATAATTTGTCTTGCATCTACAAGGAAACTCCAGTAACTAACCTGATTGTAAAGTGCACAGATATGCAATGCTGTGTTTCCAGAAGCATTTTGTGCTCCCATATCTGCTCCATAAAACAGAAAATGTTCTAAATGCTGGACATGTCCATATCGACAAGCCTATAAAGATTAAAAAAATCATATTTTAATTAGAAAAGACACATTTTGTAACATAATTTGATTCACTTCTGAGTTTTAAGTAATATGAATATAAGTTGTCTACACAGGGAAATGCATATCATAACCAAACATATAATAGCTTGAAATGCCATTCATGGTTATTTCATCTTGTTTTTCAATAATGCCCATTGTATTTCCAATTTCAGGAGGCAGAACTTCTGAATAACCTGGGTCTTGTCTTGTCTGCACAGGCCAAAAGGCCCATTTCCTACCCATCCCCTGCCACCGTGGGTATGGGCTGTTTAAATGGCTTGAGGGAGGTCCCATCCCAAACCCATTCCTTCCACTCCTTAAAATGATTTAAATAAATTCTCATTTCAGTCTGGATTTTCCAGGAAAATCTGTAGCACTGTGAAGCTGTGACAGGCAGTTATTCACCAGCACACGCTACTGCACCCGAGGTCAGAGGGAGATGCCCAACCATGTGACGAAACCAGACGCTTCCTCCTTCTCTCAAAGGACATAACTTGTGGGAGCAGCAATGGCGGGCAATGCAATGGAGTGCAACCCTGTGACAAACACTCATCACCACTGCAGCACTGACAGTTAAAGGGGAAAGTCAGGGCACTCTGGGGCCAGCCTGGGTTTCTCCTGCCCACACAAGCAAGGCTCTAGTCGTGAAATAATTAGATAACAATGGGCCTTTGCAGACTGCCAGAAATAGTGCAAATTGAGTCCACTTTAAATTGAGGCACTGCCCTGGCTCAGTGCTAGGGAATCATGGGAATTGTATTTTTTTCTAAGACATTGAGCCTTCTCCGTCAGAGAGCTCTGGTGCCACAATAAATTACAGTTCCCATAATTCCCTAGCACTGAGCCAGGGCAGTGCCTCAATTTAAAATGGACTCAATTTGCACTATTTCTGGCAGTCTGCAAAGGCCCTACGTCAGAAGGGATTCAGCAGCTATATCTTAACTTGCCACTGCTTTAAATGGTCTATTCTATACAGAAAAATGTATACAGCAAAATTAATAAAATCCAGCATAGCTTCCTGGTTCCTTTTATCAGGAAATCATGTGGCAGCATATTCCTTTTCTATTAACAAACTGTAATCAAACAGCTAGCCTCATTAACTCTTCAAAATTTGTCAAGCAAGTAAATTAATGCCAGTCATATTAATAGACTGTGCTGAAATAAAATATTAGCTTGATCCTAAAATGAAGCACTTTAAAATAGCATCAAAATCAACAGAAAACCATTATTATAGACATCTGGACAAGCACTGTCTGCTTTCCAAACGTTAAACAGTACTTCAGGTGCTTTACCATATAAAAATCAATAGCCTGTTGCTCCTGAAACAGTGAAAAGTTTTATTTCTATATTATTTTGAGGACAAGTCATAACAACTCTGTTGTGTCTATTGTAATAAAAACAGCTAGTCTAAAACAGCAAAATACTTCTGTTGACAAGGTCTCTGCTGTTTCTGCTGCAAAAGTCTTAAAAGGGTACTCCTTCCCTCAAAAACATAATCATAGTAATATAAGCTTGCCTGCTTATCAACTGTAATAAAACATATAGAACTTCACAATAAATATACATGTTAAAATAACTTCATGATACACTTTGGTATCCTCTATCCAAGAGATATACATCCATGAATCTCTGCATTTTTCTTTTTCTGCTGCTGAATGTTCTACCAAAGAGCAAAACTGATTTAAAATAAATTTAGAAAAGAGGGTTCTAATACCCCTTTGAAGGTAAGCAAAGACAACTGTGTATATTAAGTAGGCCCACAGATTAAACTATGTTATTACACTATATGGACTAAGAGGAAGAACACTAAACACCTCCAATAACAGTGACAATTATAATTTTTATGCCTCAGTTAGTATGCATTAACCTGTTTTTTTAATTATTCTACAGCTGGAGAAGCTAAAACATTCAATTTCCAATCATACTTAATGCATAACTGTTAGAAGTTTAGGCAACATCAAAAATGGATCTAGAGGTATATGATTCAAGATGGTTTGTTATTTCTAGAATCAGATTAATTTTTAAATATATACGTAAGAATATCTTTAAATATATCTTTAAAGTAAAATGTATCAATGCACCTATAAAATTATTTTTAGACATTGCATTATAGCAAGTTAATAGGCTACAAATCAAGGTAGACAGAACATTTGTTGTCCATTCATGAGGATAGGGAATTGAATACTGAAGCCACCAGATGGCACTAATGATCATAGTTCTGTATCAAGATTTCAAAGAGACTGTTGAGAAATAGTTTATTTAATGTAAAAAAAAAAACCTTATAGTTATGACATGTCTTGTAAATATAGTTCTCATCATCACAGTCTACAAACTACAAATATGTATGCAACAGTATTTTAATAATATGTAGAAGTGTTGTTGATGTAACATATTCATGATAATTATGGTGAGTAGATTATGTTCTCATATGTGTAGACAATAAATTAAAATGAGATACCACTTCACCTGAAAATTAGTAATTGCCTTTCTTTTTTTACCTATTTATTGGGAATGTCCAAATCCAGGCCATCTTTAGGGAGCTTCCTACTTATCTCCATATAATCTCTAGGTCCCTATGAGCTACCATGACTGCATGCATAACATTCATATCCACTTAGCACTTTTCCTCCCCATTGCTGATGTAGAAAGCATGTTGAATCAGGTTCTGAAGAGGTGAGTGCATGAGCCCTGCCAAGTCCAGTGCCAGCTCTCATCTCACAAGTAGAGCAATGAGTCTGAACAGGAGACATGAACAGGTGTTCTCCATGCAGTTGAGAACTTTAAATAATCAGAGTACCCAACTGCATGGAGAGCACTATATAAAGAAGAAGCTCTTCTGGTCAGTCATATAGCTCTCCATGTGAGGAGGGTGATGGAACTGGAAACAGAGGGGCATGTCTAAGGCACTCTATTCTTCACATTATGATGCAATAAAGTTCCATAACAATGACAGAGAGCTTCTGATGTGGGAGAAACCAGAACATGGAACAAAAAAAAATACATTGTACTGCACTGGAAAGGAACAATGTGGTGTAGAAACTAACAAAGACTGTAGCAACTGTTAATATAGTTTGGATTAGCGCTTGAGAGTAACCATTTACAAATAACTTACATGCAGAATGGAGTAACTTTCATTCCTTTTGCAGTTATAAGTGTAACTTTTCAATATCTTTTATAACTACAAAGTGTGGTCTTACAAAATGGAGGGAGATAATTCACATGGCTCAATTGCTGGCTGGGAGTGCTTACATGAACTGATAAGCGGTATAGAAATGTACTTGCTATTGCTGGCCCATGGCTCTTGTGGGTGTTACAACAAAGTAGACAGGAGGTGAGCTTGTTTTGTACCAAAGCAACTTGTAGCACAGAGATGTGTTTAAGTAAATAAAAAGAAACTGATTTAGCTCCCTTTGGTGTGGGAATGAAGTGGTCACTGTTTTAAAACTGTAATAATAGCAGCAACACAGGCTTTGTCTGCATTGGCCAGGATATTCCAGGGGCAGCCCAGTGTATTCTGGCCTCAAAGCAGCCCTGACCTTCCTTCCCCCCTTGACCTCCCCAGATCACTCATTTCACATGGATGGGCACCTTGCTCTGACCTCAGAGCAAAAGAGTGTCGACTACAGTGAATGTGCAGGGCAGGAATGCTTATAAGGGTGTTATACCCTGATTCTGGTGCTAAATGTTCCAGGTGTTGTCCAGACTTTTTGCACCAGAATTGGGGTTTGGGAAGTGCATCGTCCAAACAAGATGCAGCCAGAGCAGAAGAAAACAGGACTTTTCTTCTAGACGAGGCTGCAGTGGGGTGAGGCGAAATTGAAGAAGATAAGGAATATAGTGAGCCCAGTGAGAATATTATGTATGTAATGTGTTAGTTTGAGATTGGGCCATCTGGAGACACGAGGAGAGGAAAGAACAGGTTAGAGCTGGGGAGAAGAAAGAATTGCAACAGTGACAGAAACTAGCTAACTGGCCTGGTTTAAGTCTGGGGAAGGCAACTGTGGAAGGCTAGGTGGTCACATTAGTCTCCCAGGAGTCCTTGGAGACTACATCCATTATTATAACTCCATAAAAAAATCAAAAGGTTTTGTTCCAAAATGTCCTCTAAGGAGCATTTTGGATATGTTTTTAGGTCTCTTTGGACCTAGGAGAGATCTTTTTAAACAGCAGGAAGGTAGCAGAAGTCACGTCCTGTTCCCCCCCCCCAAAAAAAGGCATAAAAGGCCTTAATTGTCCCGGGGATGCCAAAAATATACAAAAATGCCCCATGACTCCCAAAGAGCACTTTGTGGGGCACAGGGAGCTTCATTCAGCCCATGTGTTGCACTTTGTCTATCTCTGATTTAAGTCTGGCTGAGCTAATTCTTTCAGGGGCATTGCTTCATCCCAGACACATGCCATCAGAGACTCAAGAACACATGCACCTGTCCAGTGTAGGGGTCTCCTTATTGTCCATTAAGATAACCCTGAATAAGGGTGAAAAAAGTGGGATAGGTTGGTTGGCAGAAGGCCAAGAGTGAAAATAAATGGTTACGTAGAATTAGGTGCTGCCATTGGGCGTAACAGGCCTTGCCATCTGCAGGTGCTTCAATCTGCGGATGGCAAGCCCGCAGAGTGCAAAGCCCAACTGTATCTTTCAGGTGCATTGGATTACAACTCCCAACACTCCAGACAGCATATCTGGGCTCATAGTCAAACACATCCGAGGGCAAAAGATTATAGAAGGCTGCTCTAGAGCACTTTCCATCTTTGATTTCCCTAAAGGTTCTTGGACTTCATCTAGCATGTCCAATGATTGGTGTTTCAGGGAAGTGTAGTTTGACAATACTTGGAAACCACACAGCCCAAATGCAGTGTTTAAATCAAATCTAATATAAATATCACTAATTCACTGAGTCTACTGTAGTGGGAGCTGGCAAATGTATTTAAGCCAAGATTCCAGAATATTTCTCTTATTTGACTTTTTGCTAGCTGGCTAGAAAACTGTTTCCTTGAGTCTTTTATGGAACACCATTCATTTAATATTTCTTACATCTATGGACCTTATCACACGTGGGCAGCAAATCGATAATAAAGTGAAATAAGAATAAATCCAGGAATAAACCGAAAGAAACCCTACAATGCGCAAATGGCTATCACACGCAATTACCTTCATTGCGCTTTTAAGGAAAGCGCTCCCGGGAACCATATTTGCCGTTCACACACAAGTGAGAAAATCCCGTACATGAACAAGCAATGATGTTGTTGCACATGCGCAATACAGCCGCGGCTGTCACCCCTTCCCAAGCCGGCTCTCTGAGGAGGTCCTCCTTGGAGCGCAGGCCCCGCGCAGGGTCAGCGCTCTGAGGAGGTCCTCCTCGGAGAACCGGCTCTCTGAGGATGTGTTTTCATACCCACGGCAAAAGTGAAATGATTCCCGTCGCGCAATTGCAATTCCTGAAGAAACCGAAATTCAAAAGATCTCGGTTCTTTCTGCATTCTGTTGGGGTTCTGTCAGGGTTCTGTGCGACGTCGTGTGGACACACGGAAAAATAATACGTATTAGGTCGGGTTTTCGTTTGGATTCTGTCTGGATTGGGCCCCGTGTGATAAGGTCCTAAGAATCAGTTAAGTAATCATCTTTATTACCAGAAAAATAACAAAAAAACTGAAAAAGATCAACACTAGGTTAAATTACATTAGCTAAATAAAAACTAAGAGCCAAGAGTAGAGTAGTTGTTTGAGTGTTGGCTGGACATGAGGGTTTGAATCTCCACTTGGCTATGGAAACCACTGGGTGACCATGGGCAAGTCACATCAGAGGAAGGCAAAGGGAAAACTCCCTCTGAACAAATCTTGCCACGAAAACGCTTGAGTTTTGCCTTTGGGTCACCATAAGTCAGAATATTTTGAAGGCACACACAACAACAACAAAAGTAGAATATCTTGATTTTTTCCTATGTGTTGCTAAGATATAGCAGGCAAAAATGTCACCCTTAATTAAAGAAGCTGTTGAAAACACTTGAGCATGGCCTATTTATCATAATGTTAAAAGAAGATAGGAAATTTTCTCTATGTAAAGCTATGACTATAAATGAATAAAAAATTCTTTGAGTAAAAACCAACTTGTGACTTATGGCTTGTTCAGTGTGCCAAAAGGATTCACACCTTCCACAACTGCTAAAGAGAAAATAGGATTGCTTTACACTGTTCTGAATGATGACTTTATTTTTACTGAGCGTGTACTGCTCAATTAACCTACTTTCTTGATGTAAGCCAAGTGATTTTGTCTCTGGTTAAAACCAGAAAAGACAGCTTTTGAATCCTTATAATACCTCCAAGTACAAAAAGAAAAAGGTAATAAGGTGCCAGAGCCTTATGAATGGAAAATTCGGAATTAATGTATCAGATTCACCAAGAGCAAAACATTTCACAATGAAATAAATCTGTGTGAGTGCATGCTTGTGTGTATATGTTTGTATAATCTAATTTAAGGTTCACTGTTGCTCTAAGCTAGTGGTTCCAAACGTTGGTCCTCCAGGTGTTTTGGGCTTCAGCTCCCAGCCTCCCCAGCCATTCTGGCTGAAGTCCAGGGATCCTGGGGGCTGAAGTCCAAAATACCTGGAGGACCAAAATTTAGGAGTCAGTGCTCTAAGCTAAAGTTTACTTAAGGGCTTCATAGGTCCACATTGCATTGTAAAGGCTGCTACTTTGGGGGGTTGCAGACTGCCAGAAATAGTGTAAATTGAGTCCACTTTAAGGGTTAGGGTTAGGGTTAGGGAATCATGGGAACTGTATTTTATTGTGGCACCAGAGCTCTCTGACAGAGAAGGCTCAATGTCTCAGAAAAAAAACAATTCCCATGATTCCCTAGCACTAACCCTAACCCTAAAAGTGGACTCAATTTGCACGATTTCTGGCAGTCTGCAACCTCCCTTTGTCTCAATATTTGTCACAAAAGACAATAACTTTGATGCTGAGTTTGGTGGAACAATGCATTCAGATGAAACATAAGACTGTGTCCAGACTTTCTGTTAATTCCACAATTTGAAGTAGGTTACAATTTAGTCTGGCACCCTATATGCTTTGAGATATCACTATATAAAAATATTTAAGCAGGCTGAGGAAAGATGCTGGAGTTATCTAAAGCCAGTATTGTAGTGGAGTAAGGACTCTCCTTAGAAATATGGTTGTTGGTAATGATATATTGTAGGGGTCTGCAACCTAAGGCCTGCGGGCCAAACCCAGCCCCCCGAGGCCTTGTTACCAGCGCCTGGCCGGTCCTGCCACCGATGCCGCCACCTGGGGGGGGGGCTTTTTTGGGCTTCTCCGGCCACCATTTTGTGTTCAGGGCCAGTTACAAGGCCTCGACACAAAATGGTGGCCGGGTTGCTCCGCCCTCCTCCTCCTCCTCTTCTGCCTTCTCCGCCTCTTTTTCCGCCCTCCTTCTCCTCCTCTGCCTTCTCTGCCTGTTTCTCCGCTCTCTGCCAAGAAGAGCGGGAAGGGAGCACACGAGGGAGGAGAGAGAGCCAGCCACAACAAGCCACAGCTAGAGCGAGCCACAGAGAGGAGAGAGGTTGGTTTGCGGGGGGGGGGGGGGTATCTGAGGCTGAGACAGTGTGCATGCATCTCTGCAAGTTTGTGGGCTAGCGAGGAGAGAGGTTGGTTCCGGGGGGGTTATCTGAGGCTGAGACAGTGTGCATGCATCTCTGCAAGTTTGTGGGCTTGCTTTCTAGTTGTTTCCATGAGGCTGAGACAGTGTGCATGCATCTCTGCAAGTTTGTGGGTTTGCTTTCTAGTCGTTTCCATGATGATAATGCTTAATGCTGTTATAATGTTATTTCTTGTTCTTTGCCCTTGCCCTCCTCGGGGCCGCGCAGGGCTGTCCAGGTAAGCCTTATTTAATGTGTTTTGTATGCATGCCTTCAAGTTGTTTCCGCCTCATGGCAACTTTCAGGTGAAGCTATCATGAGGTTTTCCTGGCAGGTTTCTTCAGAGGGAGTTTCCATTCTCTGAGGCTGAGAGAGTGTGGCTTGACCAGTGCCTTGGAGTCATTTCTGGCTTATTTTGACCCTATCATGGTCAAAACTGCATTATTAGTACAGTGCAGATGCACTCATAGATCTAAATTGCACTGGAGAAATAATGCAGTTTGACCCCACTTTTAAGTGCTATAAGTTTTGTCCTGTGAGATCCTGGGATCTGTAGTTTTGCAAGCTTTCTCTGGCCCAAGAGGGCTGGTGCCTTACCAAACTGCAAATCTCAGGATTTTGCAATATGGAGCCATGAAAGTGGTGCCAAACTGTAAAAACAATGTAGTTTGACCCCACATTTAAGTGTCATAGCTCTGTTTTATAGGATCCTGGGATTTGTAGTTCTGCAAGGTCCTTAGCCTTCTATGTTCGAAAATGCTAGTGCATTTTTGGATTACGGTGTTTGACTGAGATGTCAGTCTTTGTATTTCAGTTAATACATTTTTTAAATATATATGGAAAATCAACTACCAGGTGGCCTTGGGCAAGTCACACTCTCTCAGCCTCAGAGGAAGACAAAGGCAACCCCCTCCTTGGAACCAATTCTGCCAACCTATGATAGGTTTGCCCAGGGGTCCTCAAACTATTCAAAAGACACTGTTCAGAAGGGATTTGCCTTTTCCATCTTCTGAGGCTGAGAGGGTGTGACTTGCTCAAGGTCAGGCAGTGGGTTTCCCTGGTTGAGCAGGGATTCATTGACCATCTCATCAGCCAGACGCAGGCCCATAGTTCCCATTGAAATACCAGTAAGTTTGTTGATTTAACTTGTTCTTCATTTTAAATATTGTATATGTTCCCGTTTTGTTTTTTTATTTCAAAATATGATGTGTACAGTGTATGTAGGAATTATTTTATTTATTTATTTATTTATTTACTTCAGCCTTCCAATAGTCTGAGGTTCAGCAACCCGGCCTCCGGCTCAAAAAGGTTGCCTACCCCTGATATATTGAGTACCTGTACTTTACAATTTATCCCTATAACATTATATTGAGGTCTTCCTTCAATTAGTAAGGTTCCCTGAGATAAAGGTAAGACATACCACAATGGTTGAAAAGCACAATGATTAGCCCCAGCATACCCTTCCTCTAGGATACATCTCTACAGGATGAACCAACCTTGTGCTTTCATCAGTACATTTTTTACAGGTTGTTATTGTTATGCGCCTTCAAATCAACTTCAACTCGGGAGAGTCACAGGGTATGTCAGCCATATTGGCAATGAAAATGAACATCTGTTGAGCTGCTAAGTCATTATGTGTGTGTGGTGTGTTTGACAAGGCCAGGACATGTAGATAAATGTCCTTGACGTCAGACACCAAGATGTAGATTCTGTACAACACCTGTGTGTGTGTGACACAACAGGATGAGGCAATGGCTTATGCCAGGGGTAGGCAACCTTTTTGAGCCATGGACTGGGTTGCTGTCCCTCAGACAATTGGGAGCCTGAAGCACCAAAAATAAATAAATAAATAAATAAATAAATAAATAAAAATAAAAAAATGCATGCACACTCTCTCAGCCCCAGAAAAGCCATGGCAAACCCCCTGTGGAGATTTTGCCAAGAAAACCCCAAGAACAAGTAATAACAACAATAATCAATATGATCATGGTGGGCAGCGGCAGCGGCGGCAGGGCCGGCCCGGGGCTGGCCCAAAGGCCTCAGGGGGCCGCATCCGGCCCCTGGGCCTTAGGTTGCCTACCCCTGGCTTTTGCCACGTGCTGGAGTGGTTGCATCAGCCAAGCCTATATAAAGGTGTGTTTTAATATAAACAATGTGGGTACTATAGTGTGTTACAGAGTTGGAGAATAGTTGATGAGTTGTTGTGACAGTTTCTGTTAGAGAGCTATTGAGAGTCAGAGAGGAACTCTGTTTGTACAGTTCCTGCTTCTGTATATAGCTTCTACTTAGCACTTGTAAATAAACCTCTTCACTTTTGAGCTGTCCGATCCAGCTTCTTCATTCCACACTGGTATCTCAGTGCCTGGGTGTAGATACTGAAATCTCATTCAAGCCTCGTTACCAGCATGAGAGGGTATTGGTTACTACCAAGCTGATCCTCATTTCAAATAGCCTGGATAGCCTTGGCAGCAGGCTCCCTGGGCTGAAAATGCTACTGCTCAATGCCAGGTCGGAGAATGGAAAGACATCATTGATCCAGGACTTGATCCTGGATGATCATGCTGACCTGGCTTGTATTACAGTGACCTGGTTGGATGAAGCTGAGGGGGGGGGGGAGCTAATCCCTCCCAGCTTTGTGTACCTGGATTCTCCATACAGCTGCAGGCAAGGCCTGGGTGGTGAGGAGGTGGCGTTGCAGTGATCTATTGGGATTCCATCTGCCTTACTAGATGCCCTGTCCCACATTCTACTGGATATGAGTGTGTCTACTTAAAAGTGGGTGGCTGGGACAGAATAGGGATTCTGTTGGTGTACCACGCGCCCCACTGCTTAACAGTCTCCCTTCCTAAGCTGGCTAAGTTTGTCTCTGTGGTGACGTTGGGAGTCTCTTTGGCTTGTTGTCCTGGAGGACTTCAACATCCACGAGGAGACTGCTCTCTCAGGAGCAGCTCAGGACTTCATGTTTGCTATGACAACCATGGGGCTGTCCTAATTAATATCTGGGGCCTCCCATGTTTCAGGATACACTCTGGACTTGGTTTTCTGTTTGGGTAGGAAGATGGTGATCTGGGAGTGGAAGAACTCTCTGTAGTTCCATTGTCATAGACTGATCACTACCTGGTAGGGTTTAGACTCACTTGGACTCAGAGCCTCTGCAGGGGTGGCGGGCCAATCAAGATCGTCTGCCCCAGGAAGCTTATGTACAAGGATGGATTCCTGGAGGCTACTGCCTTGGCAGGTGATCCTGTCAAAGCTTTGGCTGATTGCTGGAACAGGGAAATGGCCAGGGCAGTAACAAGATTGCCCCTGAGCATCCCCTCCCATGAAGTGGAGCCAAACATGCTCCCTGGTTCACTAGGGAGCTGGTGGTGATGAATGAGTGGGAAGGAGACTAGAGCGATGATACTGGAAGACTCAGTCCGACAGAACATGGGCTAGGACACATTGGAAGGCCTATGCCATTGCGAAGGTGGCAGCAAAGAAATTATACATCTCTGCCATCACTGCATCTGCACAGTGTCATCCAGCAGAGCTATTCTGAATGGTCAGGGGCCTTTAACATTCTGGCCCCCAAGAAGAAAACAAAGAACACTCAACAACTCACTGTGAAGAATTTGCAAGACACTTTTCCGATAAAATTGCTTGGATTCTCTCTGACTTGGATGCTGTAGTTGACACTGGTCCAGTAGATGTAATCTTAGCACCTGCTTGTCCTGTATTACTGGATAAGTTTAATTTGTGCAGCCTGAGGATGTGGACAGGATCCTTGGAGAAGTGAGGGCCACCACATGCATTCTGGATCCTTGCCCTTCCTGGCTTCTGAAAACAACTAGAGGGGGGCTGGCCGAGTGGGTAAGGGGAGTGGTGACAAGGCACATTTCTATCCTGCCTAAAGGAAGCTGCGGTGAGGCCATTACTGAAAAAGACCTAGATCCCACCATCCTGGATAACTATCAGCCAGTCTCTAACATTCCATTCTTGGGCAAGGTTCTGGAGTGAGTGATGACCTCCCAGTTCCAGGGGTTTCTGAATGAAACTGATTATCTCGATCCATTTCAATCTGGCTTCAAACCTGGCTATGGGACAGAGACAGCTTTGGTCGCCTGGTGAATGACCTCCATAGGGAACTGGACAAGGGGAGTGTGTCCTTGTTGGTCCTGCTAGACCTCTCAGAGGCTTTTCATACCATCGACCATTGTATCCTTCTGAGCCACCTTTATGGGATGGGATTTGGGAACACTGTTATGTAGTGGTTCCGGTCTTTCTTTGAAGGGGTGGACTCAGCTGTGGGAGTTGGGAGACTCCTGCTCAACCTCCTGGCCATTGGCTTGTGGAGTCCCTCAGGGTTCTATTCTGTCCTCCATGTTATTTGACATCTATATGAAACCACTGGGAGAGGTCATCTAGAATTTTGGAGTGAGGTGTCACCAGTATGTGGATGACACCCAATACTATCTCTCCTTCCCATCTGATTCCAAGGAAGCTGTCTCTGTACTGAACTCTGTACTGTCAGTAATGGACTGGATGAAGGCAAACAAATTGAAACTTAATCCAGACAAGAAAGAGGTGCTCCTGGTCAGCCGTAAGGCAGATCAGGGAATAGGAACCTTGCCTCTGCTGGATGGGGTTACACGCCCCCTGAAATGAAGGCTCGCAGCTTGAGTGTGGTCCTGGACTCTACTCTGAGCCTGGATGCCCAGGTTTCAGCAGTGGCCAGGAGTGCATTTGCACAGCTAAAACATGTATACCAGCTAGCTGCGCCTGTTCCTTGAGATGTCAGATCTGGCTATGGTGAAAAAGCCTTGATTACATCCCATTTGGACTACTGTAACATACTCTACATGGGGCTGCCTTTGGAAACTGATTGGAAACTTCAGCAGGTTCAAAACACCACAGCCAGAATGCTAACTGGGGCCAGTTATGGGACCATATAACTCTCTTATTGAAACAGTTTCACTGGCTACCTGTTTGTTTCCGAGCACAATTCAAAGTACTTACTGATCATGACCTATAAAGTGCTACACAACTTAGGTCCAGACTACCTGAGAAACTGTATCTCCCCATATGAACCTACCAGACCCATAGATCATCAGGAGAAGGCTTTCTCTCAGTCCCTCCATCATCACAGGCTCGCCTGATGAGGACACGAGAGAGAGCCTTCTCGGTGGCTGCTCCTGCCCTCTGAAATGCCCTTCTACGAGAAGCAAGGTTGGCCCCTCCCTGCTTGCCTTCCATCAGCAAGTAAAAATAGTTTTATTCAGGCAGACTTTTAATGTGTGACCATGGGACAGTTTTTTATATGGGGTGTTTATTATATGGGGTGGGTATCGTGCTTTTTTGTAATTTAATGTTTGTAATAAGCTCTTAATGTGTTTTTATTTGTGAGCCACCTTGGGTCACTTTCTGGATGAAAGGCAGCATAGAAATAAAATATGTTACATATTTATGCGGCTGCCCCTCCCCTTCCCTGCCTCCAAGAGGGCGCTTTGCGCCGTCTGCATCCCCCCATGTGACCTAGGTCACTCCCCCTTTAGGACTAACACACATTCTCTCAACTAACACACATTCTTTTCAACTGAACTTTTGGTCTTCCTCCTCTCTCAGCTTTCTTTGAGAGAAAGTTGTATGCCAGCTGCTAGACCTCTCTAGCAGCTGGAGAGGAGAAATAAAGTGAAATAAAATATTTCTTTTTACCTTAAATAAAGATTTCTTTTTATCTGAACTATTCAATAGCTAGATTAGGGTATAGTTTTATGTAAATATAGATTAAAGCCATTAGTAAACTTTTCTTTTGAACTACAAGCTACATGTTTGTTGTTGTTTTTAGTCGGTCTCAGTTCTTAGGGAAGCATAGTTAGAAAAGAGCACATTTCTGCTATTCTGGTGTTTTAAAGCTAGACCCTAACAGGATTGGCTTTGGCATTTTTGATATTTAAATATTTTAGTTGCCTTACCAAAGGCTGAAGCCTTGGGAAACTTAAATTAGCCCACAAAAATCACACCCAGTTTTGAAGCCAAGGTTTAAGCACTGCCTATTCCACTGAGCAGCTCAAGGGGGCACCAGATATACTGAAATGTGGTAAGGTCTGGAATGCTGTATCTTTCGAAACAGATGTTTTCACCTCCTAAACCAGGGGTAGGCAACCTTTCCCCTTTAAGGGCCGAGGGACTTCAGCTCCCAGAAGCCTCAGCCATGTTGGCCAATAGTCCCATGTTGGCCAATAGCTCCTGGGATTCTGGGAGCTGAAGTCCCTCGGCCCTTAAAGGGGAAAGGTTGCCTACCCCGTCCTAAACAGTGAAGCATGTTCAGTTGTAACAGAGAGAGAGAGAGAGAGAGAGCACATAACATCAATATCACAGAAAGACTTAATTACAGGAGTAGTAAAAATGAAGCAAAGCGTAATCTTTCACTGAAGCACAAAAATGAAAACAACGTATACTATGTCAAGAATTGTGTGTTATCTCATCATTTGTAACATGTAATTTCATGTTATATATTTATATCTAGCCACATAACAGATGCAGGTGGATTTTTTTTCATTCTGCTAACACAATTAAGATTTATTCTCAAGGAAACCAGGGTCTCATCTACATGGGCCAAATAAAATGGACTCACTCCATCCTCACAGCAACCTGTCTTCATCACCCAGGGCCAAATCCGTGATTTGAGTGTGGACCATCTTCATGATATAAGGTAAATTCTGCACTGAATCCACCCCATCTCTCTCCTAAATCATTTTATAAAAACTTTACTTTTGCTACAGATTTTTCAGAAAAACCCAGAGCACTCCAGAAACACAGTCTACTGTGTTGCCAGTACTGCTGGCATGGCACAAATTGCTCCCTGTGCCATCACAACAAGATGCCTGACCACGTGATTGACACTGGGCACCTTATTTCTGACCTCAGAGAGACCGACAAATGCCAACAATGGTGGTGGCAGGCAACACAGCAAGGATACATGTGTAGACAGCCATCTAGTGTGGTTACTGAGTGTGAAGGTAATGAGGGAATCTAGGGCAGCTCTAGGGCCAGAATATTCCAGACTGCTCCCTGAGCATTCTGGTCAGTGCAGATGAGCCCTGAGTCAGTAAATCTGAAAAAGAAAACATTTCGAATTAGGACCATACATTTAATACGAAGTCTGAAAGGAGAGTATTTGGTGCATCTGAGGAAATTATTCCGAAAGTGCCTCTTCACCAAATACATATGTTGTTTTGATTTTTTGTATTATTTTTTTCATTTTATTTTCTTTTTGGCAACCTTTTGTTCCCCAGGCTGCTGTTATTTCTTCTTGGCAAAGTTTTCCTACTCCTACTTCAGTTAATGATACATTGCGTATATTGTGTATCTTTGTATATCTGGCTTTGAGGTTTTGTTTTGTTTTTGTACTGGTTGTATTCTCATTTCATCACTACATTCTATTACATCTTACTATTAATGTTTTGAGTTTATGTATCTGTTATGATTTTATTGTTTTGTGCAATGAAGTGTATGACAGTGAGGGCAAAACAGAAGGAAGAAGGTCTGGAAAAGAGTAGCACTGAAACAACCTGTGTATTCTTTTATATATGGTTCCTTTACTAAAATCAATTTTTCATAGCAGCAAATATTCCTTAATTTAATCGATTCAGCATAAACATTCAGAGTTCAACAAGATAAACTGTTAGATTACAGAAAAATAAATCCACTAACAAATACTCTTATATTATTACATTTTCCTACCTGGTGAATCTCTTGCCATCCATTTTCATCTTTGCAGCCAACAGTTGCATGTTCATGAAGTAATAACTCACAACAATATGGGTCGCCTCCAACAACAGCAGTGTGATACAGTGGTGTCAGCCCACAGCTATCTTTGTAGTTGGGAGATGCTCCAAGCTCTAAGAGGGTCTGTAAATAATTGTAAATTTTGAAAAATGTGTAAACATCTATGCAAATTAAACATAGTTGCTATGTATTAGCCTTCCCAACATGGAGCTGTCCTGATGTGCTGGAATCTAAATGCCATCATTCACAGCCAGCACATATACTAGTCATGTTGACAGGGAATAATGAGCATTACAGTCCCAATACATCTCAAAGGCACTATCTTAGGGAAGACTGCTCTACATATTTCTTATCTTTTCTAGGCACAGTCTTAAGGTGCACTGGAAAGCACTTAGCCGAGATGAGGTGCTATGATTGTGAGTTCCTGCATGGCAGGGGGGTTGGACAGGATAGCACTTGTGGTCTCTTCCAGCTCTATGATTCTATGATTCTATGAGAGTATGGTTCACAGAACACAAGTGAGCTATATTTGTTATTCAATAAATATAGAAAGTAATGTGCAGTGAGGCTGCTTTTTTGGACCTAAGATCAACAGAACTTATTTCCAAGCAAAAATATTTAAGAGACCCAGCATGGTATAGCAGTTTATGTGTTGGACTATTAGAGATCAAGGTCTTAATCCCCATTTGGTCATGAAAATCCACTGGGTTGCCTTGGACAAATCACAGTCTCTCAGCCTCAGAGGAAGGCAATGGCAACTGCCCTCTGAAACAATCTTAACAAGAAAGCCCTACAATAGGATTGCCTGAAGGTCATCATAACTCAAAAATGACATTGAAGCATACAATAACAACAATAACAACAACATATATTTAGCACTTGGATACCAGACTAAAATCATATGTACATTTACTTAGAAACAAATCTGACCAAAACCAGTAAGACCTATTTGAATAAAAGGATCATGATAAAATAGAAAACTGGGCAAAACTGAATTAATATGGGAAAATATGCCAACAAATATAGAAAACAAATCAATGGCCCACAGATTGGAAGTGCTCAATATACACTCCAATCTCCAAGTATGAGGATATCAGGAATTGCACTAATCAGGAGACATTAATCTCCCATGGCAACAAAATGAAGTTCAAAATTTTACAAGACTTTTACCATGTATACAATGCTGGATGTCCAATCTGGGTTCAGAAAAGGAGACTATAGATTATATTGAAAACGTATATTGAGTAATGTAGTGAACCAAAGAATTTCTGATAAAATCAGCTTGTCCTTTATAGATTATAGCAAAGGGTTTGATTGTGTAGTTCATGAAAAACTATAGCTCACTTTTAAAGAAATGTGCTATGAGTAACCTGTAATCAGGACAACAGGGTACCATCAAGACACAACATGGAGAAAAAGAATAGTTTTTAATTGGCAAGGGAGTCAGGCAAGTGCATTTTATCTCCTTATCAGTTTAACCTCTACTCTGAACATATCATAGGCAAAACTGGATTAGACTCTGAGGAAGTGGGTGTGAAAATTGGAGGAACTGCAACAATTTAAGATATGCAGATGACACCATAATTACTATCAGAAAATAGCAAAGACTTGGAATGGCGAATGAAGAAAGCTGAGGAAGAAAGTGCAAAGACAGGGTTAGAGCTAAACAATAAGAGAACAAAAGTAATGATTAAGGATGATTCATGTAACTTTAAAGTAGAGGATAAAGAAGTCTATATAGTGAAAGATAGGGTACCATAAATCAAAGTCAACTTGACAGCAATTAACAACAAAACAGTCCCCAAACTGTTCAGCAATCCATGACAAAATGCCTCTATAAGATGTCCTCCATAAGATGTAAGATGGCCCATGCCAAAATTCAAATTCAAACAAATTACTTTTTAAAAAGAAATTAATAAATAATAAGAGCAAAGAGAACAAAGAACACTGTTAAATGTTCTAAAATGGTAGCTTGCTGGGATGAATTTTCTCCATCAAAGTCTGATAAACAGCCATTGTACTATTCTATTTCCCATAGACAAATATTATATTGTTTATCTATTACCAAAACAGAAGATTTCAACACCCATTTTCTTTCCCCCAAAATGAATTATTTGTTGAAAGCAAATTTTAGAATCAAAAAGCCAAAGACAGAAACCTTTGAGCAAATGCAAATTAAAAGATTTATTTAAGACACTAAACTATCTCAGAGATTTTTTCCCTTTCTTCTATATAAAACAAGATATAAAATTACTCTGAAAGAATTTACCTTCAGGACGATTTGGTTCTTGGCTCTAGCTGCTTTGTGTAATGCTGTCATGCCATCTTTGGCTCTGAAATCTAAATGGGCTCCTCCATTTTTCAGAGCTTTGATCACTTCAACACTATTGTTAAGTTGAGCTGCCAAAGTTAGTGGGGTTTCTAAGGAATGGGGAAAAAATAAATAGTTCTGGAATTCACATTTTAATTTATTGTGTTTATTATGCATCTCCTTCTTAGGCATATAAAAGATTAGTAGTAGTAGTAGTAGTAGTAGTAGTAGTAGTAGTATCCCGCTCTTTTCCCAGAACTGGGACTCAGAGTGGCTTCACAATATTAAAAAACAATACAATTAAAAACATAAAAAAGAGGTGCATTAAAAAGGAATTAAATTATTACAATGTTAAAATAGATGGCTATTAAAAGAATAAAATACATTTTAAAAAGATAAAACTGTATAAAACACTTTAAAATGAAATACTTTAAAATGAGATAACATCCCAAGCCAGTCCTTTACAAACATTCAGTTTTAAAAGCCTGCTTAAACAGGTAGGTCTTAGCCTGCTGGCAGAAGGTCAACAAGAAGGGAGCCATTCTGGTCTCCCTGGGAATTATTATTACTTCAATTCATTTTGTACACTAAGCATCTGTTACTTTTAATTAACTAACGATGTGTAACATATTTATCTGTTTCATACCTCCTGTTTCTAAGTCATGATAGTTTGGATCAAGCCCTCGGTCCAACATCTTTGTTAATTTTTCTACTGAGAGGTGATGAATATGGTCCATAAATTTTCGAAAATTAGCCTGAAAAAGAGCATTAGGCCAATTATTTAGCTTCAAATATAAATTTCTTTTAGAGAAAAAAAATCTCAGCTATTGGGTACCCAATGTTATTGCATGGGCAGTCTTACTGTGCAAAATGAACATAATCAGATGTAAGAGACTGCACATTTTTTAATTCATCACTTGCAGTCTATTTCCATTTGGATTTCAAGCCAAGGAATCAAGGAGATTGTTTCACATACAATATTTATATGTCCTGCCATATATGTACCAGAAAACTATAGAGAAGTGTAGTAAATAAAATTTTATTAATATTCATTGAAGTAACTTCCAGGTTTTTTTCAGTTTATTTGGATCACAAAGTCTCATATGAAAGAGGTAATTAAGAGTATTTTCCACGAAGACCTACCCCTACTAATAAAGTGCAGATAGAGCAAATTGATTTACTGCCCAACGTGTTTTCTCTTCCCAGAGATATATTGTTTTTAAGTCCATACTTCTCTGTTGCAAACAGGGAGCATACCGAAAACAATCAATTCTCTGAAGATTTTTTAAAATAATAATAATAATAATAATAATAATAATAATAATAATAATAATTTATATCCCACCCCTTTGAGGTCAATCGGGGCGGCTAACAACAATAAAACAATACATAATTGCTATCTCTAGAGGTGGCATGGAACTGTAACAGTACTGTAATTCAGGGATGTTAATGCCTGTTAGGCAACCCTGCCAAGATTCCTTTTCCTAGTGTTTGGT
The DNA here is from genome assembly GCA_026167975.1 of Phrynosoma blainvillii. Classification (NCBI taxonomy): domain Eukaryota; kingdom Metazoa; phylum Chordata; class Lepidosauria; order Squamata; family Phrynosomatidae; genus Phrynosoma; species Phrynosoma blainvillii. The sequence continues at coordinate 357,947,331 of JANUYF010000001.1, forward strand.
TAGAGAAGCAAGGGGCCAAGGAAGTATGTTGCCTTTGGACTCCTCACTCAAATCTAGAGTGAAGAAAAACTGAAAGTTCCCAGGTAGATTTGTCACTTCGGGGCAGGGGTTTTTCCCAGAGATTGGCAACCTAATAAAAGCAGCCAGTCTACTAAATTTATCAGTGTTTCTGTAAAAGGGAGTCAAACTAATAAAATGAAGGCCAACTGAATAAATGGAGCTTATATAAAAGTTGATTTACCAAAGTCACATTGATTCACTGTGTCTATTCTAGCTGGAACTAAAAATTAGATATAGGTCAAAAAATGTTGAGAGAGATTAATTGGGATTAGCTATCCTTTGTCTGAATTTACATGAGCAATTTCAAATGTTCAATCCCACTACGAGATGTAGCCTGACTTAGATTTTGGTGTTTTTCTTTCATTTTTCTTGATGAACAACCTGCTCTATATATGGTTTGACACAGTGATTTATTTACTCATTGTCCTTCAATTGAATCTTAGCTTCATAAGAATAATTAATCTATAAAATGGATGAAAGTTTCTTCTGTGACAGTTTTTTTAAAAAATAGCAATTCAAAAAATGTTTAATTCACTCCTTGCTAATGTGCTACATACAGTTGGCCCTCCATTTTTCCGAGGGATCCATTCCGGACCCACCCACCCCGGCAAAAATGGAGATTTGGCAATATTCAAGCCCCATAGGTTTGAATGAGGCGCGCCCCTGTGGGGGTGCGGCCCACTGATTTTAATGGAGGCCGCCCCTCCATGAATATGCAAAACCGCAGACTTCAAGTCCACAAGAACGGAGGGGTGACTGTATATGTATCTTCTATGTGTTGTGAACTGATATGCAGTCTGTGGATGAAATCAAGATTTAGTTATTGTCTTTGCATAAAATTGTAGTTCTTCTGTGGTAGCAACCATTATCAACAACAACTAGCAATTTCAGTATCAGTTGTGGAGGAAGGTGAATGCCAACTTTAAAAGATCAATCCAGGGTGCAGAACATATTTGGGAAAGTGCTACTTTTGCATAGCTCCTTTAAATTAGACTAAAGTGTGGAAATGATTCAAAACCTCTCTGACATCTGAACTATGAGCTGCCACTGTCCATTATACCAGTTTGGATTATGGTTGACAATAGCACACTGTGGTCTTATAGCATTTGTGGGGGCCAGCCTGCCAGGGTCTACCTTCCTCATTACAATTGTACAATTCAACCCACGTGATCTAAATCCTATTCAGACTCTTTTTCAAGCTGCAATCCCAGGAAGAATATGTTGTCTGAAGAAGGCAACAGTGTACAACTACTGGAGATTATCGGGGATAAGGATGGGAGCAAAGCGGATTGCTCCTGTCCTTATCCTGTCCTATTTGCATGATCGGGGGAAAGATTATAATACCGTGCACTTATCTCATTCTTCTCCCATCCGTGAAGTGTAATGGCACCATCATTTGGTATTAACGGGAGTTTCTGTTAATACCAAATAACGGGGCCATTATACTTCATGGATGGGAGAGGAACGGGATAAGCGCGCTATGTGTGATAATCTTTCCCCCAGTCATATGAATAGGACAAGATAAGGATGGGAACAATCCACTTTGCTCCTGTCCTTATCCTCCATCTGATAATCTTCAGTGTCTTAACTTTTGAGAATCTCTGGATTATTAGTAATACAGTTGGCCCTCCATATCCACGGATTCATCATCCATGGATTCAACAATCCACAGCTTGAAAACATTAATATATATATATATATATATATATATATATTCCAAAACACAAACCTTGATTTTGCCATTTCATATAGGAGACACTATATTACTATGTCATTGTATTTAATGGGGCTTGGGTAGTCACTGATTTTGGTATCCATGTGTGTGTGTGCCAGCAACCAAACCCCTGTGGATTCCAAGGGCCCACTGCATTACCACACTTAAATGAATATATGTGTACAGGATCATTTTATAGTAACACCCATCTTGCAATCCACCCTGTAGTTTTCTTAGCTTGTTATTAAAACCTAAAGACTGAATAAAGTCAAAAGGTCTATGAAATGCCCCGAGACTACTATGCTTTCTACTCTGTTTCTGCTGGACATACCTTGGTATGGAGCTTAGCTAGCTGCTTTTCATCGAGATTCAATTGTCTGTATACTCTCTTCTTGTACCGAAACTGAAAGGAAGCAGTATCTGAATGTTACTTTTCATTTAAGAAACTGCATGTTTGGGAGCAGGGTATTAATATTAGTTAATGACAACTGAAAAAAAATCATAAAATGCTTCAAAGCTTAGTTCATATAATCACCAAGATACTAGAACACTTAACAAAATGCTTAAGGTTTAATCAAATAAATATTGGTTTGTATTAGTTGTTCTTTAAAACTGAACTTAATGGCTTCATTTTAATAATCACAAGACAGAGAATAGAACTTCTTTTAATCTAATTCTACTTTTCAGGTTCAGTGGTCTGCAGAGGTAAAGCATCAGTAATAATTATGTTCAGTTATTTCCTGTTGTCAACGTTTCCAATTCCAGCACCAATCATGGTTTCAAATTCTAACTTGCTGGTTGCTCACAAGCCATAATTTATCAAGTGATTAACACAGCAAACCATAGTTAAACTTCCTTAACTATGATTTGTCATACATTGAACTTATGAATATCTAATAACATGGGATATTCATTTTAAAAGTATGAGTTAAAAGTGCCTTATTGTAATTGGATTTTGCCTTTTATGTTTTGTTGGTACAGACTATATTTGGATCTCCACTCTCTATGGAAGCTTTGCTGGCATCGTAAGATAATTATTTGATATTTCTAGTTTGTTGCCTTCTTTGTATTAATATGTATTTTATTATTTTGTAGAATGTACGCCATCGGCAGACTTTTAAATCTATTTTTATCTATTTTATTGACTGTTATGTACAGCGCTATGTAAATCTACAGCACTATATACCGTATTTTTCGCCCTATAACACGCACTTTTTCTTCCCCAAAACGTGCGTGGGGAAGTCAGTGCGCCTTATAGGGCGAAGGGCTGAGGCCGCGGGGAGAAGGAGGGCTCCTTCCCCCCGCGACCTCAGTCTTTGAATGGGCTGGAGCTGGGATCGAAGCGATCCCAGCGCCAGCCCATTGAAAGACTGAGGCCGCGGGGAGAAGGAGGGCTCCTTCCCCCCCGCGGCCTCAGTCTTTGAATCGGCTGGCGCTGGGATCGAAGCGATCCCAGCGCCAGCCCATTGAAAGACTGAGGCCGCGGGGAGAAGGAGCCCTCTTTCCCCCCGCGACCTCAGTCTTTGAATGGGCTGGTGCTGGGATCGAAGCGGCTGACGAAGCGAGCGGCAGTGGCGGCGGAGCCGGAGGTGGAGCCGGAGGAGGGAGGCGGTGGCGGTGGAGGGAGGCGAAGACGGTGGAGGGAGGCAGTGGCGGTGGCGGCGGAGGGAGGCGGAGGGAGGCGGAGGAGGGAGGCGGTGGCGGAGGCGGAGGTGGAGGCGGAGGCGGAGGCGGAGGAGGGAGGCGGAGGCGGTGGGCCTCCGCCTCCGTCGCCGCCTCCACCGCGGCCTGTTTTGGTCAGCGCGTGACCGAGCGCGCCGAGGTCGGCATTTGGTTTATCAAAATGGCGGCCGCGACGGGTTTGCGCATGCGCAAACCCTGCGCAGGCGCAAACGCATCGCGGCCACCATTTTGGAGACCAAAATGCCGGCCGCGGCGCGCTCAGTCACGCACCGACCAAAACAGGCCGTGGAGGCCCTGCGGCGGCGGCGGCGGCAGGGGTCTGCCTGGGCCGGTAAGTCCAGCATCCTGGGCCGGAACCGGCCTGCGGGCCGTAGGTTGTCGACCCCTGATCTAGGGCCTAGAAAACAAAAAGATGGTGGCTTCTGCTGAATTTGGAGTTCCAACTTTTAAAAGATGGCTACATTCCGTTCTTATAAGAAAAAATAAAAAGTCTATCATCACTAACAATAAACTTGTCCCTGACCAAAAGGAACAAAATTGCTGACTTCTTCAGCACAGATGAAAGAGAATGGAGAGTTGCATGTTTTCTTACCCAGTAGATACTTGGGAGGGGGGTGGGGGACTAAATACACCTACTGAAGTGTGACATATCAACAGTTATAAAGTTATCTAAAAGGTGAAAATAAGGCAATTCTATATTATTATTCTTTTAAAATAATCTTGCATTTTTTACAGATTTTCTCATTAAAATTCTACTGCCATTATTGCTTGTGATCAACTTCTCCAAAACTGGAAGGATAAACTGCAATGAAAGGAAACTTCTGTTCACTAGGTGATTTTCCAAAAGTAAAAAGAAGCACCTTTTGACTACTTTCCATTTGGGTTTAGCACACTTTAACAGCGATATCGTCTGAAAAACTACCCACATTTGAGGGTTTTTTCTATTTAAAACCCCGTTTCTGCAAAGGATTTCCCACGTGTGATAAAGTCCTTAGTTCAGATGAAAGTTCTTTAGACATCATCCCATTTTTTATCCTCATTGGAACTGTGTGGAATTGTGGATATGTCTCAGTTTTAAGAAACTCACATCTCTCATGAACCCCCTTCTCTTTTATTATTCCTAAACATGGGATCACCACCAGTTTTTTCCTAAGTTTACTGAAATCAGCTTTCCTAAAGTCTAGAATGTATATTTGACTATGCATGACATCATGATATCTACAATTTAAGTAAAGGATTATTTGTTAATGTACCTCCAAAGATGGAACCCCCTTATTTACAGGTTGAGGGTATTCCATAAGAAGTCTTTCCTCATCCAAAAATTTCCCATCTCTCCCATTGTTTGCAGGCTGGAACAAGCCATAATTGAGAACGTCTTTCAAACTTTGATTCAATGTGCAAAGAATTCGTTGTTTTGCTACCCACACTGAAGCTTCAGGATTGAATCTAATACATTTCTGTAAAACAACACATAAAAAGAACAAACAATAAGACAATTACTATACACAAAGTATAGCTATTCACATGAATGATATGGACATTCCTAGATCAGATTCCGTTTTTTTCATTATTTGATACAAACACAATTTTAATCCCATTAAAGATTAATATTTCATAATATGTTTTCTTACTTACATCAGAAGACTTTCTTTTAATCACATTCTATTTACATATTCACATTTATACTTTCTAATCCAGTATATATTTTCTATGTCATAGAAGAAAATATCTAAACATATACATTTCTTTGTTCAAACTGGAGTACAGAGAAATAGTGTGCTGAAACTGATACAATGTCCATCCCAGTTAAAATCTGAATTCAAATCCATTTTTTGCCATAATGCTTCTTAGGTATACTCTCATCCTAATTTCTAGAATCATAGAATCATAGAGTTGGAAGAGACCACAAGGTCCATCCAGTGCAACCCCCTGCCATGCAGGAACTCAAAAATCAAAGCATACCTGACAGATGGCCATCCAGCCTCTGTTTAAAGACCTCCAAGGAAGGAGACTCCACCACTCTCCGAGGGAGTGTGTTCCACTGTCAAACAGCCTTACTGTCAGGAAGTTCCTCCTAATGTTGAAGTGGAATCTCTTATCCTGTAGCTTGCATCCGTTGTTCCAGGTCCTATTCTCTGGAGCAGCAGAAAACAAGCCTGCTCCCTTCTCAATATGACACTCCTTCAAATACTTAAATAGGGCTATCATATCCCCTCTTAACCATCTCTTCTCCAGGATAAACATGAAATCCTATGTAATAGATCCTATGTAATAGCATCCTAATAAAATCCTATGTAATAGGCTGTTAAGAAGGATCTCTTCCGGCAGGCCTTTCCAGATTATCCTCCGCTCCACTGATATTGATATCCCCCATCTACCTCAAAAAAGATAATGTCTCGCCTCTAACTACCTCTAATTTTAGCTAACTTGTTATTTCTTTTGCTTTTAATTAGTATTTAATATTGCTATTCATTTTATATTGTTATTCTTTTTAGTTTGCTTCTTTTTCTTTCTTATGATTGGGAGGAGGGTTGGAGTAAGCGTTATTTAGAAATCTAGTTTTAATTGTTTATTGTATTTTATTGTTATTCCTAATTGCTGTAACCTGCCTCAATCTGCAGGGAGAGGCAGGCTATAAATAAAATTTATTATTGTTGTTGTTGTTGTTGTTGTAATAGAAATGTAATAATACATTGGTGCATTTAAACAAATACAGACACTAGTGATCACTTACAATACAGTCACGTATGATAACATTTGTAGGAACATATTCTTCTAGTACAGTAAAACTGAATGAAATTACCGTATTTTTCGCCTCATAAGACGCACTTTTTCTTCCCCAAAATGTGGGCGGGGAAGTTGATGCGCCTTATAAGGCGAAGGAGGCATGGCTGCGGCCTCAGTTGTTCAATCGGCTGCTGCTGGGATCGATCCCAGCAGCAGCCCATTGAACTGAAGCCACGGCCGGAACGATGCCTCGTTCCAGCCGTGGCTTCAGTTTTTAAATGGGCTGGTGTTGGGATCGGAGCGATCCCAGCACCGGCCCATTTAAAAACTGAGGCCGCGGCCGGGAGGAGGCCTCCCCCCAGCCGCGGCCTCAGTTGTTCAATCGGCTGCTGCTGGGATCGATCCCAGCAGCAGCCCATTGAACTGAAGCCGCGGCCGGAACGATGCCTCGTTCCAGCCGTGGCTTCAGTTTTTAAATGAGCCGGTGTTGGGATCGGAGCGATCCCAGCACCGGCCCATTTAAAAACTGAGGCCGCGGCCTCAGTTGTTCAATCGGCTGCTGCTGGGATCGATCCCAGCAGCAGCCCATTGAACTGAAGCCGCAGCCGGAACGATGCCTCGTTCCAGCCGTGGCTTCAGTTTTTAAATGAGCTGGTGTTGGGATCGGAGCGATCCCAGCACCGGCCCATTTAAAAACTGAGGCCGTGGCTGGGAGGAGGCCTCAGTTGTTCAATGGGCTGGTGCTGGGATCGGAGAAGTCCTCCGATCCCAGTAGCAGCCCATTGAACAACCAGCTGCTGCTAAAGGGAGGAATCTTTTTTCCTTGATTTTTCTCCTTTAAAATTGGTTGCGTCTTATATGTCGGAGCGTCTTATATGGCGAAAATACGGTATTAAATTTTTCTCAACAGATTAATAACATATTCAATCCTTCTAGCATTGGTAAAAATGTTTTAACATCCAGTTTATTTAATCATTTCATCACTGTTGTGGTTGTTGTTGTTAGTTTCCAAGTCATTTCCAATTTATAGTGACCCTAAAATGACTCTATCAAGGATTTGTCAAGGACTGAGGGTATGTGACTCACCCAAGGTCACCCAGTGGGTTTAGTTTTTAAAATATTGTTAACATCCAATTTAATTCCTCATGCTTCAAAAGTGCGTGTGACACTGGGACAAAGTTATTGTGTGACAGATAAGGGAGGAAGGTCTATAGACACTGGGTTGGATTGAGATTTAGAACAGACCCACTGAATGCAATATCTAATCTAACTAGTAAATCTGGACTGAGTGCATAGTCAGTCAAGCAGCAAGTATGCCTTTGTGCTTGGCAAATACCAAGGTCTACACTAGGCCATGGTCTGGTTCACACATAACAATATCCATGATATAACTCCTTCGATGAGACTCCCTGGGCCTGAGAAAAGCCCAAGGGTTGGGTAATTCCCTCTCCCCACTTATATGCTTCGCTAATATTGTTGTTTTATGCACATACTCTTCTGCAGTACAGTGCTTAAGGTGGATTATAAAAATTGAAACAGATAAAAGCTCATGTCACTAAAACACACAAAAGTTTAAATATAATTAAACTATCTATACAATTAAAAGCAATTTAAAACATACCAATTAAAAGACAAAAAATTAAAACTCCCTCTCACGGCCGCAGGAGTTTGCCGCATACTGTGCAGCTGTGGACAAGTCTACATAGGGACCACAAAATGCAGTGTTCAAATGCAAATCAAGGAACACGAGAGACACTGCAGACTGGGAAAGCCAGAAGAAGCAGTTGCAGAACACATTATAAAACAACAAGGGCATAAAATGCTATTTGAAAACACTGAAAATCTGGACCATGCCAACAGCTATCGGGTCAGAATGCACAGGGAAGCCACTGAAATCCACAAACACCTGGACAATTTCAACAGGAAAGAAGAAACCCTGAAAGTAAACAAAGTTTGGCTTCCAGTCTTCAAAAACATCAAAACGAGGACTCAGCAAACGCAAACAAACTTCACCCAGGATCAGGGGCTTTCCCAGCAAACAATGGATCATTAATTAAATAAACACTAATCCTCCTCGCATATCCTTCCACCCTAAGGCCTTGCCTAAACAGAACAACACGCAGACTTACATCCTAAATTACATGCTAATTCCCAGCAGACAATGGACCATTAATTAAACAGACACTAATCCTCCTCACATATCCTCCCACCCTTAGGCCTTGCCTCAACAGAACAATACACAGATTTACATGCTAATCCTCTCAACCAAGGGTCACACATAGCCCACATACTTCCATGCCACCATTTTCTGAAGATGCCAGCCACAGATGCAGGCAAAATGTCAGGAATATATTCTTCTAGAACAGGGTTAAGCAACCTAAGGCCTGGGGGCCGGATGCGCCCCCCCCCGAGGCCTTTAGACCGGTCCCAGGCCGGTCCTGCCGCCGCCGCCACCCCCCGCCGCCCACCATGATGATATTGATTATTGTTGTTATTACTTGTTCTTGGGGTTTTCTTGGCAAAATCTCCACAGGGGCTTTGCCATGGCTTTCCTGGGGCTGAGAGAGTGTGCATGCATATATTTTTATTTTTTTTAAAAAAAATATTATTTATTTATTTATTTATGGTGCTTCGGGGCCCCAATAGTCTGAGGGACAGCAACCCGGCCCCCGGCTCAAAAAGGTTGCCTACCCCTGTTCTAGAACATGGTCTCACAGCCCGAAAAACCCACAAAAAACTATGGATGCTAGCCATGAAAGTCTTTGACTTCAAATTAAAACAGTATCACACACTATTTTTTTTAAAAAAAACCTTTCCTTACCAGCCTAGTCTCCCCAGGAAAGAAAGGCCAGAACATGTGAACAGTCACCAAAAAGGCCTTCTTCTGTGTTCCCACCAGATATGCCTGTGAGGGTAGCAGGACCAAGAAAAGCCTCCTTAAAGAAATCAAAGTCTGAAGAGGCTTATAGGAAAGGATAGAATCCTTCAGACAGCCTCAAACCAAGCCTTATAGGGTTTTATGTTGTGCTCAGAATTATGCTCAGAAGACCGTGGAGTTGTTGTAACAAGGGAACTGGGGGACACCTTGTAACTGGTTCCAGTCAGCCTTCTGGTTGGAGCTTTTTATTTTTGCCGTGTGCCTTCAAGTTGTTTCTGATTTATGGCAACACAAATCCCAGGATTCCATAGAATGGAACCATGACACTGAGAGTAGAGTCAAACTGCATTAATTCTGCAATGTAGCATCAGCCCTATAGACTATGGGCCTTTACAGACTGCCAGAAATAATGCAGCTTGAAGCCACTTTAACTGTCCTGGCTCAGTGGTAGGAAATCATAGGAACTGTATTTTTTTTTCTGGGACATTGAGCCTTCTCTATCAGAGAGTCTGGCACCACAATAAACTACAGTTCCCATGATTCCCTAGCACTGAGCCAAGGCAGTTAAAGTGGCCTCAAGCTGCATTATTTCTGGCAGTCTGTAAAGGCCCTATGTTACAGCAATCCAAATGTAATATAACTAAGGCAGATATCACCATAGTCATATCAAACATTTCCAGGAATGGGTGTAGCTGTAAAAGTGCAGACACAGTTCTGGCCACCACAAAAGCTTGGTTATCTAGGCTCTTGAGTTAAATTCCATTCACTCAAATGGTGAGCCCATGCCTCTGGGAGAAGTGTAACCTTAACTAGCACAGGCTGATTCCCTATTCCTTGATATGCTTCTCAACAGATCAGGGGCACTTCTAGCAGATCAAACTTCAATTTATTTACCCTCACCTGGTGTATTACTGACTTGAGTGAGGAAAAGGATGAAAATCAAAACAGCCTTCTCAAGACATAAATGAAAAGGAAAGAGAGAGATGGTTGCCATCCTCATACTGGTGACTCCAAGCAACCTTGCCCTATGCTTTCATGTATGAGTGAAATACACTGACAGAACAGAACTGTGAGGGACCCCATCTGACCAGGATACCTGTCCGGAACGCAGTCCACTTTGAGTGTATGTACCTCAGCCTGAAGACCAGGGATAATTTGGGGATTCTGCTAGTCTACCAACCACCCCGTTGTCTAGCACACTCCCTGACCGAACTGACACAACTGGTCTCTGAGCTGTTGTTGGAGACTCCCAGACTTCTAGTTCTGGGGGACTTCAACATCCTGCTCGAGACCAGTTTAACAGGCGTGGCTCGGGAGTTCATGGAAACCATGACAAACATGGGCCTATCCCAATTGGTCGTTGGGCCCACACATTGTGCAGGTCATACACTCGATGCGGTCTTCAGTACGGAACAGGAATATCCATGGGCAGAGGTGGTAAGTACCTCTGCATTGTCATGGACGGATCATTTCCTGGTCAAGATGGAACTCAGAGCCAATATCTGCCCCGCCGGGGGTGGTGGACCTATTCGAATGGTCCGCCCTCGAAGGCTTATGGAGCCAATTGGATTCCAGAAAGCCCTAGAGCAGGGGTAGGCAACCTTTCCCCTTTAAGGGCCGAGGGACTTCAGCTCCCAGAAGCCTCAGCCATGTTGGCCAATAGTCCCATGTTGGCCAATAGTTCCTGGGATTCTGGGAGCTGAAGTCCCTCGGCCCTTAAAGGGGAAAGGTTGCCTACCCCTGCCCTAGAGGGTTTAATGGTTGGGAATGCCGGTGACCCTGTCGATGCTCTGGTCAATACCTGGAACACCGATCTTACCAGGACTATCGACACGATTGCTCCCAAGCGTCCTTGCCATCCCGCTTCGAACCGTAGGCCATGGTATACGCCTGAGCTTAGGAGGATGAAGCGCTTTGGACAACGACTAGAGCGCAGGTGGCGGAAGACTCGACTCTTATCCGACAGAACTCGCCATAGGAACTTTCTTTGTTCCTATTGGGAGGCAATACATGCAGCGAAGAGAGCCTTCTCCTCTGCACGTATTGCATCTGCAGAGTCCCGTCCAGCAGAACTGTTTAAGGTGGAGAGGGAGATGACGCAGGTGCCCCCTGCGCCAAATCTTTTACTTAACCCGACGACAGTCTGCTGTGATGCGTTTAACAACTTCTTTGCAGATAAAATCTCTCAGATAAGAGCCGACTTAGATGCCACTGTTCTGACAGAATCTATAGGCGAGGTGTCCAGCGACTCCGTCGATGAAGTTATCCTGGATCAGCTGCAATCTGTGAGTACCAAGGACGTGGACAAGCTGCTTGGTAAGCTGAGGAAAACAACTTGCCCTCTCGACCCTTGCCCATCATGGCTGGCCATCCGGGGGGGGATGCATTGATGAGATTCCTCACGGATATCATCAATGCATCCTTCAGGGAAGGACATGTTCCATCTTGTTTAAAGGAAGCGGCTCTTAGGCCGCTTCTGAAAAAAACTTCCCTGGACCCCCTGGATATGAGTAACTACAGGCCTGTTTCTCTGTTGCCATTTTTGAGTAAGGTAATCGAGAGGGCGGTTGTCCTTCAGCTCCAAGCTGTCTTGGATGAAACCGATTATCTAGATCCATTTCAAACCGGCTTCAGGACAGGCTTTGGGGTTGAGACTGCCATGGTTGCCTTGACCGACGATCTGCGTCTGAGCATCGACAGTGGTAGTGTGACCCTGTTGGTGCTCCTAGACCTCTGAGCGGTTTTTGATACGATAGACCACGGCATCCTCTTGGACCGCTTGAGGGGGTTAGGTATCGGGGGCACTGCACTCCAGTGGTTCCGGTCCTTCCTCTTGGGTAGGTCTCAGAGGGTACTGCTCGGGGACAGTAGCTCCAGTAAGAGGGAGCTCACTTGTGGGGTCCCTCCGGGGGCTATTTTGTCTCCGATGTTATTTAACATCTATATGAAGCCGCTGGGTGAGATTATACGGAGTTATGGTGCTGGGTGTTATCAGTATGCTGATGACACCCAAATCTATTTCTCCATGTCTCGTTCGTCGGCCTCGAATTCTGATGGTGTCTCCTCTCTCAATGAATGTCTTCGGGCGGTAATGGGCTGGATGAGGAAAAACAGATTGAAACTGAATCTGGACAAGACAGAGGTGCTCACGGTAGCGGCCCCGAAACCAAGAATTGGGTTGCAACCTCCAGTCCTGGACAGGGTCACGCTCTCCTCCAGTGACTGTGTTCGCAGTCTGGGGGTGCTCCTTGACTCACTTCTCCTGATGACAAATCAGGTAAATGCGACAGTCAGGAGCGCCTGTTATCAGCTTCGGCTGATACGCCAGCTGCGCCCTTTTCTGGAAGTAAGGGATCTTGAGACTGTTGTGCACGCGCTGGTAACCTCATGCCTGGACTACTGTAATGCGCTCTACATGGGGCCACCCTTGTGTTTGGTTCGGAAGCTACAGTTGGTCCAAAACATGGCAGCCAGGCTTGTATCCGGAACATCTAGGAGGGACCATATCACCTCGGTTTTGAGGTCCCTCCACTGGCTGCCTATTGGCTTCCGGCCCAATACAAGGTGTTGGTTATCACCTTTAAAGCCCTAAATGGCTTGGGTCCAAGCTATCTCAGAGACCGCCTCCTCCCATACAATCCTCCCCGTGCACTCCGGTCCCCTGGGAGGAACTTGCTGGAGCCTCAAAAATCAAGGCTCTCAGCTACCTCCCAGAGGGCTTTTTCTGTTGTTGCCCCCAGGCTCTGGAATGGCCTGCCAGACGAGATCCGTCAATTAACATCTTTAGACAGCTTTAAAAGGGCTGTCAAGACGGATCTCTTCTGGCAGGCCTTCCAGGACTAAATATCCCGGCCTCGGTCCTCCTCCCCTTTAGCAGATCCTCCATAACCCTTCCCTTGTAGGAAGCTGCAGGGGTTTTATTGTTGTTTTATTATTGTATATTTTCAATTTGTTGGAATTGGTTTTAATTAAATCTGGTTTAATAGTTTTTTAAGGGGTGGGTGGGAAATATGTTGGTTTTAGGCTGTATTATTTTAATGTTGTGAACCGCCCGGATTGGGTCACCAATGGGCGGTATATAAATAAAAATTTATTATTATTATTATTATTATTATTATTATTATTATTATTATTATCTGGTCCTCTGAATAAGCCAGAAAGGGTAAGGTTCTAGCATACCCATGATGGAACCCACCTCTTCAAAAATATGGTCTTCATCCTTGGGCTATACAAACTGAAACATATCCATTATCACTCGATAAGCATGGGCCAAAGTTAGAACACTGGACTTTTTATAGAATCATAGAGTTGGAAGAGGCCACAAGGGCCATCCAGTGCCATGCAGGAACTCAAAATCAAAGCAGCCCCAACAGATGGCCATCCAGCCTCTGTTATTATGTATAGCATCCTAGGGGTGAAACGGATGGGCCAAATGAAGTGGTTTCCAACTGCTATAGAGGTGTGAATTGTTTAATCAGCACACCTCCAAAGTGTCTGGAAGCTGTGCCAAAGCCACACTCCAGTCCTTAAAACTAAAGTAAAAAAAAAAGCAGGGATAATCCAATTCCTGGTAGTGCTGGATGGCCTCTGTATTCATGGTCCACTTTGGGAGCAGGCCATGTGGACAACAGGGTTCCAACACACTTCCAGCCAGAGTGGACTCAAGCTGCTCTTTTGTGCCTATCTGTTCCAGGCCCTAGTTAAAATCACTCGGAGAGATTTTGTCTGCAAAGACCTGGGCAAATTATACATATTGGTCATTCAAGTGGTCTGAATTCTCCTCTCACAAGCCATGAGGATGAGGATCAAGGCAGGGAACAACAACCAACCAACAAATACACAAAATCAGTTAAAAACACAGTAGTTAAAACACACACACATCATTTTAAAAGAACAAACAAGACGCACAGATATGAAAACAATCCACATTTAAAAAGTCATAATTTAAAATTTTCAGTTTAAAAATTACTGGGATAGACTTGTCAGAATTCAGTTTAGACTATTCTTTTCTTAGGGCCTCTAAAGACGGCGCTTTGAGCCATCTTGGAGGCAGGAAAGGAGAGGGGCTGCCACACGCTGGGCACCCCAACCCCACGCTGAAGACGTCATCACGGCACACGCCATCAGGACGTCATCACAGTGCAGCATCTTAACGCACTGCGCTGGAAGAGGCGAAAAAGAGCCACATGGCGGCTCTTGGGCCGCCTATTTGCCACCTCTGAAAAGAGCATCATTTTGGCGCTCCTTTCCAAGGCGGCAAAAGAGAAGATTGGGGCCAACACATCCGGCAGCCTCGGCCTCAATCATCCGTTTCTCGTTAAAGATAAAAAAAAAATAAGAAAAAGGTGTTTAGACATTTCACTGACAGAAACAACTATAGCTAATCTTTTTTTAAAATTCTACATGAGAAATCTTAAAAATGCATAAACTACAGAAAGGGGTATATTTCATTTTAAGCATCTGAGAAACCATGCTATTGGATCTATAAGACCAGTGAAGCAAAACAGAGAGTTCAGTCTGAGAATGAAGTGTCTTGCACAAAACATGCACATCACATATGCCATGCATATTACTTAACTGCATACATAATTTATATAAGATGCTACGCTTCCACGTGGTTAATATGGGGGAACAAGATCTGATCTTCCTTGAACAAGCTGTTTGGGAGAGCTACCTGAAAAAGGGAAATAGCATATGGAAGAAGAAGAATTTGTATCCCACCCTATGTGGATCTAGTTTCAACCTTTCTCAAATATGATTTTCACCTTGTCACACAACATATTGAAAAGTCTTTATTAATCTCCAGGCAGACAGCCCATTTTATGCAATGACACATTAATATATTGTCTGGCAGATGTAATTCTTCCATGGAATAGCTTTGTCTAAATTACCCTTCTGAATCATTTGTTTTATATGTTGCATAAACTATCATTAGTACCTGCAGACCAAAAAGAAAGTAAAACAATGTCAATTAGTACACAAGATATAAATCCCACATCAGGGAATATGCTCATAGAGTCGGGCTGCATTGCTTTGAGTATTCTGAATACTAATAGTCAAAAAAGGAATTTACAGAAATGAAGCCTATACAAGTTATTTGTCTCACCCAAAGAGCTACCATGTTAGGAAAATTATGTGGCTACTAAATTCCCAGTATGGTAGCAGCGCAGTCATAACAGCTATAATTTAAAAAGCTGTTCATATTGAATTATAACATGCTGTACAGCCTTTTAAAATATTATATAATTTGGAGATATATATGGGTACACAAAGAAATAGAGTAGATCAACATCAAAATTTATTTTATTGTGCATGGGGTCAGTTTTCACTGAAAACTGATGGTCTGACCAGAAAAACTATATAACATGGCTAAACCAGAGATTGAGAAGTTATTCCTCAGCACAGTGCCCATACTGAGATTTTGATTACTTATTTATTTATTCACTTCCTTACTTATTCTATATCCCACCTTTCTCTTTGCACAAGACCCAAAGCAGTTTGTATTCAGTTAAAAAGAAGGTATAGCTAAGGCCTTGTCTACAAGGGGGAAAGTGCTTCCTGATTGCACAACCCATGGCAACTTCCAGCGGAATACTGCAGGTCTTCCCTGTTAGCCCAGCTTTACCTCAGAGTTGGCAAAGCTGTGGGAAGCCCCAGTGTTTTCCTGAAAACCCAGGGTTAGTGAAGGATTTGTGGCATGTGTACAGCTGGATCAGGCCCAAATTGGGCTAGCCTGCTGTTTTCACATCCTGCTTTCCCGTGCTGAGCAGTGCAGGGAAAGGGCATGATCTTTTCCCAGAGCCATAGCAGTTGGTGTTGTACTTGCAGGAGATCCGTGGACCAATTTCTCCAGAGGATGGGCTCGTGCATGCAATCAATGAAGAGAGCAGAGGGACACCCTGATCACACCTCTGCTCTCTCTTTTCATTGGCCACATGAATGAGCCCACCCTCCAGAGAAGCTGCTGTGTGCCAGGCATCCTGTCCTTAGAGCTCTGGCAGATGTGACAGTGGCAGCTGCATCTCCGGGGACAGGCCAGCCATGCCAATGCAGTGTGGCCCAGCTGGCCCATGCAGACATGCTGTGCCATCACTCCAGGTACAGCCTAGCACATGCAGTCTCCATCATGGCCAGTCCAAGGCCGGTTCCAGAGCATAATGCTTTTTACTACTCCAGACTTACAGCAAGTGCAGACAAAACAATATAAAAGCTGTGGGGGACACAGATATAAAAACACAAAGTTAAAACAATTTAAATCACATTTAAAATACAATGAAAAATATAAAAACCATTAAAAGGCACTTCTGCCAGATAAATTATCAGCTGAAGTCCTGCCTGAATAAAAAGCTCTTTGTCTGTCAAGGGAGAGAGGAAAGATGGAATCAACCAAGTGTCCCATGTGAGGAAACTTGGATCAACTACCAAGAAGGCTTTGTCCTGTGACTACACCAAACACACTTATGCTGCTAGATGAACCAAGAGAAAGCCCTCACCTGAAAATCTTAAAACTTAGGCATGTTGATATAGGCAGATATGGTCTTTCAGACATTCTGGGCCCAGGCCATATAGGGTTTTAAAGGTCATAACAAGCACTTTGAATGTGGCCTAGAAACAGACCAATTTCCAGTCTGTTTCAACAAGGGAGTTATTTGTTTTCCTGTAACCAATCTCAGTCAGTAGCCCTGTGGCAGCAGTTTGGACCCACTGAAGTTGCTAGTTCCCAAGGGTGGCACCATATTACAGTAATCCAACCACTATATAATATAGACAACCAGCATGGTGTAGTGGTTTGAACACAAGTCTAGGACTCTGGAGATCAGGGTTCAATTCCCCACTCAGCCATGGGAACCCACTGGGTAATCTTGGGTGAGTCACATCCTCTCAGCTCCAGAAAATCCTATGATAGGTTCACATTAGGGTCACCACAAATTGGAAATTATTGGAAGGCACACAACAACAACAAATATAATGAAAGCATGTATTACTGGTCCAGATAAAGCATCTCAAGATGCATTAATTTTAGCTGTGAAAATGTATTCTTGGCTAGGAAGCCAAGACCCTGAGATTGCAAAACCCAAAAAAGGGCTGTTGATGGCCAGAGCTCTTGGAGGTCTCTTATCTATAGTGTCATTATGAGTTGATATTAACTTGATGGTGAATTAGAACAGCTTCAACAGTGGTTCCCAAACTTTTGGTCCTCCAGGTGCTTTGGACTTCTAGTCCCAGAAACCCCAACCAGCTTGATCAACGATCAGGACTTCTGGGAGCTAAAGTGCAAAATATCTGGAGGACCAAAATTTGGGAACCTCTGAAATAGAACAAATATTGCTTGGGGATAAAAATGCTGAGGCAACAATTTACTGAGCAGTAGGGCTACTGAGGAACGCAATATTTTTATGTTTCAAGGAGCTTGGGCTGGCTCACATGGTTCTTGCATGACACCTCCCTCTAAGACTGTTGTCCTAGAACAGAGGTAGGCAACCTAAGGCCCGGGAGCCGGATGCAGCCCCCTGAGGCCTTTGGACTGGCCCCAGGCCGGTCCTGCCATCACCGCCGCCCACCATGATGATATTGATTATTGTTGTTATTACTTGTTCTTGGGGTTTTCTTGGCAAAATCTCCACAGGGGTTTTGCCATGGCTTTTATGGGCCTGAGAGAGTGTGCATGCATATATATTTTATTTATTTATTTATTTATTTTTGGTGCTTCGGCCCCCCAATTGTCTGAGGGAGAGCAACCCGGCCCCTGGCTCAGAAAGGTTGCCTACCCCTGTCCTAGAACAACGATTGGCCAAACTCCATCCAAACTCAAGGCCACTACTAAAAAAATATTCCCTAGATCCCAACAGATTGGAGAACTATTGGCCAGTATCAAATATCTCCTTTTGAGGCAAGGTATTGGAAGGTGTGGGAGCCTCCCAGCTCCAGGGATTCCTGGATGTAGATTGACTACATGCATTTCCATCTGGTTTTAGGCCAGGCTATGGGACAGAGACAGCTTGGTATGACCCATGCAGGGAACTGGTCAAGCTGCTTCTGAAAAGACCTTTCCTTGACCCTCTGGATATGAAGCTATAGGCCAGTTTCTTTACTACCTTTTTTGATTAAGGTGACCGAAAGGGCTGTTACTTTTCAGCTCCAAGCTGTCTTGGAGGAAACCGATTATCTGGATCCATTTCAAACTGGCTTTAGGACAGGATATGGAGTGGAGACTGACATAATTGCCTTAGCTGATGACCTTCATCTGGGCATCGACATGGGTAGTGTGACCCTGTTGGTGCTACTGGACCTCTCAGCAGCCTTTGACACAATAGACCATGACATCCTCTTGGAATGCCTGATAGAATTAGGAATTGGAGGCATTGCACTGCAGTGGTTCCATTCCTTCCTCTCAGGCAGATTCCAGAGGGTGATGCTCGGGGACAGGTGCTCAGCTAAAAAGGAGCTTAATTGTGGCATCCCTCAGGGCGCCATCCTGTTCCCAATGCTATTCAACATATATATGAAGCCACTGGGAGTGATCATCTGGAGACATGGGGTGGGGTGTTATCAGTACACTGATGACACCCAGATATATTTCTCCATGTCTTGGTCTACAGCTTTGACTTCAGATGGTGTCTCCCCTTTCAGTGAAAATATTTAAGCAGTAATGGACTGGATGAGGAAAAAGATTGAAACTGAATCCAAACAAAACAAAGGTACTAACAGTAGCGGCCCCGAACCCAGGTATTGGGATACAATCCCCAGTCCTATATGGGGTCACACTCTCCTCAAAGGACTGTGTTCACAGGCTGGGGGTGCTCCTAGATCCATTGCTTCAGATGACAAATCAGGTGAATGCAATGGTCAGGAGCGCCTGTTATCAGCTTCAGTTGATACACCAGCTGCACCCTTTCCTGGAAGTTAGGGACCTTGAAACAGTAGTACATGTGCTGGTAACCTCTCATCTCAATTTCTGTAATGCACTCTACATGGGGCTACCTTTGTGCCTAGTTTGGAAGCTTCAATTGGTACAGACATGGCAGTCAGGCTGGTCTTAGATAAAAGTAGAAGAGGCCATATAACACCAATCTTAAGTTCGCTCCACTGGCTGCCTATCAGTTTCTGAGTGCAGTACAAGGTGTTGGTCATCACCTTTAAAGCCCTAAATGGCTTGGGTCCAACCTATCTTCAGGACTGCCTCCTTCTGTATAATCCACCCCACGCACTCAGGTCCTCTGAGAGGAACTTGTTGCAACTTATAAAAACTAGATTGTCTGCAACTGCCCAGAGGACCTTTTCGGCTATTGCTCCCAGATTATGGAACAGCCTGGCAGATGATATCCTGTCACATTACCACTTTAAACAGCTTTTAAAAAGCTGTTAAGACAGATCTCTTCCGGCAGGCCTTTCCTAAGCAGACAATCAGCCACTGAAAAAGTTGTGCCTGTTACACCCCTGACTTCTGTCACTGCTATTTTAATTTATTGTTACTTGTTGTTTATTTGTTATTTTAAAGTATGTTTAAACTATGACTGTTTAATTGTATTTTAGGGGGGCACTGTTGGGAGGTGGATTGTATGTTTTAGCATGTAAGCTGATTATTATTATTATTATTATTATTATTATTATTATTATTTATATCATTAACCATGGTATCCTTCTGGCTCATCTCTCTGGGATGGGGCTCACAGGCACTGTTTTACAGTGGCTGCAGTATATCTTGGAGGGGCAGACCCAGAAGGTGGTGCCAGGATAAGGCTGTTCAATACCCTGGCCAGTAGCCTGTGGTGTCCCTCAGGGCTCAGTTCTCTCCCACATGCTGTTTAATATCTACATGAAGTCTCTGGGAGAGGTGATCTGTAGTTTTGGGTTCAGTGTCATTAGTATGCAGATGACATTCAACTCTATCCTCTTTTCCATCTGATTCTAAGGAAGCTGTTTCTATACTAAACCAGTGTCTTCTGTCAGTAATGGACTGAATGAGGGCAAACAAATTGAAACTTAATCCAGACAAGAGAAAGGTGGTCCTAGTCAATTAGAAGGCAGATCAAGGAATAGGGACTCTGCCTATGCTGGATGGGGTTACATTCCTCCTGAAATCTCAGGTTTGCAGCCTGGGTGTGCTCCTGGATTCAGATCTGAGCCTGGATGTCCAGGTTTCAGCTGTGTTCAGGAGTGCATTTGCACAGTTAAAACTAGTGCACCAGCTGTGCCTGTTCCTTGAGAAGTCAGATCTGGCTATGATGATACATGTCTTGATTACATTCTGTTTGGACTACTGTAATGTGCTCTACATGGTGCTGCCTTTGGAAACTATTCAGCAACTTCAATGGGTCCAAAATGCTGTAGCCAAGTTGTTGTCTAGGGCTGGCTATGAGGATCATGTGACTCCCATGCTGAAAAAGCTGTACTGTCTGCCAGTCCATTTCCAGGCAGAATTCAAAGTGCTGGTTTTGACCGTTAAAACCCTAAAGGACCATATCTCCCTATAAGCCTGAGTGTTAAAATCAGTAGGAAAGCACTTTTTTTGAATCCCACTACCTTTTCAGGTGTGGCTGATGAAGACTCAGGAGAGAACCTTCTCTGTGGCTGCTTCCAGACTGTGGAACTCCCTTCCATGGGAGGTCAAGTGCCTCCCTGTTCTCTTTTCACCAGCAGCTGAAGATATTCTTATTTAGGCAGATTTTTTGAGGTATAATTTTACCCCATAGTATATTTGTGTACTTGGTGTGCTGTTGTTAAAGTTTTTATGTTTTTATGGTTTTAACTTTGTTGTGTTTTTAACTGTTATGTTTCAATAGTAGTTTTTAACTTTTCTAATTAATGTTTTAGTTGTATCCTTTTTAAATTATTGTAAGCCACCTTGAATCCTATTTTGGGAGAAAAGCATAATATAAATCTAATAAATAAAGGTCAACCAGAGACATTCATGGCTGAATAGAAATTTGAACCCAGTTTTCCTCAGTCCCAGCTGACACTTCATTATATGGTGTTGGTTTTTTTCTTAAAAGCTAGCTTATTAGTTGATAATGGAAATGGTCAATCTAGACTGAAATCAAGAGAAGAGTTCTGAGTCAGTTGGACATGTTTTAAACAGGTTCACTTATAGACAACTATTTGAAAGATATAAAATGGATTTAAAAATCCAAATGTTTGAAACAATTAAATCTGAGTTTGAAACTTATGATGTATATTTTATTTGTTGCTGAGATTTGCAACAGAAGGGAAACAGGTAAAAGACTGTATGGTGAAATGAGCTCAAAACATTAGTTATGAAATTCAAATAGAACAACAGGAAAGGATGTGAACAGAGTTTGAAATTTACTTTGATCTGTCAGAAAATTTGTATAAGATGATGTATAGACAGTATTTAACATGAAAAAGGTTACCAAAATGTTTAAAAATATTTCAGATAAATGCTGGAAATATAAACAGAAAATAGGCTCCTTTATCACATGCTGAAGCACGGAATTACTGGACTCAAATACATCTAATGATGGAGAACATTTAACAATCTAAAATACAGTTGAAAACAAAAACTTTTCTGTGGAAATACTAACTGAACAAACTGAAAAGAAATATGTACGCAAAATAATTTAACTATACAAAAGGAGTATATCCTAAGCTTTTGCAGATTTGGTCTACTTCCTCAGACGGATGCTATAACTTTTTTCACACAGTCTCCAAAGTTCTACAAGATACCTTTGCATACTGATATTCTGTGTCTCTGAATTTTACAGTATTTGATTACTACAGCAAGAATAGCCTGTGCACAAAAATGGAAGGATGTTGTAATTCCAACAAAAGAAGTTTGGCTGGTGAAGACAATTGAACTTGCTGAAATTGATAAATTAACAATGATTAAGGAGCAATCATTGAATAACTTTAAGAAAGACTGAGAATTGTTCATTACTTTTTACAGGTTCGTTGGAGCCATATATCAGGTTTTGTAAGTTAAAGTTACTCAGTAATGGGCCTTAAGTGCAAAGAGAAACAGAGATGCAGCCAATATGATTTTGCTAGCACTGGTGGTGATAAGATCTCTCTTTGCAAGTAACGTCTTAGTGAAGAAGGAGAAACTACACACCCTCCTACACCTGTGAGCAATGTCCCAAAATTTCTAGAAAACCAACCCTGCTAGGGTATACAACCCACACCTTTCAGAATTTCCTTCTAGCTCAATCTTGGGAAGGAAAAACACTGGCCCAAGTGAAAGGCCCATATGGAGTTTAAAAAAAACCATTGTAACATCCAGCAGTGCAGAGTTCAAAATCATCTGCATTTGGGACTCTGTCAGTGCTTGGTCAAAGGGATATGGAAACACTTTCTTTGTCTAGTCCATTCCTGCTTCTCTCACCCCCATCTATTTGTCATAAATCAAGTTCTGATTTGCATTCTGGCTGTCTTAGTTTTTGTTGTGTTGGTGGTTGGGGAAAGGCAAGTAAGAAATAAAAAGTATCATTATGATTACTATTGTATGCTTTCAAGTCATTTCCAACTCATGGTGACCCTAAGGCAATCTTATCATAGGGTTTTCTTTGCAAGATTTGTTCAGAGGGGGCTT
Source organism: Phrynosoma blainvillii (assembly GCA_026167975.1). NCBI lineage: Eukaryota > Metazoa > Chordata > Lepidosauria > Squamata > Phrynosomatidae > Phrynosoma > Phrynosoma blainvillii. The sequence continues at coordinate 357,969,939 of JANUYF010000001.1, forward strand.
GTCTTTGCCTTCTTTGAGGCTGAGAGTAACTAACTTTCCCAAGTTCACCCAGTGGGCTTCCATGGCCAAGCGAGGCTTTGAACCCTGATTTCCAGAGTCACAGTCCAATGCTCAAACCACTACACCATGCCGTAGTCTTTAATTCAGACGGTGTGAGCCAGCTAAACCTAAACACGTTGCATCCTAACTGATATAAATGGAAGAGTTAAGAAAGTACTTAACTCTCTCACTGAACTCTACATAACTGAAAAATGTTTAAGTTTGAATAATTACACCCTAAATTTCTTTCCCATTTACACTGAATTTAGTCTCAGTTTCCAACAGTAATACCTAGACAACATTAAAGATTCAGAACACATTCCCCATTTATAATGGTTTTTGAAAAGAATTTAAAATCTAAATCTGTTCAAAAGATTCTGAAAATGTGTAAAAAAGCAGAAGGAATATGTGCATAATAAAGCCACAAAAGGTGAGGCTTTTTCATATTGTAGGCAACTAAAAAAACGAATGAAGAATATATAGTGTAATGACTTGGAGTCTACTTAGCAGGCTGCCATGCACAAAATAAACTATGCATTTCATGTTGCTTAATGATGAAAACAGTCTCTTCAAAATTACTTCCATCCCCTTACGCTGCAATATATGCTTCTCTGATTCCACATTTTAGAGATATTACCTACACACTTTTGTCATTAAAATTCTTGCAAGGTACTGTATACATTAATTTTCTACTGCAGATCAGTCTGCTCAATGGTCTTGGTCAATAAACTTTTAATTGAGTTCTCCTTACCGTTTGCTGTAGGTCAGGTATGATAATCCGTATCACTAACATGTTGTTTTGGGCATCCTCCATCCTGCTGCTTGGCTTTTCCGCTGTGGCCCTGATAGTATCATAAATGGTTTCTTCTTTGGAGCTATCCGATTCAGATTCCACTGAATAATCCGAAAAACTCTGAGCCATCTCATCTTCACTTGATGTTGGACTCCGAGGCATGTTCAGCAACTCCTAACACATTTGGCTGAAAAACAAAGGACAAGCCAATTTACTCCAGTAAAAATGTGAATGTGGTTCAGCCAAGAGAGATGAAGACAATAGCAATAGCAAGTACATTTCTATACCACTTATCAATGAACTAATACTCCCTAAGCAGTTTACAATATGTAAGCCAATTGCCTCCAACAAGCTGGGTACTCAAGCTGAGAGGAGGGTTGTTCATTTTTTAGCCACTTCTGTTTGTTCCAACTTTTTAAAAAGACTGACAAGCATCAATGAGATATAAAAACACATGCAATTTAATAAAATATTGGTGAGAGAGTAAGGAATGGTCTCTTCCTGTGTCATGTGCAAGTAAATACTCGGGGGGGGGGGAAATATTCTGTATATAAACAAAATCATCAGGCTTCCTTCTTATAGACAATGCTGTAGATTAGACTGAGGAATATCACATACCTATAGAAAAATACACTGCAGTATTTGGAAGCAGGTGTAATGTTCATGTGTATTTCAGCCTGATTTGTTTAAATAGAACATTATAAGAATAAGATATAGTCAATAAAATGTGACCTTTAAAAAGAGCTAACTGTGGAAGTCCACATTCTCTGCTTAACAGCTATTAGGGCTAACAACTCAAAAGGACACCACCAGTAATCCATTACTTCAAACTGGTAAATCCACATGATCAATTCAATCAGAGGTTCATTTGTGTCCCTTATTTAGTGCAGAGAAGCAGATTTTCACCAGAGGGTTATTTCTCTTTCATTTTTAAGGATTACACAGTTGGCTTACATCAGGGAAAGGCAACCTAAGGCCTGGGGGCCGGATGCACACCCCCCCCCGAGACCTTTGGACGGCCCTAGGTCGGTCGTGCCGCCGCCCCCCACCATGATGATATTGATTGTTGTTGTTATTACTTGTTCTTGGGGTTTTCTTGGCAAAATCTCCACAGGGGGTTTGCCATGGCTTTTCTGGGGCTGAGAGAGTGTGCATGCCTATTTTTATTATTTTTTATTATTTTTTAAATATATATTTTTATTTATTTATTTATTTATTTATTTATTTATTTTTGGTGCTTCGGCCCCCCAGTTGTCTGAGGAACAGCAACCCGGCCCCCGGCTCAAAAAGGTTGCCTTACCCCTGGCTTACATGAACAGGTTTACATCAGGGTCTGTGAAGACATTCAAAATTAACATGCAGTAAGTCAAAGATGGAACTACAGGGACAACCCTTCTTCCTCCCAGAAATGATTATTATATACAGCTGGCCCTCCATATGCACTGATTCTTTATCCATGGATTCAACTATCCACAGCTTGAAAATATTATTAAAATATATAAATTCCAAAAGCCAAGCTGTGATTTTGCCATTTTGTAGGAGACCACTTTATTTAATGGGACCTGAGCATCCACGGATTTTGGTATCCACAGGGGGTCCTGGAACCAAACCCCAGCAGATAGCAAGGGCCCACTGTACCTAAAAGAGGATCATGTCTTGTCTCAGAATATCCCAACAGCAACTTTTCATTCTCCCCTCCCCCCCATGTGAATTATAACAATACAGTACAACTTTGTTAGGATACTTTAAGTACAGACAGAATAAATACTGTAGAATTAAAATAATGGTAGCAGCTTTGTGTCATATTCTTTAGCAATATTGCAAAATGACCTTATGTACCTAAGCAGTTTCATATGGTGTATACAATGATTGCATATTTGTATCTTTTTTTACACTCTCTTCACTGATACTCCGATATTGTTACTTGGAACAGGTTAAACCCACATGTAATAATACATGTTAAAATATTGCTTTGAAATACCATATTTGAGAAGAAGCCAATTTACAGTGACTTCCTTTTTTAGGAGGGCAATCCTTGAGGGAGTATTTCATTTTCTTTTGCTTCACTGAGCTGTGGATTAATGCACCTCTCCAAAGTACCCTAAGTCAATAAAAAGCAGAAATACCGCACAGGATTCCCAATCCTCCCCCAATGCCAGCTTCACAAATTAACATGTCTATAGGTCAGTTTGCACTGTTTAAAAAGATCACTCAGGGGGGAAACGAAAAGGAAAATGTGGGCCTTCGTATTACAGTTACGTTGTTTTAATATATACTTCATGATTTTTTAATTGTTTTTAAAATTAATGTTGTAAAAGTAGTATTTTAAGTCAATTGATGATGTAATGCTTTTTAAATCTTTGTGCTAGCGTGGTGTAGTGGTCTGAGTGTTGAACTTTGACTCTGAAGACAATGGTTCGATTCCCAGCTTGACTGTGAAACCCACTGGGTGACTTTGGGCAAGTCACAAGCTCTCAGCCTCAGTAAAAGTCAATGGCAAACCTCCTCTGAACAAATCTTGCTAAGAAAGCCCCATGATAGGGTTGCCATAGGTTGGAAAGGGCTTGAAGGCCACAACAAGAACAAACTTCATATTGTTTTAGCTGTTCTGTTTTAAACTTACATCATAAGTCACTTTGGGTTTCATTTGGGAGGCCAAATCAAATAAGTTATATTTATCAAATAAGTTATACAAATCAAATAAATCATATTTATTTATTTATAGCCTGCCCTTTCCCCAAAACTGGGAATCAGGGTGGCTTACAATATTAAAAAAACAGCACAATTAAAAGCATACGAAAGTGGCATGTTAAAATAGAATTATTATAATATTAAAACAAATTACATGTTTAAAAGAATAAAATACAGTTTAACAGATAAAATGTTTTAAACACTTTAAAACAATACAACACCCCAGTCTGTCCTTTAATAACTTTCTGTTTTAAATGCCTGTCTGAACAGGAAGGTCTTAGCCTGCTGGCAGAAAAGGACAACAACGAAGGGGCCATTCTTGCTTTCCAGGGAAGGGAGTTGTAGAGTCTAGGGGCAGCCATGGAAAAGGCCCGTGCTTGTGATGGTGGTGGGACTGAGAAAAGGGACTCTCTTGAGGATTTCAGAGCTTGGGCCAGCTCAAAGAGGAAGATACGGTCTGCCAAATAGCCTGGACCTGAGCCATATAGGACTTTATAGGTCATAACCAGCACATTGAATTGTGCCCAGAAACAAATTGGTAGCCAGTGACGTTGTTTCACCAGAGGTGTTGTGTGGTCTCTGTAACCTGCCCCTGTTAATAGCCTGTCTGCAGCTCTTTAGACCAGCTGAAGTTTCCGAACACTTTTCAAAGGCAGCCCCAAGGAGAATGCATTACAATAGTCCAAACAGGATATAACCAAGGCATGTACCACTGTGGCCATATCTGACGTTTCAAGGGACAATCACAGTTGGTGCACAAGCTCTAAATGTGCAAAAGCACTCTTGGTCACTGCAGAAGCCTGGGCTTCCAGCTGAGTCCAGGAGTATCCCCAAACTGTGAACCTGCATCTAACAGGCTGGATCCCTATTCCCTGATCTGCCTGACCAAGAGCACCTCTGTCTTGTCTGGATTATGTTTCAGTTTGTTTGCCCTCATCCAGTCCATTATAGATCCAGTCCAAATTACTGGTTTAGGACCAGGACAGCCTCCTTGGATCGAAGTAGGAAAGTGGAAAGAAGGAGCAGAGCTGAGTGTCATCTGCACATTGATGGTACCACATCCGAAAACTCCAGATGACCTCTCTCACCAGTTTCATGTAAATATTGAATAGCATAGGGGACAAAACAGAATCCTGAGGGATCACACAGGTCAATGGCAAGGGGGTTAAGTAGGAGTCTCCTAGCACCACCTGGGTTCACCCCTCCAGGAAGGAATGGAGCCACTCTAAAACAGTACATCCAAGTCCCATCCCAGAGAGGTGACCCAGAAGGATGCCATGGTTGATGGTATCGAAATCCGCTGAGATCAGAATGGAGACTGCACTGAAGAAATCAAAGGAAGACAAGGAATGGGAAGGGGAGCTATGAAAGAACTAATGTAAAGATATACAACTGAGCACTAAAGTTGGACTCGTACAAGACATTATATTCCCCATCACCATGTACAGATGTAAGATCTGGACAGTGAAGAAAGCCAACGGAAATAAGATAAATTCATCTGAAATCTGGTGCTGGAGAAGAGTGCTGAGGATACCGTGGAGACAAAAAGATAAACAAATGGGTCCTTGAAATATTAAGCCTGAACTCTCTCTGGAAGCCAAGATGACAAAATTGAGACTGTCATACCTGGGCTACATCATGAGAAGGCATGACTCATTAGAAACGAAAATAATGTAAGGAAATGTAGACAGTAGTAGAAAGGGATGAAGACTACATGCCAGATGGATAGATTAAAGCAGGAGAACACAGGCCCGAATCTGCAGGACCTAAGCAGAACAGTGGAAGATAGGAGATCCTGGAAATGTCTCATCCACAGGGTCACCATGAGTTGGGGTTAACAATAATAACAAACACATTTGCACATCTGCTGTTCAACTGAGTCCTTTTTTGCTATGAAAATGGAGTTAAATGAAGCCATTTATGGAGCAGACTGTAGTAGTAAACTCCTCCACTCTCTAGGCATATTAAGGTTATACCTGTACAGATCAATACACACACACACACAGAGAGAGAGAGATGGAAACTATAATGAACATACAGAAGGGGAAGGATCCTGATAGCACAATGCACCATGTGCCTGATTTGAACTCAGTGGTATTATAGGTAGGTAGGGTAGCCAGAAGATGGGTGACACCCAGGTGGGCCTTCCCCCTCCACACCATCCCTGCATGCCCCCCACATGCTCCCTGTCCTTGCGTGCACCATCACCATGTGATCCTGCGCCCACCTCCCATACCATCCTTCATCATGAAAAGGACAGGGCAGCACCAGAGAGGGAGCATGCCCTGTCCTCCCAGAAATCCCCCCCCCATGCACCTGGTGACACCAGGTGCAGGGACACCACTGATTTAACTGTCTTTTATCTGGACACGCTCCAGTTTCTCCACATCCTTTTTGAATTGTGGTGCCCAGAACTGGACACAGTATTCCAGGTGAGGCCTGACCAAAGCAGAATAGAATGGCACTATTACTTCAGCTGACCTCTTTTTCCATTTAGCCAGCCATGAAGAGAAAAGGATAATTGTCAGTTTTATGAATCATGTCTAGTATTCCATATCTATTCCTATAATTTACTAATTTCAATCTCTTAACATTCTCTAGAGGAAGTAAAGGACACAATGAATGAGAGAAATGCCTCTTCAAAGTCAATACAAAGTTGAAGAAATAAAATTCAGAACTGACAAGTCAATTTGTAAACCAGAAACAAACCTAAGTGTGGGTTCTGAACATGGTTTGCAGCTGGCTAACCAACCATGGTTTGTTCAGAATGACATGTTTGGACACAACAAGCTAGTATTATCAAACGCCTAGCTTACCATTATGCATAAGTCCAGCCAATGTTTTGGTCAGTTGAGAAACTAATATGAAATGTATATGGCTAACAAAAGCACACATATTCAATTAATGTGCTCTTAACAGATGTTTATGAATAAAATTACTTTCTGGATCACTTCACTAATAGTATGATAATACTGCAGTCCAGATGGCTCCATTTTGTTCCTCTGCACCTTTGTGAGCAATGATTTATATCATACTGCAAATGTTCATTAATTATAATATTTGCTACAAGGCAGTAAGATTTTTTCTCTGTTGTTTTCTCTCAAAATAATAATTAATATTTTGTAATGATGTTCTACATCTGGCTTCTATGCTCTAGGTAATTTAAAAAGTGCTAGATTCTGCCTTATGTACTATCCTTACTGAGATACGGTCAGCAGCAAAGCTATAAGAGGTGATTTCATTTACACTACAATTCCATACACTGCAAAGAGGCTTATTTTCAGATAAACAGTTGCAGCCTCAATTATTTATTTACATTATTTAATTGAGGTAGATTTAGCTAATGTCAGTTTGCATTTAATATGTAAAAGCAATATAATAAATATAAATATAAAGTAAAATGCAATGTTAAACAATCCAAACACTACAACAAAATTAATTTAGCACGAGCAGCAGAACCAGCCAAAATAACCAAAAAGGGATTAAGAGAATTCCCATCCAATATTATTAAGTCTAGCAGTCTTCTATAGAGAAGAAGCTAGTCTTAGCTAATTAGTCAGAATAGCTATACATCACTTCCAATATCAGAGGTATTATTCCCTTGTAGTTTAACTACAGGCTTCTCACAGGCAAATGGTTGGCGACTGTGTGAACAAAACGCTGGACTGGAAGGATCTTGAATCTAAGCCACCATGGATTTTCTTATATAGTCTTGATTACCATAAAGAGTTCATTCCAGCGCTCTGAGATAGTGTAATTACATTACAGAGTCTGCTTTTACTCACATAATGAGGGTAAACTTAAAAGTCCTGTTTATATGTAAATATTTTCCTTTTAAAATGATTGTCAACTCATCTTGAGCCTAAGTGATAACATTTGTCCTTGGCAATTGTCAAGTCAGCTTTGACCTACGGTAACACAGTGAACAAGAGACCTCATGTGCCCTGATCAACATAAATTATTATCATTTTTAATTAGTAAAATATATAAAATTTTAAGATTTAACATGGAAGGGGAGCAAATTAAAAATAATATGATTAGCTGAGTAAGAAATGTGGGCCATAATATTTATTTTAAACTGTGGGAAGATTTGGATTAAAGGCCAGATTATCAAATCCAAGAACCCACAGGCCCAGTGCAAAAGGAAAAATGTGTAGCTTGCTCCCTCTTCTTCCCCAGTAATTTCCCGAATCTCCCAATGCATACATATGCATTGGGAGATTCAGGAAATTATATAATATTATGTGTCACTTGGGTAACTGAATAATGTATGGGATTGAGCTGTTAGTCTCACAGAAGTTGCAGGGTTAAAAATTGGTTTCACACATGAAGGTTTTCATGGTACAGTCAGAATCCACTGATCTTGCATCCATGGATACAATCATTCACAACTTGCAAATATTCCTTTCAAAATATCCAAAAGGCTAACCTTGATTTTGCCATTCTGTACAAGGAACACCATTTTACTATGCCATTGTATTTAATCCTGGGCATCCCCAAATGTTGGTATCTGGTGGGGTAAGGTGTGTCCTGGAACAAATTCCCAGTGGATATCAAGGGCCCACTGCACTGTCTTTTCTATGTTTTATTGACTGATTATCTACCATCCCTTGAATAGTTCATATATGCAAATAAAGAGGGTGCATTTTCAAACCATTCCAGGGCCACAGCCACCTTAACCTGACCTCATGACAACTTAATACAAGATAAGATTTTCCAGGAGTTTTCATCACATAGTTATTGCAATAATCACTTCATGCTGGGGGTGGGGAGGGGGAAGCATTCATAAATTTATGCTTCTTTCTGCTCTTCATAACACTGACTATTGAATGTTTGGTACACAAGATCCATTATGCTAAAATCTGATTACTGTAATATGTTTCCAGTGTGTTCTCAAAAGCACTGTTGTCTTTGAGACTAAATAAGCATGGAGTCTGATTATATCATAGAGTAAAGAAGGTATACAGAGAAGAACAAAGGCTACATAAACAGATTAGAAAAAACAGAATTTATGAACAAATCTCATATAGAAATCAAAAACAGATCAATGATATGAAAGGGTTCATGAATCCACAAACTGTGATTTGTATCCTGTTAATGACATACATACATGTAACTTGGGTTTATGTGCATGTATGCCTTGTTTTGGATGCTGTGCAAGCAGATATGCAGTAACCTTTCGTTGAACAGCACCCACAACTTTTCTGTGTCCTTGACAGAGAAATGACTTCTCCCTTTTTCCACTTGGCTCTAATTGCAGTCAAGATCAGTCACTTTGTGGTCATCTGAGTCATCTTCCTCCTTCACTTTGGCCAGTAAAAGGACATACTAGCAACCCCCAGGGACTTAAAAGCTGCTGAGGACAGAGAAAGGCAGGCACAGAGCTGCACAGAAAATACTTTATGCTCCACCCACAGCAATGCAGGAGCTTGGGCACTAAATACAAATCATTTTCACTTTGAGTAGTAAAATGTGGACTAGACAATTCAACTTGTAGGTGGATTTGCAATTGGTAAACAGGCCAAACCCAAAGGGTGCTCACCGATGGCTCACCCTCATCTTGAAGAGAAGTGACCAATGGGATGCCACAGGGTGCTGTCCAGGGCCCAGTGTTATTCAACATCTTTATCAATGACTTGGATGCAGGAATATAGGGCAAGCTTATAAAATTTGCAGATAACACCAAATTAGGAGGAGTGGTTAATACCCCAGAGGAGAGGATAAAAATTCAAAGTGATCTAAATAGATTACAAAGCTGGGCCAAAACTAACAAATGAATTTCAATAGGGAGAAATATCAAGTACTGCACTTGGAAAGAAAAAATGAAAATGCATAGCTATAGGCTGGGGGACACCTGGCTTGACAACAGTACATGTGAAAGGGATCTAGGAGTCCTGGTAGATCACAAATTGAACATGAGTTAACAGTGTGATGAGGCAGCTAAAAAGACCAATGCAATTTTATTGCATCAATAAAAGTGTAGCGTCTATATCAAGGGAAGTAATAGTGCCATCCTATTCTGCTTTGGCCAGGCCTCATCTGGAATACTATGTCCAGTTCTGGGCACCACAATTCACAAAGGATGTTGACAAGCTGGAGCGTGTCCAGAGGAGGGTGACTAAAATGGTGAAAGGTCTGCAGAGGTGCTGGGTGTGTTTAGTCTGGAGAAGAGACAGTTAAGAGATGATATGCTAGGGGTGTCATATTGAGGATGGAGCAAGATTGTTTTCTGCTGCTCCAGAGAATAGGGCATGGAGCAATGAATGCAAGCCACAGGTAAAGAGATTCTGCCTCAACTTTGGGAAGAATTTCTTGTTAGTAAGAGCTGTTTGATAGTGGAATGTGCTGCCTCAGAGTGTAGTGGGGTCTTCTTCTTTGAAAGTTTTTAAACAAAGGCTGGATGGTCACCTGTTGGGGGTGCTTTGATTGTGTATTCCTTCATGATGGGGTTGGACGGGATGGTCCTTGACATCTCTTCCAATTCTATGATTCCATGATTCTATAATTCTATGATTCTATGATTCCATCTTTCTCTCAACAGCTTTTGCTCTCCCAGACTTCTGTCATCCTGGATTGGATCTCCTGCAAAAGCAAACTTGTGGAGCTTTATGCTTTCTCAGCATCATGTAAGACAAGGTAAACAGTGAGGCTTGATCAAAGCATTCACACTTCATACAGCTGATAGTATTTTCAGAACATCTGAGACTGTCACAATAACAGTTCTGCTACTGGCACTATTTGGTGGTAAAACTCAACAGTACAATCCTTATTGCAATGCAATGCAAATAGATGGCACTTGGTGCTTTTGGCAAATAGCTGTATGTGTGCATACACACGCACATGCACATGCATATGCCCTTATTTAATTCTGTTACAAAATATGAATCCTTAAACTGACAAGAGAAATGCTTGAAGTTTATAATAATGTGTCCTTTCATGCAGAAATAGCAGATGTCTGTGTGCCCACAGCCATATGTGGCCATGTTTCCTTAAGTTAGTGAATTAAAATTCTCATAGAAACAAACAAACAAGGATGCATCTATGTGCCGCCATTCATAAGCCTTTCACTCTGTGAAACAGGGCAAGTGGAAGCAAAATCTGACTTGAATGTCAATATCCTGCTGATATGAAAAAGAAAAGGAATATGGTGCACTCAGTTATCCAGAAATGCTATCAATTGTCCAGAGGTGCCAAAGTGGAAAAAGCACAAGTCAGTTAAAAATTAAACAGCCTCTATGTCAAAACCATTAGTTTAAGCCATTTAACTTTAGCACAGGCATGATGCTGCCAGTTCCTTGGTTTAGCATATGAGAGTTGGCTACAGGATGGCACAAGTCTTCTCTCTTCAGAGGAAAGTGTCTTCCTCTGCCATTCATCAGCATCAATTAAGCCTTACACTGGCACTGAGCTTAATGGCTAGAGCTAAACAGACTTCACTACTGATCAGGCTTTAAAACTATTTCACATCTATCGTTACCAGAAAATCCAGAATATCATTTGTTGTTGATAACTGCTCTCATGTCGATCTAGACCAGGGGTAGGCAACCTTTCCCCTTTAAGGGCCAAGGGACTTCAGCTCCCAGAATCCCAGGAGCTATTGGCCAACATGGGACTATTGGCCAACATGGCTGGGGCTTCTGGGAGCTGAAGTCCCTCGGCCCTTAAAGGGGAAAGGTTGCCTACCCCTGATCTCGACCCATGGCGACCCTATCGATGAGACATCTCCAAGACCCCCTGTCCTCCATTGTTCTGCTTAATTCCTGCAACCCCTTAATACCTGTGACCTCCTTAATAGAGTCCATCCATCTGGCAGGTGGCCTTCCTCTCTTCCTACTTCCCTCTACCTTCTCCAGCATTATTGTTTTTTCCAAAGAGTCCTCTCTTCTCATGATGTGTCCGAAGTACGACACTCTCAGTTTGGTCATCTTGGCTTCCAGGGAGGTTTTCGGTTTGATCTGCTCTAGGACCCACTTGTTTGTCCTTTTTTTTGGCTGCCCATGGGATCCTCAGCACTCTTCTCCAGCACCACATCTCAAATGCATTGATTTTCTTCTTATCATCTTTCTTAACTGTCCAGCTCTCACATCCATACATAGGGAATACAATGGCTTGCATGATTTCCTGACTGCTGTCCCCATTTCTATCAATGTTAGATCCCAGGTATGGGAATTCTTTTACTATTTCTATTTCTTCATTGTCTAGGTTGAACTTGTCTAGGTTTAACTTTTCTTTATTGTTTGTAATGTTTTTTCTGTCATCCATGATTTTTTCTCTTTCTTTTTGTTTATTGAAAGTATCTATCTGCACTTTTCTTTTATTATGTCCCAGGCTTCAGACCATAGTTCCTCTGGTTCTCAGTCTATTATGCTTAGTAATGCGAATCTGTTTCTTACATTATCAGTAAATTCTGTTGAGATATTATTTAGATCATATTTTGGTATAATCACTAGTTTTGTTTTCTTTTTGAGTCTTACTCTTATTTTTGTTATGAATAATTCATTATCTGTGCCACAGTCAACGCCTGGTCTAGTCTTGGCCACCAGTATAGAGTTCTGCCATCTTTTACTTCCAATTATATAATCTATCTGATTTTGTGTTGACCATCTGGTCATGTCCATGTGTGTAGCCTTCTTTCTGGTTGTATGAAAAATGTGTTTGCAATAAATAGGCTGTTGGCTTCACAAAAATCTATCAGGCATTCACTTGCTTCGTTTCTTTTGCCTAATCCAAATCTGCCTACTGATTTTGATTGTTCTTTGATTCTAACTTTTGTGTTCTACTCTCCAACAATCAGCTTGACATCTTGTGTTTGTGTGCTGTCAATTTCTTCCTGCACTCCTTCATAGTCTCTATCAATTTCTATAGCACTAGCCGAGGTTAAATTCCATAGCTTCTTAACCAACTGAAGTGCTTTGTTATTCACTTCTATGACAGAAAGTTATGAACAGAGCAGGAACTAGCAACCACAGTGATGGGCTGGTTTTGCTTCCATCATAACAGTATCCCCAATAGCAATATTCCACTGTCTACCATAGAAATTAATCACTGCCATGATCCACTACAGAAGTAAGTAAATTGCCCACGTGACTGAGTTGCACATTCCATGTACACTTGGGGAGACAGGAAAACTCCCCACAACCCTTATTCTTTATGGCAGGGGCAACTTTCAACCCATTTCTATGTTACTAAATAAAGTAGTTGGGTGGCTGCAGTTTGTAGAGAAAAGGTGACATGAGACTTGGAAGTTTAACATGATCAGCAAATCAAAACACAAACCACAGGCAGTATTAATTGAGATTCATCACAGAGTGTTAATGCAATCAGATAAAGAGTCTCATTAGCATAATAACAAAATAATTAATCCTTTCCAAAGATATGAGATATATTTTCCTGTTAATTTTTTGTCATTCATCAACGCTACAAGATTTGCTTCAAATATTATTACACCAGACCTTCCCAGCTTGATGTCCTTCAAATGTGTTATACTACAACTTTTCTAATAGGAGTTGCACTGCAAACCCCATAAATTCTTATAATGAGACTTGTGATCCAAAGCAACTGGAAAGTACCACTTTAGGGAAGCCTGCTTCTTTTAGAACTTGGAAAATAGGTCTTCTTTCCCCTAATATACCTGCTGTAATATGGTAAATGGGAATCTCAGGTCTCACTGATAATGACCTTTGTTACTTTTGGTTTCATAAAACACAATACTTTCCACATCTAAAACTTTTTTTGTCTTTGGAATACCATGCATTTTTATGCCTTTGGAATGCATGCAGGAGCTTGACAAGATCAACACATAATCAAATAGTTGGCCCTTATCTGTTGGAGTTTGGTTCCAGGACCCCCTGGGATAACAAAATGGATGCTCAAGTCCCATTATATACAATGCCATAGTAAAATGATGTCCCTTACATAAAATGATAAGATCAAGGTTTGCTTTTTGGATTTTTTAAAAAAAATATTTTCAAACTGTGGATGTTTAAATCCATGGATGCAGAATCCATGAGTACAGAGGGCTGACTGTATTCAATTTGATGATTTTTTTTGTGGTTTTTTTTTTTTTTTTTTTTTTTTTTTTTTTTTTTTGCTGGACTGTTATTTCATGAAAAATAAAATGTTCTGCACATTAAAAAAAACACAGGTTGAGTAGAAAACCAAGTTAGAACTTTCTCCTTGTTATGCTGTATTTATCTGTTTGGACATTTAAATGTTTATTCCACTGGTCTACAGATTGTAGTGACATTCCCCTGCAAGAGTTATATCACATTAGCTTGAGTCTGAGAATATCTCTCCTTTTAGTAGAATATTTGCACTGCAACATTCCACAAATACACATACACAGAAACCAGTAGGAATTCTTGCCCTGAAATAACAAAGCAAGCAGTTTATTCCCTCTGTATTTAATTTAGAAAGCACAATCTTCATGGAAGATTGTCTTTGTGTAGTTAATAGTGCACAAAAGAGTCTTACTCCCAAAAATATTGAGAAAACCAAGGAAATCCAGATTAGTTTCTATGAGATGGGTGTACCGTAGCAACAGGAATCCCTATTTGTGACCTCCAAAGGCTGAGATTCAACCACTTCCACATTTCACACAATTATATGAATCAGGGAATGGGAAGCAGTGGCCCCTCAGATGTAGTTGGACTCCAGTTTTCATCAGCTCCAGCCAAAATTACCAATGGTCAGAATGACAACTGACTCAACATCGAACTTAATCATCTGTCATACAAACTGTGAAGTCAGACATACACTGTCAGTATTGAAATTGCTTGGGACTGTTGTTGTTGTTATTCTACCTTCCTCCCAGCATAGGGACTCAAGGCAGCTTTGCATGTCTTCTTCTTCAATCTTCTTTTCCCCAGTAAAACGATAAATGCTGTTTTCCTAATGATTGGTTCCTATAGTTCTGTGCCCATGTATGTGACTGCAGTCAGGGTTTTTATGCAGGGAGTCTGATTTTACAAGCATCTCTGTGTAAAACCCAAGGGCAAAATTTTTAAAGTGGTCTAGGGACAGCAAGATGCATGGATCACTAGCCAATCAGACCAGCTTAAACTTCATCCTACATCTCGTCCCTCAACTCAGTATATGTCAACAATGCAGGAGAATCAAAATTGCGTGGTGGAAACTTTTCTAGTGGGTCTCACATGCTGCCAAAAGAAAAGGAGACAAAGTACACATGGAGCCCAGCTATTTTTAATGCCTGCTGGACCAAAGGCACTCGGGGAGGGGGGGAATGGGAAAGTTGTTGCTGCTGCTGCTCATATCCAGCAGACATTCAGGAAAATAAAGCCATGAACCCAGTCATGTGAAGGGAGACAGTGGCTAGTCAGGCTCCACCCTCTGTGCCAATCACACTGCTAGCTTGTTGACCTCCATTTCTTGGAGCATGTGATCTACAGCAGGGTGTCTCCTTTATTTCTGTAGGTTTTCCATGCAATTTGGAGCCCTGTTACTATGATAGAGGATAAATGTAGGGGACTATAGTCTTAGGGCCAAATTAAACATACTGATACTCACATCCTTGGGAAACATGCCATTATTGTTGGTGTTTTTGTTCTTGCTACTGTTGTTGTTTTTTTAGTGCAGAGGGGAAATTGAGTCCATACTCTCAGACTGCCACCTAGTTAACAGACGCCACTGCCAAGTCTGGAAAGTCACTCACAACTGCTGGGTTCTTCTGAAGAGGCTTTTTAATCTTAGTTGCAGCAAATTATTTACAAGCAAGATACAGCAATATTTACGCCAACTGACATAATGCTCCGCCAGCAACTGACATCCACACCACCACACTATGTACTAGAGCATTCATCCTTATATACACAAACACAGCTAGGATTCTGATCCAACCCCTGCTAGTGTTTAATCAGCTTGCTGTCATGTGTCCACAGTGACAGTGCAGTTTGGACCTGCTATGACTCATCTCCATGCTCAAGTTGCATCAGCTTCCTCTGAGCATTTCCTCTTTAACCCATTGCATGTACCTGAGACATTTTACACAGCCTGGGGCAAAAATATACTGACAATCCCCTCCAAAATGTCTTAGTTGCCATGCATGATAATCAAACTAAATCAGAACACAGTCCCAAGTGTTTTCATTGAGAACATTTCTTTATCCCAAGGCCCAGCCTACCTTTTAGTCTTGTGACTTTCTACAGGTAATGCCTTTGTGAGTAAATCTGCAATGTTTTCCTCAGAAACACAGTATTGCAGTTTTAGGATTCTACCCAATATTCACACACATTCTGATACCTTACCCCAATGTATTACGTCCTGCTTTTGAAATTTTCTGCTTCTGCCATTGTGATGTGGGCAGGTGACTCTTCATTGATCACTATTGGTGTACGGCATGGTTCACCAAGATCTCCCAATAGCTGTCTAACCCACTTAACTTCGCTAGCCATTTCTGAAAGTGCAGCAAATTCAGCTTCTGTGGTACTTAAAGCTACACAATTTTGCTTTCTGGACCTCCACACAACAGGACTGTCAGCAAATCTGATGAACAAACCAGAAACTGACCTCTTATCTGCTACCTCTGATGCAATGAAAATGTCTTCATAGTACTCTAGCTGAGACATGCCTCCAGCCATCATCAGACATCTGTTCCTTGTTCCTTTGAGATGTTGCACCACATGCTTCAAAGCAGTCCAAACCACTAATCTGGGTTTTGAGGTTCTCCTACTCAACAACCCCACTGCAAAGCTTATGTCAGGCCTAGTGTTATTGGTGATGTACAAAAGACCTCCAAGCACTGAATGGAACAATTCCGAATGCTCAAACACTTTTTTAGACTCTAAACTACCAAACTCAGGTGTCATGGGACTTCTGACTATCTTTGCATTGCTCAAACCACACTTCTTCACAATCATGTCAATCTTCTTTTTCTGATACAACAGAATCTCCCCATCCTGGGTTCTCTCCACTTTAGCCAATTTTGAAAATGGATGCTGAAGAATTCGCCTCCCCGGTTCGTTACCAATGCATCAACTTTGTGTGGAAACTCCCTCTCAACTGAGTTTACCCACTGCTTAAGTTTTGCAACTGCCTCATCTTTGGCTTTTACCAGAAAGACATATTTATGTCTTGTGTGCCTATCCACAATCACCAACATGCATTTTTGCCCCCTTCACTGGGTCTATAGGGGCTGGCCAGAACAGCATGTACCACTTGAAATGGCCTCTGGGTGGCACACTTGCTTTTCTTGGGCATAGGGAAAGGGTTCAACTTTATCTTTTTGCACAGTGAACAATCCAAATAGTTATTACAGGGGTTTACCTTTAACTCTGGACAGACCTTTTCCAAATGAGAAAGACTAGAAAAACTTGCATGTCCCATTAGCTTATGCAAGTAATGGGCACAATTCAAATGCAATGGTACATTAGAAACATTAGCACACTTTGCTTTTGCCACCATGTGGTAAAGCTTATTCCTTTTTACCCCTATTACACAGACAGACCCATTTAAATATACAATGCACCCATCTCCTTTAAATGATACTTGATATCCATTAGATGTTAGTTTGAAAACACTCTCTAAACAATTTTCAAGATCGTTTGCACACAGTACATTACTAAATGTCTTTCCAAAACGGAATGAAAGCAGTTCCCATTTGCTGAACCTTGCTAGGAGCTCCATCTGCCAAACACATAGTGGACACTGGAGCAAGTTTTAACCTTCAGGAGCTTTGGGCTGTTCACCATGTGATGAGTGGTCCCACTGTCCAGAAGCCAAACATCCCCTGGAGTGCTTGCCTGTTTGGCAACAGCAACACTCCCTTCTGCTTGAGAAGCAATGCCCCTCCTTCCCTGAGGCTTCTTCAAATGGCTGACATTCCCTTCTGCGCTGCTGAAGACATCTGGCATTCTCTCTGAAGATGCCCAACCTTCCTGCAGTTGAAACAGCGTTTCTCTGCAGACTGCAGCTGTCTCTCATCCAGACGTTGTGGGAGATGTCTTCACATCATGGAAGGTTGGAGTGGCTCTCTCTCCACGCTGAACTCTGCTGCCTGGCCTCAAAATCACACCTCTGGACTTCCTCCAGAATCCACGCTGATATCAGGTCCAGGATCAGGTCTCTCTCTGTGACGCTCTGAAGGCTGTACATCAGGAAATCCCACTCTTGGTCAGATACCCTAGCAGGACTTTTGATCTTCTGGAATGTTTACATTACAAATGGCAACTTGTGTAAACAATTCCTGCATGCTGCTGAGCCAGAATCATAGAATGATAGACTTGGAAGAGACCACAAGGGCCATCCAGTCCAACCCCCTGCCATGCAGGAACTCAAAATAAAACCATCCCCGACAGATGGCCATCCAGCCTCTGTTTAAAGACAGCCAAAGAAGGAGACTGCACCACACTCTGAGGGAGTGTGTTCAACTGTCGAACAGCTCTCACTGTCAGGAAGTTCCTCCTAATGTTGAGGTGGAATCTCTTTTCCTGTAGCTTGCATCCATTGTTCCAAGTCCTATTCTCTGGAGCAGCAGAAAACAAGCTAGCACCCTCCTCAATATGACATCCCTTCAAATATTTAAATGGTCTCTTCTCCAGGCTAAACATACCCAGTTCTCTCGTTTCTGGTTTCCAGATCCTTCACCATTTTAGTCGCCCTCCTCTGGACACGCTCCAGTTTCTCAACATCTTTTTTGAATTGTGGTGCCCAGAACTGGACATAGTATTCCAGGTGGGGCCTGCCCAAAGCAGAATACAGTGGCACTATTACTTCCCTTAATCTAGATACTATACTTCTATTAATGCAGCCTAAAATTCAGTTGGCCTTTTTAGCTGCAGCATCACACTGTTGGCTCATGTTCAACTTGTGGTCTATTAGGACTCCTAGATCCCTTTACACGTAGTCTCATTAAGCCAGGTGTCCCCCATCTTATATCTATGCATTTCATTTTTTGCCCTTTTTTGCCCTAAGTGCAGTAACTTACATTTCTCTGTGTTGAAATTCATTTTGTTAGCTTTGGACCAGCTTTCTAATCTATTAAAGTCGTTTTGAATTTTCATCCTGTCTTCAGGGGTGTTAGCTATTCCTCCTAATTTGGTGTCATCTGCAAATTTGAGAAGCATGCCCCCTATTCCTTTATCCAAATCAATGATAAAGATGTTGAATAGCACTGGGCCCTGGACAGAAACCTGTGGCACCCCACTGGTCACTTCTCTCCAGGATGAAGAGGAGCCATTGCTGAGAACCCTTTGGGTTCGGTCAGTCAACCAGTTACTAATCCACCTAACAGTTGTATTGTCTAGCCCACATTTTACTATCTTGTTTGCAAGAATATCATGGGGAACCTTGTCAAAAGCCTTACTGATATCAAGATATGCTATGTCTACCACATTTCCTTCATCTAGCAAGCTGGTAATTTTATTTTTTTAAAAAAAGATAGAGTTCAAATTAGTCTGGCATAACTTGTTTTTGAGAAACCCATGTTGACTTTTAGTGATTACGGCATACCCTTCTAAATGTTCACAGACTCTCTGTTTAATGAACTGTTCTTGAATCTTTCCCGGTATTGATGTCAGACTAACTGGGCGATAGTTGTTGAGATCCTCTTTTTCCCCCTTTTTGAAGATGGGGACAATGTTTGCCCTCCTCCAGTCTGCTGGGACTTCTCCTGTTCTGCAGGAGTTTTCAGTGATTATTGCCAATGGCTCTTAGATTACATTTGACAGTTCTTTTAATATCCTTGGATGTAGTTCATCTGGTCCTGGAGATGTTGCATTACAGACACACCATCTTGCAGCTTGCAGCTATATAAACACTTCACCCTAATCATGTGAGACAAGGAGCTATCAGACTGGTGGATGGCTCTCAAAGCATTCCATAGCTCAAAAGCTGTTCTTTTCTCTCTCACGGTGATCAACTGAGATGGTTCTAAGGTTAGCAAAAGAGTTGCTCTTGCCCTCCTGTCTTCCTCTACCTCTTTGGCCATAGTGCATGCCTACATGATTCCCCATAAACCTTCTCTGATCAGCAAGGTTTTGGCATAAGCTGACCAGGAAGAATAATGCTCAGCTCTTAATTTTTCAAAATAGAGGTCAACTCCATGTTTTGCTTTTGCTTTATAACTAGCCAAGGACACAGTCTTTTGGCAGACCTCCAAACCACAGCTCACAGATAAAGACTAGCAAACAGGCACTCAATCTTTAACTATTTTTCTGCCAAATTCTCTATATGCTTGACAACTTTGGCTTTACCTTCACAACCAGTCTTACTCAGAACTCCGAGTGTTGTCCCCGCGGATAACTGGACCCATAACCCTTGTTAGCGCAGAGGAAAAATTGAGTCCATATGCTGAAGGCTGCCAGCTAGGAAACAGACACCACTGCCAAGTCTGGAAAGTCACTCACGACTGCTGGATTCTTCTGAAGAGGCTTTTTAATCTTAGTTGCAGCAAATTATTTACAAGCAAGATACAGCAATATTTACACCAACTGACATAATGCTCCGCCAGCAACTGACATCCACACCACCACACTGTGTACTGGAGCATTCATCCTTATATACACAAACACATCTAGAATTCTGATCCAACCACTACTAGTGTTTCATCAGCTTGCTGTCATGTGTCCACAGTGACAGTGCAGTTTGGACCTCCTATGACTCATCTCCATGCTCAAGTTGCATCAGCTTCTTCTGAGCATTTCCTCTTTAACCCATTGGTTAAAGATGCACCTGAGACGTTTTACACAGCCTGGGACAAAAATATAGTGACAGATTTAGGGCAAGGTACTAGAACATGTGGTAGCTTCTCAGCTCCTGAGATGATGCAGATTAACTGGATCTATTTCAGTCCTGCTTATGAGACAGAGACAGACAGAGTTTTGGCTGGTTTGGTGGACAACCTATGCTAAAAACTAGACTGGGGCAATGTGTCCCTGTTGGTTCTGCTGAACCTCTCAGCAGCTTTCAATATCCTTGACCAAGATATTCTTCTGAGCCACATCTCTGGTATGGGATTTGGGGGCACTGTTCTACAGTGGCTCTATTCTTTCTTGGACGATGATGCTGGAGGGTTTCTGTTCAATTCTTTGGCAATTGGCCTGCAAAGTCCCTCAGAATTCTGTTTTGTCCCCAATGCTATTTAACATGTGCATGAAACCACTGGGAGGCTGTCTGAAGTTTTGGGACCTGGTGTCACCAGTATGCTGATCTGATTGGATTACCAAAGGGCGGTATATAAATAATTTTTATTATTATTATTATTATTAGATCTATTACATCTTTCCACCTAATTCCAAGGAAGCTGCTCCTGTACTAAGTCAGTGCCTATCACCTATAATGAACTGGATGAATATGAATAAATTAATGCTTAATCCAGAGAAGACAGAAATGTTCCTGGTCAGTCAAAAAGACAGATCTGAGAATAGGGATTCAGCCTACAGTAGATGGGATTACACTTCCCCTGACAGTGCAAGTTTGTAGTTTGGAGGTACTCCTGGATACAAGCCTGAGCCTGGAGACCCAGGTTTCAGTAGTGACCAGAGGTGCATTTCCAAAGTTAAAGTTAGTTTACCAATTGCACTCATTCTTGCAGACACAGTAGCACATGCTTTGGTTACATCTCATTTGGATTACGGTAATGTGCTCTGTTTGGAGCTGCCTTTGAAAAGTGCTCAGAAACTTCAGTTGGTCCAAAGAACTTCAGCCAGATTGCTAACTGGGGTTGGCTACAGGGAGCATGCAACTCCCTTGTTGCAACACCTACTTTGGCTACCTGTTTGTATCTGAGCACAATTGAAACTACTGCTAATGACCTATAAATTCCTATACAGCTTAGGTCCAGGCTATCTGATGGACTATAACTTCCCTTATGAGCTCATTTGAGCTTTACAACCTTCTGCAGAGGTTTTTCTCACTGTCTCACTACTTTTTCAGGCTTATTCAGTGAGAACAAGGGACAGGCCCTTCTTGGTAGCTGCTCCCAAACTTTGGAACTCCATCCCTAGGGAGGACAGGGTGGCTCTGTCCTTTCTCTCCGTCTGCTAGCAAATTAAAACATTTTTGTGCTGCCAGGCTTTTAGAAACTGGCTAGGATGGCCTTTTAATGTTGTGCAGTGCTGTTTTTAAGATTTGTATATAGTATTTTAAAGAAGAGAACCAGCATGGAGTAGTGGTTTGAGCACTGAACTACAACTTGAAGACCAGGGTTCAATTCTCCACTCAGCCACAGAAACCCACTGAGTGATCTTGGGTGAATTACACACTCTGAGCCCCAGAAAACCCCATGATAACATCAAGATAAGTCAGAAATAACTTGAATGCAGTTAATGTTTTTAATTTTATACATTGTTTAATTTTTTAAAATAACTTTTATATTTATACTTTATCGAAGCATTTTTAATCTGTATTGTTTTGAAATACGTTCTTACCTGCCTTGAATCTCATTATTGGAAGAAAGGTAAGATATAAATGGAAA
Organism: Phrynosoma blainvillii; assembly: GCA_026167975.1. Classification (NCBI taxonomy): domain Eukaryota; kingdom Metazoa; phylum Chordata; class Lepidosauria; order Squamata; family Phrynosomatidae; genus Phrynosoma; species Phrynosoma blainvillii. The sequence continues at coordinate 357,991,892 of JANUYF010000001.1, forward strand.
AAAATAAGAATCATTTTTATTATTTAACAAGCATCATCCCAGTGAAAACTGTGTAACATTCAATTTCTCCCCCACCTCCAAAAAGCTTCAACTGTACTAAGAGCAGCATAGCTGCAGGGAAGGGGGTGAGATTTTCATTAGGATCGCTGTTGAGAAGGCATACAGGTGCTATGATGATCATGAAAACTGAACACAAACAGACACACATCTCCATGTATATAAAATCAAATTCTCACATGCTTATCTAGTTTATCTCTTGGTCTGTAAATAACCAGTTTGAGGTTTAAAGGCAGTACCTGGTGGAGGGAACATAAACATTAGGAGTATAATTTGAATCTATTACCTTGAAGAAAAGAAAGATAAATGGCTCCATTTTCAGATATTTTTGATGCTGAACTATGTATGAAATGTACCTGAATAATTTTTGTTATCTCTGTGGGAAAGCGAGTCAGTCCCATAGTCAGTCAATAGGACTGAAACAAAAACACAAAATTCCCTGTATCCCAATAGTCATTCCACTGTATCTGTCGCACCTGCTTCCCTTTACAATGGGGATAGGCAATTTCCTTCCCCTGACCATCTACAACAGGGACCGGCAACCTACAGCCCGCGGGCCGGTTAAGGCCCAGGTCCCCGTATTTACCGGCCCAGGCAGACCGCCACTGCCACCGCACGCCACCGTGCACCACTGCCGCCGCGCATTTTGGCTGCCGTGTGGCCGCGCACACCGTGGCCGCCATTTTGATTTCCAAAATGGCGGACGCAACACATTTGCGCATGCGCAGGAGTACTACGCATGCGCAAACGCGTTGCGGCCGCCATTTTGGAAATCAAAATGGCAGCCACGACATGCGCAGAGGTGGCTGCACAGACGCTCACACCGCCATTCCCCCCCCCTCGGCCCAGCGGAGGGGAGGACTTCGCGGGACCAGCCCCCGGCTTAAAAAGGTTGCCTACCCCTGATCTACAACATGCAGCACACATTGCTCTATTTCAGTGTTAACCAGGAAAAAAGCAATTTGAAGCAAACATTTCAGATTTCAGTGGCCGTCAATTACATGCTATACAGTCCTAGCAAACTATCTGCTTTCAATTGAATTTTCTGGTTTGCTGTTGAATTCAGGCTTTGTGTCAAGAGTGGTATAAAAATATTTCAAATTAACTAAATAATTGTGCTTTGAAATTGAATAAAATAACCCCCAAGCAACAATAAATCACTTTTTTAAGGAGAACAAAGTAAGCTTTGTATGAAATGAAATATATAAAATTATGCACTTAACAGCTGTAAGAGTACAAACTTTTGTATCCCAACTCCTAAATAATATTTGGAATGTCCACTCCTTTTGGGAGCAGTATGCAAAGGAATTTTGCAGAGCCTTTGAGACTAACTGAAAAACAGAAGTTGGTAGCATGACCTTTCATAGACTTGAGCCTATTTCTTCAAATGCATGTGGGAGGTGAGTGGTTAAAAATATAGCAAAATATAAATGTTTGTATATGAAAGGATTAACAGTTAATAGAAAGAGAACTAAACTAGAGTGAGGTCTTAAACATATTAGCATATTAACACAACATATTAACCTTAGACTGTAAGAAAATGAATGAAGCAAACTACAAATAGGATTACCATGGTTAAAACAGCAGCCATATGGTTTCCTGCTTACTATTCTACTCCCTACATATTACAAGTGAATTTGAAGTTAATAGGAGGTTCTCAGGAGTGCTAATCTACTTGTGTACAGGGCACAAGGACAAGTAGTAAAAGGAAGGTGTCATCTTTTTCACCAGCACACTGCCAAATTTTAGAAGTATATTTAGTGGCATGAAAGTTTGGACAGGCTGCAAAAATGGGTGGGAAAGGCTATATACAGCCTATATATCAGGGGTAGGCAACCTTTCCCCTTTAAGGGCCGAGGGACTTCAGCTCCCAGAAGCCTCAGCCATGTTGGCCAATAGTCCCATGTTGGCCAATAGCTCCTGGGATTCTGGGAGCTGAAGTCCCTCGGCCCTTAAAGGGGAAAGGCTGCCTAACCCTGCTATATACAATATGTTGCCCATCCCTTCTGTGGTATCATTGATACTGAAAAAGGTGTACCTATTAGTTACAAAGCTTCTGCAAACAAGGATTAAGGACCGAGAATCAAACTGCAAGTGAGAATGGGGCTGTCGTTTAGGGTCTTAAGACAATTCCAGATAATTTGAAGTATTCTTTTGTGCCTCAGATTTCAAGTAAACTAGTGATTGGGTGTGACAGAGAACATACAGAAGCTAAATTAAAACAGAAGTAGGTTCCACAAAGTCAAGAAGAAGTGTCATTAATGAGCAATACACAGTGGAAAACAAAGCCTCTTTACATTTGCATGTATCTGAACGATATATGTGATTACACTCAAACTTTGATTTTTGCGGGTTTAACTTTTGTGGGCTTATGGAAACCAACGTTCATTCAAAGCCACTTAAAGGGCAAATTGGTGAGTGGGTGTAGGGGGTGTGTGTGCCTTCAAGCTATCTATCAACTTTTGGTGACCCATGAATTTCATGGGATTTAGAGTTGGTTTTTGCAGGCCCTTCTTCTGAAATATAGCCTACAGCACCTGCTATGTATTGGCAGTCTCCCATCTAAGTATTAACCAAGACTGACCCTGCTTGGATTCCAGGATCAGACAGATTAGGACAGGGGTAGGCAACCTTTTGGAGACCTGGGCCGGTCCCCTGAAATCCAGGTCTCCGCTGGGCCGAGTGTGTGTGGGGGATGGCAGCGCGCACCCTCCTCCGCCTTGTGCGACCCCCCGCGTGCCGCCGCAGCACATGCATGCGCAGCCGCCGCAGCGCATGTCGCAGCCGCCATTTTGATTCCAAAATGGCGGCCGCAACGCGTTTGCGCATGCGCAGGAGTACTGTGCATGCGCATACAATTTGCGCCGGCCGTTTTGATTTCCAAAATGGTGGCCGTGACTCATTTGCGCATGCACAGTACTCCTGTGCACGCGCAAACACGTTGCGGCTGCCATTTTGAAAATCAAAATGGCGGGCGTGACATGCGCCGCGGTGGTGGCGGCGGTGGCAGCTGCGCACCGCGGCGGCGGCGGCAGGAGTCTGCCTGGGCCGGTAAGTCCGGCGACCTAGGCCGGAACCGGCCCGGGGGCCGTAGGTTGCCGGTCCCTGGATTAGGATATTTAGGCAATACAGGGATGCAAAGGAATAGAAAAAGGAAGAGAAACTGAAACATTAATGTATGACATGATAGTTTTAAAACAATTGTTTCGAATTACAGAAAAATTCCAGGTTGTCAGAAACATCAAAGACTGTGGCCTTTGTTCAATAAACATTTGCAGATTCAAGCTGTATTTTTTAAAAAAGCCATCTCCAGAAGGCAGAAAAAGAACCCAAACTCATTTACAGACCTCCATTCACCAATCAAAGATGAGGGTCTGACACTTCAAATATAATATGCATCTATAAAAGTGACTTGTTTAATTCTGCTCATTAATTTTGCACAGATAAATGTCGAGTTAAATACCACATATGCTGATATCAAAATTAGGCTATATTCAAAATAAAATAAATGAATGGTTAAAACAAAGAAGAAGTCAAACCAAAGCCAAATTTATCCAAAGTTAAATCATCCTGAGATCCTCTCTTCAAATATGTAGTGAAAGCCTTTCTTTCTAGAGTAAATATTTAGCAGATGACTAGGAGATGCCAACCTTTCTGGTTCATCCACCAACAAACTGAAAAACAAACATGGTTTTGCAATAAAATCTTATTTCTGTAGAAAAGAAAAAATACCAGCTCCAAAAGAGAGTTTCACAGCTACAAAGAGGGAAGCCAACAGCCCAATTTTCAGCTCTTCTACCATCTTCTGTGGGGCTTTCTACATGTAGGAAGCAAAATAATATTTATGTTAGGGCCAAGCTGGGATATCTTTTGTTTTTTGACCAATGATTTCTACAGCTCCCAACCAGCAAGGCCATTAGCCAGACTAGCTGAAGAGCTACAATTCAAAAAATTATGAATTCTGCATTAGAGTCCTCTAGACAGAGGGCCAGAGCAGAGGGGCAGGAAAAAGCAATTCAATTCTACTTTTTCCAAAAGTGGGGCAAAACCTCACTGCCAGCATGGCCCACTCCAGCCCAGCTGTACAGCATGGCATGAAGCCATACCACTGGATTTTTTTTTGTGTGTTGCCTCCCCACCATACATGCTCACTGTCACACAAACACACCACCTGAAACCTCCAAGTACTTCCCACATCTGCCCAGATGCCATCCCTTTGCATGGCCATCCGTTTGATCAACCACACAGTCATGTGTGCAATGCTCTGCCTGTACAGGGCATCAGCACATCGGTGTGCGAGTGATACACTGGCAAAACACAATCATGGAGGCCCCTCATTCTTGCCCTCTTCAACCCATGCCCCCGGTTGGACTGTATGGTTTGTGCACGTTGTAATTACATCAATTGGAGTTGTCACACTTTCATTTCTTTGTTTTGCCACAGCTTTGCACTCACTTTGGGGCATGAAGAAGTGCATGAGTCCCAGCTTCTTTTGCTCCAGCTTTTTGCCCTGAGCATGGCTTTGGTCCCATTTCCAGCCACTTTCAAGGCATGTGTCATCTGTCCTGCTTTCAAAGCAGCTGGAAACTGCTTCATTTTGCCCATCTGTTTCACTCCAGAGAGTAGAAACAGAATCAGTTTACCCTACAGGTATCAAGTAAAGTAAAATGCAAAGCTTTAAAAAGAAATTCAGACAGAGGCGGCAACCCACACAGCCCTTTGGAATGAGTTCCAGAATGGAAAGAGTCTCACATCACTCATAAAGATAAATCAACCATCAGGGATTCCAGTGCTGATCTTAGAACAAGAATTAGTTTATACAGGCACAAGCAATCCTTCAACTAACCTTATCCCAAATACCTTAGGGCTTTAAAAGGCAGAGATCAGCATTTGCAACTGAGCCCAAAAATATAACAGCAACCCATGCAATAATACAAATTCACTGTAATACATTCACATCATCTGGCCACAAAAGCACATAAGCAGCTGAATTCTGTACCAGTTGAAGTTCTCCAGAAATTTTCAAAGGCTGTAGAATACATTGTAGAATACTGGTAAAAGGCACATATCTGTGTTTGGAGACAGTGCCATGTTCAGAAGAACACTCAGGGTGTATCCACACTACAGAGTTAAAACATACAGACATCACTTTAGCTGTGAATCTATTCCTAAAGAATCTTGGGATTTCTGATTTGGTGAGGTATTCAGCCTTATCTATCACAGAGTCATGGCAGTTAAAGTGGCATCAAACTGCTTTTATTCTAAAATGTGAATACATCCTCAGAGTACAAACTTGGTACTTCAGGAGTACCAACACCATTCAGAATTGTTTGGACCCTTTTGCTGACATCAGCATGTTTCCTTACCTCATCTGGACTAAACACTACCTTGTCTACCCATGGAAAGACCCCATAGCCTGTGAGGAGCAGGAACCCTATGCGCAGGGCTAGACTCCTACATGTGTTTTTCCCTGACCTTTTTTCTTCTTCATCGCATATTCTGAAACAGCCATCTGTATTCTTCCTTTGTTCCGCAGGGAGAAGCGGGAAATATAGATTATTATTATTATTATTTGTTGCCTGGAAGAAGTAGATGGAAATCCCTTTCCCACACATCCCATAGGTTCTGTATCCAGATGCTAGAAGGTAGAACTCTCAACTGAGGAATGAATCTTGATAGATCTCCCTCCTTCTTTTCCATCAGGTACCAGGAAGATGAGCAGCAGGTCTTTCAAGATGCGTAGATGCTATGGATGCTGTTGCAAAAATACATGAGGTACTGTGGGGGGGAACAATAATGACTAGAGAAGTGGAGGAAGCATGGAAGTTTCAGGGAAGACTGCTGAGATACCACCTTCTGATAAGTTTTATAGTTGTTTTTATTTGTCTTCAAATCAACTCTAACTTGTGACAAACTTTCTTAGGGTTTTTTTGGCAAGATTTCTTCAGAGGAAGCTTGCCACTGCCTTCATCTAAGGCTGAGAGTGTGACTTACACATGGTCACCTAGTAGGTTTCCATAACTGAGTGGAAATATAAAACCTGTTCCTCTGAGTCCTAGTAAACACTCAATCAGAAAAGCTCATTGGTCAGTGCAGGAGCCAAATACTGATCAATGCTATGATCCTAACTTGTTTGGCTTTGGAATAGTTTTGGGGATGCACATTCAGTTTGAAAAAATTCCCCCACGTGTAAACTGTAAGCTGTTCTACTTGAACGCATGGCTATGCTCCTGGCATCTATCAAGGATCTCAGAGCTGGTGGGGAGAGGGGAGAGGAAACCCCATGATCAAGGATTTGAAGTTTATAGCTTCAGATCCTAACAGCTCCCCTCTCTTCTCCTTCTGACATTTTTTCACGTACAGAAAAATTATGTGGAAGCATTCCCTTCCCCCATTTTCCCTCTGATGGGGCTTAAATGGAGGCTGCTCCTATTAGGTATGCCCATGACTATTTCCTTGTATGTCCTGGCTCCTTTATTTGGCCACTTTTTAAAGAAAAGACTCTCTCTGGATAGATTCTGAATCCTTGTCTCAGGAGAGTTGTGCATGCTCTCTCAGGGCCCAGGGAAGTATGTATTGTATCTTGCTGTCAGTTATGTGTCATACTTAAAAATTTTTAAAAAGCAAGTGACACAAAGGTATTCCAGCTCCTACCTGTGAATTTGCACTAGCAGGGTTTTTACAAGGGCTGATGGAAGATAGGCAGCAGTAAATTTTGCAACAGCAAATTCTGAAGCAGAGTACAGTCTCTATAGGAACTCCCAGATGAATAATCTAAAAGTGCAAGGGGCTGCACCAATCTGAAAGAATTCCTAACAGTTTCCACTTTTACTAGGAACAGATCTTTTGTAAAGCAGTAGTATGTGCTTTCAAGTTCCCCATCAACTTATGGCAACTCCATGAATTTCATAAAATTTTGTTAGGCAGGGAATACCTCAGAGGATCTTGCTATTGTCTTCTTCTGAATATATCCTACAACACCTTTGTATTTCTTGAAGTTTCCCCTTCCAAGTACCAGGCCTGATACTTCTTAGCTCTGAAAATCAGATTAGAACTGGCTTCTTCAGGGTAAGCCAATCCCCACATGCTTTGAATTACAACAGAGATAACTCATAACAGTGCATGACTGTTGGAAAAATCAATTTCCTCTCCAATTACTGTGGAAATTCCAGCTAATTCCAGGGAAATCCAAGGAGGCAGGTGTGAAACAATGGGGAACTTGGGGGGGGGGGAATGATAATCTGTCCCTTCTATGAATGTTTTCCTTAGTTCCCAAATATCAAGTAGCTCAAATCTTCACTTACTTTTAGAAAAACAAAAAGAGTGGATGAAAGATGCATCTGAGGAAGTAGACTTTAGTCTGCAAAAGCTCATGCTGCCAACTTTTTTTTTTTTTTTTTTTTTTTTTTTTTTTTAGTTAGGGCTTTTGCAGACTGCCAGAAATAGTGCAAATTGAGTCCACTTTAAGGGTTAGGGTTAGTGCTAGGGAATCATGGGAATTGTAGTCTCTCTACATACTGGATAAAACAAAGTTACCAAAGGAATGAGAACACAGCAAATATAAGAATTAAAGGTTTGGGTGATCTTCTGGATCTCATTTTGCAAGTCACTGTCCTGAACAACCAGGAAGAACATGTGAGTTTGTAAATTTCAGAATAAAAATGTTGCACCATGGCTCCTTCTCAGATCTTGCTTTTTCTGTACAAAAGAAACTTTGTATCTATATAAATTCTCACACCTGCAGTTTGGAAAGACATATAGTTTCTTTCTTTCTGCAACAATATCCTATCAATCATTTTCTTATGCAAAGTGATGTTTACAGGTATTAATTTAATTTTTAAACTAATACTGATAGTCATATTGATCACCATTATCAGCTAGACCCAGTGATTTGAGTAAAACAGAACCTTCAAGACCAGAACCTGTACATGGTTCAAAAAAACTTCATAGGTGATATTCACTGTTATTTCTCAAGCATAGGATATAGTGGGAGAGATTGACTGAAATGTTCTGTCACAGCAAATGTAGCATTTTGTGTTCCATTCAGGTTTTTTAACAAAAGTAGTGACAATATTTTTATTGTAGTTAGTTGTAGAAATTGGAAATATGAATTAGGAATTTTTCAAGCATGCATAATCAAAACATCATATAGAATGTAAATACTATGGAGGGAAAAGCAACTGTTTTTCAACTCTAGTCCATGAGCAGCAGATCAAGATGGTTTGTTATTTATATTATCAACATGTTGTAGTACTTAACAAACAATCATTCACAAGGGTCATCTCCAACTATTACTGCTGCCCAGTAGCACTTCTTCACTGCTTTTGCTATTGAAACTCTCCATTTTCTTTGCTGATGTGGCTGTTTATTCCCTGAAGAGGATGGATGCATCTTATTCTGGTGTCCCTGCTTAAGCACTAAAATTTGTGGGACCCTGCTATGAATCCAGACACTTCATAATATCTGATCTCCTGAAGGTATTACTTTCAGCCTCACTTAAGACACAAACTGCCTCACTGCACTGAACTCTTAATCTGAGAGAGAGAGAGAGATCACTGGATGGCCAAGACAGCGGTCCAAAACACACTGTGGAAATAATCCAGTTTGAGACCACTTTAACTGCCCTGGCTCAATGCTAAGGAATTCTGGGAACTGTAGTTTTGTGAGACACTTAGCCTTCTCTGTCAGACAGCTCTGGGCTACAATAAACTATGATTCCCAGAATTCCCAAGCATTGAGACAAGGCAGTTAAAGCAGTCTCATACTGGATTATTTCTGCTGTGTTTTGGACCAGAATCAAATAAACAATATAACCAGAAGACAAAAATGAATAAAGCATCATTCTCTCTGCAAAAATAAGAACAGGAGTAGACTGTGGAACAGACCATGAATTTCTGGTATCAAAAATCAAAGTAAAGCTAAAGAAGAAAAATTGATCAATCCCAGTACTAAAACACTGTCCAAATATATCCTTGAAGAATTTGTATTTTCTGATGTGCCATGGCATGGCTTCAGCCCCAATCATTGCCTTAAATTGTACCACCACATGCCATCATTGCACAAGGTCAACACATCGGTATTCCACTACTCTCTCCAGACCCAAAGCCTTGGCCACCAAGACCTTCGCAGTTGACAGGGCTGGCCTTGAACTGGCTATCCTGCATAGCTAGCCTAAGAAGGACTCTTGGTTTATATAAATGCCCCTGAGAACAAAGGAGGAGAAAGCATCATGGCTGTCTCTTCTGTTGCTGCTACCCCAAGAAAGCCTGCAGCTGCTGAACCATAGCAGAACAACAATCTCAGTATGGAAATGAAGCAGGACAGTTCCTCACATTTCATAGCCAGGCAGCACAGACAATACTGCTACACACACATGCATGCACATGCGCATATACACACACATACATAGACAGGAATCCATGAAAACCATGCAATGGAATATCAGGAAAAGAGCCAAATGGAGCCCAAAAAGCATGAAAGGCATACCTTAGAGATAAGGGGAGCTTCCAGTGAGAGTACCCATAAGATATGATATGGAGTGGAATATCACTATTGTGTAATTTTGACTTTCTGTGTTGTTGGTGTTTTTTTAAAAACAACTGGATGAAAAAGTGCATACACATGTTCACTGGCCACCAACAACTATGGGAAAGAAGGTAGATAGAGTCAAGGCTACCTTCTGGACCAGAAAGCAAAAAGACAAAAGTGTGAGCCAGTGCTACTGAAACAACATTGCAGTGCACTGGACTGATGATGCAAAAGGTAAACTATCTTCTTGCTACCTTTCTAAATAGGAGATAAGTGCTTTTGCATATAAAATAGGCTCATGTGATAAACACCTTGATCCCAATCCAATGTGAATATAAGACGGCTATGTCACTACAGTTCAAAATTTCTACTTGGTTATTAACATGAACAACTTTTTTGCCATTCAAATCATATATTCTACAGCAGTTCAGTTTTCTCATGTCAGTAGAAGATTAAGTGAAGTAAGTTAAGTTAAAACTCAAAGGTAGGTCAGTATTTATTGTTTTCTATCAAACCATAATTTATCTTTAAAAAGTAATTAAGGTCAATATCCCAAGTGCAACAGCAAGCAGCTTTCAAAAATTAAAAGCACAATGCATTTCCAGCCATAATGGCCTTGCAAGTTGTTTTTGGATGGATGAATTAATTCAAGCGTTCTAGGTTATATTTCCCCAAAGAGGACTTCAGTAAATTGTGATATTTAAAAAAACAGATTTAAGGCTCTGCTCCACTTCTTCTAATCAGCATGTTACATAACTGATAGTGCTTTTCTATTCAAAGTATAATATTCATTTAGCCTCAACTATTAAAATGCTGAAAGAAGGAAAGAAACTAGCCATCCAGAAAACAGAACTACTTTTACTTCCTGCAGAAAACCATTAATTTCACATAACAGAAATTCCATTATATTAACCAACTAAAGTAGTAAGCTAAAATCCATGGTTGCTGCAGGCCACAAGTGGAGGCCAGAAATATTAACAAGACTTTTTGTTTTTGTTTAGTTTAATAAAGCTGCCATCATTTTCCCTATGGGCATTTCTAAGACCCTCTGCAATAGTCAGTCCTTGCAGGAATATTTTGTGCAGCCTTATTCTGTGAAGAGAAAGATGGGTGGCTAGTTAGTTAGTGCTGCACAATGAACAGTGTCATGCTGCATGGTCCATGTGCATCTATGCACATGTGGGTAGGGACAGAGAAGGGGCGGGGGGACAAATCAAGCCCGAAGTCTACCAAACTCAGGCTTTCATATTTTGGCCATATCATGAGACAAAGACACATTAGAAAATACAATAATGCCTGGTAAAGTGGAGGCAGTAGGAAAAGAGGAAGACCCAACTACAGGTAGACAGAATCAATGAAGGAAGCCACATCCCTGGGTTTTCAGGGTTGTTGATGACAGGGTATCTGATGGTCTCTCATTCACAGGATCACCATAAGTCAAAACCAACATTCTGACAATTAACAACGATGCTAAGCCAGTCCCCTAAACAAAGTTATGTCCACTTATGTTAGCCCACTTTTGAAATCCCTTCATTAGCTAACTATTCCCTCTAGGGTTCAGTATAAGCTGTTTGTTCTGACATTCAAGGCCCTGCATAACCTAGCTCCTCCTTATCTAGCAGCTCCTCTTACGAACCTGGTAGCAATCTGGGAATAATTTGTATTTTATATTACTGAAGTAGTTCTAATTCTATTGTAAAGCGCCATGTACATGGATGGCATCATCATCATCATCATCATATATTGAAAGATGGGGTAAATGGAGCAGCCAGGGGCTGCTCCTGCCCTGATCACTCCCCATTCGGTGCAGGACCGCAGCGACCAGCTGCCACAGTCCTGAGGCCAGACGCAACCACAGTCCGCAATGGACCACTAGCAAGGAGCACTTTTTTGCACTCCTTTTTTGCACTGCATTTGGGCCACATTAGATGCCCATGGTGTGGCTTTAGCCCTATCCGGTGTGTGTGTGTGCATCATCTGAACACCATGCCCCTGGATTGGCCTGAAGGCAGCACTTTTGGCCCAATTGTCCTCAAAAAGCCTCCTTAAAAGGTTGCAAGGGATTTCTAAACAAATGTGGATTGAGCTCTATGGCTAAATATAGATAAGTAACAAACAACTAATTCAAAAGTCCCAGATAAAACAATAATACAAATATGTAGACTGTTTCATTAAGAAAATCTGCAAAGTGATATAATGATGAATTTGCCTTGTACCCTATTTGGGAATTAAGTGGGTTTGTGAATTGTACATGTATCAGACAATTAACTTTATACAGGATTTGAATGTGGCTCATCTAGTGATACCAAGTGAAACATTTCAGAGCATCTTTCTAATCAAAAAGCTTGTCGAGTCTAATAAAGCTGAAAGACTTTTAGGTACCTGATTGAATTATATAGATATCATTACTGTATCTTCAAAGTTCATTTAGTGTGTATGGCAAGAAAAAAAAAGGCTAGCTTAAGAAGTTTTTGTTATAATTCTGCAACTGTGTGTAGAACTGAAAAAAATCTTCTTTATTGAAAGCAGAATGTATTATTTTAACAATAAAGAGACAGTTAACAGTCCAGAAGACCTATAAACTAACTTGATGTCAGGCTGTTTGTGCTAAACCAGCCCTTTGAAGGTTTATGAAAAGTGTAATAACTGCCATTTTTGTTCTTGCATCCCATTTCACTCCCCCAAATTATGTAACTATGGTATATACCTGAGGCCTGAATATTGTATTCTTTTAATGTATCTCAACCAACTGTATTATAAACCATGAAAGCTCATGCCAAAATAAATATTTTTATCTTTTCCTTTCCACTTCTTTTTATCTTAAGAAGTAAAAAAGAAAGAAATGTTAACTAACTCCTCAGCAAGTAACTCTAGTAGGGCTTTCAAATGCCACATCAACTTCCATTTGAAAACCTAGCAAAAACTAATTGTGTTACTGTCATCACAATGGCATTTGGCTGTTATCACAACCTAGCAAAACATTAACTTGAGGTCTTTAGCTTCTTTACTCACTAGTTAACATTTTACCATCCATCTGGAATCAGAATGTCCTACAGTCATAGCATCTATACCAGACATGGGTAAAATTTGCCATTGCAAAATTTACTTTTTTGAAAGCTAGAACCCAACAACCAAAAAACATAGCCTAGTGCAAATGTCACTACCTACATATGAGAACAGCATTTAAATGTATTTAGGATATGGATGGAAACTAAATGTTGGTTTGCAAAATGCACTTTTATTTATTTATTTATTTATTACCAGAATTCTGAGAGCCATCTTTCAGAGCCTGGTACAAAAACATAGAATTAAAGACCAAGGAGCCCAGCAATTTATTTTGAGAACCAGAACTGAATGGCACTCTTAGGTCCTTCCACAGAAAAATCTACTCCTTTGGTTGCACCAAATGTTCTTCATTCCAGCTTCATAATGGAAGTCATTTTGTTGCTGCTTTCTTGTCAAAATACTGGTTCCCCAGTATTTTGCTAAATTATGTCAGCAAAATATCAAAAATATCATCTATTTCCTAAAGTGGGCATTCTGATACACATCAAAATATTAATTCCTTGCTTTCCAGTCTCAGTATTGGATTATAAAATGATCCATGGAAGACAAACTCAAGCAAAAACAGTATTGCCTCACTCCAGCATTACCCAACTCTGCTTTTAGTTTCAACTCAATGGACCACATGACTACCTTTGTTTTTATTAGCTATGGGAAACAGATAAAGGCAAAATCTCCCAACAGAAGATTACTACTCATGAGAGACTGCTACACAAAGGGTTCTATCTTTGTCCAACAACAGCACGTTTTACCTATACAGCACCTAAAGGTTTCCCTAGATGTAATAGTACAGAGTCTTCTTGAGAAATTCAATGTTCTGTGCCTAAGGGGCAGTTAGCTTCACACAGGACAAGAACAGTCTGGATCTCAAAAGGAGATACTGTTCTATTCTGTTATTGTTCAGTGTCTTTCATTGCCCTTGGTCCCTAGTTCCCACATGGCCAAGAAGGGGAGTAGCCTCTGCCTGCACAGAGATCCCTCCAGATCATCTTAACTAAGAGGGGTTGCAGACTGCCAGAAATAGTGCAAATTGAGTCCACTTTTAGGGTTAGGGTTAGGGAATCATGGGGACTGTAGTTTATTGTGGCACCAGAGCTCTCTGACAGAGAAGGCTCAATGTCCCAGAAAAAAAATCAATTCCCATGATTCCCTAGCACTAACCCTAACCCTAAAAGTGGACTCAATTTGCACTATTTCTGACAGTCTGCAACCCCCCTAAGAACAGAAGTAATCTGAGTCAAAATGTAGGCTTGTGACTCTGGCATTGCCAATTCTCCTGTATTTTTAATATCTTTGGCTGATGAAGAAAACATAAAGCTTCATGGAGTATTTTGTGCATTTTTATTGGCTAATAAAGGTACCGTATTTTCCGGCGTATAAGACGACCCCCCCCAATTTTCCCAGTTAAAATATAGAGTTTGGGATATACTAGCCGTATAAGACGACCCCCCTTTCCAACACACACCAAATAAAACTTTTAAAAAATTAGATTTGATTTCAATATGGTAATGTTAATTCAAATGCTTATGACATGCAGGTACTTAGCAGGAAAACTGTCACATATAAACACAACAAAATACAGATCCCTAGCATTTCTTTCTGCAGTGTGTTTTGGACCTTACTTTAAAAAAATAGTCCAGATTTAAATGCTGCTGTAAAAATTATTTCCATCTCCCAGCTATGAGATGGTTGGGGGAAAATGAGAAAGTGTTGGGGGGAAAGACTGCCAATATACTAGGTGATGCATTCTGGGATATGTACAATTTGCAGCCAAGTAAGTGACCCTGGGCATGTCACACACTCTCAGCCTCAGAGGATGGTAATGGCAACCTCCATTTGAAGAAACATACCATTCTTTAATGATAAGGTTGCCTTAGGGTCACCATAAGTCAGAAAGGACTTGAAGACACACAAGAACAACAAAAAGTCTGCAGTTGTTTCATTGGTAGTATATGGAAATAGGTGCCAGTATGGTGTAGTAGTTTGAGTGTTGGACTACCACTCTGGAGACCTGGGTTTGATTCCCCACTCTGCCATGAAACCCACTGGGTGAACTTGGACAAGTCACACACTCTCAGCCTCAGGGGAAGTATGTCCTACATTTGTTGTGACTTGTCCTCCTTTGCATTGAACACATTTAGTCACCCTGTCTGAGTATTGGAGTATGACTCTGGAGGCGAGGGTTCAAGTCCCTGTTTAGCCATGAAACCCACTGAATGACCTTGGGCAAGTCACACTCTCTCAGCCTCAGAAGAAGGCAATGGCAAACTCCCTCTGAGGAAACCTTGCCAAGAAAACAACATGATAGGACAGCCTTAGGGTTGCTGTAAATTGGAAACAACTCAAAGGCGTACAACAACAACAATCTTAGAAGTCACACTTTCTCAGCCTCAGAGGGTGGCAAAGGTAAACCCTGTCTGAAAAAAACAAACACATAGGCAAGACATGATAGGTTCATGATAGGTTTGCCTTAGTGTCATCATCAGTTGGAAATGACTTGAAGGTGCACAGCAACAACAGCAGTATGACTCTAGAAACCAGGGTTCGAATCCTGGCTCAGCCATGGAATCCCCCTGGGTGACCTTGGGCAAGTCACACTCTCTCAGCCTCAGGATATGGCCATGGCAAACTCCCCTCTGAAGAAACCTTGCCAAGCAAACACTATGAGGCTTAGGAAACCTTGCCAAGCAAACACCTGAGGCTGAGAGAGTGTGACTTGCCCAAGGCCACCCAGTGGGTTTTTACAGGGCAAAGGAGGGCCCAGCGAGGGAGGAAGGGAGAAAATCTCACCTCATCCTTGCTTCCTCCTCCTCTTCTTCTCAGAGGCCATGCCACGCCTCCTGCTCCTCCCTGATTTTCTTGAGGGTGTGGCCCAGCTAGTGAGTTGAGGGAGGAGGAAGAAGAACAAAATGGCCACCGCACTGAGAAGAAGACAAAATGGCTGCCAGGTAAAAGAAACTTTTTTTCTTTTACCGGCGTATAAGGCGACCCCCCAACTTTTGGGAAGCTTTTTTGGGGTTAAAAAGTCGCCTTATATGCCAGAAAATACAGTATCTCTCTTTTGTGGATTTTGGATTTTGTTCAAGGCCAAGACAGCTACTCCTGAATATGTTTTGTAGATAGTATTCCATTATGCTTCAATTACCATTTTTTTAAAAAAATAGTTCAACTCACTAAGTTACTGATCCACTATTTTCTTCCATGACAATTTCCTCTAACTCATTAGATTCCCCAATTAACAATGCAGTAACAATATGCTTTAGCAAATTATGTCACTGGAATTTGTTAAAAGATGCTTTTCCCTCTCCCCATCAGGAAAACAGGAAGGCCTGCTACCTCAGACTACAAACTGGAAGAAATGTACCACATTACTGTTGTTAGGCAGCATAATCTGATTTCTTTGGTAAGGTAGTGGCAAGGGCAGATGAGGTGAGAGAGAACTTACTAGACCCTAAATCAGAACAGAAGACCTGAATTTGTTGGTTAGCAGGAGAACAAGGACTTCAAGCAGCCAGGTCCTTTTCAGAATATCAGGTCTTTTAGACTGCAAAGCTGGTGTCCTATCTCCAGGCCCAAATGGAAGGAAGATGATTGGAGTCTTTCAGGGGGGATGTTGCAGTTCGTTGTAATATACATTGTTTCTTCCCATTAACCAACAGTAATATTCTGTACTGGTTTCTAGTGTGTATTATGGTATAATATACAATCTAGTAGAGTATTACTTGGGGTGAGCAGCAATGAATTGCTTTAGTAATGTTGCTCACAAGATGCCACGTACTTGGTTAAGTATGTGAAAAGTCTTCCTCATAACCATCCCCCATTTCTCTTGGCTTTTCCCTTCTTCCTTCCTCTCTTCCCATTCTGCTTTTTACCTACCCCACCCCCTTTTAGTTACGCAGTTAAAGTAAAATGGGTTAATGATACCTGATCATGGAAACTTAAGATGTCATTAACTGTATTTGGAATCTCCGGTTTCTGCAAATCATACTCTCTAGCACTGACATTTATAGACTTCTTCACTGAAAGTGGGGAGGTAAAAAGAATGCAGTGACTTAGTTGTGCAGAAAACTGTTCTGCATCTCCTCAGAGACTGACAACAATTTTCAGGTTAAGAATTCTCCACTCCTAATTCATGGACTGATCTTTGTAGCTATCCATTATTGCTGTAATTATGATGGATCAGTGACTTCTAAATGAAATAATTTCTTATTATCTTTAAACAAACAAGGCATTTCAAAAGTGAGTGAACTATATATCATGTTATGGATGGAAAGAAAAGCACATTGCTTACCTGTAACTGTGGTTCTTCAAGTGATCATCTATGCATTATCACATATGGAATTCTATACACCTGAGCACACTACCTTCAGAAACTTCTAGAGCTAGATCTCTTCAGCAAAGCACACACACACACACCACATTATTCAGTACTGATAAGCGGTATAGAAATGTACTTGCTATTACTATTGTTCCTGGTCACAAGAGTGGCCAGCAACCAAAGAAGATCACTCAAAGAACCGCAGTAACAGGGAAGCATCTTGCTTTTCTTCTTCATGGTTACTGCGACTCACACATATGGGAGATTAGCAAGATATAAACGCCTGAATGGAAGGTGAGACTATTCTCATGACAACTGAAGCACAGGCAAACTAAAAGAAATAGTCTCTGGCCTGAACATCACGTCTACAGTGCTTTACAAAAGTAAGTGGCTGAACCCAAGTAGATCCTTCACAGATGGTCTGTATGGACATGCCAGCCAAGAATGCAGATGGAGACAGCCCTCATGGAATGAGAACAGATAAAAGAAGTTCTTAATTTTCTGCCACTCCGATAGACTAACGAGATGTAGCAGCCACCCACTTGGAAATGTGCTGTAAGGAAGCTTGACAACCTTGTCTATGAAGCAGACAAAAAGACTAGCAGATTTTCTGAAGTGTTTTGTCCAATCAGTGGAGAAGGTGAGGGTACGTCTGACATTTAGCATGTGCCAAGTGCATTCGTCAACCATGTGTGAGTTCAGGAAGGTTAGAAGTGAAAGTTGCTGAGACAAATAAATGGAGGAAGCCACTTTCATAAAAGATCATGACACCTGGGAACAGAACCATCTTGTCTTTGTGGATTTGGAGGAATGGAGGGTCCCTCCTCAAAGCGGCCAGCTTGTTTGCCCTCCTGGCAGAGATGATAACCACAAGGAAGACAGTCTTCCACATGAGGGGCTGCTAGCCACACAAGACAAGAGGTTCCAAAGGATGCCACATTAGCAGGGAGAGAACCAGCTGTAAGTTCCAGGCAAGGGTGATGCGAGTTTGAGGAGGTGTTAACAAAGCCTTTCTGTTCACCAAGCAAATGAAGCACTTTGAATAGCTGTCCATCTAAGAAATCCTCTTTCCACAGCAGACACACCTCCTAAATTATGGAGTAGATGTCAAAAGCAGAAAGTGTCAAGGAAAAACAAGCTGAAATGGCAAATGCACAAAGTCCCCTATGATATGATCATGATGAGAGAGAACTGAAGTGGTTTGAGTGGGAATTGTACTAAGCATCTGCGGTCTGTGCGAGCACAGAGAAGCCCATATGTGTGAGTCACAGAGACCACAAAGAATAGAAGAGTAACAAACTGATGAGCAGATGAGCCACAAGGGTCCAAAACACACTGCAGATATAATCCAGGTTGAAACTGCTTTAACTGCTCTGGCTCAGTGCTAAGGAATCCTGGGAACTGTTGTTTTGTGAGACATTTAGCCTTCTCTGTTAGAGAGCTCTGGTGCCACAATAAACTACAATTCCAGGATTCTCTAGCACTGAACCAGGGCAGTTAAAGTAGCCTCAAACTGGATTGTTTCTGGGGTGTGTTTTGGAGGAAACTGAGCGAAGAAGTTGAAAGATGACATTTCATGCTTTCAGAGAGCCTTTCCCAGCCAGAGTGTTCTCAGGTGTGTTGCATTCTCACCATTCCCAGGCAGCAACTATGAGCTTGTAGTCCATGTGTGTAAAATTTCTAAGTCAGGGGAAAGCACAGTAACAGCTTCCATGACATTCTCTGTAAATCCCACAGCCTGGCTCATCACTAATCAACAGGTAAATTAGTAGTAACTTAACTAATTTAATTATTTCAATAATTAGTGTTTATGGTAGTGTAATAAATTCCCAGTTTCCAACATTTAACATTACTGAATTAATATTCAAACCTAACATTCCAAGCACTGGTCTTTTTATATGAAGCCAAGGTAAATAGAGTTTAGAGGTTAACAGGGTTACTTATTGTTTTGCTTTATTTCTATGTCAAGAATCAATTTCTTGCCTGGATACTGAGATAATGGTAATTTGAAACTACTTCATTCAACTGTTTGCAATCCTATGGCTGATGTGGCAGCATCCCAAAGGTCATATGTTAAATCAGATTCTGGATCCCTCCCCCTTTTTACCGCTGTGGAAACATCTGTAGCTCTTTCCTTCCAACGTCAGAATCCTCATGTCAAGAGACATTAATAGTGGGCAGACTGGAGTTGTGGCAAGGACAGATCTGGAGAGACTGTGGATTCACAGCATCTACAGCCCTCTCGGATTTTTATTTTATCATACCTCTAACACAAGGGAAAGTTTAAACCAGCCCAGGAGCCATTCTAAATGTTTCTCTGCCATTGTGATGCATTTTATTTTTAAACAGAAGAAAAGAAGCATTAAATGGTATTCCTTTCTGCAGGTCTTAGGAAATGTTACAGGAACAGAAATGTCATGGAACTGAACTGAACCTCTGGCCAGTCATCACCCAATCCATCTTTCTCACAGTCACACACTCTCAGCCCCCCCCCTTTATGTCACCCTGGGTTGGGGATGCTGCTGTGGAGGCTGTGGTAGCTAAAAGGGCATATTCGGGTCTCTCCTTTGCCACAGGAGCAGAGGTCTCATTGTGAGGCTTCTGCCACCATGACAAAGCCAGGAGGAGCACAGCAGGAGGAGCACCCTACCAGGTGTCACTACTCTTCCGGGGATGTCACCCATTGCAGGCTGCACTCTCTGCACACACACCCAGTGATGCCACTGCTTCCTCATAAGGTACTCTTACAGGAGCAAGTCCATCATTTGATCCAACTTTGGCTTGGATCAAACGCTTCAAGGCGACCTTAATCATCTTAAGGCCAAAAGCATACTCATTTGTGGGTAGTAACAGCATCTATACTCAGTTTTCACAATGAGGCACTTCTTTGCTATATGCTATTTAGTCAGATGATTAGCTATGATCTGCCATATCATTTTTTTAAAAAAAAAATCTGACCACCTCTAGTGTCTGCCATGGAAAGATGGAATTAATTTTTTCCTGAGAAAGAAGTAAAATTATCAAAAATACAAAAATGAAAAAGGAAAATACTCAGTTTTTTCTGAGATAAAAATTAAATATATTTAAATGATGAAGGATTGATTCTGATAATGCTGTACCTATGTATGTCTCATATAGACACTATTCCTAAACTGTATTTCACTGAGGTCTTCTTTCCCAGCTTCAGGGATTAAAATATAGAGTTATTTGTTTTTGAGTGCCTTCAAGTTGTTTCCGACTTATGGCAACTCTAAGATAAACCTATCATGGATTTTCTGGGCTGAGAGTGTGTGACTCACCCAAGGTCACCCAGTAGGTTTCCATGGCTGAGCAAAGAATCGAACCCTGGTCTCCAGAGTCATAGTCCAAGACTCAAAGCACTACACAAAGCTGATTCTCTATAGTGATATTAGAGATTATAAATACAAAATAGTAAATCTTATATATTGTATAGTTTATCTGTTCCAAAGGAAAACTACTGTATATAGGATGCTGTGATTTTAAGTAAAAAACAGTTTTAAAAGAAAGAGTTCTGAAGTCCCCACTTAAATCTACAGCAACTAGAGCACTATAAGAGAAATCTCCCAAGAAATCTCAAAGTACTAGATGTAGAATGCAGTTCTACTTCAATACGTAAATTAACTCATGTTTAGAAACAAAATGCCACCTTCAAATATAATCAATTTAGATTAATGAAAAGTCAATTTGAAATCTATCCTGGAGCGCTCCTGCATAGTCTCGATTCTTTTCAATTGAATTTATTCAAAGTTAATGAGTGAATGAATGGGATATTATCAGTCCTACTTTTACATATTCTAAAAGAAGTGAGGGAATAGAAGAATGGGTTAAGTGTTTAGATTTTGAAGGGCCACATCCCATATTACATTTTCCTACTTTTAGACCTATACCTCTGTAAGAGAGAATGTGGGAATGGCTGTATAGTAATAATAATAATAATAATAATAATAATAATAATAATAATAATATTTATACCCCGCTCCTCTGAGAACAATCGGGGCGGCTGACAGGTTAAAAGTACACTACATCCCAATCCCATCCCTACCCCATCCCTATGCCCTTAAAAGAATATTAAATCAGATAAAATTAAAAACCAATAGAATAAAAATACAGCAATTAGCTGCAACAATATTAGTGGAGGAAAAGAACAGAAAACGGCGACTTTATGCCACTTTACATGAGACTCTAAAAGGAGTCTCTAGGAAGAGTTCCCGGAAAATTCCTGAGGCCGGGATAAACTATCCTGGAAAGGCCTGCCGGAAGAGATCCGTCTTGACAGCTTTTTTAAAGCTGTCTAAAGATGTCAATTGGCAGATCTCGTCCGGCAGGCCGTTCCACAGTCTGGGGGTGACAACAGAAAAAGCCCTCTGGGAGGTAGTCGAAAGCCTAGATCAGGGGTCGGCAACCTACGGCCTGCCAAAATGCCAACATTTTGTTTGCCAAAATAGTGGCCACAACTTGTTTGCGCATGCAGTACTCCTGCGCATGTGTGAACGAGCCGTGGCTGCCATTTTGGAAAACAAAATGGCAGCTGCGACTCGGCACATGCGCAAACGAGTCGTGGCCACCATTTTGTTTTTCAAAATGGTGGCCGTGGCTCGTTCGCGCATGCACAGGAGTACTGCGCATGTGCAAACGAGTCACGGCCGCCATTTTGGAAAACAAAATGGCGGCCGTGATGCACGCAGCGGCGGCAGCAGCGTGCATGGCAGCAGCGGCGCACCATTCCGCCCCCCTCCCCGGCCCGGCAGAAGACCTGGGGACCAGCAACCGGCCCCAGGTAGGAGAATATTGCCGACCCCTGGCCTAGATCTTTGTGGCTGCAACAGATTCCTCCCAGAGGACCGGAGTATGCATATTTTTCATACAGGTCAGGATGCTGCTACTCATACCCACTTACCACTGCATTTGGAACCAAACTTCTACATCACCAACATGGCTATTTCAGTATCATACACTGCACACACCCATGCACAGACGATGAGAATCAATTCTACCTGTATTTCTGAAGTATTTCTGAAGAACTATGCCACTTGGTAAGTAACTGATAATCAAGAAGAAAGTGCAAAATGGGGGGGGGGGGGGGAGTGATGATGATGATGATCATCATCATCATCATTTTCTCTCTCTCTCCTGCATTTTTCCCAAATTAGGACTCGAAGTGGATTACAAGAATTTAAAAAATACAGTTAAATATCCACAAAATACAAAAGTTAAAACACAATTGAACAATCAGAAAAAAATGAAATCAGGTTAAAACAAATATTATTAATAAACACACACCAGCACAACAATTAGCAATGTCTAGCACATTGTGTAAGATGAGCCATACATTCTCATCTGTCATCAAATGCTGTTGAAATAGAAGTCTGTGCTTCTCCATAGAAAGAAGGTATTGAGAGTGCCAGTCTAACTTCTCTGGGAATGGAGTTTCAGAGCCTGGGGGCAGCCACTGAGAAGGCCCTCTCCTGTGTTTCTCCAGATGAATTTGTGAGGGTGGTGGGACAGAGAGAAAGACCTTCCCAAAAGACCTCAGATCACAGGCTGGTTCGTAAGGGAAAATAAGGTCCTTCAAATAACCTGGACCTGAGCAGTGTAGGGTTTTAAAGATCATAACCAGCCCTTCGAATTGTGCCTGGAAAGGGACTGGCAGCCAGTGGAGCTGTTGCAACAAGCGAATTATATGCTCCTTGTAGTCAGTGCCATTAGTAATCTGGCTGCAGCTCTTTGGACCAGTTGAACTTTGCAAACACTCTTCAAAGGCAGTTATACATAGACATAGACGGCATCATAGTAATCCAACCAGGATGTAAGTAGGGGTTGTGTCACCATGCCCAGATCTACCATCTCTAGGAATGGGTGCAGCTGGTGCACAAGCTTTAAGTGTGTAAATGCACGCCTAGCCATCACAGAAACCTGGGCTTCCAGGCTCAGAGTTGAATCTAGGAACACTGCATCTTCAGGATGAGTGTAACCTCCAGCACAGGCTAAATCCCTGAATTTGACTGACCAGGAGCACCTCCATTTTGTCTGGATACTGGTGATAATATGCAGACATCATGATAGCACACTGACAGATATATCAATGAATTTGTCCAATTCACTTTTAAAGCTGCTAATATTGATGGTCATCATTATACCTTACAGAAGTAAACTTCATGTTTAACTATGCACTGTGTTAAGAATCATTTTTCTCATCCTGAATTTTGCACCATTCAGCTTAACTGGTTCTATTATCATGAGAAAAACTTTCCCTTATCCTTTTCCATGCTATGCAAAGTTTAGACACCTTTGTCACACCACATTTACTTGCTATTTTTAAAAAACTTAAAAGTATTGAACATTGTAACCCTTATAGCAATAACAAGTACATTTCTATACTGCTTATAAGTGCACTTAAGCATTCCCTAAGTGGTTTACAATGCATGAGCTAATTGCCCCAACAAGCTGGGTACTCATTTTAGCGACCTACAGAAGGATGAAAGGCTATGTGGACCCTGGAGCCCTGCCTGAGATCAAACTCAACCTTGTGGCTTTGAATGGTGGGAGTATACCATTGAGCCACCACAGCTCAATAGTAGTTGGGATTTCCAGACAGGAAGAGGTCAGTGGCACCTGGCCCAGAGCACCTCCTCCTGACTTCTCTGCAGCTCCTCCACCCATCCCACACCAGCAATCCGCTCACTCAGGGGATCCAAAGTTTCCGACCTGATTTGAAGCAAACAGGGACTTGGTTTACTCTGGAGAATCACCCTAGAGCAGGGGTAGGCAACCTTTCCCCTTTAAGGGCCGAGGGACTTCAGCTCCCAGAATCCCAGGAGCTATTGGCCAACATGGGACTATTGGCCAACATGGCTGAGGCTTCTGGGAGCTGAAGTCCCTCGGCCCTTAAAGGGGAAAGGTTGCCTACCCCTGCCCTAGAGTGTGGATTGGACCTGTGTTTCACGCATTTCAGCACCAAGCATCATTATTTTCCTCCATGTGGACACAGCTGATGATGCTTTGTTTTGTTTTCCTTAAAAAGTTATTTCTATAGTTCTCCCAGCCCTGGCTAAAAATTAAACATGAGATGAATAAATGATTTAAATGGCTGAGATGCTCTCTCTCTCTCTCTCTCTCACACACACACACACACACACACACACACAAACAGGCAAGCCCTTGGGTTTGAAAATGCCCAATGAGAATTTTCACTTTGAAGACAAGTAAACCATATACCACAAACTGCATTTGAATTTCTTTTCCATTCCAAATATTATTTTACTGGGAAACATTGTGAGGGAGGAACTGTGTTTTGGGAAACAATAAACTCAAATGCTCTTAGGTGTACTGAATTAGTTTTTGAACCATTTGGATATAATCAAAACATGTCTTCATGTTTTAAATATACTGTTTATTCACATCAGTCATTAGTTATTAACAATGTAATAAAATTGCCCAAGGCTATACTTTCCAAGGGCATGAAATTAGGGGCTTCTGAAATCTAATTGCAGCTTGAGATTGTTCTCAAAAAGCACTTCTGACATTGTTTGTCAGGCTACGCAGTTTTCAAAAGTTCTTTATAATGGCTTCCCACAAACACACAAATGAGCATAAAAGAAATTTTAAGCACAGATCTATAGTCAGTCAAACTTAGCAAAGCTTCAGTATTTCAAACAAAAGGCTACAACTATCTTCTTCTTTAATTTTGATAAACTCTTGAAATAGGGCCACCAACCGCATGCCAAATTCACTCAGTATTTCATGTTTACCAATCTAATGCCACTTTAACTCTCATGGCTCCATCTTGTGGAATGTGGGATTTGTAGTTTGGTTAGGTACTTACAATTTTCCACTAGCTCAGGCTTCACAGGCCCTGTACTACAGCATTAGAGTGTGAGTTTGGTCTAGTCACCATTTTGGCAATATACAGTCAAAAAAGATCTTTTAGGTGGGTCAATAGCAATAGCAAGTACATTTCTATACTGCTTATCAGTGCACTTAAGCAGTCCCTAAGAGTTTACAATGCATAAGTTAATTGCTCTCAACAAGCTGGGTACTCGTTTTTACGACCTATGGAAGGATACAAGGCTGAGTGGACCCTGGAGCCCTGCTTGGGATTGAACTCACAACTTTGTGGTGGTGAGAGGCTGCAGTATCGGCATTTAATCACTGTACCACCAGGGCTCTCTCTCAAGGGTGAGAGCTCTTGGGGGCATGAATGACATTTTTACACTCTTAAAATATAAGTTGGCGCTGTTTTCCGGCAAATAAAATCACACACACCACCTAGAATCCCATGACAGTTAAAGTGATATTCAACTGCTAAAACTGTGTGGGGCTGATTTGCTCTATATTTCTATCAAGCTATAAAGATTATTTGAGATAGACCTTTCAGGACATAAAAGTGACAGGTGGGGATCATGTGGGCTGCATTTTTCCCAACTCCTTTAAAACTTCAACAAAAGCAAGGCAAGGTGGATTTGGGAAGTTGTATAACAAGAATGTTTAGTTATTTTATATTACAGGTTGAGTCTGGAGTGAAACATATGGGTCGAGTAAAGCAGTTTCAAACCACTTTGGAAGGTGGGGTTTTTAGATGACACATGCCTCCAAAGCAGACAGAAACTGGATTGAAGCTGTGCTCCGGGGCTAAAAACTGAAACAAAAAGAACCCAGGATATTCCAACTTAGCCCTTCAACCCTGCATGCCAACCCTAACACTAACCCTAATGCTGCATATAAACACATAGTTGCAGGTGTGCATTAAAAAAGGATGGAGCCAGCATACCCAAGCAATTGGGGTGGTAATGGAAAAAAGTGAAAGTGTGACACCTTCAATGGATGTAATTACAACATACACAAACCAGTCCAAGAGGGGGCACGGGGGTGAAGGGGGCATGTACAGGAGGCCATCATTGTGCTTTGACAGTGTTTTGCTGGGCACACTGATGCTCTAATGCCTCGTATTGGTGGCGGATCACAGGTGTGAATGTGTGGCCATTGAAAGGGGCGGTCATCCAGTGGGATGGAACATAGACAGCAGGCAGTGGCCGGAGGTGTGTTTGTGCAATGTATTTCTGCATGGATGGTGGGGTGGCAACAACAAAGAAAAAATACCCAGCAGCTCAGCTTGATGCTGCGCCATGTAGTTGGTTGCCTTGGGAGTGGCCCATGCAGTCAGTGGGGTTTTGAAACACTTACGGAAAAAGCAGATTCAAGCCACTTTTTCCTGCCCATCTGTTTTGCCCCTCTCCCTTATCTGGGACTCTAAAATTCAAAAACCAAAACTTTTTTCATGGGTGGCTGAGATAATGGCACCTTTGCTTGCCAATGTACACAAACTTTGTTTTATGCACAAAATTATTTGATTATTTTAAATATTGTATAGAATTATCTTCAGGTGTAAATGAAACAGAAATGAATTCTGTGGTCAGACTTGGGTCCCATCCCCAAGGTATCTCATTCTATATGTATATGCAAATACAAGTATTCCAAAATCAAAAAAAGAAAAATTCAAAATCCAAAACAAGACTTCTCACTGGTGGTGCCATTCCTTTGGAGGTCCTTTGGAACTCAATTCCCAAAGAAGGCAATCTTGATGTTCGTTGCTCTTCCCAAAGGGTAAGCTGCATCACAAATTCAGTGTGTTAAACACCAAGTTCTTTTTGTTTAGGAATGATGGGCATCATATTTCAACATATCTAGAGAGTAATATGTTGGGCCAGGCTGCCACAGGAGAGTGGTAAAAGCTGATCCATTCAAGAAGGGTTTTCCCCCTTCTATTATGGAATGGCTTATAGCTGAAATTGTGCTGATTTTCTGGTTCTCTGCAATTTACTGCTGATATTTGATGTACGCTGTAACATCTGAAGTGTATTTTTGTAGTACTATTTTTCAAGCCACCTGAGGAGGTATGCTGGATAAACGGAAAATAAATGAAATAAAACTCTTTCTGAAGCAGAGAATAGTAGCAAAATTTAACACTAATAGCAGAACAACAAAAATAAATGTGATCCATTTGTTAAATGGAAAGTAGTTTTTCTCTATGTTATGGAAAGGTAACATACATGAATTACATTTTTTAAAATGTCAGAAGATCACTGCAGTAACAAAATGAAACATGTCATACAAAACCCTAAATATTCTCTATCCATTCAGTCCTTTCAGTATTAACTATGAGAATGAAACCTGATACCATACATTCAATTTCACAAGATGTGTGCTGAATGATTCAGAAGTTTCAAGACAAACAAGAGAAAGCTGTTTCATCAGAAAGCAAAACTTATAGAAACTACAGCTGCTTTAACAAAGTAGGGGCCAAATTATAATAGGCCATACTCTTCCATCCCAGTTTGCACCATCCTAGATAAACTGGCATTTTTGCATATCATCAGGATGCTTTCTAACTCATGGACAACACATTCCAAACAATGAGCTCAAAGGAACCATGTTACAAACATCAACATGACAGAGTGGTCAGTTAACTGCTATATGAAGATCACTCAGTACAGGATTTCAGTTGAACCTGGAAATAACTCCAGAAACTGTTTTGAACACAAGGTTTGAATATTGGAATGGATGGCCCAGACAGGACAGGAACACTTTCTAAGCTTATGAATGCCTTTCCCACACCATTATCATGTCATCATACATTATGTCATTAAGGGTTACTGTTGGTTCCTTCCTTTCCATTAAGTAACATGAAAATTTTAAAATGTGGTTTATTAAAATTATTCTGTGGCTTCAAATTGTTATTCAAATCATGTTTGTTAGCTATCTTGAAGCCAGGGGTGGGGCTATGGGGTGGGCAAAATGCCCTCCTTGAAATTTTCCTTCAATCTCTGAATTTCTAGCATTGTAGTAACTTAAGTCACCTCTTTGTAGGTGACAGACATAGAGCAAACTGGGATGGAAGAGTATGCCCTATTAGAATTTGGATCTTATTTTGTAAAAGCAGTTGTATTTTCTACAAGTTTTGCTTTCTGGTCTCTGGTTTGTCTTGAAATCATCTGAATCATTCAGCACACATCCTGTGAAACTGGATTCAGATATACAGTGCAAGCATTCAAAGAAAAGGAGTAGGCCAAGTTACCAAGGAAATACAAACACAACAAATAAAAAAGTTCTAAGTGTGAATGGTTTTCAGTGTCTATTATCTGAGATGCCAGAAATTTGGGAAATGAAGGAGATTTTCATTTGAAGGGCAGAATTGATATTAGGGGAAGTAGTAGTAGTAGTAGTTGGTGTTGTTGTTATTATTTCTTAAGTACCTCTCCCCATGGATTGAGGCGGGGGACAACAACAATTAACAAACAATCATTTAAAACACATCAGTTTAAAACACACATCAATTTAAAAAGACAAATAAGATATACACATATTAAAACAATCTACATTTAAAATCCATCATTTAAAATTCACAATTTAAAAATCATCTGGATAAGCCTGCCAGAAGAGATTGTTTGTTAATACTCCTAAACTCAGACAGCATATTTAACTGTCGAATCTCTTCCAGCAGGTCAATCCACAGTCTAGGGGCAGCTGAAGAAAAAATCCTATGGCTGACAGTTGCCAACCTAGTCTTGGCTGACTTGAGTAAAGAGGACCTGAGCGTACGGGACAGATTATATGGGAGGAAGCAATCCTGTAGATAACCTGGGCCCAAACCATGTAGGGCTTTAAAGTAATAACCAGTACTATGTACCTCGCCCAGAAACTAACTGGCAGCCAGTAGAGCAATTTTAATATTGGTATAATGTGATCTCTCCTGGATGCCCCAGTAAGCAATCTTGATGCTGTGTTTTGAACAAATTGAAGTTTCAAAATTTAGTAAAGAGGTTGCCCAATGTACAGCGCATTGCAGAAGTTCAACCTTGAGGTTACCAGTGTGTGCATTACCATCTTTAGGCAATGTATTCATTTTGCCTCCTCCCATAGCTATACCCCTGCTTTAGAGCACTATTTTTAAGAAGAAAGGCAAGATAACAATACAATCAGTCAATCAATTAATCACAGTGTATAGCCCTTATATTTAGCAAGAGTACACAGGACTTTCAAGAAGACAACATGGCTTCCTGTCAGGCTTCCACCATAGCTCCATGAGAAACAAACCTAGCTGGCACCTAATTAAAGAAATCACATGCCAGCTGAGTTTTTCCTCCCTTCATTTCATCAAGGGGAGACCAGTAATTTGATCCCATACAAAAGAAACTGGAGATTCATCAACACACACCTGATTATAATGCAAAATAATTTAGCTCATGCCTGGTCACAGCTTTGGAAAAGTTACGTTTGGGGTTATAATTTCCAGAAGTGTTCATCCAGCTATACTAATCAGAAGATTCTGGTAGCTGTAATCCAAAATGTAATTTTCCCAGACTCTGTATCTGGGCATATGCCTTAAAAACTGTGGTTCTCTTGCAAAATGGCTTTCACGAGAAAGCATGTTAATGCCTGGTCAGTTATCAGAAACTGGCCTTAAGAAACACAGCAGTTATATTGGTACAGTCAACTGAATTACAAAACCTAAATGTATGAATTAATCAAGAGCAATCGGCTATGTATTTTATTTTGAAGAGGGGAAAACTGTACAGCTACCAAAGGAATCATTAGTCACACATTTAACACTGGTTCCTTGTGAATTTGTACATATGGAAAACAAGCAATGGCAATAAAGAACAAAAGTGACAAAAGAGTTATATTGCCCTCATCTTTTCTCCTATTAAAAGATTAAACACTTGGCCGTGTGTAAACTATTCTTCATTCAGGAAAGAAAAGCAAATAATCACACAGTTGTTTTGTTAAGGAACT
Organism: Phrynosoma blainvillii; assembly: GCA_026167975.1. NCBI lineage: Eukaryota > Metazoa > Chordata > Lepidosauria > Squamata > Phrynosomatidae > Phrynosoma > Phrynosoma blainvillii. Next base: position 358,021,668 of record JANUYF010000001.1, read on the forward strand.
TTCCCAAACAGAATCAAGGTTTGATCAGACATTTTTGAAAGTACTTCCTTTCACTGAAATGGCGCCAGGCACATAACTATACTGTCCTTACACATAAAGAAAAGTGAAGCACAGAAAATTTAAACCTATCAGTGAAGCTGAAGCTCAGAAGGCCAAATTGGAGCTTCTTGCGTAATGCATTTGTTCCTTCTTTGAAATGCACTTGACGAGAGAAGGAACATGACACTCTTCCCCCTCCCCCTCCATCTTCCAGCTTCCTTGTCCCAAACAACCCATCTGATACGTAATAACCTTACCTGTGACATGACTCAAAGAAATAAATCCTCAAAATTAGTCAGTTCCTAGCAGAGCCAGCACAAAAAGGCAAAAAGGTATTCATATTTTTTAAAAAAGAAACTTTCCAGGGACTGTACTGACTTCCAGCGGCAAACGCAGAACAATGAACCCAAGCCAGGTTGTCTAGCAGCCCAGCCTCCTCTCTCCCCTGCCAATCACACAACACACCAAAGCCAAGAGATATGTAGGACTAGAAGAAAAAAGACTGGGGGGAAAGTGTAGTCCTTCTCAATGGAATTACCAAGGGACTCTAGGTAGAGTATTGTCTTTGGAAATGGATAAAATGGAGCCAGAAAGTGCAAAGAGAAACAACTACCTGTTGTTTCTAGCATGTCTAAAATCAAAAAAGGAGAAATAAAAGATGGTGTACTTTTAGGTACTGAACTTTATCTTAAGGCACCTTAATACAAATCAGGAGGAGGGGGCTTGCTTGTGACATGATAAAGGCCCAGATCCTAGGCCCAATTTAAGCATGATCAACAGAATCCAGAAGTTACATGTGAAATATCCACACATCTAGCATATGCTTTAAATTATGCCTCCAGGTACTATATATGTTGTGTCAGAACACAAGGGATTATGAAGTGCTAGAATGATATTCTTAACATTTCACACCTAGTGTAAAACCCTCAGATTAAATAAGACAACTGAAGGCACACAGGTTAAGTTCTTCTCAAGCAGCTCACAGAAGCAGCCTATTCTGCAGGGAGGAGAGACTTTTTTAATGCAAGGAATGATTATAAATATGATTTTCCCCATCCGTAACCTGAAGTGACCCAATCCATTCTATCATCTCAGCAACATTCTGCATCAGCAGGCATTTCCAAAAACATTTTGAAGGCAGTATAGAGCATAATATTGTAGTCCTAACAGGATGTAACTAAGGCATGCATCAGATTAAGCTTCCTCAGGAGTGGGCATAACTGGAACACAAACCTTAACTGTCCAAACATTATCCTGGCCACTATCAAAGATTGGGCATCCAGATTCTGCCATGGTTAGTCCCAAATCCCATTGGAATCATAGAGTTGGAAGAGCTAATGGAGCCGTTCCAGTCCAATCAGGACTGCCATTCAGGAACACACAATCAAAGCACACCCAACAGATGGCCATCCAGGCTCTATTTAAAAACCTCCAAAGAAAGAGACTGCACCACTCTCTGAGGCAGCATATTCCACTGTCAAACAGCTCTGACTGTCCTGGTGGCGCAGTGGTTAAATGCCTGTACTGCAGCCACTCACTCATAGACCACAAGGTTGCGAGTTCAATACTAGCCAGGGCTCAGGCTAGACTCAGGCCTGCATCCTTCTGAGGTCGCTAAAATGAGTACCCAGCTGTTGGGGGGCAATGAGCTTACAGTTGTAAACCGCTTAGACATCTCATAGCGCGATATGAAGTGGTATATAAATGAAGTTGCTTTGAGATTTAGGTGGAATCTTTTCCAGATAATGGAAAGGAAGTAAGGAATTATTGTAGAAGGAGAAAGAAAGTGTTTGAAGGTAAGAGTATGTGAATTGATGGTGAGTGAAGGGAACTAGATATTAGATAAGGGTAAGAAAGAGAGAGAAATAGGAAAGTAACAAGAAAGTTAGAAAAATAGGAAGGAAGAGGATAAGAAAGGAAGGAAAGAGAAAAAAGAAAGTTATGGAAAGTTTAAGTTAAGGAAGCAAAATCTACAGACAACAGAAGAGGGAGAAAGGATGGTTAAAGTGGAATGTTTTTGGAGGGGAAGAATAGATGAATGCTATCATTGCCAAATACACTAAATGACAAGATACGTTTGCAAAACAACATAGATAGAGGTATGCAAGTTAGTAAATATGTAATTGTATAAAGTTGTGATTGTATGATTGGGATATTGTTTTAAATGTTTAAAATGTTTAATAAAATATTTTCTAATTTTTTTTAAAAAAATCCATCTCATCCAGGAACCATTACAGCTGAGACAACAAAAAATAGTTCAGCATGTTGTCCAAGGCTTGAATCTTAGCAACAGGCTGGAAATTTTTCAATATGGTAGAATTCAGAAAATTAACAGCCTTTGTTTTTTATTTATTTTTTTAAAAAACACTTTGCTTCATATTTTTAAAGTAGATAAAGCTAACTAACTAAAATTGCTACTTTTATTTTGAAGACAAAGCAACCGTACACCCTAATCTAAAATGCCCTTCCAATCTTGCTTGAAGGCCAGCATATTTTTGCTGACGCGTCCTTTCTCGGCTACTATTTTCCCCTGAAATTGTTGTTTGCAACCTCGCTCTCTCACTTCCACATACACAAATAATTCTTTAATACCAGAATAAATTACAACAAAGAAGAAGCTTCTTAGTTTTCACCTGATAGCAGAAATTTATTCCAGTTAATGGGGATGGCCCTCATGAGCTACTGATGTGTTATATACAGTAAGCTTCTTCCCTGGAAAAAATGCAAAAGGCTTTGAGATCTAGATAGCAAAGTGTGTCGTGTAGCCAGGTTAATCACTGACTAATTTCTGGAAAGTGGAAAGTACTATCAAATCTACTCTTAAATATAACCAAGTGCTAAGTTTGCAACATGTATGGAAAGCATATTCTTCTATTTTACCATTGTGTTGACTTGGCTGTGCTTATTTATTCAGTCATAGCAGGAAGGTGAGGGACTTGCACTTTACTGTGACTGTGTGCTCCAGATATAAGCTCTGGTGAAGTAGAAGACAACAGAAAAAGAGGGGGACTGCACTAAGCAAGTGAATAAATTCAATAAATGAAGCCATAGCCCTGAGTTTGCAAGACCTGAGCTGGGAAGCTGATTGGGCTCTTGGAGGTCTTTCCTTCAGAAACAAACTAATTCCTAAAAAGGAGGAAGGGAGAGGGACGTGGGAAAGTACTGTAATAGCACCTTTAAAACGAATTTTAGCATGAGCTTTCATGGATGCTAATTTTAGCATGAGCTTTCATGGATGCTAATTCCTACAAAACTTAATGTAGTCCTTTAAAACTGGAAATGAAATCAAGATATATAGCAGACCAAAGGCAGGGCAGGGAACATAAGAGGCATGTGAAAATAGAGAGTCACTAATATTTCATCATATGGCTTTGTCGTCTAAACAGTATTATACTTTAACTAAAACATGGACTTTTCTGTTTGCGTATTTACTTTTTTGGTAAGAAACATCAAAGAAAACTGTTGCAATACACTGTATTGATTTTTCTCTCCCCTTCCCCCTGACTCCCAACCTACATAACTGAACAAGGTCAGACAAGGACATAGGAACACCAGCTAAAGATAAGAATAAAAAAACAAACCCAGAAACTGAGCTTATTTCTGTAAAAGAAAACAAACAATGAGAATGATTACATAGCCAGATTAACATATTGAAGCATTTTTACTTATACACATAAATACAGGTAGTAAAGCATACTGCTTGTATATGTATGTATTATTGATATTTAAAGCAGGAAGATTTGTGTACTGTTTTTACAATGGAAACATAACTCTTCTCTTTAAAGACATCTAAGCAACAGGCATTAATTCTTCTTTTGTAATTAATTATATATGCACACATACTGAAGCATAACTCTATTTGCACAAATACCCAAGAGCAACCCATGCTTCTTGTATTAGCAAATAAGTCACACAACAGATGTGTAGAAAATTAACATATGGAAGGAGGAGGTAGATTGCTTCCAGTGGCTCCACCCCACTCCAGAAATTCATCTGAAAGTTTGAAAATAGCTCACACGTGTACAACTACTATACAGGTAGGTTCTGCCCACATAATCAGAGGGGCCAGGTCACCAACTACATGGAGAGCATCTCCAAGCAACAATGTGTATATGTTACAGGTACATGGCTGTATGGACGCCAGGGGGAGGCCAGCACAGTCCCAAACCTCTCTCCATGAGTCCCACAAGTTTACTCTAAATATATTTACTGAGTGAATAAAATTATGTGTATGCATGCAGAATGTTTGAAGGCACATGACACAATTCTGCTCTTTACGATATACTAGTCTGAATATGTACATTGCCTTGGAAAATAAATATAACAATACATGCTTCTTGCACCAAAAGTTAATTAATTGATTAATATAGATTCTCAAATTCATCCCAAAGCAGTATCAACACTCAGCCAATATTAACTTACTTTATTCCATAGGCTTGAAGAACAGTCTACCCATTGCAACCAACAACAAAATACTAAGCCAAAAGTTTCACATACAGACAAAACATAATGCAAACATTGGCAATGAGCAGGTCCCTATGAACAAATGATTGGGAAGTAATGGTACCTACGCTTTAAAGATACGTCTGAGGTCCTTTTATTTCTCTGATTCAGTTCCTTTAAAACAGGGACAGGCAACCTTTTTGAGACCTGGGCCGGTCTCCCGTCGCCCAGGTCTCGGCTGGGCCGAGGGGGGGGGATGGCAGCGCGCGCACCCTCCTCTGCCATGTGCGACCCCCGCACACGCCACCGCCGCGTAGCGCGCGTGGCCACAGCCGCCACAGTGCATGTCGCGGCCGCCATTTTGGAAGTCCAAATCGTGGCCGCGACACGTTTGCGCATGTGCAAGAGTACTGCACATGCGCAAACGCGTCGCGACCACCATTTTGACTTCCAAAATGGCGGCCGCAGCAAGCGCGGCTGAAACTGCGCCCCCGACGGCGGTGAGCGGCGGTGGCGGTGGCGCGCGGCGATGGCGGCGGCAACCTACGGCCTGGGCTGGTAAGTCCGGGGCCCGGGGCCTTAAACGGCCCCCGGGCCGTAAGTTGCCGGTCCCTGCTTTAAAATGATAAACAATGAATACACTAGTGTTACAAACATACTTTAAATGCCTTTATCAAACTCAACTAGTTGTTCCCATAGCTTAGAAAAGATGGGTTGTTTTTTTTACTACAACATATAGTCAACATGTAGTCGGTGAATTCTGGGAACATTTTTCCAAAAGGTAACTTCTGCAAATTCTGACTGCTTCTCAAAAGGTCTGGTTGTTCCTTTAGAGTCCAACAATAACCTTTTCTATTTTCCCCATAAGGCGAGGCTAAAAGCACAACTTGTGGACAGCCAAGCTTCAAGCCTACAAGCTCCTCAGTGCAGAAAAAGCAGGTTTTACTGACACCTCCCCTTATTTGCATAAGAGGGTGGTGTCAGGTTTTATAGTTCAAAAGTAGAATAGACCTCACATAAATGAAGAATAGGAATTATTTATCCCCACTTTTTCTCTTCACATAACTCTCTTTGCAGAGTACCTCCACCCACTAGATCACAAAACTACTAATACTGCAAAAATAGAAAGAATTCTAAGGTGTTGCCACATGACTTCACTGAATATTATAGTCCAGAGCAGGGGTAGGCAACCTTTTTGAGCCGGGGGCCGGGTTGCTGTCCCTCAGACAATTGGGGGGCCAAAGCACCAAAAATAAATAAATAAATAATTTAAAAAATTAATTAAAAAAAAAACACGCATGAACACTCTCTCAGCCCCAGAAAAGCCATGGCAAAACCCCTGTGGAGATTTTGCCAAGAAAACCCCAAGAACAAGTAATAACAACAATAATCAATATCATCATGGCAGGCCGCGACAGCGGGCGGCAGTGGCAGCGGCAGGACCGGCCTGGGGCCAGTCTAAAGGCCTCGGGGGGGGGCGCATCCGGCCCCCGGACCTTAGGTTGCCTACCCCTGGTCTAGAGCAAGTATGGGAGTTGTTTAGCCCTCCAAATGCTGCTGTACTAGAACTCCCAACATTCCTTAACACTGGCTATGCTGGCCAGAGCTGCTGTAGGAGTTGCCATTCAAAATTTGGAGGGCCATAAAATTCTTGAAACTTATGGCTACCCTAGCCACCCACAACTCCTCTTGCCACATCTGGGATATGAAATCAATGGTTTTTTTCATCTGGGATATGAAATCAATGTTTTTGCTGTCCTAGCCCACCAAACACATAGTTTCTCTCTCAAGAATAACAGTAACAAGAGTCCAGTCATATAATATGGAAAAATACAGCGTCCTTTGCCTGCCGTCTCTCAAGAAACCATGAAATTATGAACTGTAAGTTCCTCAAAATAGTGTTTCCCTTTATTAACTTCAAGAACAATAACTTTTCAAGCTAGGTACATTAACATAAAAAATCCACAAAATAGTGACACCTTTATTTGAACAACCAAAATGCATAAAGTACATGTTGCAAGCTTTCAAATATGACCACCCGTGCATATGTTCTCAAGCTAGGGTTCTTATGAAAATCATATTGATTCCTGGAAAGATATATTTTGATTACCTGCTCAGAAATGCCTTTCAAGAAAATAGCAGCTGTTGACCCGATTGACTGGTCCAACATCTCTTGAATCTGAAGTTAAACTTTATGTAATGGTAATCACTTGCTCACTATCCATAAACTCATTATGTTATTGCTTGCCTCCTTTACTTGTAATTTCCGTCTGCTAAAATAAATTTGTAAAATCTCATTGTCAATATTATTATTATTATTATTATTATTATTATTAAAAAATAAGTTCACGCACATGTTCCCTGTTTCTTTCTAACTTCTTTCTTGTTTACACACAGTGGAAAGAAGTGGCAGAGCATTAGGGAGAACAAGACTTCATCAATCAGGATGCCACATTTAAATCCTCCCTGATGTAAATAAATCAATTAAACATTCCTAGCAAGTAAAACACTAATAAACCAGAGGGAAAATAATCTGTCCCTGCACAATCTTCACTCTGCTAGGTTTCTACTTGCAGTAGTTTTTTTCACTGCTAGGGAATATATAAAAATTGTACTTCCAACCTGAAGTCTGAAATGGAATTGTCCACCTTATTCCTTCAGAACAATACCATCTTCTTCACTTCTGCCTTCATTCTGCTACATGTGTAGACTAGAATCTCAGTTTAAGCGGTACAAGCCTTAAAGCCCTGAAAACTTCAAATTCAAGCAAGAAAAATTACAGTCCACATTGAACACAGCCAATAATAAACACTCCTAAGAGCGGAACTTATAGTAAAGAGTAAATAAACAAGGCAAAGCCCAAAACATTTTCCCCTGAGTTTCAACATTCATTATGAGTTCCACTTGAGGGATTTTCCCACTCTTTCCATGAAGATTTATAAGTACAGAGTCTGACCCAGCATAGAATGAGGGGTCAACCTGTCTGCATATTTCCTTGAGAACCCAAGGGGTGGAGTATCAGGATTCAGTGAATTTCTCTTATATCAAATGAACTGATGAATACATTTTCCTTTTGTATGGTATAATGGGTGCCCAGTATAATCAGAATTCTTAGAAACAGCAGTCTCCACCAAATGGCCCACTTTTGTTTCAATCTCAGCAAGCTGTCCATAGAAAACATATACTATGGATAGTCAGAGCATTGATATTTCAACCCAAAACTCACTGAAGCATTCTGGCCCGGCCTAAACCTCAACTCAGTTTTTAAAATATGGATTTGGCTACTAGTTAACGAGAATGATAGCTGCATTAATATATGCAATTAATGGAGCACTGTGACCTGAAAAGATCATGATGTTTTACTGCTCACAGTATTGCCTCTGGCCATGCAGTGAAGCAGAAGGAAGATTTGAAGGAGTGTGTGCTGAACTGCAACTTTCTCTTGTCCTTTGTACTAAGCATAGCTGAATGGAAAAGAAAGCACACACACTCCAACTTCAAGTGCTGTCCCTACATGTTGCTAAACTGGTTGCCATATCTACATCAGGGAAAACCCAAGTTTCTTGACAACAAATGGCAAGCTTTTCTTCCAGCCCTTGACATAGGAGTTTATCACACGGGGGAAATCCCGTGCAGAAACGGGGCTTTAAATTAAACAAAACCCACAAAAGCGGGTGCTTTTTCAGATGACGTCGCTGTTAAAAGGAGGTTAATCCAAACGGAAATTAGACAAAAACTGCTTCTTTTTACTTTCGGAAGATCCCGAAAGTAAAAGAAGCAGTTTTTGTCTAATTTCTGTTTGGATTAACCTCCTTTTAACAGCGCTTTTACTTTTCACACTGGGCAGAAAGAGAGAACTCCCGTTCATTAAAAGCTTCCGCTTTTGCGGGGGTTTTTCCCCCACTTTAAACAGCGATTTTGCATGGGGTTCCCCGTGTGATAAACTCCATAGTGAAGGAACAAAATTGGTATTGGCTCTTAGTATCTTCTGGGAATGTCGTCTCTTATATAAAATGACAAAATCAAGGTTTACATTTTGGATTTTAAAATATCTATTTCCAAGCTGTGGATATCTGAATCCGCGGATGCAGAATCTGGAGGGTCAACTGTAGTAGCACAGTACCAAGACAGAACATATTGGCTTTCATCTATCATTTAAAGTCACAGATCTAAACACAAAGGTCCAAAACACACTGCAGAAATAATCCACTTTGAGACTGCTTCAACTGCCCTGACCTAATGCTAAGGAATTCTGGGAACTGTAGTTTTGTGAGACATTTAGTCTTCTCTGTCAGAGAACTCTGGTGCCACAATAAACTACAATTCCCAAGATTCCCTAGCACTAAGCCAGGGCAGCTAAAGCATTCTCAAACAGGATTATTTCTGCAGTGTGTTTTGGACCAAAGAGTTTGATACCATGGACCCCTGGTATCTATTGGGATTTAATTCGAGGACCTGCCATGAATACCAAAATTTGTGGCTGCTCAATTCCCTTTATATAAACTGGTGTAGTAAAATGGTATAAAATGGCAAAATCAAGGTTTCCTTTTGGGATTTTTAAAATATATATATTCTCAAGCTATGGATGATTGAATTCGTGGATGCACTATCCGTGGAAATGGAGGGCTCCATCCTCTTTCAAGTTTAGCCTTACTTCAAGATGTCCCTCTGAAATTAATGATACGTGAATTGAGCTTGACTGACTAAAGTTCCATTGATCTAGCCTTATGTACTGACTAAGGCTACATCCAAACCATAATTTATTTATTATTTATTAAAATATTTACAACTGCTAATGCTGAAGATTGAACCATTGTTCTTATATAATGTTATTTCTTTTAAAGACACCACCTTGTAAGTCAAAAATGGTTGATACTGTGGGAAGCCAACTTTGGGAACTAAGACTGCCACATTTCCCCTGTTACTTAAAATATTTCTCTGTGATTATAGGAGGGATGGGATTTCAAGTTGATTTGCTGTTTGTAATTTTGTAATGCTGTACGCCGCCCTGATTGCTTGGCAGAGGGGCGGGATATAAATAAAAATTATTATTATTATTATTATTATTATTAATTCAATGGTTTAAGATTTTCCCCAATGCCTTCATGATGTCAAAACCTCAAATTTCCATATGTCACTTGGCTGTTAAAGGTACACGAGGCTTACCAAAAATGAAAAATTGTGAAAAATATGTGGAACATGCCCACCATCTTCTCCTATGCTTACTACCCCCTAAAAGAAGCTGTAAGTCTTGAACAGCAGCATAACAGGAAAAATCCAACAGACAGTGTATGCATCAAAAAAGAGGTACCACACTTCTTCAAGAGGTGCCATCTGCTGTTGAATTTTTCTATAGGACAGTGATGGCGAACATTTTCAGGGATGAGTGCCCAAACTAAAAGGCCTTCCAGCACTGTTACCCAGTGCTGGAGGCAGGACTTCTGACCTCTGGGGGCAAGACTTCCACCCTCTGAGGGCGAGATTTCCACCCTCCGGGAGTGGGATTTCTTCCCCCTGCCCTCCTGGGCCTTCAGCTGCCTCTTAGCTGAAAGCCCGGGGGCGAGGGGGAATAAGAACAGGACATGCCTGATCCTTCTCCTCTCCCAGCATCCTCCCAAGCCTTCACCTGCCTCTTCGGAGACAGGTGAAGACCCGGGAGGGTAGGGGGAAGAGAAGCAGATTCATGCCTGTTCTTGCTCTTCCCTGCCCTCCTGTGTCTTTAACTGTCTCTGGAGAGGGAGCTGAAGCAACGGGAGGATGGAGGAAGAGGAGGAGCAGGTACGTGCCTCTTCCCCACCCTCCTGTCTCTTTGCATGCCCTCCACAGAGACTTCACATGCCAGATATAGGACAGATGCCATAGGTTCACCAACACAGCTATAAGAATTCTAAAGGTAAAGGTAAAGGTATTCCCTGTTGACAAGGGGGCGGTGCTCATCTCCGTTACTAAGCTGAAGAGCCAGCATTGTCAGAGACTACTCTGTGATCATGTGGCCAGCATGACTGCACAGAATGCTGTTTATCTTCCCACCAAAGTGGTACCTATTTATCTACTTGCCCTTTTGTGTCTCTGATTTGCCTGCTGTTTGATTCTTTATTGTTTATTCTATGTTATTTTAAGATTTAGTTGGATTTTAATGGACGTTAGTTTAATACGTTTTTATGGGGGAGGGTGGGAGTTTGGGGTTTTTAGATTGTATTGATGTAATTTTTAACTGTTGTAAGCCGCCCTGATTGTTTTTAACAGAGGGGCGGGGTATAAATAAATTATTATTATTATTATTATTATTATTACTTGCATTTGCATGCTTTCAAACTGCTAGGTTGGCAGAAGCCGGGACTAGTGATGGAAGCTCACCCCATCATGCAGCACCTGGGCCTTGAACTGCCAACCTGCCAATCTTGTAATCAACAGAGTCAGTGTCTTAACCGCTTGAGCCACTAATAGGGCTTATTTCAAGAAGTTAATGAATTGCTGTTTCCAAAACACAGCCAATTGGCAAAGGGCAACTTAGAAGGCAAGGAAATGGAAACAAGGACTGAGGTTTTCTTCTTATTCCACTTTCAGCCTTTCCTAACAGGGAAACTTAGGTTGCAGCCACACTGCACACTTAATGCAGTTTGACACCACTTTAACAGTCATGGCTCCATCCTACAGAACCCTGGGATTTGTAATTTGTTATGTGGCACCAGATCTCTCTGAAAGAGTAGGCTAAGTATCTCACAAAACTACAAATCCCAGAATTCCATAGCATTCAGCCATGACAGTTAAAGCAATGTCAAACTGCATTAATTCTGCAGTGTAGATGCATTCTTGGAAGACAAGGAAGTAGAAGAAACAAGGACTGAGGTTTTCTTCTTCCATTTTTTGACTTTCTTAACAGGTGAGGAAATGTCTATTCAAATATTTATGGATTTTATTTTTAGCCTACACATATCAGTCAGAAATCTCCTGTGTTGTTCTTTCAGGGACTTTAAACACAATTCAGTATCCTTGCTTCTTCCTCCTTCATAAGAAAATGGCAAAGATGTGTGATAAAGAAATAATATGCATAAATCAGAAAATCAGGGTATAAGGTGGGGGGGTTAGATTGTTTAATATAGATTTAGGATTCCTCCCACCGACAAAGCAAGGTCATGCTTTTGGTCGCCTTAATACAGCACATCTTTTGCAGATAAAAGAGACTGGCATCCTCTTGACTAGTATTAAAACCCTGAGATGCCACACACTTGTTTCTTAAAACTTGAAATCGATGGGACTTGACTTGCACAAAGTAAGCCTGTTTTACAGTCCCATCCTCCTGCCACTAATTTCAAGTAACAAGTGTGCAGAAATGTACATAGTTTTAAAAAGGAGGCGCCTATTTTCAAGCAATCCTTTCCCTTCGGTTTTTTATTTCCATTCATTCACACAGGCAGCCCAGGTCAGAACTGTTTTCCGAAACAAAACAGGGGAAGTTAATAACAATCATAAAATCATCATCATCATAAAACAACAACAACAATAACAACAACAACAACATGATTAATAATAACAACAGCAATCCTGCACATATTTGTTGTTGTTGTTGTTGTGTGCCTTCAAGCCTCCAAGTGTCCAACTTACTAAGGGGTTTCTTGGCAAGATTTGATCATTGCCTTCCCCTGAAGCTGAGAGAGTGTGACTTGCCCAAGGTCACCCAGTGGGTGTGGGGGGTATAAAAAGAAAGAAAGAAAGAAAGAAAGAAAGAAAGAAAGAAAGAAAATCTCAGTCAGGCTTACTTCCAAGGCAGGAAAACACACACACACTGAGGGAGGCAGGAGAAAAGGAGTAGGGTAAGGGAATCATGTTCTGGAAAAGGAAAGTGCCTCCACTTTTCTAAAGCCCCAACCAAACCACACCCGAAATGGAAGCATTACAGTAGTGCCTGGAGTGGTGTGGAGAAGGGGAGAGAGGACACACTCGAGTCGAGGCTGTTTCTTACCTGTTAGAGGAGGCAGGCAGGCAGGTAGAGGGCTGCCCTTCCTTCCTTCCTTCCTTCCTTCCTTCCTTCCTTCCTTCCTTGCCTCTCTCCTCCTCTAGCCCAGCCTCAGTCCGGCGGGGCTGCCTCTGCTTACCCCTTCCTTTTGTAATCCGTCATGGCTTGCTTTCCCCACACAAACACACACACAGACACAGCGCAACACTGTTCAAAGTTGGGAGCGTGGGGATATCCGCTCCAAAAGCCTCCTTGCAACTCTTGCAGGGAATGCCCGCCTAGGAAAAGAGAGAGAGAGAAAGCGCCAAAAGGTTCCCTTGCGCGCCCTGCAAATGGATGCAATGTGACAATGGGCGACTGGTGCCTGCCTCCTTCTCCTTCTCCTCCTTCTCCTCCTGCCTGCCTGGCTGCCTGGCTGCCTGGCTGCCCTCCCTGAGGGAAGAAGAGCTCTCTATTCACGCCTCACTTCCAGCAGCTCACCCCAGATAAAGGCAGGCAGAGAGAGAAAAAAGAGAGAGAAAGAGACAGGAGGGCGACTCTGCGGCCCAGGCCAACTAAAGGCAGCGTTTCCTGAGGGCACAGAGGACAAGACAAAGCCACTAGCCTTCTTCCCTTCGTGTATATCCATAGGGTGACCAGGGGCCCTAACCTCAAGGGAGGACAAGGCTCTACAAAATGGAAGACATTCGAGGGGGGGGGGAATGCAGGGCATGACCCAAGAATGGGGAGGGTGGCTAGGAAAGAACTAGGAAAGATTCTTCAAATGCCAAGATATACAACTGGACACAAAAGTGAGAATCATACAAGCCATTGCATTCCCTATTCCCAGTTGTGTATGGATGTGAGAGCTGGACAGTTAAGAAAGATGATAGGAAGAAAATCAATGCATTTGAGAGAATGTGGTGCAGGACAAAAGTGTTGAGGATCCCATGGACAGCCAAAATGACAGACAAATGGGTCCTAGAGCAGATCAAGCCAGAAACCTCCCTGGAAGCCAAGATGACCAAACTGAGGCTGTCGTACTTCGGACACATCATGAGAAGAGAGGACTCTTTGGAAAAGACAATAATGCTGGGAAAGGTGAAGGGAAGTAGGAAAAGAGGAAGGCCACATGCTGGATGGATGGACTCTATTAAGGAGGTCACTTTGGGTATTAAGGGGTTGCAGGAATTAAGCAGAGCAGTGGAGGACAGAGGGTCTTGGAGATCTCTCATCCATAGGGTCACCATGATTCGAGAACAACTCGAGGGCAGTTAACAAAAAAAACACCAAAATGACCCAAGAAAATCTCAATACACTCTTATTAGTGTAATAATGTAAATCCACTCCTGAGTTATAATGTAAATGCAAGCTTCTTGGTCATGTTCCAAATCAACTACCTTTTTGGAATTTCTTTTCGACAAAAAGTTGAAATGGAGAAAATGTCCTGGAAAAGGGAGGACCTCTCTGTCACCCTGTATACACGTATCCACAGCTCAAAAATATGCTTCCTCCACAGGAAAGTCCAGTGGGAAGGTTGACATGGAGGCCATTCTAGAAAAAAGGAGGACATGACTAAAGAAAAGCTTAACAAAACAGTCCTATAAATGTAATGCGTTTATGCTTCTTAATCATGCCTCAAATGGAGGACTTTTTGGAATTCCTCCTGGACAAAAGGTTGGACTGGAGGACAGGTCCTGGGAAAAGAGGACCTCTGGTCACCCTGCCCACAACTCAGTTCCTCAACAGGAAAGGTCAGCAGTAAGGAAGGTGGAAGGAGCCTCCTTCATTCATCCATCCTCCATTTCAGGAAAAGGCAGGGTGCTGACTGTAGAACAAATACCAGAGACTATATTGTGGCAACACCTTTATTAGGTCAGCCAAACAGGTTTTCTTTTTTGTTCCTTGTGGGTTGGCTTCATAACAGTCTTAGCCCCATATGGATTTTGGAAAAAGAACAAGGAGTGAAGGAGGCAGTTAGTTAAGTGTGGGGCTGACCCCATTCTGTTTATCTTGGAAGCAGTCTGTGTATTCACAGTACATTTCCTCAGCCATACTATAGAGCAGGCCATTATTTCTAACATACTAGATACCCTCAACTACAAGTCAACCTCATGTCAAGGGCAAGTTTTGGATCCACAATTAGGGATTTTGACATGACCCATGGATAAGTTGAGGGTAAAACTTAGGGATATGTAACAAAGGATGTAAAAGAAGAAGCAGAGGAAAACAATGCCAAAGAACTTGCAGTATTTCAGTAGACATAACTATGTTCACTCTAAAGGCTGGATTTATGAGGAAGTTGTTGTGTGCCTTCAAGGCATTACTGACTTATGGCAACTCTAAGGCAACCATCTCATGGGGTTTTCCTGGCAAGATTTGTTCAGAGGAGGATTGCCATTGCCTTCCTCTGAGGCTGAGAGAGTGTGACTTGTCCAAGGTCACCCGGTCAGTTTCATGACTGAGCTGGGAATTGAACCCTGGATTCCAGAGTTGTAGTCCAACACTTAAACAACTATTCCATGCTGGCTACTGTGGCACATCATGGCCGTGAGATGTGTTTGGGAGGTAGCCAGGCACGGGCAGGGTTAAAAAATACACACATGTCAAAAAGAATAAAAAAGACAAGGCAAAGAAAATGGTGACTACATTAGCAACAATTATAACCTTTAACTTTAATGTGATAACTTTGCCTGATTATAACCTAGAAAAGCAGACAAACATACACAAATGTCTTAGTCAAATCCTTCAGTGCCTTATACCTCTCGGTGTTCCTTTGAGGAAAAGAGATTCCACCTCGACATGAGGAAGAACGTCTTGACAGTAAGAGCTGCTCAACGGTGGAATACACTCCTTCAGAGTGCAGTGGAGTCCCCTTTTTGGAGGTTTTTAAACCGAGGCTGGATGGCCCTCTGTTGGGGGTGCTTTGATTGTGAGTTCCTCCATGGCAGGGAATTGGACTGGATGGCCCTTGTGGTCTCTTCCAACTCTATGATTTTATAGTTCTAAGGGCCTTTGCAGACTGCCAGAAATAGTGCAAATTGAGTCTACTTTAACTGCCCTGACTCAGTGATAGGGAATCATGGGAGCTGTAGTTTATTGTGGCACCAGAGCTCTCTCAGAAAAAAAATACAGTTCCCATGATTCCCTAGCACTGAGCCAGGACAGTTAAAGTGAACTCAATTTGCACTATTTCTAGCAGTCTGCAAAGGCCCTAAGTTTCAAAGACCTACTGCCTCTGCCATTTCCCCACCCAGACATTCAAAAAGGTCAGAAACAGCACTGTGGCGAAGAGAATAGAGGTGGTAGGTGCTTCTTTTAGGTTCTCCCAGGACGGACTAAGTTCTCACCTTTGCCACTCTATTCAGAGAAGGGAATGGATCCTTTTTTGATAGGCGTTAAAGTACAGTACTTACATTGACCCGTGGATAAGTCAACCCAAGTTTTTTAGGTCAATTTTTGGACTAAAATTTCTAGAGTTATGCATGAATATACACAGTAGTATGTATAGATCGTAACGAAAGGTGTTAAGAACCAGTGTGGTGTAGTAGTTTGTGTACTGGATGAGGACTTCAGAAGACCAACGTTAGAATCTCTACATGGCCATGGAAACCCACTGGGTGATCCTGGGCACACTCTCTCAGCCTCACATTCTCTCAGCCTCACAATTTTTCACAATAAATTTTTGACAGTTTCATATTTAAAAGTGTTCAAGAACATCTGCATGTGTGGAACTAATATTTATATGTTCAACTATCCTGATATTTGCTGGAAGTCAAACTCAGCAAAATCCTCAATCCTCTAGCAAATTCCTCACTTGCCTCGAAGACAATTTCATTGTCCAAAAGGTGGAAGAGGCAACAAGGGAGTCAGCTGTTTTGGATCTGATCCTAACTAACAGGGAAGACCTAGTTAATGGGGTGCAAGTGGTTGGATCCTTAGGCGGAAGTGATCATGTCCTCATGGAGTTTATTATACAGTGGAAAGGAGAAGCCAGGCATAGTCAGACATGCATTCTAGACTTTAGGAAAGCTGATTTGACTGAACTTAGAGAAATACTGGGGGTGATCCCATGGACAGGAATACTAAAAGATAAGGGAGTTCAAGACGGATGGGAGTTTCTCAAAAGGGAGATACTGAAGGCACAATTTCAAACCGTGCCAACAAGGAGGAAAAATGGGAGGTGTCTCAAGAAACCAGGATGGATGACTAAGGAACTTGCAACTGAACTAAGTTTTAAACGGAACATGCATAAGAAATGGGGAAATCACCAAAGAGGAATTCAAACAAATAGCTAGCACGTGTAGGGGTAAAGTCAGAAAAGCTAAAGCGCAGAATGAACTCAGGCTTGCTAGAGAGGTTAAGAACAATAAAAAGGGCTTTTTTGGGTATGTCCAATACCAGGAAAGATTCTGGAGCAGATCATTAAACAGAGAGTCTGTGAACATCTGGAAGGTAATTTCATAATCACAAAAAGTCAACATGGGTTTCAGAAAAACAGGTCATGCCAGACAAATCTGATCTTTTTTTTTTTCTTTTTTTTTTTTTTGATAAAATTACCAGCTTGGTAGGTGAAGGGAATGCTGTGGATATAGTATATCTTGATTTCAGTAAGGCCTTTGACAAGGTTCCCCATGACATTCTTGCAAACAAGCTGGTAATGTGGCCTAGACAAAGTAACTGTTACATGGATTTGTAATTGGTTGACTGGCCGAACCCAAACAATGGCTCCTTTTCAACCTGGAAAGAAGTGACCAGTGGGGTGCCACAGGGCTCTGTCCTGGGCCCAGTGCTATTCAATATCTTTATTAATGACTTGGATGACGGTATTGGGGGTATAGTTATCAAATTTGCAGACGACACCAAATTAGGAGGAGTAGCTAATACCCCAGAGGACAAGAACAAAATTCAAAATGACTTGAACAGAATAGAAAGCTGGGCCAAAGCTAACAAAATGAAATTCAACACGGAGAAATGTAAGGTACTGCACTTAGGGTGGAAAAACGGAAAGCACAGATATACGATGGGGGACATCTGGCTGAATGAGACTACGTGTGAAAGGGATCTAGGAATCCAGGTGGACCACAAGTTGAACATGAGTCAACAGTGCGATGCAGCAGCTAAAAAGGCCAATGCAATTTTAGGCTGCATCAGTAGAAGTATAGTGTCTAGATCAAAAGAAGTAATAGTGCCACTCTATTCTGCTTTGGTCAGGCCTCACCTGGAATACTGTGCCCAGTTCTGGGCACCACAATTCAAAAAGGATGTGGAGAAACTGGAGCGTGTCCAAAGGAGGGCAACTAAAATGGTGAAGGGTCTGGAAACCAAGCCCTATCAGGAACGATTTAGGGAGCTGGGGATGTTTAGCCTGGAGAAGAGAAGGCTGAGAGGTGATATGATAGCTGTGTTTAAATATTTGAAGGGATGTCATATTGAGGAGGGAACAAGCTTGTTTTCTGCTGCTCCAGAGACTAGGACTCGGAACAGTGGGTGCAAGCTCCAGGAAAAGAGATTCCACCTCAACATTAGGAGGAACTTCCTGACAGTGAGGGCGGTTCGACAGTGGAACACACTCCCTCGGAGAGTAGTGGAGTCTCCTTCCTTGGAGGTCTTTAAGCAGAGGCTGGATGGCCATCTGTCAGGGATGCTGATTGGGAGTTCCTGCATGGCAGGAGGTTGGACTGGATGGCAGGGGGTTGGCCCTTGTGGTCTCTTCCAACTCTATGATTCTATGATTCTATGATTCTATGTTCATTTTACCTGTTTAACTTCATAGGTTAAAACTCTGAGCCCATTATACTTTCAGTTTAGAATTAGGTGTGATCCCAAGAGTCAAAGATCAGTGAAAAGACATACACTTCTCAAGTTTATTGTTATTGTGTGCCTCCAAGTCCTTTCCAAATTATAGCCAAGAAAAACCCAGGATAGGTTTGCCGTATCCTAAGGCAAACCTATCCTGGGTTTTTCTTGGCAAGATTTGCTCAGAGCAGATTTGCCTTTGCCTTCCTCTGAGACACAGAGAATGTGACTTCGCTGAGGTCTTCCATTGAGTTTCCATGGCTGAGTGGAAATTCAAAACCTGGTCTCAAGAGAAAGAAAAATGGAATCTTAGAGATAGCATGTGGCTTCAAGGTCATACTTTGCCCACTCCTGGTATACATAATACCAGGCTAAGTAAACCAATGATCTGAAATAGTATAAAATAACTTCTAGGGACAAACCTACCATTAGGCAGAACAAAGCATATTCCTCATGTCTTGGTGTCTGAAAGGGCAACAAATTGTTAGCTATTTAATTTGGCTTTACTGCATTTTTACTGCCAGAGATCTAGAGACACACTTATAGTATTATCTCCATAAAGTGTCAAAATAATTTGCCTGGCTTGAGGTACTATGCAAATTTACTTTGAATGGAGAAGGGTACTATTTATTGTTCCACCTCTGATCTCACTTTTTTTTTTCTTCCCTCATTCCTCCCTCCTTCTACATCTTCTGTCTGTTTTATTATTTCTTGTATGTGAACACAGGTCTGTAAGTGTGAGCAAAATTTATGTTGTAGAGTTAATTACAGTTAGGAATGTTCATATAGAAATTACCAAGGATCATGTGAGAGGGAAATGTTGAAGAGATTTGGGTAGATTAGGATCAACAATTTAACTTGTTTCTGTCTTAAAAACCAGTAAAATCCATAAATAATAAATAAGTAAATGCCCAATTAATTAGTAGCTAAGAGGAAGTAATAGTGCCACTCAATTCTGCTTTCATCAGACCCCACCTGGAATACTGTAATACTGTATAATGTTGTAGGTTGCACATTTCTTCAACTACCAACTCTAGGTGGCTCAGGAAAGCAGCTGGTGACTTCCATATTTTGTGTGTGTGTGTGTATGTGTGTAAGGGAAAGAGAAAGAGAGAATCCACTTCAAAGTGTACTATAAATTTTAAAGGAGCTTTCCAAGGTGCTGAACCTTGTCCCTAAAACAGGTTTTAAAACTTGGATAGATCCTTTAAAATTCAAACTAAACTGAGAGTGGAATGGTTCCCACAGGGACGTGGAAGCCATCAGCCACCACTGTTATTCTGTTAGTTAATTAAATAGCACTGAAAAAAAGTTTAAAAAATCACAAAAAGCAAACCAAAATTAAAGCCATTAAAATTAGCATTAAAGCAGACAATTTAATAATCCATTGAGGAGGAGAAGCACCACCACCACTCCTTTGGAAAAGCAAAGTCTGTGGTTGTTCCCATCATCCACTTGCTGTGGCCTCTCCTCTCAAAGAACTGCTGCCTGCCTGTCTGCCTACTGCCTGCTGAGAAGACTAGCTACATACTTCCAAGAACAGGGTCCAGGCTGGTGAACCTTCATTGCTATCCCCTTCTCCCTTGCCTGAAATGGAATAAAAGGGCCAACCTAGGTGGCTGGTTTAGAGTGGTCTGTTTACTTTGTGTTTATATTTATTTTTATAGCATTATGTTTTATTGTTTCTGTTTTTGATTGTATATGTTTGATGCTCTGCCCTTCCATGAAAAGGGAATTATAAATAAACATGTTGTTGTTGTTGTTGTTCAAATCAATAATTATCAATAATTATAATTATTGAAACTGCTTAGCAGTCCAGTTTGAATATGTGTCTTCACACCCTACCTAAAAACATAAGAAGTAATCATAATCTTGAGGACAATGAATTTCACAGTTTGGGAGCAACACCAAAAGCCCTCTCCCACATGCCCAACAAGAGGTGACAGTACTCTCAAAAGAGCCAGACAGGTTCATAATAAAGCCAGGCTATCCAAAAGACTGTATAGGGTCTAATTACTATGCCACTTTCCAGACCAATTCTAAATTTTAGCTGTTGCTTCCTGCCCTACCTCCACCATTGCAGTATCACTGCTTGGTCTCTCAAGTGCTTTCACCATTTCTCCATTTTGTGACTTTTTACATGGATCTCTCTCTTAAAACATTTAGATGGCAGCAACTCCAGCTTTCTTAATTTCATCCTCAAATTCCACATTTTCTTTCCACCCATCAACCTGAGCTGGAACAATCTGCACATCAAATTCATTTTCATGACACAACTGTGCACTTGATGACATATTTGTAATCTGGCCACATAGCAGTTATGTGAGAAGTTTCATCAGGATCTGAACATCTTCCACCCTACCATCAACATAAGCCTGGAACAATCAACACAATAAATTCCGTTCTTGATACCACATGGCCACACTGCCATTGGGAACAACAGAACTTAATGGCAGTACAGCTGGATGCACAAACTGCCGTGAGACAATGGGGGCTGTCCCTAATGGCAGTGCAGCTATCTGTACACGCCGCCATTGGGGACAATGTGGGCTTGCCATCCACAGATGCTTGGATCCGCGGATGACAAGTCCATGGATACTGAGGGCCGACTGTATAACAGGTGTTTCTCAAACTACAATACCTTCGTAGGGAGGTTAAGAAACAAATTAACAAAACAAGAGTAATATACAGGAACCATCTACTACAAGGTAGGCTACAGCCAGTTTTGGAGAATAACACAGGCCTCACAAGCTCTGGGAGGCAGGCATTTATTGCCCTACAGACAATCTCTAAGATCTGGAGATAGACAACTACTTGCTTACAACAATGGATGGTAGTACAGAAACATGATCCTGACACATTCTGCTCATGCAAAAATTGAGAGCTTGATGTATACACAGGGTGCCACATGTACTGTGACTCCATGGGACAGATTCCTATTTTTGGCTTAGGTTTTATTCTGTTTATGCAAAAATTTAGAGCCTAAAGTATACGTACAGTGCCACTTCTACTGATGGCAATACATGGCAAAAGGAATAGCAATAATAATTATTATAATAAAGATGCAGTAGTTAAGGTAAGTTGAAAAATGAATATATTGTTATAGGTACAGAGATATAAAATATATTTGCAGATATGCAGATCATTTTTATATTCACTGGTTATAAGCTATTAAACTATTTCATTGCATTTTTCCCTGTGGGGTACCTCTTTCTGTTGCCTGAATGTGAAAAGGCAATTTGAAAGTTTATGCAAAAATCACAGACACAAAATAAAGAATAGAATCTACTTTTGAATTGGAGATTTCTATTCCATCTAAACTAGATAACCAAGATAACCAAGGCTTTAAATTTTTAAAGATCCTGAACGTTTTTTCTTCCTTTTGATGAGAAGAAAGTGACTGGCTAAATCCTGTTTCATAACTCTAGAGATACTACTGAAAATAGGACAGCAAGGTTCATGAAGAGGGTTTCCTTATATTGCGTTTCCAACAAATGGCTTGAAAGCTATGAGTAAAAAAAAAAGAACATCCAAAATTATTTTTATTCTGGTGGATCCTGAAGTACATAGTAATAAAAATGCAGAAGGTTGAGGGAGTGAATAAAACATGTTTATCATATGTCTATTTTTATAAATATACAGACAGGAAGCTGTTGAATATCGTTACAAATGCAGTCATATGTATAAACAGCATTCTGTTCAATTAAACAAATAAATACATTCAGTTTGTGGAGAAAAATATGGAAAAATATGGAAAATCAGCAAATATTGGAATCTTGTAAATGTCTCATAATGGTTGCAATGATAGTCATTGACTATTGAAAGTCTTTTACATTATTAATATTACAATCTAATAATGCTTTGTAATTTCTTTTACTGGCAAACAATTCAGATCTGTACCCACATTTCTAGATGATAACTAAGAGCACTACAGTATTTTGATTTTTCTATATTGTTGTTGTTAATTTGCTGTCATGTTGACTTCAATTTAAGGCAAACCTATGGCAGAGAGACCTCCAAGGCATCATGTCATCAACAGCCCTACTTAGATCCTGCAAACTCAGGCCATCCTATAGGTAACTTGGACCTTTAAAGGTAATAGCCAACACTTTGTACCTTGCCCAGAAACTAGTTGGCAGCCAGTGGAGTGATTTTAAGACTGGTATAATGTGACCACTCCTGGATGTCCCAGTAATCAATCTGGCTGCTATGTTTTGGATTAGCTCAAGCAGGGACAGGCAACCTTTTTGAGACCTGGGCTGGTCTCAAAAAGGTTGCCGCTCGGCTGGGCCAAGGGGGGGGGGGGGGGAAATGGCGGAGCGCGCGCGTACACGCTCGCGCACACCCTCCTCCTGTGCATGCGACCCCCCCCCCGCGCACGCTGCCGGCGCAGCCACTACCGCAGCTGCCGCCGTAGCGCACACCGCCGCAGCTGCATGGCGCATGCGCGGCCGCCATTTTGAAAGCCAAAATGGCAGTCGCGATGCGTTTGCGCATGCGCAAAATTATCGCGCATGTGGAAACGCGCCGCGACCGCCATTTTGGCTTCCAAAATGGCGGCCGCGACAAGCGCGCCCGAAAACGCTCTCCGGCAGCGGCGCGCGGCGGCGGGGGTGGCGCACGGCGGCAGCCTTCGGACGGGGCCGGTAAGTCCGGGGCCCGGGGCCTTAACCGGCCCCCGGGCCGTAGGTTGCCGGTCCCTGAGCTAAAGTATAGGAGCCCTGGTGGCGCAGTGGTTAAATGCCTGTACTGCAGCCACTTATAAACCACAAGGTTGTGAGTTCAATACTAGCCAGGGCTCAGGCTAGACTCAGGCCTGCATCCTTCCGAGGTTGCTAAAATGAGTACCCAACTGTTGGGGGCAATGAGCTTACAGTTGTAAACTGTATAGACACCGCATAGCGTGGTATGAAGCAGTATATGAATGAAGCTGCTTTTTGCTTTGCTTTTTCTGAACTTGGTACAAAGGTAGCCCAATGTACAACACAATGCAGAAGTCCAGCCTTGAGGTTACTAGCTTGTGCACTACCATCTTTAGGTCCTCCAGCTCTATGTAGGTAGATCTAGGCAGCTGTAGGTAGGTAGATGGTCCAAATAGCACAAGTAACAAGGTGTAGAGCAGGGGAAAGCAACCTTTTTAAGACCTGGGCCGGTCTCCCGTAGCCCAGGTCTCGGCTGGGCCGAGGGGGGAGGGGCGAAATGGCAGCGCAATCATGCGACCCCCCCGCACACGCCGCCGCTGCCACCACCGCCACTGCCACAGTGCGTGCAGCCGCAGCCGCGCGGCGCATGTCGTGGCCGCCATTTTGGAAATCAAAATGGTGGCTGTGCCGCGTTTGCGCATGCGCAAGAGTACTGTGCATGCGCAAACATGTTGCAACCGCCATTTTGATTTCCAAAATGGCGGGCGCGGTGAGCGCGGCCACAGAGCGGCAAAAACGCACCTCTGCGGCGGCGCGCAGTGGCGGTGGTGACGGCAACCTTCGGCCTGGGCCGGTAAGTCCAGGGACCGGGGCCTTAACCGGCCCCCGGGCCGTAGGTTGCCAGTCCCTGGTGTAGAGGGAGGAGTTTATTTCTGCAGCCGAAATAGGCTACATCCACACTGCAGAAATAACCTGTTTTACACCACGTTAACTGACATGGCTCAATGCTGTAGAATTTTGGGAGTTGTAGTCTTTTGTGGCACCAGAGCTCTCTGACAGAGTAGGCTAAATGTCTTACAGAACTACAATTCCCAGAATTTCAGAGCACTGAGCCATGTCAGTTAAAGTGTGTCAAACTGGATTATTTTTGTAGTGTGGATTTAGCCATAGTTCCACCTGGAAAGGTTCAAAGTGAAACAACTAAATGGTTCTTATAGTCCAGCTTTTATACACTTTTACAAAATGGAAACACTGACATCTTAGATCAAAGCACATCATCTCTGTTTCCCATTCATCAGCACCTTTAGGCTGTCTCACAGACAGGGGAATCACTTGGGGGTGCAGGCTGCACTAGGTGACACCCTAAGCTGAGTGCACTGCTTCCCAAACATCTACCTTTTGGCAGAAATGGGTTGTGGTGTTTGCTTGCATCCCTTTAAAATGCTGAAGGGATGGGACGATTGGAGTACAGCTCAGTGAGAGGGAAAAGGAGAGGTCCCAGGGTTTTTAAAAAATTAATTTTTAAAATTAAAAAATATTTTTAATTAAAAATATTTTATTTTATTTTTAAAAAATCACATTTTACCACATGAAACTATGTACATGTAAATACATTTAAGTTGTGCATATGAAATAGAATAGACATAGATAAAGGAATAATTTTAATTTTGCTAGTTGGTTATATCACAACTATTATCATTGCATTGGGAATTACGATTCATGAATAACATTAGTACAATACACATTCCTAAGGATTCTTTATGGTGTGGTATGGCAGGAGTTCAGTGAGGGAAGTGATACCATGAGTTACTGCACCAGGAGACACCATTGCCCAGAGATGTTTATGTTTGTTCTTATCTGTTTATCAAAACAAATAGTATGTGAAATTCAGTCAACAGGAACTTTGGATGTTTACAAGGAGTGAGTCACTTAAATAAGGAATATTTAATTAATACCTGTAAATCAAGCAGAAGGTTCCCCTCCTTATCTATATGTTAAATACAAGAAAAAGACAGGGGTGTAAGTTACCAACTGCATACATGAGTCTCCTGTTTCAAATGATGGAGATTTCAGGGCTCATGAGTCCAGCTTGGGAACAGGAGATTTATAAACTAAGAGTGAGAGTTTTCATTTTTATTATTTTCATCACAATCCCTCCGACTGATCTATAGTGGAAACAACATTTATACTAAATGTAGGCCTATATCTCCAACAACCTTTTCTTCCTCCTGTATGATTTTTAACTTCTTTCATCTGATAAAGAAGCCAGTGGAGCTTGAAAGCTTACATGATGTATTTTGTATATTTTGGCTGGCCAATAAAGGCATGATTCCTTGTGGATTTTGGATTTTATTTATTAAGCAATCAAATATCCTTAGTCCTAGGATTTATTGTCAAATATGTACACTTGATAGCTCTTTTAAAAGATCAACTCAATTAATTATAGAGACATGAAATATATTTGTAGGCATGATCATACTCTGAGCAAGGCCACATCCCATAATCCTTATAAGGTTAGCTTATTATTCAGCCCAATAATAGCCCCAACTCCCTCCAAACAGTGTCAAGTCCAATCTAGCATTCCAGTGAAAGGTTGTGACACAGTAAAGATATAATATTATTTATGCACATAAATCAATATGGGGGAAGTCAAAACCACTTGTACCAAGTGCTATCATGCTAATGGGTGAAATGCTTTTCCAGCCTTGCTTACCAGTGGCCAGCATCTGTCCTCAGTGACAGAGGTTAGAAACAAAAGCTTATAGAAGGGAATGATGAGTGTCAAGGTCAGTAATGAACAATGCCTCTGAAACTATCCTTCCCAGATCTGGCCCCTACAAATCCTTTGCCTGGGAGGCAGCCACCATACCTAATTGGCCCCAGGGGCATTTCCAATGCACTGCTTGAATAACCAAATCAGCTTTTCAGACCATTGGTCACATTGCTCAAAAGGAGCTCTTGTGTTTCTAATCATATGTTGGCATGGTTGAAATTGTCTGAATGGAAACATAAACATCTATATCAGGCATTCAATTGATTTTTCAAATGGAAACTACCGTATTTTTCGGCATATAAGACGCACTTTTTCTTCCCCAAAACGAGGGTGGGGAAGTTGCTGCGCCTAATGAACCGAATATAAAAGCTGAGGGCAAACTGCCGAGGCCTAGGCTAAAAGTAGGCCTCATTTCAGCCTGAGCCTTGGTGCTGCAGTGGGCTCCTCCCATCCCAGGAAGAGCCCATTGGAGCAGCCAGGACGGGGGTGGAAAGAGTCCTCTTTTCCTGGCTAGTTGAATGTGCTCCTCCTCTTTCCACCCCCATCCTGGGTGCTTCAATGGACTCTTCCTGGGGTCAGAGGACATCCTCCCATCCCAGGAAGAGTCCATTGGAGCACCCAGGACGGGGGTGGAAAGAGTCCCCCCCTTGAAGAAATCTGCCAGGAAAACGCTCATGGTAGGATCCAAATGATCCAGAAATTACTCCAAGGCACTGGATTAGTACCCTGGCCAAGTTACACTGTCTCAGCCTCAGAGGGTGGAAATGGCAAACTCCCTCCTCTGAAGAAATCTGCCAGGAAAACGCTCATGGTAGGATCCAAATGATCCAGAAATTACTCCAAGGCACTGGATTAGTACCCTGGCCAAGTTACACTGTCTCAGCCTCAGAGGGTGGAAATGGCAAACTCCCTCCTCTGAAGAAATCTGCCAGGAAAACGCTCATGGTAGGATCCAAATGATCCAGAAATTACTCCAAGGCACTGGATTAGTACCCTGGCCAAGTTACACTGTCTCAGCCTCAGAGGGTGGAAATGGCAAACTCCCTCCTCTGAAGAAATCTGCCAGGAAAACGCTCATGGTAGGATCCAAATGATCCAGAAATTACTCCAAGGCACTGGATTAGTACCCTGGCCAAGTTACACTGTCTCAGCCTCAGAGGGTGGAAATGGCAAACTCCCTCCTCTGAAGAAATCTGCCAGGAAAACGCTCATGGTAGGATCCAAATGATCCAGAAATTACTCCAAGGCACTGGATTAGTACCCTGGCCAAGTTACACTGTCTCAGCCTCAGAGGGTGGAAATGGCAAACTCCCTCCTCTGAAGAAATCTGCCAGGAAAACCTCATGGTAGGATCCAAATGATCCAGAAATTACTCCAAGGCACTGGATTAGTACCCTGGCCAAGTTACACTGTCTCAGCCTCAGAGGGTGGAAATGGCAAACTCCCTCCTCTGAAGAAATCTGCCAGGAAAACCTCATGGTAGGATCCAAATGATCCAGAAATTACTCCAAGGCACTGGATTATTACCCTGGCCAAGTTACACTGTCTCAGCCTCAGAGGGTGGAAATGGCAAACTCCCTCCTCTGAAGAAATCTGCCAGGAAAACCTCATGGTAGGATCCAAATGATCCAGAAATTACTCCAAGGCACTGGATTAGTACCCTGGCCAAGTTACACTGTCTCAGCCTCAGAGGGTGGAAATGGCAAACTCCCTCCTCTGAAGAAATCTGCCAGGAAAACCTCATGGTAGGATCCAAATGATCCAGAAATTACTCCAAGGCACTGGATTAGTACCCTGGCCAAGTTACACTGTCTCAGCCTCAGAGGGTGGAAATGGCAAACTCCCTCCTCTGAAGAAATCTGCCAGGAAAACCTCATGGTAGGATCAAAATGAGCCAGAAATTACTCCAAGGCACTGGATTAGTACCCTGGCCAAGTTACACTGTCTCAGCCTCAGAGGGTGGAAATGGCAAACTCCCTCCTCTGAAGAAATCTGCCAGGAAACCCTCATGGTAGGATCCAAATGATCCAGAAATTACTCCAAGGCACTGGATTAGTACCCTGGCCAAGTTACACTGTCTCAGCCTCAGAGGGTGGAAATGGCAAACTCCCTCCTCTGAAGAAATCTGCCAGGAAAACCTCATGGTAGGATCAAAATGAGCCAGAAATTACTCCAAGGCACTGGATTAGTACCCTGGCCAAGTTACACTGTCTCAGCCTCAGAGGGTGGAAATTGCAAACTCCCTCCTCTGAAGAAATCTGCCAGGAAAACCTCATGGTAGGATCCAAATGATCCAGAAATTACTCCAAGGCACTGGATTATTACCCTGGCCAAGTTACACTGTCTCAGCCTCAGAGGGTGGAAATGGCAAACTCCCTCCTCTGAAGAAATCTGCCAGGAAAACGCTCATGGTAGGATCCAAATGATCCAGAAATTACTCCATGGCACTGGATTAGTACCCTGGCCAAGTTACACTGTCTCAGCCTCAGAGGGTGGAAATGGCAAACTCACTCCTGTGAAGAAATCTGCCAGGAAAACCCTCATGGTAGGATCAAAATGAGCCAGAAATTACTCCAAGGTACTGGATTATTACCCTGGCCAAGTTACACTGTCTCAGCCTCAGAGGGTGGAAATGGCAAACTCCCTCCTGTGAAGAAATCTGCCAGGAAAACCCTCATGGTAGGATCAAAATGAGCCAGAAATTACTCCAAGGCACTGGATTAGTACCCTGGCCAAGTTACACTGTCTCAGCCTCAGAGGGTGGAAATGGCAAACTCCCTCCTCTGAAGAAATCTGCCAGGAAAACCCTCATGGTAGGATCAAAATGAGCCAGAAATTACTCCAAGGCACTGGATTAGTACCCTGGCCAAGTTGCACTGTCTCAGCCTCAGAGGGTGGAAATGGCAAACTCCCTCCTCTGAAGAAATCTGCCAAGAAAACCCTCATGGTAGTGTCAAAATGAGCCAGAAATTACTCCAAGGCACTGGATTACTCTGGCCAAATCACACTCTCTCAGCCTCAGAGGATGGAAATGGCAAAAAAAAACCCCTTGAAGAAATCTGCCAAGAAAACCCTCATGGTAGGGTCAAAATAAGCCATAAATTACTCCATAAGACAATGGCCTAAAAACTCCAAAGGTACCAGTCCATCTGATCTTGGAAGCTAAGCAGGGTCAGCCCTGGATAGTCCTTGGATGAGAGACCGCCAAAGAATCCCAGGTGCTGCAGGCTGTATTTCAGAGGAAGGAACTGGCAAAACCACTTCTCGAGTCTTCCTTGCCTAAGAAATCCCTAAGAAATTCATGGAGTCACCATAAGGCGACAGGAGACTTGCAAGAATGTTGGGCAGGGAATTTGTGCAATACCTGGCCCTGCTGCTGGCTTAAACTTACATTTACAACTTAAAATTGTTCTTAAACTGCTGTTAACTTTATAAAGTTGATATAAAATATTTTACTACAGTATTTGGTTAAGAATCTTTTTTTTCTAGATTTTCCTCCTTTAAAATTGGGTGCGTCTTATATGCCGGAGCGTCTTATATGCCGAAAAATACGGTACATTGACATTAAATATGCTAATAACACTGTACACAGTGTCAAAGAGCCAGTGTGATATAGCAGTTTGAGTGTTGGACTAGGAGTTTGGGAGACCATGGTCTCCTGGCAAGTCACACTCCTAGCCTTAAAGGAAGGTAGTGGCAAATCTCCTGTGACTAAATCTTACAAAGGAAACACTATGATAAGGTTATCATAGATCAGCACCAAAGGCACATAGCAACAACATCAAAGGGGTGGGATACAAATCAATTGTATTATTATTATTATTATTATTATTAAAAATCACGCTTTTTAATTTGGCATATTATATTGCACAAGCAAAGAGGGGAGCATTCTAGAGGCAAGACTTGCCTTTGCTGTAATAAAATCCTCACTATTTAATTTCCAAACTTCTAATCTGGGACCAATCCCTTTGAATTCATTGGGACTTACTGCTGAGTAGCATGCATAGGATTGTATTGAGCATCTATAAGACTGGAAGGCAACCAAGATTCTTGTAATGTTCATAAGGTTCTTGTATGGAATTAGTTGATTTTGGGACTGACCTCTAATTTCAGTGTAACTTGCAACTGGTGGCTTGTCCACACAATTACAATATTCTGCATTCAATTCAAATAGACTGTGATCGAGTCACATGAAATCCATAAGTATTATCCCATTTGCTCCAATTTTCTTTTGATCTATTGCTCTTTTCCCTCTGTGATTTTTGTTGTCAGAATGTGAATACCTCTCAATGTGGGGATGTTCATTTGATTTATATTTGTTATAATATATTCAGTATTACTTTGGGTCACATTCCTTAGGTAATCTCTGATTCAGTTTTTTATATGACTGTTTAGGGATGGTTTGTAAAAACTATTCCCTTTGTTGTTGTTTTACTTGCCAAAAAAATGAACAAAGACATGCCTGCTAAAATGTGAATCATTCTTCAAGATAGATTGCAGTAATCTTTTTAATTCCACCATCTACATGGGCATAACACCAGTATTTCCTGTAACAATCATGGTTGGCATTCTGTTAGGGGCATATGCTAGTATAAGTCAGTCTTACACCTGTATATGCATTTTTTTTTAATGCAGAGGTTGTAATTCCTTTCCATCCTTACCGTCAAAGCCCCTTGGCCATTCACAGCTGGCCACCCACTGAGTTGCAGATTTACTGTAGAGCTGCTGCAGCCTCCCTGTAGCCATTCAATGCCAGATGGACAGCAAGGGAAGGCTCTGTTTCCCCACAGCCAGATGCAAAATGGTCAGCTGTAGTGTAGTTCCACGTGCAGAACTAATACACCGTGCTAAACTATACAGTATACTGGCTATGAAGTATAATATTCTCTTTAATCCACAGGCTTCAGTTTTATGTTGCATGTTACCAGACAAGTTTGGATCCAGGAATTATGATGATAGGTAGGGCCAATGAGTTGCACCCTTATTGCTCAGTTATTGGTAAGTAGGCTATATTTCAGAAGAAGGAACTAGCAAAACCAATTCTGAGTATGCTTTGTCTAAGAAGCTCCTATGAAATACATGGAGTTGCCATAAGTCATCAAGTGACTTGAAGATGCACACACACACACACACACACACATGCACACACTGAAAGACAAGGAATCACACCATATGTATTACCCATATGGTTTCTGATCAAAAAACAATCACATCTCCACACTGCACTTGACCTGTTTATTTCAGATACAAACACTCTTCGGAGGAGGACATCATTACTGTATTATGATTACTTTGTCCAGCTGTTGCAAAAAGTAAACTGCTTGCCAAACCATAAAAGCACAAGAGGCTGATTTGGCCATCTATACATATTTGAATATACATCATATGCTAGAGTTTATGAAGATGCTTCATTAATTTTTAAAGGTGCGTTCTTGGTTAGCATTTTCCTCTTAGAGGCTTCAGTATCATCCAAGAGCCACCTCTATGTTCATATTAGAATATAAAAGAGTGGGTTTTTGTTCTTTGGATTATACTTCAGATTTTTCAAAATAAATATTCATATTGGAATCATAAGATATAATTTAAAAGATTTACAAGCAATATGAGAAAGCTAGTGTTCCTAATCAAACTACAACATGGGGATTGTTAAATACTGTAATGTCATAGTCACTATGGTTATTATTACAAAGATGAGTTATTCAGCAGGAGACAGAAAATGTTATTATTTTCAAATTTGATTAAGCTGTGGTAAGATAATTAAGCAGGAATGTTAAATTGTTCATAACAGTATTATATGAGATAGATATAAGTAATGTTGCAAATTCATCTTGCTTGATAAAAGTTAGGCAATGCAATGTTGTTATTCTCTCTATGAGTAGTGGAGGCATGCCTGATTAGGTTATCTCCTCTTGCTGGCCAGGCAAGACAAGGGTCATTTGGCAGAAGGAGAGTCTCCTCCACACCAATTTCCTTTCTTGCCTTCACCCATGCGGTTCTCCCCTGCTCCTCTCTATCCTATAGCCTCTATCCTTACTTTTTCTATTTTATTTTTTCTCTCATCTTTTGAACATTAAAAATACCTTTCTGTTTCCTCCCCCCCCCCTTTTATTTTATTTTATTTTATTTTATTTTTACTTACCTCTTCTACACCCATTCCTCCTCCTCCTGCTCAGGTTGCTCCCATGGGGGAAACAAGTGGGAAATCTAAAATCTATACCAAAATGCAAAAGGCACTGATGCAACATGTGCACATTGTGAGGCAATGCCATTCCGTTCCTACTGTCTCCACCAGGAGTCATTTGGATGCACACAGCATGAAACATTTTGCCACTTCAGAAGCTTTATTATTGGGACAAATTCTCTTTCTACCAATGTTGAGGGTCAGGCTCTCCACCCATCCCCAAGAGATTTTTCTTCTTCGTCTCTGCACTTGTCTTCTCTGACAGCTCTGAAACACCTGAAAGCAATTTATGGGATAGTACCATGAGGAGAAGACATGGACCAAATAATCATCCTAGACAAAGGTCTGGAGGAAGGGACTGTGAGTGTTGGAGAGGGCAGGATCTCTAATGTCTTCTGTTTTTCATGCTCCTCCTCCCTGCCAATAATCCAGCCACACATGGCCATCCTTAACAAAGCAGTGGGTTTTTTTTCCTCTTTAGCTGGTGGTCATTTCCCTCCTTCCTCTAGCAGCCATCTTCAGACACCAGAGTATGTACTACACATCATATTCTTTCTCTGGCTACTGCCACTGCTGAATTATTGCAGTTTAATACCACTTTGCCATGGCTCCATCCTATGGAATCTTGGAATTTGTAGTTAGTTGTGGTCCCAGAGCTCTCTGAAAGAGCAGGCTAAATATCTCATAAATCCCAGAATTACATAGCATTGAACCATGGTAATTCAAGTTGTGTCAAACTGTATTAATTTTGCAATATAGATGCAGCCTCTGCCCTTTCTAACGAACTGAATGTCTAATCATGCTGACATTCTTCTCTGAAATCCCTAATCCAGACTGTTATTTCTCATTTCTACTCAACCCCCATAAATCATCTTCCGAGGCCACCAATACCCTGCTTCTACTTTAACCTGCATGGATCTTCCCAATCAGCTGGCAATACATATTGTTAAACAGCATTCCTCTGAGGATGATAGGAATCCTCCCAACCCAGACATCCAACCCCTCTTTCTTCCCATCTGCTTCTGTTAATTAATGGTTAGACGGAGAAGAGGAATCATAGAATCATAACGTTAGAAGACACCTCAAGGGCCATCAAGTCCAACCCCCTGCCATGCAGGAATACAAAAAGTAGCACCAACAGATAGCCATCCAGCCTCTGTTTAAAAACCTCCAAAGAAGAAGACTTCACCACACTCTGGGGGAGTGTGTTCCATTGTAGAACAGCTCTTACTGTCAGGAAGTTCTTCCTAATGTTGAGGTGGAATCTCTTTTCCTGCAGTTTGAATCCATTACTCCAGGTCTTATTTTCTGAAGTTGCAGAAAACAAACTCGCTCCATCTTCAATATGACACCCTTTCTTTGGAGGAATGGTCTAATTCAGCCTAACAAGAAGAGAAGCAGAAGGATAGCTTGTTTAACTCTAATAATTTTATTCCACTTCTTTTTACAACATTGAAGACTTTAGAACTTCATGAATCTTTTCCCTCTTCTGACAATTATGCTTAATCTTCTTCTTTTTCTCAGTAGTAGCCCCAGGTTTCCTAAGGCCAAGGTTTCCAACACAGAAGTACCATCTCTTTCAGATTTTGGTAAGTTGCTCAGAGCTGAATGGTCTTCTTCTCTGCAAGGTAGGAGATGTGCCAGTCTTCTGGATCAAACCTATATTGTTGTTAGCTGCCTTGAAAATAACCTGACTCATGGTGATCCAGTGAATGAGACACCTCTAGGACAAATTATTCTCAACAGCTCTGGTCAGGTCTTGCAGAGTCAGGGCCATATCCTTCTTGATTAAGTCTATTCATCTGGTATGTGGTCTTCCATTCTTCTTACTGCCTTCCATCTTTCCATGTACTATAATGTTTTCTAATGAATTGTGCCTTTTCATGATGTGATCAAAATATGACAGCCTCAATTTAATTCTCTTGGCTTCTAGGGAGAGTTCAGGCTTGATTAGTTCCAGGACCAATTTGTTTGTCTTTTTAGCCATCTATGATATTCACAGAACTCTTCTCTAGCACCACATTTCAAATTAATTTATTTTCTTTTAATCCACTATCTTCACTGTCCAGTTCTCACACCCATACACAATGATGGGAAATACAATTATATGGACAATCTCAATTTTAGTGTTCAGTTGTATATCTTTACACTTCAGGGTCTTACCTTTTTCTTTCATTGCTGCCTTTCACAGACCTAGCCTTCTTCTGATTTCTTGACTGCATTCTCCATTTTTATCAACAATTAATCCAAGGTATGAGAAGTCTTTATTTCAAATTCCTCATCTTCTACATTAAATTTATGTAAATCTCTGTGGTCATTATTTTTTCTTAACGTTCAACAGTAAGCCTGCACTAGGACTTTCTTCCCATAGTAATTGTTCCAAGACTTTATTTCTGCTAGTAGTATGGTATCACCTGCATATCTTAGACTGTTGATATTCCTTCCTCTAATTTTTATTCCTCCTTGCTCTGAGTCTAAACCTGTTCTATGTATGATATTTTCAGCATACATGTTGAACAAATATGGTGATAAGATACAGCCTTGTTTGACCCCCTTGCCAACTGGAAATCATTTTGTTTCTCCATATTCTATTCTCACAGTAGCTTGTCCTGAGTACAGGTTATCACGTTATCATCAGGACAATCAAATGTTGTGGCATACCCATTTCTTTAAGAGTAATCCATAGTTTTTCATGATCTATACAAGCAAAGGCTTTGGTGTAATCTAGAAACCATAGGCTGATTTATTTATTTAGTTATCTTGAATTCTTTGGTGTGTTCTACTATCAACCATATATTTGCAATGTGATCCCTAGAGCCACTTCTTTTCCTGAACCTAGCTTGGATGTCTGCCATTTCTCACTCTATATATATGATATAAGTCTTTGCTGAAGAGAGAGAGCCTTCTCAGTGGTTGCTGCCACCATCTGACATGCCCTTCCACTGGAGGCTAGGCTGCCCCCCTCCCTGCTTTCCTTTCACCAGCAGGCAAAGACATTTTATTCAAGCAGTCTTTTAATATATAATCATGTCAGGGAGGCCTTTGTACAGGGTGATGTGTGTGTGTGTGTGTTTTATGCCATTTTATAGTGTTTTTAGTAAGTTCATTTAAATTGTTTTTACATTTTTATTGTAACATTTTTAAACAGTTTTATCTGTGAGCCACCTTGGGTCCCTTTCTGGGGGAAAGGTGGCAGAGAAATGAAATGAAATGAAATGAAATAAATAAGTCCTTACTGTAGAATTTTAAGCATGACTTTGCTTGCATGAGAGATTGATGCAATACTCCCTGTGGTTACTGCAATCTTTTATGTCCTATTTTTTTGGGGGGAGGGGCTGGAATGTATATTGAGCATTTCCAGTCTGTGCATCATTGTTTTACTTTCCATATTGGTTAGCAGATTTTAGTTAAAACAAGAGCAGATTCTGTCTCTGTAGACTGAAGCAGTTCCGTTGGTATGCCATCTGATCCTTGTGATTTGTTCATGAAACAAAGTTTGTGTACAATGAACCATCAAAAGGCAAAGGTGTCACTATCTCAGCCACCCAAGAAAAAGAGTTTTGGGTTTTCGAGCAGTTCAGATTTCAGAATTCTGGGTAAGGGAGGTTCAGTCTGTAGCTTCATCTTGTAACATGAAATTTGTTACACTTTAGTGTATGTGTTGTCTTGGTATTTTCTCATGAGAAAATTAGGAGATGCTAAACTTATTAGCACAATTTGTGTCAGTCATTTAGGATTTTATCACACACAAGTTTTTAACTGCAACTGTAGCAAGAGAATTGGTCACTTACTGATGGGTTTCCCCATCAATGAAAAAAATGTCCCATAACAACCCTTCAGCAGCACATCAACAATGGACTAGAGGCAATATCACATGATATTGACTCCAGTCCATTGCTGATGTGCTGCTGAAGAGTTGTTAGAGAGCATCTTTTTACTGATGGGGAAACCCATCGATAAGTGACTAATTGTACTGACACCCCCTTACTGTACTGGTGTGAATGTTTGTGTCAGTCCTGATATTTAGAGTGACATAGTGTCAGTCCCCTCCTTTCCCCCCTCACTATTCCCAGGCAGCCTGTTTTCGCTCTTTCTTTTTCACCCTTTTGCACTTTAGATGCACCCTAGATTTTAATTTCTTTCAGGTCACTCCAGACCTGTTTACTTGGAACTAACTCCCACTGTAAGTTTCCACTCCCAAATATTGTGCAAATAGCAGCCAGCTACATGCACATCTGTGTGTATGTGCTCGCCGAATTTAGTTATTTTTTATTAACAAAGGGAAACTACATGAAAGGGAAAGGGTGGAAGTTGACCAGGAAAATGGGGCTGCAGCCCTATCCAGTACATTTTCCCTTGCTGTTATTTGCAACAGTTTATAACAAGGTGGAGCTTTTTTTGCCAGTCTTACACTTAAAATAACATAATTCTTGAATTGCATTTAAAAATTTAAAAAATTAAAGGTATGCTGGATAGGGCATAATGCAGGGAGGCAGGGTTAAGAAGAAATGAGGAATAGAGTGTGTTGTTGTTAACTGCCCTCGAGTTGATCTCGACTCATGGCAACCCTATGGATGAGACATCTCCAAGACCCTATGTCTTCCACTGCTCCGCTAAATTCCTGCAATCCCTTAATACCTGTGACCTCCTTAATAGAGTCCATCCATCTAGCATGTGGCCTTCCTCTCTTCCTACTTCCCTCCACCTTCCCCAGCATTATTGTTTTTTCCAAATAATCCTCTCTTCTCATGATGTGTCTGAAGTATGACAGCCTCAGTTTGGTCATCTTGGCTTCCAGGGAGGTTTCTGGTTTGATCTGCTCTAGGGACATTATCACACGGGGAAATCTGCTAGTTAATCCACACAAATCCCAAACAGAAACTGGATTTGTGCCTCACGATTTCACACAACATCGCACAGAAACTGGACAGAAACTGGTGTTATTCGAGATCTTTTGAAATTCGGTAGTTTTGAGGAAATGCATTTGCGAAATTACTGTAGTTTCGCATTTACCGTAATGTGAAAAGGAAATGCGCATTTGGGAGCATTTCCCTGCTTTTCCCATGGTTCCATGGCGAGCATTCCTCTATCTGCGCATGTGCAAGAAGATCATTTCTAGTTCATTTATGGGCTTTTCTCACTTGTGTGTTAAATGCGCTTACTGTAATTTTGCAATTAAGGTAATTACGTGTGAAAGCCATTTGCGGAATCAAGGTTTATTTTAGGTTTATTTTCGGAATGCCTCATTTCCACTTTATTATCGCTTTCTGGCCCACGTGTGATAACGTCCTAGGACACATTTGTTCGTCCTTTTGGTTGTCCATGGGATCCTCAGCACTCTTCTCCAACATCACATCTCAAATGCATTTATTTTCTTCCTGCCATCTTTCCTAACTATCCAGCTCTCACATCCATACATGGTAATAGAGAATACAATGGCTTGTATGATTCTCACTTCTGTGCTGAGTTGTATATCTTTACATTTTAGAATCTTCTCTAGTTCTTTCATAGCCACCCTCCCTGTTCTTAATTTTCTTCTGATTTCCTGACTGCAGTCCCCATTTCTATCAATGTTCGAACCAGGTATGAGAATTCTTTTACGATTTCTATTTCTTCATTGTCTAGGATGAACTTGTGTAGGCCCTCAGTGGTCATTATTTTGTTTTCTTTATGTTGAACATTAAGCCTGCCTTTGCACTTTCTTCTTTTATCTTCCTTAGTAAGTGTTCCAGGTCTGTGAGGTTTTCTAGCTGATATTATGGTGTCATCTGCATATCTTAGAGTGTTGATATTCCTTCCTCCTATTTTCACTCCTTCTTCTTTGTCCAAGCCTGTTTTTCTTATAATTTGTTCTGCATACAAGATAGGGTGAAAGGATGCAGCCTTGTCTGATCCCTTTGCCAATTGAGAACCATTCTATGTCTCCGTATTCTGTTCTGACAGTAGCCTCTTGCCCTAAGTATAGATTCCTCATCAGGACTATCAGATGTGTTGGCAATCCTATGTCTTTAAGGATGTTCCATAGCCTTTCGTGATCTATGCAGTCAAAGGTTTTGCTATAGTCTATAAAGAACATGCTGATTTTCTTTTGGAATTCCCTGGTGCATTCCATTGTATGTTTGCAATGTGATCCCTAGTGCCTCTTCTTTCCTGAACCCTGCTTGGACCTCTGGGATCTCTCTTTCCATATATGGTTGGAGTCTATGTTGCAGAATTTTGCTTGTGTGGGAGATTAGTGCTGTGGTTCTATAGTTCCTTCAGTCTCTTGTGTCTCCCTTTCTGTGGATGGGGATGTATATTGATCGCTTCTAATCTGCTGGCCATTGTTTTGTTTTCCATATCTGTTGACATACGTTGGTTAGCACTAGAGTTGACTCTGTCAATGTGGATTGCAGCAGTTCAATTGGAAAATCATCTGTTCCTGGTGATTTGTTTTTTGCTATTTCTCTTATTGCAGTTTCCACCTCATGTTTTAGAATTTCTTCATATAGATCTTCATTCCATGTGTCCTTCATTTTGTCATCTCTTTTGTAGAGTGGGTCATGACCATCAATGGCACCAAATGCCCTGCCATGCTATTGAAGAGAAGTCTGATAACAAAAGCTCCAAAAATTGTTATGTTTCTGTTCTCTTAATAACATGATTGTGGCAAGATCAAGGCAAGACTGAGGCTCATGTGATGTCCTCATTCAGATCTGACCATTTTTTAAACTGTGTTTGGCAATTGTTTAAAGCAAATTGCCTTGAAGCTTTATGGAATTTTCTCACTTTTTTCTTCTTAATGGTAATTAAATAATCTCTATATTCAATAAAAAATATTTAAAAATAGTAAATAATTATTTAATTTTGTATTAGGAATATTTTTGTTTGTACATTAGGAACATTTTTTTCCTGAAAGGTAGTGAAGATGCTAAGAAGGAATTCACTTTTTCATACACTCACATAAAAACTCAAATAAAAGCATAGACATACTGTGAGCAGATTTTATAAACAGTTTGTCACATCAAAAAATTAAAATCAATATGACATGAACATTTTCCTTTGGTTTTATTATTGAACTTTAATTCTACCAAAGGGAGTTCACTCATGCGAATGAGCTGTTCACGTTCCTTAATTTACCCTTGAGGTTTGCATGTAGATTTCCTTTTCAAGAGAACTGCCAACGTGTGTCTGCTGCTTCCTTCATTTAAAACGTGTCCTTAGCGGAGGGGGAGGGGGGGAGAACACACATATTTCTAAACAACATAGATGTTATAGCCAGATCATAATTTATCACAAAGTACATGTGACTAGCATTCATTAAAGTATTTTTGTCCTTCATGCACCAAAGGCTGCAGGATTTTTATCTGGAATAGCAAGAGAATTATGCATTGTAAAGTTAAAATTAGTATTGCAATAGCTATTGCTTCACCTGTAGCAATCACCCAGGCTGCATCCACACTGCAGAAATAATCTGGTTTGACACCGCTTTAACTGCCATGGCTCAATGCTATGGAATATTGGTGCCA